>CM053574.1:98564401-98647383 GCA_028646485.1 Cryptoprocta ferox
AGGAGGGAGGAAAAAAAGAAAGAAGAGAAAGAAAAGAAAAAGAAAAGAAAAAAGAATAGGAAAGGAAAGAAAAAAGAAAGAAAAGTAAAGAAGGAAAAGAAAGAAAGAAAGAAAGAAAGAAAGAAAGAAAGAAAAGAAGGAAAGACCAGTCTATGCACTGACAAAGAGACTTATTTTAGACTTAGAGACACATGCAGATTGGAAGTGAAGGGGACGGTAGGGCGTCTGGGTGGCTCAGTTCATTTAATTTCCACTTATCTACATTCTGTGTAACAACTTGGGCATACTTGGAAACCTCACACCTAGCTCAAGGTCCATGACTGATTAGCATACTACTCCTGCCTCGTGTACTATTCTGTATAGTAAATTGGCTGCAGATATGCATGGATACCCCAGATCACATGTCTAAGCCCCATCTATACCCCAACCAAATGGTACTCCTTTAGGTTAATGGGTACACACACTGGTGTCATGTTTACCTTTAGAATGACAGTCTTAGCCCTGTAGGCAAAAATGTTTTGGAAGGGAATACTGTGTTCCCAAGTACTCTGTAGTCTAAAGGTAGCAGCACAGAGTTCAGGTATACATATACCCTTGTTCTTAGGCTTGCCACCATATCCTGAGAAGCACAGAGTAATGAGAAGGACCCTTTGAAGCATGGAATACAAGGAAGCAGTCATTCCTGCCCAGTATAAGTGTGCTACTAAATATAGCGGTCATGAGCCAGTTTCCACCATTCATGTAAGGGCAGTACGCTATAGCTACACAGTCCAATATGGCAGACACTAGTCCAAGTTGAGTGGCTAATCCAAATTGACAGGAGTTGCAAATATACATACTTTTTAAGATATAGTAAAAAAAAAAAAAAAAAAAAGGAAAATATTTTAATAATTTATCTATATTGATCTTACATTGAAAAGATCTGAAATATATTGGGATAAATAAAATACATTAAAGTTAATATTATCTTCTAATATGGTTAGTAGAAATTTTTAAATTTATGATTAGGCTTGCATTATATTTCTAATGAGCAATGCTGCTCTAGAGAATGGTATGGTAACAATATGACGAGAACCCGATCTCTGGAAAGTTTTGTGGAACAAGATCTGCTTGCTAGGAATTTCCCATTGATTCTTCAATTGAGAAATAAATTGCCTTCTTTCAGAACTACATTCTTGGGGCTCTTTGCTGTACCAGTTGAAACTACATACTCAGTAATATATGGATAATAAGTAATATTTCAATAAACAAGATGTTTCGATCCACAATGAGATAAAATACACTTAATTGTATGATTCACATGAGGAAAGTTTTTGTTTATTGTTATATTCAGTGCCAACAGGTATTCTTTTCTATAGTAGGCCTTTATTATTTTTTAGATGAATAATATGACAAATATATTAATGGAGGTACATTCAAAGTACTAATGGAACGTATTAGAGTTTCATGCCATAGTAGGCAGACCTTCTAGAGAAATAGAAAATATTTCGCATGGAAGTTTTCATAAGGAAATTGTGAAGCAATAGCAGGAAATGTTTAACAATAAGGAACAACAACACAGCTGGCTATGGGCTACAGATTAGTAAGTTTGTATTTTTCAGTATTCAACTCCAATATACTCTATAACTGATAACTTCTGTGTTTGTATAGCTCCATGCTACCTAAAGCAAGTATATCCAACGTACTACAAGGAAAATGTATCTTTATTATATGAATAGATTAGGTATCTTATTTGGGGATTGGTTTTTAAGCAACATCCATCAATGCTAGTAATCACCAACAATACCATTCTCAAACTGTTACTTTTCTCCCTAAGTCATCACTCTGTAATTTTAGAGCTAATCTGTTTTGCCATCTTTATTTTAAATTGGGGGGTTTCAAAAATGTATTGTATTTACAAAATATTTTTTTGTGATTTGATTTAGCAGCTTTTATGGTATTTCTTTATACCCAGTATTTGGGGTGAGGGAACCAAAGCCAGAAAGAAAATGTAAGACTTTAAATTTTAAACAGTAGTTCTTAAATATCATTTGACCAAACCATATTAATTTCTAATACTTGAGCACTGGAACATTCTGTATAAATAGGTGCACTTAGATCACTCTTTTTGTAGTAGATATGGGTTAAATTGATTACAACATAACTTTTCAAAACCTTCCAAAATTCTTGTTTTACACAAAACTTTTTATGCTGAAGAGTTCAAAGACTATCAAACTTTGTAGACAGTTATGTAAAACTTGCCTCTTATACTTACATAAGCTATAGGACTTTTGAAAAGGTTGCTGGATAGAAAAATTGTACTAATATTAAAAATGGATGAATTTCTACCTATTCCTCAGGCTGTTGCAAACATGTAAGATAAGCAATGTTGAGTTCTAAAAGAAAACCATGGAGTTGGTTTTCAGTTGTTGAGGTTTCTCCCCCCCACCAATAAACTATAAATGAATACTGAAATTTTAAGATTCTTGAAAATGTTAAACAAATTTAGTTCTTAAATTTGGAGGATGCCTCTAGACATCCAACCACTGTACCTGATGTGATTAATCTTAACTGTGTTAACTTCTTACTTCACTAAACATGATGAATCTGCTTAAAAATCCAGTGAAACCTGACCAATAACTAAGTATTTTTTTTTTTTACAGTCTTAAGGAAACCTATCCCTTGAGAACTGTGAATGACATTATTAAAGATAATGAAACAATAGAGTCTGAATATGTGCTTGAAAAATTAGCAAACTCAACACTGGGACTGCTAGCTAAAAATATAAGTGAAAAGTACAGAGGTTAATAAAAAGGACAATTGTGGTTTCTTTTATCACAAGTGGTAAATGTAGAATTTCTTAAGATTGCCTTACAAAACTCTTCCTATAATGTTTTAGTTTTAAAAAAGAAAAGATTATTGTGTCTTAACAGTTATAGATTTATAATTATGACTATTCTTTAGATAAACAAGATGACAAAATGCTATTTAGATGTTTTATTTTTGCAAGATTTTTTATTCCCTTCAATACTGAAAAATATAGTCATTCATATTCTTCTAGCTCCCTCCATCTTGCCTCTCTCTCTATAGGACTATGCTATCCTGAATAAGTACAAGGTAGTGTTGAATAAAATATCACTGAAGAGTAATAATCCTATATTCCTAAAATAGCGTTGTAAATTTTTACCAATTCTAGATGCACTTTTAATTTCATGAACTCTTGGGAAATTCCTTTTGATTTTATGAGAACTATATAAGACCTCATTATCTAAACCTGATTTAAAAACTATTTCTAAAATCAAATGTCTAAACAGAAGCCAAAAATTATTCATATACCCTGAAGAAAAAAATAAAAATTAAATCTAAGGTGACTTCAATGTGAGCCAAATGGCATAATGAACCTATAAAATGCTTAGTGAAATGCAGTCAGGCTTGTAGATGTGTTTACCAAAAAGGAATGTTCTGCTTTCATATTTATTATGATCTTTCACTGATTTAAAACACCTATATACTGACACTCAGTAAACATCTTTAATTTACATAAACCACAGCATAAAAAACCAATACAAGAATGGATTAAAAAAAAAAAAAAACAAAAAAATAGTTTATTACACCAGCCTTAGCAATTAGAAATGAGAATGAGGTTATTGAGTTTAAGGAATATTTAATAAAATTATTAACATATATTTCCTTAAGAGTTAATAATACTGCAGTGGGATTCATAAAATGGCATCTACCTTCGTTTCACTGTTTGAAATCAATGAACTGAGTCTTCTGAGTACAATTTCAATAACATACTTAAGAGTCAAATAGGCATCATTTTTTATTTCTATTAAGTTGAAAACGAAGAAGTAAGGTCTAGTTTACTTAGAGAGAGTTTGTTCTAAGTGAGATTTTACTTTTCAGACTGTTGGGCTAATGATTAACGTCACATACCGTACATCTTCGTCTAGAAACTGTGGGGTCTATTAAATGTAATTACCTTTCCCCATGGCTTTAAATTGACGGCAGATTCAAAATGAAGGTGGCTTCTATTAAATTTAATTACTTCCCCCTGAAGCTTACTTGGCAAAACTGTGACTAGTAATGAAAGTGGATTCTATAAAAAAAGCTGCATGGTCAAGGTGTGGCTATTAAATTAGCAATGTTATTAATGAAAAAAAATGTAAGACAATACTTGAAATGGGACATTTTATCATTCATGTATATTTTTGTGATAATATGACTGGTACATTAAGTTCTCAATTTTCTACTCATTTCAACTTTCAAGCAATAAATTATGTATTGATTATAATGATAATTAAGGAAAAATGACAATTTTCAAAAACTTCATCTAATGTTTCCATGTACACAAAATAGAGACCCTTTCATCATTTTAATTCAATTGACATTTTAAATCAACATGATGTAATAAAAGAGGAAAAGAATTAGAAAAACAAATTCTGTTCTTATTAACTATATAATTAGTTCCTTCTTCCTGAGCTGGTTACCTAATCTGAAAGACAACTAACATGTCTTATCTACATAAGACAAATACTAAGAAAATTGGAGGAAAAGGGTCATTGTTTTGCAAATCTCTTTACCTTCAAAAAAAAAAAACCCTCTATTTTGGATCAGCTTAGATTTATATTCAGAAAAATAGTCACCTATTAACTGATCATATATTCATTCAACATTCAGTGTCCAACGGACTACATTGTCAGTCGCAATGAAGCAGTCAATGAAGCAGAATCCCATACTATGGGATTCTATAATCAAGTGAATGTAAAGACAAAGGTCAGGATTTTGTCACCATGGGAAGAGACTGTGATGGCTTCAGAGCAGCTTTTTTACCCACGGAGAACATTCACATACCTTGTCTCATCATTTGTTAGAAGTGTACTGTAGGGACACCTGGGTGGCTCAGTCAGTTAGGCATCCAACTCTTGATTTCTGCTGAGGTTGGGATCTCACAGTTCCTGAGTTCAGGCCCCTCGTCAGACTGCGCTGACAGCATGGAGCCTGGTCAGAATTCTCTCCTTACCTCCCTCTCCCTGCCTCTCCCCCACCTGTGTGCGCTCTCGCGCGCTCTCTCTCTCTCAAAATAAACATCTGGGGAAAAATGTACTGTAGTCAAATCTAGTATCTTCCTGCTCATCCAGCCACTACATAAGCCTGCAGGCTTGAAACAGGCACCAGTTTGCAGACTGCTCCCACTTCAGAAAATGCTCAATCTCCCTGAGGGGTCTCTTGAGAGAAAACCTCACACTCTTCTTGAGGTAGGAAGATAGTAACTTCCATCCTTCTCCCTGGCTATGGGGGCATAATCTCAGCATCCGAGAGAATGGCAACAGTTCTCTCAAGAAAATTTCTATCCTCTTCCTTTATGTTAGGATATTTTAAAATTTTTCTTTGATGTATAGCTTAGTTGTGAACTAGTTCTCAGATATATTTCTTTGCATGTTCTGAATTGGTTTCTTTCGCCCACTTAATATTGCACCTGTTTTCTATTATAGTCTCAAATTTTTCTTTTAAATATTCTTTTAAAATAGGATAGGGATGAGTATGGAATACTGTGGGAACAGAAGTGTGACTAAATAATTTAGGGGAGTAAGAGGATCATGGACGCTTCCTAGGAGAATCAGAGGGAAAATGAAAAAAAAACTAATGCTCGGGTTTGCCAAGTGAAAAGCTAGGGAAAGGCAGATTAAACAAGGGAACAGTATACATAAAGACTCAGAGGTACAAAGGAACACCCTTTATTTGGAGAACCTGGCTAGAGCACAGCAAGAAATGTGGGGCAAGATATGCAAACAGGCCAATTTTGATATTGAAATTTAGTGTGATTAAAAAAAAAAAAAAAGAAATTTAGTGTGATTGAGAGATTTTTCCACCAACATCCTCAGATTTGCTCCAGTAAGTCTGCCTCTAAACCAACAAAATTTTCAAAATTAAATGACATTTTGAGGACAGGGCTTTCATCCTTTTATGTATAGTATTATATCCAATGAGCTTGCTTCTATGGTTAATAATAAGGTTAATATGCTGGAAATTCTATATTAATATGTATTCTGAGCACAGGTAGGATTTCTGTCTTGTTTACTGTTGTGCCTTTAATTTATAGCAAACAGTTCTCAATATAGTATCAAATAGTTGTACAATGTTTATTAATAAATTCTGGATAATGCCAATGAAATATGTTAAATATTGGAAGTATAGACTTCACAGAACACTAACAAATACCTCTACATTAGTTTTCTCTGTAACAAATCACCGCAGACGTTAACCATTTTGCAATTTTTATGTATATCAAATTGCCAAGCTATATATATTAAACCTACACAGAGTTATATGCCAGTTGTATCTCAATTAAGCTGGAAATAATAAAAGACATATATAAATCACCAAATACTAAGTGACTTAAAACATTACCAATTTAAATATATTCTCTTACTGTTCTGGAGGTCAGAAGTTTATCTCAGGTACAAGCAACATAAACTAAAAATGTGGACAGGAATGCTTTTCTCTCTGAATGCTCTAGGAGAGATTCCATGTTCTCACCTTTTCCAGTTTTCAGTCGACAACTGCATTCCAGACAGACGACCCCATCCTCCATCTCTGAAGCCAGTATGGCAGCTCCCTGACCATGCTCCTAGTGTCAGGACTCTGGCTGGTTCTCGTCTGCCTTCCTCTTCTGCTTTTAAGAACGCTTGTAATTACACCGGGCCCACGAGAGTAACCTGGGTTACTCTATTTTACGGTCAACTGATTAATAAAAATAATTGCACCTTTGCCACGTATCCCAACCAGTTTTAGTTTGCAACTTCCAGGTTCAGAGGTTGCAGGGAATCGGATGTGGATATTTTGTGGGATGCATTATTCTATCTACCACAAAATGCTAAAACCATTTGTTTGATATGCAATTTGATCCTTAAGTTTGTGAGCAGGAAAAGCAAGAGGAAGCCACATACCAAGAACAGGGGCGGGGGTGAGAACCCTCTCAGTGCCTGGGTCCAGCTCACAGGTCAATCAGAGGTCACATCTTTTTGATGCCCTCCTCCCAACAGGTGTATATTATTGACTAACATTCCTGTTTTGCTTCCTGATATCTGTACTCAAAGAAAAAAAAAATACCCGTTTGCTGTTTGATAATTCTGGAAACACGATACAGGTATAATATTAAAATGTAATCCTCAAATTTAAGTGTCTTATAATCCATATCCACTGGTAAGTGAAGACTTTTTATTTTATTTATTTATTTTATTTTTATTAAGTAGAGAAATACCCTGGTTTTCCACAAACCATAGAGAACAGAGAGAGAAAATTTAAACACCAGAGACAGAACTTCAAAACAGATGCTTCTTAAATGCCTCGACTAAAGGGTAAAATTCAGTTTCAGAAGTTATTTTGATGTGATTAATGCATGTTAAATGCAGTTGTCTGTGGTTAACAGGAACTTGACTAGCTTGTTACATTATATACTTGGAAAAATCTTTGTGTAAAACAAGTGAGGTGAGTCAATTTAATTAGGCAAATTGAATCTAATTTAACAATCTGAAAAAGTTCTAAATTTATTATAAAGAAATTGAAAATGCTCCTTAAAAAAGGATTAGGTGAAAAAATAAAACATGCATAGATTAAGATTTAAAGCACAAGTTTTTTCTCAGTTTTGATGTAGTCTGATGGATTCTGTCCTTGGGATTTTCATTAGATTAAAATCCTGACTTTAAAAAAAATAATCCTGGCTTTAGGTTTTGATATCTAGCTTGAGAGATTAGATATTTTATATTGCTTTCCACAGTGAAAGAAGTTAACATTCTGAAAAAGTCATAAAAAAATAGTTAATCTTATATGAAATTCATTGCCAATCTGACTCCCCCCAAACAAATAAACAAACAAACAAAAACCAGGAAAGTCAATTCTCGGGCCCCAAGTGGGAAATCCAGAACCTCAAAGTCATATAAGAACCAAATCAATTTTCATCTTGAAGATCTGTCCTAAGGGTATCTGCTAAATGCTGGAGATCTTAAGCTTCTGTTTTGAAGGCCAGTTTAAAGCTTGCAGGGAATAGGAAATAAATCCCCACAGCCACTTAACATGGAAACTCTACTAGGAGAAATCTGTGTTAAACTAGGACCTCAAAGGGCTATATCCTCTGAATAACAATTAATGAGAGATAAAAACTATTTTGCTGAAAATAACAGCAAGAAAACATGCCATTTTCAATCCTGGAACAAAGTGGAAAGGGACAAATTTCTAGAAAATCTGTAACCACAAAGTGGTTTGGTTTTCATATAGATTTGTTTTAGGAAATTATCGTAGAGATAATTGAGAGAGAATTTAGGGAAAAAAAGCCACTGGTATAAACAAACACACATATATCCTTTTTGAAAAATTTAACTTCAGCTCAAGTTTCCAAAGTAAAGTTTGAGGAGAAATGAGCAGTTCACAGTCAAAAAACACAAAACAGGAAAGAAAACAAGACTCTCTGAGTTAAAACCAACAAAAACAGACAAAATTTCCAAAAACAATTTTGAAAGGACTAAGTAGAAAATAAAATTTTATGTACATAACTATATATATATATATAATTTATATGTAACATGTATGTATTTGTTGAAATAAATACAAGGCTTGAAAATAAAAGCAGAAAACCAGCATAAATAAATACTATTCAATATTACCCCAAAATGAAAATATTTAAAACTGAAATTTAAAACTCAAGGTCTGCATTAGAAGATGAATGATACCTAAGGAAAATCTTAGAAACCTGGAGGAATAACTAAAATGAGTAACAAAGAAGAGAGAGGAAGAGAGAATAATATACAAGTTCTACACAATAGTTTGCTCAAACCAGCTCTGATCAGTTTGCAAGAGCTATTTGTACATTACTTCTTTCCGAGTCTCTTAAGGAATCTCACCTTTGGTAGCTTGAAACTTATCATGGTGGGAATATTCACACCATGGAAGTTTGAAAATGCTATATAATCAGGGCTTTTTTTTTCTTTTAAATTTTGAAAAGCCAATGTTAAACATTTACCAGCATGTCTCTATGTCCATATAAAACCCCAAAGCATCTAATAGAATAGAGAAAATAGCAGTATCTAGAGATAATTTTTCAAAATACTTAAAAAATACCAATTGAGTAAGCCTAATTAAGAACTTAGAAGTATTAATTATAAACTTAGAAGTTTATACTCAGTAACATATCATGTAAGAACGAGGGTTAAAGATACTATCATCGGGGGGGCGGGGAATAGTAAGGGAATAAGGAAAGTCTAAAGATGACATTTAAACAAAAAGTAAACAACCCCATATGAAATTTTACATAAACAAAAAATGGTATTTAATAAAAGTGATACATTGATACTTTTGGCAAAGCTATTTAACTACTCCTTCACTTATTTAATAATTATATAATTTTTCTAAAAAAAAAAAGCCCACCTATACCCAAAGGTGAGACTGGAAAATATCTCTAATGACCTCCAGTTAGTGCAGGTGATTTTGTTTTTTCTTTTTTCTTTTTTCTTTCTCTTCTCTTCTCTTTTCTATTTTAGCTATCCAGCTATTTTGTAAAGTGTCTCCTGTTCAACTGCCTGCCTAGCTCAAGCAGTCAGCTAAAACTAGCAAAGGTGTATCCAGTCCATCATCTTCTCTTTGGGTTAAGACATTTTTTAAAAATCTAAATTGATATCCTAAATCAAATAAAACATTTTGTTAGGCTGGCACTGGATTGCAGTTTTGGTAGTCAGTCATTAGTTTGTCCTTGTTTCTAGGACATGGCCGTTCTTTGTTTCCTCAGCCTGAAAAGAAGGACACTCAGTTCTGTCCTTCAGAAGTTTTTAATTTAGCTCTTTGTCATTCAGCCCTACACACCTTCAAACTTCAGCAAACATCTTGATGTTGAATACTAGTGAACGATTTTGCTCTATATAAAAAAACCCACATATTTCAACCCATCCAGCATCAATCTCATCACTGTAACACAGAGAGAATGCAAAATCTCTACTGGTTTTCTGTTCCTCAACAACAGCCATCTGTTAGAAACCAAGCCCAGATTCTTAGTTTCCACCTACACCCACGATCAGGAAGTGCCCCCAGAGCAAATATGGCTACAGGTCCTCAGAATCCATTCAATTCTACTTCTAGGACTTCAATGTCTTCATTGTTGAAAGACTCCACCCACCCCAAGCCCACCCCTTAGCATAAATCTCTGTTTTTTGAATACTAGTGAACGATTTTGCTCTATTTTTCAGAAGCTTTCCACATAGCATTTTACCCTTCTACATAGCCTCAGTCTACAGAAAATGTCTTGTGGGGCAAAACACCATACATTTGAGAACACTCAGTTCTCTAGTTTTTCACTCTAGCCCTAGGTGATTGCTAAAATTTTTGTTGGTTTCTCTTTCCGCTACAGAAATTCACCCTGGGCCAGCCAAGATTAATTCTTCTCTCAGGCCAGAAGAGACAACTCCAACCTCATTTTAGAAAGAATCTTCCCTCTCTGAATGTTAGTCCATCTAGTCCTCATTGTCTCATATTTCTACAATGCTTTTAAAATGTGTGTAATTAATAATCTTTTTAACTGTTTATGGCAGGAACATTGGGCTGCCATATCTTACCATAAACAATCAGAAAGCAGATGTACATTTAATTATTAACACTATTCTTTAGAATGTATGTACACATTATATATATATATATACATATATATTTGATTTTTAAATATCACAGCAAATGAGTAACACATGAACATGTGAAATATCTAAATCTGTAAGAAACAACAAACAAACCAAAACACCAAATAACTACTTAATAACGCAATGTTGAGGTTATTTCTTCCTATAATATAGGAAGAGGCTACCTTAGGGTTTGAATGACTTTTTGGAAGTGGGAAGTATGATAATGAATAACAGGAAACCTCATTTAAAATGAAGAAGGAAAGCCCTGAATGGGCCACTTCTCATGCACATACCACTCCTTACAGCCTCCTTAATTAGAAGAGAGAAGGAAGACTGCTCCCTGACCCAACAATATGGCAGTAGCCACCACTCACAGCCAGTGAGACACCTCCAAGACCTCAAACTCTTGTTCTTTTCCATTGAACTTCTGTCCAAAACAATCCTCCTTGGGGTGTCTGGGTGGCTCAGTCAGTTAAGCCTTGGACCTTGATTTCAGCTCAGGTCATGATTTCACAGTTCATGAGTTCAAGCTCTGCATCAGGCTTTGCACTTGGGATTTTCTCTCTCTCTCCCTCTCTCTCTCTCCCTCTCTCTCTCTCTCTCTCTCTCTCTCTCACACACACACACACACACACACACACACACACACACACACACATAAGAAATAAACTTAAAAAAATCCTCCTCAATTTCCTCCTGAAGTCTAATGGAAGTAGATCTTCCCCTTGTCTCTCTGGGCATGCCTATGCTTTGCCACTGTTTGCCTGTGGCAAACTGCAATTCCTCTGTTATAAACTCAGTTATAAAATAACTTGCTATTTTTTTTTTTAGTCGATGGAAAACACGGGCAAGATGTTTGGGGGTCTGCAACAAGGTAGGTCTTTTATGCAGGGGTTTTATCAAGATTGAGAAATATTTTTTTTTAGATAATGGTGGAATTGGTGCATAGGCCAATGTAAGGGTGTTTTGAAGAAGTGTTTTGGAGAACTCTTGAAGAGTACACAGTCTTTTGAACTCCTTTGAATAATCTATTGTTATGGGACGGGTCCTTGAAGAGGACTAGTGCTATTATCAGATAAATAGATTTTTAGGAAGTTCCTGAAACAAACAACAAAGTTATCTGTAACTTTATATCTTTATTCATGTTTCCTGTCAGGGTCATATCAATAGCATATCAATAATTATATTAACAGAGACAGCTGAATATTAAAGTCATGTAAATGAAGACATTCTCCAGGTCCTTAATGTTATTAAATGTGGCTGGTTTCATTTCCCAAGGAAGAGAAGACAATGGCGACATTCCAAAGAACCATATTTATATGATGATTATAAGAATATGAATTTAGAATTTAGGAATATTCAATAAGAAAACACCAATTTTTTTTCAAGAATTTTTACAAATACAGGGGAAAGAAAGACAATAACAAAAAAGATTAGAAGTGTCAAAAGAGCTTTTTTTGGTTTGGTTTGGTTTGGTTTGAGATCCTCTCTCTCAAAATTGCATTTGTGCTTGTTTATTAAGAATAAGCTGCATATAATTTTTTACTCACTGAGGGCACTTTCCCTCAGGGAGGGCATGTAAAGAGTGCCTTAGCATGACCAGTGATCCTTCACCCCACTTTGATATACAGAAAACTTAACATCTTAGAATCATTTATAAGATATTCCTTAAAATAATAAAAACCAGGAGTAAACATTGAATTTCTAAAACGGATTATTTTGAGGAGGGAAGTGGAGAACTCATTGGAGCATAGGTTGCATAACTCTGGGTTTATTGAGTCTTCTCATGGTCCTGGATGGGTGCAGAACTGAAGACGAAAGACGCTTTGTTTTTCCCTATTTTTTTCTTTTTCTTTCTATTAATTAATTAATTATTTTAATTTATATCTGAGTTAGTTAGCATATAGTGCAATAATGATTTCAGGAATAGAACCAGTGATTTATCCCTTACATATAATACCCAGTGCTTATCCCAGGGCAATTCCCTTTGCCCATTTAGCCCATCCCCCCACCCACAACCCCTCCAGCAACCTTAGCTTGTTCTCGATATTTAAGTCTCTTAGACTTTGTCCCCATCCCTGTTTTTATATTATTTTTGCTTCCCTTCCCTTATGTTCATCTATTTGTATCTTAAATTCCACATATGAGTGAAGTTGTGTATTTGTCTTTCTCTAATTACCCTTAGCAGAATACACTCTAGTTCTGCCCGTGTTGTTGCAAATGGCAAGATTTCATTATTTTTGATTGCTGAGTAATACTGCATCACGTCTTTTTTATCCATTCCTCTGTCAATGGACATTTGACCTCTTTCCATACTTTGGCTATTGTCAATAGCACTGCTATAAACATCAGGATGCATGTGCTCCTTCGAAAGAGCATACCTGTATCCTTTGGATAAATACCTAGTAGTGCAATTGCTGGGTCATAGGGTAGTTCTATTTTTAATTTTTTTATGAACCTCCATATTGTTTTCCAGAGTGGCTGCACCATTATGCATTCCCACCAGCAGTGCAAAAGGGTTCCTCTTTCTCTGCATCCTTGCCAACATCTGTTGTTGCCTGAGCTGTTAATGTTAGCCATTCTGACTGGTTGTGGTATCAAGGTGGTATTTCGGTGTGGTTTTGACTTTTATTTCCCTGATGATGAGTGATGTTGAGCATTTTTTCATGTGTCTGTTAGCCATAGGGTATTTCTTTGGAAAAGTGTCTATTCATGACTTTTGGCCATTTCTTCACTGGATTATTTGCTTTTTGGGTGTTGAGTTTGATAAGTTCTTTACAGATTTTGGATACTGACCCTTTATATGGTATGTCATTTGCAAATATCTTCTCCCATTCTGTTGGTTGCCTTTTAGTTTTGCTGATTGTTTCTTTTGTCATGCCAAAGTTTTAATCTTGCTGAGGTCCCAATAATTCATTTTTGCTTTTGTTTTCCTGGCCTCCGGAAATGTGTTGAGTAAGAATTTGCTGCGGCTGAGGTCAAAGAGGTTTTTGCATGTTTTCTCCTCTAGGATTTTGATGGCTTCCTGTATTACATGTTGGCCTTTCATCCATTTTGAGTTTATTTTTGTGTATGGTGTAAGAAAGTGCCCCAGGTTCAATCTTCTGTATGTTGCTGTCCAGTTTTCCCAGCACCATTTGCTGAAGAGACTGTCTTTATTCCATTGGATATTCTTTCCTGCTTTGTCAAAGATTAATTGGCCATATGTTTGTGGGTCCAATTCTGAATTCTCTATTCTGTTCCATTGATCTAAGTGTCTGTTCTTGTGCCAGTACCATACTGTCTTGATGATGACAGCTTTGTAATACAGCTTGAAGTCCGGGATTGTGACACCTCCAGCTTTGGTTTTCTTTTTCAAGACTGCTTTGGCTACTTGGGGTCTTTTCTGATTCCATACAAATTTTAGGATTGTTTGTTCTAGCTCTGTGAAGAATGCTGGTGTTATTTTGATAGGGACTGCATCGAATATGTAGATTGTTTTGGGTAGTATTGACATTTTAACAATATCTGTTCTTCCAATCCATGAGCATGGAATATTTTTCCTTTTTTTTTTTTTTTTTTTTTTTGGATCTTCAATTTCTTTCATAAGCTTTCTATAGTTTTCAGTGTATAGATTTTTCACCTCTTTGGTTAGGTTTATTCCTAGGTATTTTATGGGTTTTGGTGCAATTGTAAATGGGATTGATTCCTTGATTTCTCTTTCCGCTGCTTCATTATTGGTGTATAGAAATGCAACCAATTTCTGTGCATCAATTTTATATTCTGTGACTTTGCTCAATTTATGGGTCAGTTCTAGCAGTTTTTTGGTGGAAACTTTTGTGTTTTCTGTATAGAGTATTAAGTCATCTGCAGAGACTAAAAGTTAGATTTTCTCTTTGCTGATTTGGATGCCTTTTGTTTCTTTGTGTTGTCTTATCGCTGACACTAGGACTTCCAATACTCTGTTGAATAATAGTGGCAAAAGTGGACATACCTGTAATGTTCCTGACCTTAGGGGGAGAGCTCTCAGATTTTCCCCCATTGAGTATGATATTAGCTGTGGGTCTTTCATGTATGGCTTTTATGGTCTTGAAATATGATCCTTCTATCCCAACTTTCTTGAGGGTTTTTATCAAGAAAGGATATTGTATTTTGTCGGATGCTTTCTCTGCATCTATTAAGAAGATCACGTGGTTCTTGTCCTTTCTTTTATTAATGTAATGTATCACATTGACTGATTTGCGGATATTGAACCAGCCCTGCATCCCAGGTATAAATCCCACTTGATCATGCTGAATAATTCTTTTAATGTATTGTTGAATCTAGTTGGCTAATATGTTGTCGATAATTTTTGCATCCATGTTGATCAGGGAAATTGGTCTGTAGTTCTCCTTTTTAATAACATCTTTGGTTTTGGAATCAAGGTAATGCTGGCCTCATAGAATGAGTTTAGAAGTTTTCCTTCCATTTCTATTTTTTGGAACAGCTTAAGAAAATAAGTGTTAACTCTTCTTTAAATGTTTAGTAGAATTCACCTGTAGAGACATCCAGCCCTGGACACTTGTGTTTTGGGAGATTTTTGATCACTGATTCAATTACTTTACTGGTAATGGGTCTGTTCAAATTTCCTATTTCTTCCTGTTTCAGTTTTGGTAGTTTATATATTTCTAGGAATTTGTCCATTTCTTCCAGATTGCCCAATTTATTAATCTGTGATTAAGTGATTTATATATTTGGGACCACCACATCGGGGGCATAAATGTTTACAATTGTTAGGTCTTCTTGGTGGATGGACCCCTTAACTATGATGTAATGTCCTTCTTAATCTCTTGTTACAGTCTTTATTTTAAAATCTTTATTTAAAATCTTTAAATCTTTAAAGTATTTATTTTAAAATCTAGATTGTCTGATATAAGTATGGTTACTCTGGTTTTCTTTTAATAGATGGTTCTCCATCTTCTTACTTTCAGTCTCAAGATGCCTTTAGGTCTAAAATGAATTTCTTGTAAACAACATATAGATGGATCATGTTTTCTTATCCATTCTGTTACCCTATGTCTCTTGATTGGAACATTTAGTCCATTGACATTTAGAGTGAGTACTGAAATATATGAATTTATTGCCATTGTGCTGTCTGTAGAATTGGAATTTCTGGTGATGTTCTCTTGTCCTTTCTAGTCTTTGTTACTTTTGGTATTTTTGTTTTGTTTCATCTTTTCTCCCAACCAAGAGTCCCCCTTAAAATTTCTTCCTGGGCTGGTTTAGTGGTCACGAACTCCTTTAGTTTTTGTTTGTCTGGGAAACTCTTTATCTCTTCTTCTGTTCTGAATGACAGCCTTGCTGGAAAAAGAATTCTTGGCTGCATAGTTTTCCAATTCAGCACATTGAATATACTCTACCATTCCTTTCTGGCCTGCCAAGTTTATGTGTATAGGTCTACTGTAAACCTGATCTGTCTTCTCTTGTAGGTAAAGGACTTTTTTCTCCCTTACTGCTTTCATGATTCTTTCCTTGTTTGTGTATTTTGTAAATTTGACTATGATATGCCTTGTTGATGGTCAGTTTTTTTTTTTTTTAATCTAATGGGAGTTCTCTGTGTTCTTGGATTTTGATGTCTGTGTCTTTTCCTAGGTTAGGAAATTTTTTTGCTATGATTTGCTCACATAAACCTTCAAGCCCTTTTCTCTCTCTTAATCTTCTGGGACTCCTATGATATGGATGTTATTCCTTTCTAATGAGTCACTGAGTTCTCTAACTCTTACATTGTGCTCTTTTGCCTTTCCCTCTTTTTTTTCTGTTTCAGTATTCTCCATAAATTTGTCTTCTATATTGCGGATTGGCTGCTGTGCTTCATCCATCCTTGCTGCCATAGCATCTATTTGAGATTGCATCTCAGTTATAGCATTTTTAATTTCATCCTGACTAGATTTTACTTCTTTTATCTCCAGAGAAAGGGATTCTATGCTTTTTTCAACCCCAGCTAGTATTCTTATCATGATTCTAAATTCTGGTTTAGACATCTTGCTTATATCTGTGTTGATTAAGTCCCTGGCTCTCATTTCTTCCAGTTCTTTCTCTTGGGGTGAATTCCTTCTTTTCATCATTTTGGAGGAAGGGAAATAATAAAATTGAAAACTAAAATTAAAAAATTAAAAATAACACAAAAAACAAATAAAGGATGCTAGATCTTAGGTGTGCTTTGGTCTGGTTGTTGACAGAAGCTTTATAAAATAGAGAAAAAAAGGGAAATAAAAAAGGAAAAAAAAGAAAAATATTTTTTATAAAAACAGAAAATAAAAATAATTTTTTCTTTCTGTATCCAGGAATAAGAAAAGAAAAAGAAAAAAAATTAAAGATGGGCCAGCAAACAGATTAAAATCTGAATAAAATTATATCCACTTTCCCCTAGAAGTCAAACTATGAAGCACTTTATAATCTGTACACTAAGTAGGTGGAGAGACTTGTCGTCCTCTAGGATTTGGCTGGCTCAGTTGGATGGCGCTTGGTGTTATGGCTGCTTTCTCTACTGGGTGGCGCTACTTAGTTTATTGGGGTGGATCAGTGTGCCATGTGTGTGGGTGTATGCATAGGTGCGGGAGAGGTGAAAATGATATCACCCAACTTCCCAGTCTCTAGTATCAGAACTCTGTGCCCTCACTGACTGGCCATCAGGCACTCTTCTTTTTCTCTGGCTTCTGTCCACTTCTTGCTTCTACACTGTCTGTGACCAAGCTGTCCACCTGCCAGGTGGCACCTCTCCACCAAATTTTATCTCAGAGGGTACTGTGTTTCCAAACCCCTCACTTCTGAGGGCCCTGTGGCTTGGGCCTTTTCCTATTCCCTAGGGGGAGGGTCTTGCTGAGCAATGGTAGGGTGCTGGCTTTCCCCCAGGAACACTCATGTGACTGTGCTACTGCAGAGGCCCAGAGACCACATCTGGGTCCCAGCCTGCCCCAGCAAAAGTTTCTGTGATCATGTAGTAGCAATGGTTCAGGGGACTATGGCATCACATACAGAACTGGTGCCAGGCTTCACTGCACCCCAGCGTCCCTGTGATGACACCAGCAAACATTGCTGTTCTCCAGGGTCCAGTGGGACTTTTACCTGTGGGAAGGCTTCACAGCTTCTCCCAAATGTCCTCCCAGTAGGGGGAACCACTTTTCTCCGTGTGGCCCAAGGACCCCTCAGACCTTGCTCTCTGCTCCTGGGGATTCACAGTTCCCACCAGAGCTCCACCAGGTATTGAGCTGCAGAATTTCTGACTCTGCACTCCCTGGTTTATAGAGTCCTAATTTTATTGAAACCCTCTCCTTTCTTCTTTCTCTCTTTCTTGTTCAGATGCTTGAAGGTGTTTCCACTCTTTCTCTTTCTCTCCAGCTGCTTTCAGGAGTGCTTTTCCCGTACTCTCCCCTCTGTCTCTGTCTTCTCTCCACAAACAAAAACAGCTCCCTACCCTCCGTGGCTTCTCTCTCTACCCTACTTCACCTCTCTCTGCAGCGTAGCTGCTGAGTTCTGTGGCTCAAGTTATGCAGATTGTTGCATTCATCCTCAGAACAATTTTCTGCGTGTGCAAAATGGTTTGTTGCTGATGTAGTTGCATTTCAGGTATAAGAGAAGCAGAGAATGTCCATGCTGCTCCCCCACCTTGGCCCCTCTCTTTTTCACTGGTTTTAAAGTAAAACTTGCCAAAGATTTGGGTGTGGTTCTAAAAAGAAGAGAAGGAAACTTTTAAGGTGTCAAATAGTAGCCAGTTCCACCTTAGAAGTCCTCTGGTTGGGAGCCTCTCTGGAAGATGTTTGCAGTGGGAACAGATGGAGATCAACACAAAAAGCTGAAATCCTGACTCTTGACCAAGTTTAACAAGAAGTTAAATCATTCCCCCAGGGGAAGGAGTTCCTATAATGTGTGTCCTGGTATCTCGAGGAAAAAAACTAAATCACAGCATTCAAAGAGCAGCATCTGATGGTTTAGCTCTAAAACAGAATGAAAACACACCAGGAGTTCTGCAAGACAAACTATATAGATATATGGAGAAAATGTTACATATTCTATTTATCTTTATTTTTAATGTTTATTTATTTTTTTAAAGACAAAAAATATGGAACACTTCACGAAAGACAGGTGTATTATCCTTGCGTAGGGGTCACGCTAATCTTCTCTGTATTGTTCTAATTTTAGTATATGTGCTGCCGAAGCGAGCACTCTACTTATCTTTAATTTTGATTTTAAAAATGATAATCCCTTTAAGGTGTTTAAGTTGTTCATGCACTAATTGACACAGCAAGCTTTCTCAGGTCTTATTTCATGTCTGTTGCATTTATAATGGAAGGTTTGCGAGGAGAGCAGGATTTCCACAATGAAAGAGCTATCCTCGTGGGTTTGGTATCCTGCTCAACAGTCCATGTATATTTCCATAATTAAATGGATTTGCTACTTAATCATCAACCAGTTTTAACCAAACTAACCCATACAAAATGGACAAGTGAGCTAAACAAGATGTCTACAAAATATGGATTGATGATAGCCCCAGTGATTTACGTACAGGAGGGCAATAGGGTTACAGCAGAGTGGGTTAGTTTATTGCTCAAAGCACTCTTCATCTGCCTCATCCTGAGGCAACACATTTGTGACATAACTATATCTAACAAGATGTTCAAAATAATTCAAAGTTATCAATTCAAAGGATTTGCAACTGAAAAGTAGATTGAAAAGTAGATTTACACCCACAGGTATTAATAGCCTTGCCTTAAGTGTATATTTTCCCTTGAGATATTAGTTATTGATAATATTAAGCCACTATTATTAGTAGACTTGCTACTAATTTATATCAATGTGAGTAATTTTCTAAAACCATAATATATTTGTATAAAAGTTCATAGTATAAAATTCATATATGCACTCTATACATCAATAAATATATGTATAATATAATGGAGGTATGTTATGTAAAACTGTGGATACCGATTCAGAATATTTGGATTTACTTTACAAAAGCATAAAAGTTGTCATTTCCACACAAACATTTTCAGGCTACAAAGGAACATTAAAGCTTCTTATTTGAGAAAGTTTCAATAATGAAGGAGGAAAAAAAAAATCCTGGAAGTTTCCAAAGATAAAAAATGGATGTGAGTCCTCAAAGTAATTTCTTACAAAGTCATAACAACTATCAGAATAGATAACTGCATCATCTTGAAATTTAGTTCATTTGCAAATCTCCTTCTGGATGCTATGTGTCTATTTTTGCAGTCACACTGTACGGTGGTGAGAGGAAAAGAAGGGTGGACTGATCAAACTCAAGATGACTTAGGTGTGGAAACGTAATTCATTTGGAAAACATAACCATGAGATTCAGGGATGTTGTAAGTCTCTAGGTTAGTGGCATAGACTGGGTAAGGGATCAGACTCATAGCTTGCAGTATTCCTTTGATTGCACACTACTAGATTCCAAATGCTTTACAGACACTATACTTAAAACAATTGACATGAATATCATTTCACCATTACTACCACCAGCACCAATAACAACAAAACAGGTATGGGGTAGTGTAAAATTTCTAAAGTAAAACAAACACATGACATATATCAGGTTTTAGATAGATCCCTCCACTTTCGATCCTCATGCTTTTCAACAATATCAGCAGTGCCTAAATTATTCTGCCAAGACCCAAGGGTCCTTCAGGCACTGTTAGGATGGTCAGAGGCAGTAAGTTTATTATAACTAACTTGACCAAACTCTTGGGTCATTTTGATAAGCAAAATTCTCTTTTATATTAGATTCTAATTTTCCATCACAAATGCTGAAATCAAGGATAATATCTGTTTCTGACAGTGTATAGTAAGTCAATTTTTGTAAGTGCTACCCCTCCTGTAGATGCTACAAAAATCTCCTTGCAGGGACTAAATGAATGGATGAAGACAGAATTGTTAGGCACAAATTTCTTAACATTTAGAAACAAAATGAGAACTTAGAGACAATAAGAAAATGAGTGGTGCATCAATTTCTAATGAGGTTTTCCAAGAAATTTAAGGATCTCAAAAGAAAAAAAAGCCATTTAAATTGTTTATTTTTATGACAAAATAAGCCAAACCTTACTAAAATTGCATTAATAAGTAAACACACCCTGTACTTGATACAGTACTTAGCTAACATATTCTAATTGCCACTCATAAAGAAATTATGAATATTTTATCTTCTATGTCTATTGATAGAATTTTTAGTTAAATTGTACAATAAAACTAAAAAAAACATGTGGCAAGTGTTGGAAAATATTCTTTAAATTTACTCATGAGAAAAACATAAAATTTCTCATTTCCTCACAAATATTTTTCAGGCTGCAAATGGATATTAAAACTGCTTATTTTAGAAATATTCAAGAACAGTTAAAAATACTGGCAGTTTTCAAAGACAAGATATGGATTATATCTTTGAAGCATGCTCTTATAAAGTCGTTAAAAGTAACAAAACAGGTGACTGTATCATCCTCAAATTCAGTTCATTTGCAAATCCTCAATAAAATGTTTTTATATAAATCTTTAAGTTCTCTTTAAAAGTAATATCAGAGAAACTATCTGTTTTTACTAGATTATCTTTTAAAATGGGAGACATAGAAAATCAGTAAATGAGGTTATATTACTAATTAGCATATTGTCTCCACTACCTACAGTACACTACAAAAAAATGTGGCTTCCATTTTATCACATAGATGAAACAGTTATCTTTCAGGGTTTGAAATTTCTGTGATCTTTATGCTTATTAAGCTCAGTAAAAGGCATTCAAATTACATCACTTTAGTCTTGGAAGTTAAATTGGGAAATATTGCATTCTCTGAGATGATAAACTCTGCAGAAGATAAATTATCATGAGAAATAGTTTTAATTGATTTACCATAATAAAAGTTATGTGACTTTGAAGTGCAAATGACACATTAAAATGAATCTACAGTATGTTGATAATAAAGTGGCTTCTTTGTTAATGGAATTACTGACACTGCAGATGCTTTCAGGAGTGATGTCTTCTACTGTTAATCAAGAGACTTCAATGTAAAATGAATGTGCTGTTTATTTAAATGCCAACCCACCTTTCTTACTTCTTGTTTCAGAGTAGTTCACTGCTAAGGTCAGAGAAATGGAGATTCTGGTCGTCATAGAGTCAGTCCTCTTTCAGCTGCTTCACTTCTGCTTTTTGCTGAACATCTTGACTTAATCCCAACTTCCCACTGTGTATATGAATCATAAAAACTGTCAGAGAAAAGGTAAATGATAAAGTCTGTGATGAAGTTCAAGATTAGATGCCTCTATAAATATGTACATTAGTAAATTTTTTCTCACATAGAAAACCTTAACAATACATGTTCCAAAAGTTTCTAAACAAGAAGATTCAAAGGAAATTAGTGAATATTTTAGAATTTTTTAAATTTTCTTATGATTTTTTAAAGTTTATTTATTTATTTTGAGAGAAAGAGACAGAGCACACAAATTGGGGAGGGGCAGAGAGAGGGGGGAAAGAGAGAGAATCCCAAGGAGGTTTCACACTGTCACTGCAGAGCATGATTGAACTCATGACCCATCAGATCATGACCTGAGCTGAAGTCAAGATCCAGATGCTTAACAGACTGAGCCAGCCACCCAGGCGCCCTTAGAGTTTTTGATTTTTTTTTACATTTATTTATTTTTGAGAGACAGAGCGAGACAGAGCATGAGCTGGGGAGGGGCAGAGAGAGAAGGAGACACAGAATCTGAAGGAGGCTCTAGGCTCTGAGCAAGCGTTCAGTACAGAGCCTGATGTAGGGCTCAGACCCACGAACTGTGAGATCATGACCTAAGCCAAAGTCAGACACTTAAGGTACTGAACCACTCAGGCGCCCCTAGAGCTTTTTAAAAGACAGGAATAAAGTATTTCAAATTTACATGATAGTTCACTAAAATAATTTTTGATAAAGTAACCATGATAGGGGACTTTACCTTCACTTTGACCTTAGTCTGTACTTTGTAACTGATTAAATTCTTCTTTTCAGCTTATCTTTTAACTGAGGCAAAAGACTCCAAGGGCAAAGCATCCCGTGATGGGAATCAAAACTACCACCTCAAGCAATAATGATTGCCCTGATGCCAGCAAGACCCTACAAGACTGACCCCAAGAAAATGATCAGCCTGATCTTTACTGCTCCCTGCATCGACCCACTAACCTTTGTTCCTTATAGTCTTTATATAAGCCCAGAAGTACTTTCACCACTTTGGAGAAAGCTTTGGGATACTAGTTCAGTGTCTTCCTGATGTTGACCTCACTGAAACATATTCCTTTCTCATTTCACTATGACTGTCTTTCTGCCTTTGGGTTTTGTAGGCAACAAGTGGCGGAATTTGGTTTGTTTGGGGCCCTCAGAGCCAGGCACTCTTGCACCCTTGGGCCCAGGTTACATTTCATAATCTATGACTACTCTTCTTCAATTATCTTCCACAAAAATCCATTTTAGCTTAGGTGTAGGAATAGTTTCAATACTGTGCTTGTTTGGTTTATTTGCCAATCATTGTGTCAATCATACAACTCATCAGTTATCAGTATATGATTCCACTTAATCATGAACAGTATGTAGAAGAAAGTTTAGTACTCTCAACCTCTGTTTAGCTGAAAAGAAAATTAAAATCTCCTGCTATTCTTATCTTCCAAGAATTATGAATTGGCTGGAGAGGTGTGGCATGAGATGAGACAGGAGCACAGAAATACATTATGGTTGCTTCAGTGCGAGGCTCACTGAGTGTTACTGGAACAACATAGAATCCGCAAGATTAAACATCAGTTTACTTGCTCCAGGAAATTCTGAAGAGTCATGCAGTGATACAAAGAAGATTATTATCAGTAGGAATTATAAATGTGAGAGCTATAAAATCCAACAATGACACATTTAATAGCTATCAGTGACTGACATTCATGTGATCTTACATCTCATTAATTAACAAAAATTTTATTTACTAAATTCTTTATACTAAATTTAATACAAAGCAATCGCTCCCCCTATATTATATAAACTGATAGTGAATTGCAAAATTCTCTTTTAAAGGCTCACCTGCACAAAGAAGAAAAACTCTTAAGTTTTGTATATAACGACGTTCCCTGAGATAAAAATTTGACATACTATGCACATAGATTCTATGAGAAGCTGGACAAAAAAATCGTAATGCTTATATAACAGTAAAATACCTATAAAGGGAAAAAATTTCAAAAACATACTTTTTAGAAGTGTTATGTAAAGACTAAGTAACAGTAATTTTCTTAGAGCCATTTTCAAACCAGTAATATAATTTCTAAGAATATAGTATTTAAGTAAAACAAATTTCAAAAGCAAATGTTTGATATTTCAATTTAGAATTGTTTCTAAGGATTTTATTGTTTGATTAAAAAAAATCCTGTTATCCTACTTTTTGGATAATTCTATCATCTACATAGAATTTATTCTCTGAAGACTTATTAATAATGCCCAAAAATACTGAGCTGTGGTTAAGATCGCAGAGGCAACCATCAGAAGTTTTCTAATGTGCATTCATTTACCAATTTGCACTACTCATGCATTCTTTATCCTTTCAACCTGGAAAGCTTCTATCTGATTTTTTTAGTGGCTGTTTAAACAAAAATAGATGTTTATCTCTTTAAAATTTTGCCAGGAAGCTGTCACTTTCCCATTTACTCAAGCGATGTTGTGACAGAATGTGTCAGCTTCTCACACAAATGAAAAGAGATATAGACCTGTATTTACTTTAGCTGAAAAATAAGTAGTCATCAATTCAGAGAAAAGTGTTTTCCCATCTGAAAAGATGAAGTAAATAGGAGTGGTTGAGAGAAGTAAGTATTTCCTAATACATAAAAGGCAGATGTAAACCAAACATACAATGCTGATCCATTTTGGGTTCTCATCCTGGAAGTGGATAATCTCATGGTATATTGAAGTTGGTACTCCCCTGTATGTCTTTTGCAGTATATGATTTTGTTTTAAAAAAGATAAATGTTTATGCAGTTAACCTTCCCATATTCTCTCCTATGCAAGCTGCAAGCTTCAGAAATTTAAATGGAGATAAGAAAAAAATCACCTTAAGAAACAGTTTTTGGAATCATATTAGATTCAAAACAAACTTAATTGGTAGAGATAGGCCCCAAATTTTGTACTCAATTAGGATACTTGAATTGATAATAATGATCCCACTAGACAGTGAACATTAAATATATTTCATTATATATTATTATGAAAATATTTTATTTTTATGAATTTCATAGAATCATGTTTTATTAAAAATAGTACTGAATGCATTGAAATGAACAATAATGACACTGAACAAAAAATGGCAATGATAGGCTTTCACTCAAAAGTGATTAGAGTTGTGTGGTTAAATTAAAAGCAACCATCTTTAATAGATTAGAGGGATCAACATAACCAAAGAGAAGAAAATGAAGTTAGGTACTTTGGGGTATATCCAGTCTCTGACTGGATGTTTGACCTCTGTAGATTACTCAGTTATGAGATACTTAAATTCCTTGGTTCTGTTGTCCCATCTGTTAAAAGGGGAAAAATGAAACCTATTTCGTAGGATTTGTGTAAGAATTCTATGAATCTAAAAGGCATTTCTTTTTTTATATTTTTTAAATGTTTATTTTGAGAGAGAGAGAGTAAACACAAGCAAGAAAGGGGCAGAGAGAGAGAGGGAGAGAGAGAATCCCAAGATCCTAAGCAGGCTCTGAATGGTTAGCACAGAACCCTAAGAGGTTGAGGGCGGGGCGGGGGAGGGGGATAATCCATATCACCAACCAAGAGATCATGACCTGATCTAAAATGAAGAGTCAGATGCTTAACTGAATGAGCCAACCAGGCATCCCTAAGAGGCATTTCTTACAGTTAATATAAATATATAGATAGATAGATAGATAGGTAGGTAGGTAGATAGATACATGAAAATTTCAATCTTGCAGAGTCATTTAGATTTTTCATTTCAATTGACAATTCAGTGAAAGATTAGAGGTGCAACTTGAATATTTTAATTTGTCATTTTTCTTATCTAGGAAAGAAAAAAGGAAAGGGAAGGAAGGAAAGAAGGAAGGGAAGGGAAGGCAGTGATCATTTTCCAAAGTGGCATATGTGAATTTTAGGTGTCCATGAAAGTCATCTAAGGGATATTTGAGATTTCCATAAGAATATTTTACTCTCATGTTTCCATTTTAATATTAAACTGAAAACTAATGTTAGCATTAAATATTGGTAGCTGGACAATCACTTAAATCTAAGTATTAGTAAAAAATTTTAGCATTCTTGTCTTTTTTAAATCTTTATTTTTGAGAGAAAGAATGAGATAGAGACAGAGTGGGAGTGGGAGAGGAACAGAGAGAGAGGGAGACAGAGAATTCAAAGCAGGCTCAAGGCTCTGAGCACAGAACCCAATGCAAGGCTTGAACTCACGAACTATGAGATCACGACCTGACCTGAAGTCAGATGCTTAACTAATTGAGCCACCTAGGCGCCCCAGTATTCCTGTCTTTATGTTCATCTCATTAGTACCACATCTCATTATATTTTTCATGTTAATGAGAAAAAGACAGGAATATTTAATACATAAATAAAAACTTATTATAAAATGAAAGTAAAGTGATATCTTGATCTGCCACAATAAAGTTCTGTAATGGTTAAAATAGAAGTGGTAAAATAAATCATGTAGAGTGAACACCTGGAACACAGTAGTATAGGCATGCCAAACTCCAAAGAGTATAGCTATGGGAGTTACACCATATTTATAGTTTGAATGAGGTTTCAGTTTCAACCCCAAACACTTGTTTCTCATTAAATTAATTTAAGTTTTTCTAATTTTTATTTTTCTGTACTTTTAGTTGCATTTAAATTGCTTATTTATTTTGTTTCTATTTTCATTACATTTTTAGTGCATAAGGTTCTAGAATACTTCTAAAGAAAAATAATTTCCCGCCACCTCCCACACATTTTGTAACTCTTAGGGGCAACGAATTTCAACTATTTTAGCTGCTTATTTTGGTATTTACTTCTGTGTCTCCTGAAATGTAAGTGTATTGTTTATTTTTTATTTCAAATTTTAATTTTTCTCAATTATATTCTACTGAGGAAGGTGAGACTTCAGCTCTCCTTCATGTACCCCCCACCTAAGTACCTCCCATCCCTACAGTTGTCGGATATATCAAGTAAAACATAGGACAGTCTTCAATTTGAATTTAAGGTGGAAAACTGAATATTTTTAGTACAAAAATGTTTTAAACCATGTTTACTTACACACAAAAAAATTGCTGTTTGCCTGAAATTCAAATTCAACAGAGCATCCTGTATTTTACTTGGCAACCCTATCCCTCCTCAATCTTTCAGTATGTTTATGTAAGCATTTGATGAGAGCATCATTCACCGGGGACACGACTATGATCCTGCAAACTATTCACAGATGAGCCTTATATTTACAATGATTATTGTAACCTTTCTGGTACAGTCTTTTGTTTTCTTTGGAATTTTCCTCTTAAACTTGTTAATTTGTATAGATATTAAACCTAGTTTATAGCCAAAATTTTTCTTAATGGCCTAAATCTTCTCTTGGTTCCCTTACAGGCCTCAAGTATTCTATCACTTTCTGTTTATTAGAAATGTTTCTTCTTTGCCATTTTGGATGCATAACATAAACACAGATGCTTCCTTCATTATTACTCTGGGGGCTTATTTTGCCATTTTCTTTAGATTCCCTTTTTCCTAGATAACCTCTCATGGTGTTTTGTGTGTGTGTGTGTGTGTGTGTGTGTGTGTGTGTGTGTGTGTTTTCTTTCCCCGAATCACTCCATTTTAGGCAAGAATCTGTTCTAGAACCTTTCAGAGATAGGGATCAGCTTCTGAAATCTTGCATGTCTGAAAATGTTATTGTGATAACCTTACATTTAATAAATAAACCAAACTGCCTTGCCATAGAACTATAGGCTTGAAATGTTTTAACCATGAACTAATAACCATGAACTATCGAGGCCTTCCTTCATAGCAGGAACCAGAGAAGAATGTACTCCTAAGAGACAAAGCTTGACTTGGTGAGATTTTTGGAGGTGGTTGTTGGTATTGTTTTTAACTGAGTGGATTTCCAATCTCTGCATATCTTGGGCAGCAGGAAGCTAAAGCCTCACTATTTCAGGTCTGAAAAGACAGAGACCAAGACATAAATAACTAGAAATTTGTTAGGCATTTCAGAGAAACAAAAAGGGTGAGCTCAAAGTTTATATATAAATCATACCCATATAGTTGATTGACCACCAAACCATGCTGCTGCAGAGGAATTCTCTGGAAGGCAGAGTAAGCAGGGAGTAGGCTAAAATAAACAGCAGGGAAGAAGAAAAATTAAGAATCCTTTGAAAAGATAGAACTTCAGTCACTATTACATCTTATTTGCAACGATCATTTTCAACCAATATTTTACGGTCATTCAAAGAAATGGAAAACTACACTGAGAATAAAAAGCAGTCTATAGAAACGGATTCAAATCAGCACAGATATTGGACATAACAAAGCAAGACTTCAAAACAGCTCTTACAAGGATATTCAAATAATCAAAGGAAAAGAAAAACCATAAAGAGGAGAGGCAGATGATCTAAAAAGAGATGTAGAAACCATAAAAAATGGAAATGCAAAAGATGATCAATATAATAACTGATAAAATATTTATCAGATTACTTTGCAGAGATTAGAAAAGGCAGAAGAGGAGCACCTAAGTGGTTCAGTTGGTTCAGCCTCCAACTCTTGATTTCAGTTCAGTTCATGATCCCAGGGTCATGGGATCAAATCCCACATCAGGCTGTATGCTGAGCGTGTAGTCTGCTTAAGATTCTCTCTCTCTCTCTCTCTCTCTCTCTCTGCCTCTCTCTTCCACTTACACTCTTTCTGTCTCTCAAAAAAAACTTATTAAAAATATAATAAATACAACTATATCACTGATTATATTAAATATAAGTTGACCAGACATTCCAATCAAAAGGCTGAGATTCAAATCAAAAGGCTTAGATGAGGTAAAAGACAACCACAATCACAACAAAAAACTAATAGTGACAATCTGTGCTGGCTACAGAATAAACACTTCAAAACATTGAATGTAAAAAGGGAAAAATTATTGCAAAAAATGCATAACAAAAGTTGGAGTAGTTAATTGATATCAGAAAATAAAACTTAAATACAAGGAGTATTATTAGAGACAATAATAAGAACACTGCCCATGATAAACTTTATATATTTCCTAAAGGTACAAAAATTACCAATATAGATATATATTATCACTGAGCTTTAAAATACACAAAATAAAAAACAATAATACTTAAGGAACATAACATAATTGCAATTGGAAATTTTAACACACTTGGTTCAGTGATTGATAGAAAAACTAGACCAAAAATAATCGGTAGTAATATACAAACCACCTTCAACTAACTGCCACAAAAATTGCTGATATACACTCTTTTTAAGTGATATGGGATATTAACCAATATTGATCATATTTTAGGCCATAAATGATCCTTTTACATTTAAAAGGATCAAAATCATATGGAGTATATTCTCGGAGCAGAACAGAATTCATTTTGAAATTAAAAATTTGAAAAGAGCTCTAAATATTTGGGAATTAAACAAGACACTCCCAAACAACTCATGAGCCAAATAAAAAAATAAGAAGGAAAACTAGACAATATATTGAATGATAATAAAAGTCCAGAACATATCAAAATTTGTGCTATGAAGCTGAAGCAATTGTTGGGGAGTAAGTCACAATTGTAAATGCTCTTATTAGAAAAGAAAAATTGTCCAACACCAAAAATATACCCTTACACTTAAGGAATCTAGAAAAAGAAGATCAATTTAAGACCAAGGTAAGTATGGGGAAAGAAAAAAATAGAGTGAAATCAATTAAATAGAAAAAGGATAAGCAATAAAGAAAATAAATAAAACCTAAAGCTAAAGTTATTTATTTGAAAATATCAACAAAATTAATATGCCTCTAGCTATATTAACCAAGAAATGAAAGACAGAGAAGGCCCTGTTGTTTGTAAGCCTGCCTACTTTATGCTTTTTTGTTACAGCAGCCCAAACGAAGATATGCAACATTGCAGAAGCTATTCATTTTCAAATGAGTTCTGTGCATTATTAAATATGAGAAACAATGACATAGGATGATGCTTCCTAACCAGTTCTGGAAGCAACCCTTATGGGTCAAACACATTTTCATAGCAGTACCAAAAACTCTTGCAACTTGGTCTGGCCAGCTTTTTAATGAGAGCAGCTATAAACTTCAGACTACATAAATGTGGTGCATTAGTCTTCTTCAGGATCTTCGTATATTCATGTCTTCCATAAATCTTCTACTCCAAACTGTTCAAATTACCTTCCAAAGAGAAAATATGAGTTGTCCAGCTTAAAACAGTTCATAGATAATGATGACTTGTAAAACAAGTTTTTGATAGGGCCTTGAAAGAATATAGAGAGATTTTGAGATGACATCAAGTGTAAAACAGCTCAGTGAAGAATAAAGATATCCTATTGACATTTTATTGTTATATAGAAAATAAACTTGACTTGGGGAACAATACTCACTGGGTATTTTCATTTTTTCTGCCTCCATTCAGCAAATTTTCTCAGGTGTCCTCAACTGAAAGCCTCAGAAACCTCCCAAAGATTGCTGGGGAGAGAGAGTGAAGATGAAGGGAACCCACACAGATAGGCTCTGCTGTTCCACTTAAGGTTTAAACAGGAAATCCAGTTTTATCTATTTATATACTATTCTGAGATTAATTATACAATTATTTCTATATATAAGGTCTGGGTCCAAAATTTTTGAAAAATATTGTTTACACTTCAAACAAATATTTACCTGAATTTATAATGTTGAATACCTAAAAAGTATTACTTTCTAGTTTTGTTGATGCTAATATAGAAGGAATCAAATGGCTAATGAGATGTTTCTGATGTCTTTCTAGTCTTCACATCTTTGTGGTTTGAGTTGATATATAAACAAGGCCTCTGAAGACAGCTTTTGTAATTTATTTGTCTCCTTTATTGTATCATCCAACTTTATGCCACGTGGTCTAGTCCTCTTAATATCTGTACCTCACTATATTTTATTGAATGCACATTGATGTGAATTTAATGAATATATTAAAACATTTTATCCGAGTGAAGAATAGAAGTACCAGTTAATTTCAAGCCAAACAGCCAAAGGAGAGATATAATCAAAAGTAAAGTTTAAAAAATAGATGCAAATAAAGAAATTGCAATCTATTTTAACATGGCTTTGGATATAAAATGGCTTATCATTTATTGAGTGGTAGAATATTAGCATCCATTATCTTAAAATTTTTAACTTGTTCTATGTTACTCTTTGCACATTTGTATTAAGCAGTCATGAGACATGTGTCTGAAATTTCTGTAAAAATCAGCAAAATTAAATTTCCAAGAACAGGAGAAAGATCAAACTGTGCATATGCTTTTCATAAATACTGACCATACTTCTGAGGCTAATAATGTCTTAAATTTTCCTGAATACACATTTATGTACATACATTAATGAAGACATACTAGTTTATTCAAATTAAATAAAAAAGTATCAACAATTATCATTATGAAATTTTCCATCGAAGAAAAAGAATGTTCAGAGAAATCCACGTAATAATCAATGTGGATGCTACATTTTCAAGTGAATGGAAAATGAGGCCCAACGGAGGAAGTAAATGAAATAAGTAAATGGTTTTGTTAAAGTATAAAAAAATTGCCTTGATTTTTGGCTTATAATCTAAGACTATGATTTTAAGATCAAGCTAGTTCAAAGATCTAACTGGCTATGTCATATAAATGAGTTGTATTGTGTCATGCTCACAGGATTTAAGATGCAGTTCATTCCCTTTACCACACATAGACATGCTCTTAATCTACCAACATATCCATTACACTCTCCAGCCTTTTAAGAGATCTAACTTCAGCAGTATACTTAGAATAGAGAGATCTCAGATAGATAGAACCTATGCCCTGGCCTCACAACTCACAATACCAGAGGATAATTTGTAAATCTGAACTCTTCAAATGGAATGCATTTTAGGTTAGGGGTAATATATTAAAGGTATTCAGAAAATCTAAGTGCTTGTGAAAAACATATTGTACGCCAACCTCACAGAGGTTCCAATTTGCTCTCTAGGTCACCCCAAAGAAATTCTCCCTATGGGATTTTGCCTTTAGAGAGACAAAGTGAATTGATTCTGTTGAAATATTCATTAAATTAAAAGGCTTCATTTACTATTCTAAAAGCAATTAATCAGTTTTCCTCATTCTCCATAGTACAGTACTAGCTACCACTCCACAAAAGGGCATTACTGCTCTAGGGAAAATGCAATGTATGTAACAAAAATTGATAAGGTCTGTTAAGGAAGTTAGTTACAGACATAACAGTTAAATTTTTATAGGGATATAGAAAACTTTGAAATTGCCTGATTAATAAAAATGCTTGCAGATAACAATTGACTTTTTTAAAAAAGCAATAAAGAACAAGAAACTATGGCTATTAAGGGTATTTTTGAAGGGCTTAAAATTTATTCAATATAACTTAAATCCAAGTGTAAGGAAAGACACTTTCTTAAAAAAACACAAATGTAAATATAAACTTAAATTAAGAAAGTCCCCCCCCCCGCAAATATTTATAACAGTGATAACAGCAAGTACTCTTGATAATTAGGAGGATGCCAATTTCTCTAAAATCTGTTTATGTTCACATATTTGTGATTAATTATTATGGTAACAACGTGTGAAGCACATCAATCCTAGGTCACCAGCTGAACATAGCCCAGGTCAATAGTTACACTATGTTGTAAACCAAAGATATATTCTTTTGACAGCATTTCAGTGGAATATATAAATCACTGAATGGTTTCAAGATAATATGTAATGAAAAATTAATGCATTTTTGCTAATTTAAGCAGAAACTAAACACTAAATTGTACTTAAAAACTTTGAATAAAGATGTGTCTACAGAAATATGCAAATATCTGTATGTATATATGTGTGTGTATACATAAAAGTATTTACATATATATGTAACATATATGTATATATGTTATATATGTTATATATATATATATATATATCAAGAGAAGTAGACCAAAGGAAAATAGAGATGATACAAAGAGAGAGAGTTATTTTAAAATTCAACATATCCAAATTAATTCTCTGTGATACTTAATAAAGAAAATTTTGCTGAATTTAATTTAAATGAAAATGGTCAGAATGTTATAGATCAGACTATCGCCGCAAAGAATAGCTGAACAAATCACTCAACAACATCTGTGCTGTCCTGTGTTGTCTATTTTTGCAAATATTTAAAAGGTTTTTTTTCCTTGAAATTAACAAACATGCCTTGTAAATCTAATCAATTTCCTTGAGCTAAGTGACTAATGATATTAAATTAACAACCAATCAATTTCATATATTTAGAAATTTTAAGGTCTTTGATAAGGTTTCTTCCAAAAGACTTTTTAAAATGTGAGTTAACATAGAATTAATTACAGGGGTAAATCTAAGATGGTAAAAGAACTGACCTTGAAAAGTAAAAAAAATCAAGCATTTCCTAGATGGAATCAGAGTCAGTTATTAAGAGCTTTCTAAATCAAATGGAAAACTGGGTGCGTAGGTAAATGTTGGGAGGCAGTGGCCCGAGAGTGGTAGAGTTGAGTCTCTCCAACTCAGAATGCCTGCATGAAAATCCAAGTTCTGTCATGTACTACCTGCACAATCCTAGGTCACCTATTAAAGTCTCAAGACCTCAGTTTTCACAGTTGTATAATAGGCTAATAATAATATCTCTCTTCTGAATGAAAGAAGTGTCTTGAATGTGCTCAGCATTGTGGTTGGCATGCAATGAGCACAAACTCATGTCAACTTTTTACCTTTCATAGTATTACAAGTTTTTTTTAATACTATATAAGATATTAATATCAAGTAAGTCACAAGAGAGCTTTATTACATTGTCTGTGCAGGTAAAAATATATAGACCATGGTTTGGAAAATAATTTACAACAGAAGAACCAAACTATTTTCTAACACAAAGATACTGTCAGCTATCAATTATTATAGCCCAAAGAGTAAAGCCAACAGTCACTAACTCAACTATTCTTAATTAAATGCTGACCTACCTCTAATGAACGAGGTGGTATCATGTTCATTATCCTACTTCACTTGATAACAACCTGTGACATGAGCGTTATGGTTCTCATCTTTCAAACAACTGGGGCTCAAAGAGCTTAAGTACTTGTTGAAGATCATAAATTCAGAAGTGCAAATCTAGGATTTATACAGACTTTTCTTTCGCCTACATCACAATAATTTCAGTTACTATAACAGAGTGCTGGTAACAGAATATAGCCAGTACCTAGAGCATCCTTTGATATATTTGGTCACAACTCTTAATGAAAATACTACAAGCTCTGTGTTCTCTTTTGTTTTTCAATTTTTGCACATGCACTTTCCAATGCCTGAAATGTTACCCTTTTCTCAGCAGGGCTGAGACAAAGATGAGGCACTTGCCTAGGTTCAAAACTCAGGGTAGTTAAAAAAATTGAGACAAATAACATAATTGAATATATATTTTTAACATTTAAGAGATTTGCATAACTCCATAATCCAACCTTTTCCAAAACAACAAAGCATAGTTACCAAATCATGCTTGGGGAAAAGAATCTGTTCAAAATGCAAAACAGACCCCTAACTTCAATTTAAGTATGTAAAGATCATCAATATGGTTGCATATTCCACACTGCAACCCAACATTAACAAATTACCATTTACTAAATTTGGTGATCCAGCAAGAAAGAGAAGCCACAATTGTCTGAAAAGACAATTAAATTAAGTCTCCCTTCTTGAAATATGTATCTGTTGTGAGGTTGGATCATCTTCCCATCTTCCAACCAACCAACCAACCAACCAACCAGATTTCAACAAATTGAACGGAGGAGGTGTAAAAATCCAGTTGTCTTGTTTAAGCCAGATTTTAAAGGGATTTGCCAAAAAATGCAATTTTTCTTACTAACTTTTGTGAGAAAAATATTATTTTTATTAGTGTTTATTATTTATGTTAATGTCAGGTGGGTTTATATTTGTGTTCAAAAATAATAAATATATGCTGAAAATTTTCAGTTTTCATGGTAAATATCAAGAGATATAAACCATATAAAAATATTTCTTCAGGATCTTGATAAATTTTAATAGTGTAAAGGGGTCCTCAGACCAAAGTTTGAGAAAGGCTGCCATCAATTTTTAAAAACAGGGACCAATTGGTTTACAACAAACAATAGAAATGAAGGGAAAAATATACTTCAAAGGACTTTGATTAATTTTATAATTATACCAAACTGTACTTTGAGCCATATACACAAGCAAACCTAGGAGGTTGTGTAGAGTCAAGGTCAATGTACATAAAGTAACTGAAGAATAAATACTTGGGATTCGATGAAATTTATTCACTGACCCTGAAATATCATCCCTGATTGCAACGTTGCATTTCTCTCTCCAGTGTCCCTGCTATATAAGACTGTATCTGGGGTGCTCTAAATGCACGCAAAACTACGTGTTTAGGTAGATCGAATAAATTGGTATAAGAAAATATATTTTTTTTAAATTTCAGAATGAAGTTTATCTAAGCAAGTCACATTGCCATAAATGATGTGGTACTTTCAGCTGAATTTTATTGTTGGGTAGTTTTGAACTTGATTCCTCAAAACTTCAAACTACTTCCTTTGTCCCAGAGCATTGCCCTAATAAAAATGTGATCACCGTATAGGTAGCAATCTATTACTTTACCAGTGACTCTTTATGTGAACACATAGCACAGGAGAAACTAATCTGTATATTAGAGAGGGAATGAATTAACATAAAATAAATGAAATTTACTATTAGAGTGAAATATTGCAATATTTGGGTTTGCCAATCTATTTGAGAAAATGGACTTGATAATTTTGTTCATGTTAAACCTTGAGCCTTTAGATAGCCTCTAATTTATATCAGAGTGCCCTTAAAAATAAACTGCATAAATTCTATACTTATGGGTTACACTGGGCAATATGAATGACTTTGAAAACAAATTTATATAATACATTTTGGTATTTTTCTCCCTCTGTCTCTTTCTGTCTTCATAAGGCAAAAATTGCCTAGCTGAGTGACAAAAAAGTATCTCTCAACTGAAAAATTTACCAATCTCATGGAATTTCTGACAAAATGTATAAAACGATTCTAAAGCATGCACTGACATAAAATAACAAAGTATCCGAACACATTCTTTGCTATTAGTGTGCCTATATTAAAAAATAAAATAGTCAAGGTAAACAGTGTCCTTAATGCATCTTTATGTTGAGTACTTAACTCAGAAAATATTATTGATCTGATTTATCATGATTTTGATTTCACAAATTATGATATCTACTGTTTAATATACTCTGATAAAAATAGCATCAAGGTGTATTTCAACATTTCAATACACTTGGAGATTTTATAAAATTAGCTTCATTACACTATTTTCTTATTAATTATCTGAAGCGTTTATTCATGTCTCATAAATAATTTGATTATAGTTCCATGTCCAAATACCTTTTTGTTTATTTTCTTGTCTTCCTTAAACATCTCAACCTCAATGCTTAGGTACCTGAAGTATGTCCTACATATTTCTATTTATCTTGAAAGGAAAAGCAATAAATTATGATCTGATATAAAGCATTTAGGTACAGAGTCCAAGCAGTCTGAAGCCATATTTGAACATACTCTAACACAAACCTGCTGCAGGCTGGCTTCCCACCCTCTCCTCCAGATACCATACTCTTTCTTGCTTGGTCTTGTTGCTCATTTATCCTTCTCCCCCAGTGAGCTTCCTCCCTTCCGCAATTTTCCATATCAAGCTACAAATCCTATTTAACGGTTTTCTTGATTATTTCTGGGTGAAGTGTTTATTTTTTTCCCCAATTTTTATACTCCTTTGTGATTTAGTTATCTATCTGTATCCTATATATTAAGGATATTTGAATTCTTAAAGGTTAGAGATAACACCTTACTGTTAAATCCTACTTTTGCTCTACAGATAGCATTAATGGCCACAACTGTTTACGCCTACCTGTATCCAAGCCTTCCACTAGTCACCCCCCAACATCCCACCGACTCAGGACTTGGACATGTAGCTTACTTTGACCAATGAGGCAATAGCTTATAAAGTAGTTTCATCATATGGGGTTCTTGCTGTCTCCACAAGAACTTGCCTATCTAGCCTGCTGGAAGGATCTGCGTGCAGAACCAAGTATCTCTATTCGATAGCAAGCCTACTACCAGAAGGTGAGCCAAATAAATACTTGTTTTGAGCCACTTAGGGTTGACATATGAAATTATTATGCAATTAGCAAATTGATACACTATCCCTAGAACCTAAAACACAGCAGCCTTACGGGACCCTGCACATGTTCAACACTTAAGGAGTAACTAGATAACGCTTAAAAGTGACTCTAACACATTCATAAACTAGTTGGAAATAATAACTGAAGGAAGCTGGCTTCTTTGAACATCTGCAATAGGCTAAGTAAGGTGCTACGTAATTTCATTTTTATTCCATTTACTCCTTGCCACAAATATGTGAGGTAGTTGCTAAGAAACCCACTTTACAGGTAATGAAATGGAAGCTAAGAGAGATAATCTAGATAGAACATAAAATTTGAAAAGGGCTTAAATTATTGCATACCATTCTGAGAGCAAAGTTTAGTTTGTTTATTATGTAGGAATTATATCACAGGCCCTTGAGGGAGAGGAGATATTAAATGAATTAAAAATAATTATTGACGTTTTGTAAATGGCATGTTTAATGAGGCTCCTTTGTATTGCAGTTTGAGGATATGGAAGGGAAATAAGCCTACTTGTAAGGACTTTCACATTTTTATCCTGCTTCTTACATCATTCTGCAGTTTTTCCTACTGTTCAACTTTTTTTTTCTTTTTTTTACCAAGGACTTAATGTCTGTTTGGTACTGTGCAGGATACCTAGAAACTAGATTCATCGTTGTGGACAAAACCAGAAGTATTTATCTCTTCAGTGATGGTAGTTTGAAGTCAGCCATGCAAGAATATTTATATTACAGTAATTGGCAAATGCTACAAATTGGGGCTCTTCTTTTCTCTCTTTCTTATTTTTTCCTTGAGAAAAAAATTGTTAAATATTTAACTAGTCTTTGGAGCATATAAGAAAAGAAATTTGTATTTATATTGCATTCCAAAGCCCAAGTACAATGAACATAACTAAATAAATTAATCCAGTTAAATAAAAAAAGACTTCAGATAAAAAACAAACAAGTAAAATCTATATAGTAGTTACAATAGTCACAAATTATATATAAAGACGACCCTACAATGTAATGAAATAAAAAAGTACAATAAGGAATTTGAAAATATATAACAGGCAAATAAGATATATAGGCAGATATCAAACTACATATACATCAGGGCATAATGTGTTATTAGAAATGACGACAGTACTTCAGTCTGATAAAAGGAGGAACTGACTATATAAAATGGGCCGGAACTTCTGTACACTTAATAACAAGCTTCATTAAATATAAGGCAAAACCAAAACTCAAGAAAATTATGAAGAAAAAAATTTAAAGCCATAATTATGGTATCCATTTTAAAATAAATTTCTTATTTATTTGTATAAAAATCACACTTAAAGTTGATAAGTGAAGATTAAAAAAGTGAAAAGCACATTTATGGTATATGAAAATCCAGCCAAAATACTCAAGATTACACCTTGATTCAAGAACAAATGAGATGTTTATAAAAAACAACCACATACCAGAGTAGATTAAGAAGAGTTGCCCCAATAAATAACATTAATAGCGAAAATGGTTCATCATTAGAGAAATTCTTTGAAGGATTGTCTATCAGTAAATTTTAAACTTCTAGGAAATGATCAAATGTAAGAACACTATAAAAATTATTAAAATTAGCTTAAGAAAATATTAAATGTTGAATCAATATATTCACTTTACATGCCCTCTCAACAGTCAAGGATTTTTACAAACTCTGCTATACTTACAAGTTATAGTGTCATATTTAAACACATTGCTCCCCATTTCATGAAATTAGTACATATGATACCAATAAGAGATGGACACTATGTAAAAAATATGTTTAACACATAAAATTATAACTACAGATTTAAAAAGTCCTATGTAAATATTAGCAAAAAGAATCCACTAGGTATTCAAAAACTAATAATATAGTATGACTAATTTTGGCTTATCCTAGAAATATAACAGTATCTAATTAAAAAATATATTAATACAATCATTCACATTAACAAATTAAAGAAAAAATATAATAATATCAGAAAATATATTTGAAATAATTTAAAATATATTCAAGATAATCATTACAAACTGCAGTAAAAAGAACTTCTTTAATCTGACAGAGGCACTTAATCAACAAATGCAGACTACATACTTAAGTGTGAAATGATATAAGAATTGTCATTACAGTCAAGAAGAGTTTCTATTCATCAAGTACCGTAAGTCTTAGATAAACTCAGCTAAACAAGGAAAATATCTAATATGTAAAGTAATATTTAAAAATATGGAAAAGGTGGAAGAAAACTCATTTTTCATAAAAAAGTTTATCTTTATAGAAAAATCAAATGGACCAATTCAGAAATTAATTAGAATTCAATAGAGTTAGTGGATATAACAATGTATAAAAATAAATTTAATTCCTATGCACCAAGAATAAATTAGAAATATACTTTTCTAAAAATAAATATATTTAGTCATATCGGCCAAGAATATGTGGTACTTAGTACAATAATCCATGGAAAATATGTTATGGAGAAAATTTTAAAAATTAATCAAAGTCATAAAAGACCTTAACAATTAGAGAAATATCCTATAATCAAAGATAGGAAGACACATTACATAAGATATCTATTTATTACAATACTCTCATCTCAAAATTCCTGAAAAACTGATTCTATAACATATAGAGATGATCTAAATATAATAAAGGCTAAATATAATTTTCAAGAAGAATAAAACATGTGAAAAGTAGTTGTATGTCTGGAGGTGGGAGGAGGCAGCTGGGAAATCACTCTACCAGATATCAACAGTTTATAACACTTTTTACTATTATAAAACTATATAGTAGGTGGAATGACTATTAATAGTGAGGGGGTATAAATTATATAAATATAAATATATAAAATATATAAATATAATCAGTCTAGCTTGCATTCTTCACTATTGTACTGTGTTTTCTTATGTCCTTATTAATTCAGTGTAATTTTGGTATAGGAATTTCCAGATTGCTAGAAGATAACAGGGACCCAGAACTCTATCCATCTATACATGATAGGAAGAAAATAGTTAACAGCAAGATTGAGAGCCATTGTCAAACTTAAGAGGAAGATGCCCCAAAAAAGGAAGAAAGAAGGCAACCTGAACAAGTTGCCTCATAAACATTTTAATGAAAGATCTTCTAGCAAATGCATTAGTGATATTAGCTCATGGGAGAGGAAAGGCCATTTTCTAGTGTGCCTAGGCTGCCTTATGGACAACCAATTTGGAATCTATGAATTTGGGGGCCACAGCTCTCTAGGAAATGTAATTACTAGAATATAAAATGGAGATTGTTCATGACTAATATAGCTCTCATCTTTGTAAGGGATGTGACTGCAAATCTCCCTGAAAGAGCTCATATAGCCAGGGCCAGAGTACCTTCTACATATTACTATTTTGTTTTATGTGGATTTCTCAACTTTCGGTGTGCTTAAACTATTTGTAAAGTTTGAAATCAGGTCAGATCTATAATTTGTATGGGCCTGATTTGCCACTGTGTTGATGTGTGTTTGCTCACATGCAAACTTGACAAATAGAAGACTTAGTGTTACAGATCAGTGGAAAAATAATGCATTTGTCAATAATAGCTAGTTATCCATGTGGCCTAAATAAATTTGAAATCTTATTTCCAGCCAGAGACAAAAATAAATTCCATGCAGATCATAACATCTAAACGTGAAGTTAAAATTAACAACTTTTGTACAAAGAACAGGAAAATATCTTAATAATCTAAGGATACAAATTCTATAAGAGGTGCAAACCATTGAAAAAATTGATAAATCTGGATGCTTTGAAATTAAAAAAATTCTTAGTTATCAAATCATACAAAAATAAAATTACAAAAGGGATCAAGACAAATTTCACAATGTATAAAAGATCATCTGAATTTATACAAAACTCTTATAATTTAAACAAAGAGGCATTCCAATGGAAAATAAAGTATATGAGTTGGCAATGAAAAATATATAAAACAAAAAATTAATAGATATGCAAGATGTTTAGCCTCATGTTAATTACGGAAATAAAAGTTAATCACAACAAAAATATTTTAGTTTTATTAATTGGTAAAAATGTTAAAGTCTGACAATATTGTATTGATAACTACATAGAATTATAGAAAACTTTATACACTGTTGGTTTGTAGTTGGAAATTGATTTTAAATATAACCTTGGAGATTAATCTCGAAAAACTTAGTAAAGTTTAAAATTTATGTATGTACTACTCAGCATTTACTAGGTATAAATACCAAGAGTAACTCTTATGTGCAAAGAGACTTATATAAGAATAGTCCTTGGAGCATTGCATTTAATATCAAAATGTGGTAATACACTAAATGTCTACAAACAGAAAATAAATGGATTGATAAATTGTGGCAAATTTATACAATTTGAAATGCAATATGGAAAATGAAAATGAATGACTAATGCTACATATATCAACATATTTAATCTCACTGCTTATTTTTTGCCAAATTAAAGTTGCAGAAAAATATATACTGTATGTTAATATTATAGAAAAGTGCATATTTGGGGTCTCATGGATAGATATGTGATAAAAGTATAAAAATCTCCATGGAATTATGAATGTTAACTTCAGAATCAGGTTTATAGCTGAAGCAAGTAGCAAGGGATCTGGATTGGGTCCTTTTTCACAAAAAATTTTAATTCCATCAAAACTAATTTATGTTTAATCTCTATATGTATAGGTATTTTGGGTCTTCATCACCTTATTTTCTATACTTCTTATATGGCTTAAACTTGATTATGAAATTAACATTAACGGAGCTTTTTTGTTTCAATCTAAGATCTGTATTAAAAGAAAGGTTTTCAGAAAAATTGAAAACTGAGTACTGCATTTTCGGGAAATTGGCCATTTAATTTTGAAATTTAGTAGCTGCCTTGCTAACTTGCAAGAAACATTGGTGGCAGCTCTGTGACTCATGTGTGATGCACAGGTCCCACAGATACTGTACAACCACTCTGCAGTGACAGCCTTCTCTGAAGGCAGCCACTGCAGATGAGTGAAAAATCCAAAATTATGAAACACTTGAGAAAAATAAACTACTGCTAGTGAAAGTAAAAATGCATGAAAAATGTCTAAGTGTTTTAAATATTATTTCATAGAAATAGTGGGAAATACATGTAAAAAAATTACCCATAATTCAAAACATAAAAAACATAAATATATGAAAAATATAAAAAGATAAAAGTATGGGTAAGAACAAAAGAATGAGATGTTTGCGTTTTTTGCTACATCCCTAGGGTTTATAACAAGGCCTAGCACAGAGGAGGATTTCAATAGTGAAAAAATGAAAAAAGCAATGAATAAATCAGCTCATAAGTCTTTAATTCAGAAGAGATATCTAGGCTGGAAATATAAATGTGGGATTCATTGGACTATAAATGATATTTAAAGTGCCAACATTTATAGTCAGAGTAAAGAATGAAGAGCATGCAAAGAAGATTGAGATGAGAATAGGAAGAGTTAGGAAGAAGCTCACAAGTGTACCATTATTATGGAATTCTCTTTCCAGACAATAATAATGACAAATTACATGCCTCACTGCCTCCTTCCAAGCACCACACTCTCCTACCTGTCCCCCACACATTTTCTTAGCAGGGAAGGGTGCACTATTCTTCAACTATGATCGCTAATGTGGCAAATCTTGCAGTTCCCATGCTGTTGTACAACTGCGAAGTTGAGTTCCCTGATCACATAAGGGGTGGAGTTGATGTTTTTCCCAGTTATATAGGGCTCAAGACAAACTCCTGCCATGTCAGTTCTTTTGTATCCTCTCCTCTAATCACACCAGTGAAAAGGCTGGTTTTTCCCTCATCGTGGAACTTGAAAACATGAAATTCAGATGTCAGGGTGCCACCACAGTCTGACATATGGACCTGACCAATTACTGTGAGATCCCTCAAGAGCATGATGGACAACAGGAATCCCTTCTTCTTGGGTTATCCCTAGTGAATATTGTTCCACAAGGTCAGGTGTAGGAACTGGCTGAGAATTTGGCCTTGTTCGCTCAGTAGGTAAGCCAGACATTCTACCAAACTACTTGAAGGAAAAATACAAAAGATGGTTTTGAAATTCTACATTTGTATGTGGATCAGTCTCCATACAAATATTCGATAACAAACCTAGTGAACTTCTTTTAGAAGTTTAACAAGAATGAAGGGGGAAATACCAAATTTTATCTTTTGTTTCTGCTTCCTTTTCTCCCTCCCTTCTTCATTTTCTTCCCCTACCCCTCTCTCTCTTATTTGTCTGTCTCTCTTGCCTCTTTCCACATAAACACACATAAGCACACACAGACACACTTTCCCACCATTAACTACTACTGAGTATGCACTTTGAGCAAGGTGTTCTGCAAAGGAACTCATATGATTCTTTTTTTTTTTTTTTGGATATAAATAAGAATGCAATGGGGGATTTTAATGTAGCCTCTGCCCTCAAGAAACTTAAAGTATACTAAAAATGATTTTAATGCACATAAATAATTCTAGTTGGAATATAATTCCATTTAGAATGTTCCATGATTTGTTTGTAAATTACTAACATTTACCAAATGCTTATTATTTGTCAGGCACTGTTCCAATTATTTTAATATTTATTATCTCATTTAATCGTTACTTCAATTATTTAAGGTAGACAGACTTATTATTCTTCATATTTTGCCAGCTAAAATGACTGGGACCCAAATGTGTGAGCTGTTTTTCCAAGACTATTTATCTTAGAGATAGCATGCTCAGAAGTTTACCCAAATAGGCTGACCCCATTGCTTATGGTGTACTCTGCTAAAAGACCAACTTCAAGGATCATGAGGTGGTTTTCTAGCAGGAAATAACATTGGAGTTTAATTTCAAAAAAAGGATTATCTTACCATATATGAATTAGTCTTAAGTATTAACACCAGTATTACTACTACAAATGAGACCATTCATTAGGTAGAAGCTAGACCTGAGCAGTGGAAGGAATGCTGGAGGTAGAGTCCCAAGTCCATGAAGGGGAATGAAAGAAACCCAAGCTAGAGGCAAGGGCAGTGACACATAAGCTAAGCATAAAAGCCCAGGGCACAGTATCCTGACCTTGTAGCTTCTAAGACCTTGGGGCTGACATATCAAGAGCCACAGGTGCAGAGCATATACTCTCCTCTTCCACCTCTGCCCCAGGGTAGCCCCCAGACTCACTGTAATACATCTGCATTGCAGTTATAGCTCCCACCCTACATAGAAAGGTTAAGGCACAACCCCTATAGGGTCAAAAGCTTCCCTCCCTACCAGGGGGAAGAGTCCCCCAGATGATTGGAAGCAGCCTCCTTTGGAGACCACCACTCTGTACATCATATCTCCTCCCAGCCCAGAAACACCCAAAAACATCCAATCCCCAAAGAACCTAGGGGCTGGTTCTGCCTCCTGGAACCTGCCAGCTCTCCCACCTTGAGAGTGCACTTTTGCTTAAATAAACTGCTTTGGGCTTACTCCTTTCCTTCTGGCTGTCTTTATTCCAGCATGGATCCCCACATAAATCTTCTTGCGGGGAATCCAAGGACAGAGACCTCCATTCACACAACAGATTCTGCCACACATCAAATTAGTTTTAAGATATTTTACAACTCTATTTCTTCTTACACATACTCATATATGGCCAGTTTGAACTCAAAATAGAAATATGAACCCATTTGTTTCTTTTCAAAAAAATGTATATAGTTAAAAGCTATGAGTATTTAAGAGGAATAAACCCTCATATTATCCTTAAATACCAAGAAACCAAAGCTCCTTGAGCTGATTCTAGGTCTTACACAGGAAATATACAAAATTTGTAACTGCTGTTGCCCCAGAAAACATGGAACATTTTCAAAAACCAATTGGTTATGTGAAACAAACAAACAAACAAATAAAAAAACACAGAAGCCGATATTAAGGGTCTCACTCTAGGCAAAGATAAAACAATGTAAGCAGAAAAAAAGTGATAAATACAACTAATTTAAACACTAATTAATGATACCTAGGAGTTTTTAAATATATTGTTTTTTAAAAAAAGAAAGCAAAAAAAAAAAAAAAAGAGAGAGAGGGAGAGAGAGAGAGAGAAAGGCAAAATAACTCATTGAATCCCACTGGAAACAACCAGGAAACTAACTCTTTATGCTGAAACAAAGCAAAGAGAAAGAAAAATTAGGCATCTATCCTGTATTTTCCAAGTGATGGGCATTTCAGAATAACCTAATGGCACTAGTTGATAGGAGAAAATTCTCTTCTTCAGAGAAGGCATGTTGAAATAAACAAGTATATATTTTGTGCCCTTTAATGAAATAATAAACTCAGTCAATGAGCATCAGTAGTTACAACCAATACATTAAAGGTTCATAGTGGAGAGCTTTACAATGGGAGTGTGATGGCTCATTTTATGTGTCAACTTGACTGGGCCACAGGATGCTTATTTGGTCATTTGGTCAAACATTATTCTGGGTGTGTCTGTGAGGGTGTTTCTGAATGAGATTAGTATCTAGATCCCTAGATGAGTAAACCAAATTGCTTTCATTAATGTGGGTGGGCCTCATCCAAATAGTTGAAAGTATGAATAAAACAAAAAAGCTGAACCTCCCTGGGGCAAGTACAACTCCTTCAGCCAGATGGCCTGGAAGCTGGGACACCAGGTTTTTCTCTGCCTTTAGATTCATACTGAAACATCAGCTCTTCCTGGGTCTCAAGCCAGCCAGGATTCAGACCAGAGCTACAGCCACAGATCTCCTGGGTCTCCAGCTTGCTGACTGTGGATCTTGGGACTTTCTAGCCTCCATCATTATGGGAACCAATTTCTTATAATACATCACTATGTAAATATGTGTGTGCATATGTATACAGTTGTCCCTTGAACTGTGTGGGTCCACTTACATGCAGATTTTTCTTTTATAAATACAGTACTATATTGTAAATGTATTTTTTCCTTCCTTATAACTTTATTAATAACATTTTCTTTTCTCTAGCCTACTTTGTTTGTAACAATAGAGTATGTAATACATATGACATATAAACTATGTGTCAATCAACTGTTTATGTTATCAGTAAGGCTTCTGGTCAACAGTAGGCTATCAGTAGTTAAGTTTTGGGGAGTCCAAAGTTATAAATGGATTTTCAACCAGCCCTAACCTCCACATTGGTAAAGGGTGAATGTGTATTCATTCTGTTGGTTCTGTCTCTGGAGAACCCTATTTGGTACTGAAAATGGTTTGACAGAAACAGAATGTTAAGGATAAGTTCTCTTAATTCAATCTAAGGTTCTGGACCTCTCTAAAATGATAAAATTTATGGATGCTAATGGCTATTTCCAGCAGTAAAGAGTGCACTAATAGTCCATGGTGTAATCTGGTGATAGAGATTCACAAATATCACCATTGAATACTTGTACTAATCAACCAACTCTAAAAAGCAAGGATCTAGGTGGTGGTGTATATAAGACTTCCAAACACACAGGGAAAAATAATGAATATAAGATTTGCTGGCTGTTCCTAATATTACTGGACAAAGTACAGACTACACTTCTCAGCTCAAACACTGCACCAATGACCAGAAAGATATTATGTGTGTCTTGAAGGAGATCTCTTTGGAATTCAAAGGCAGCATCTTCCTCATTTGGGTGTGTCACCCTCGCCCATTTACTAAACTACCCAAAAAGCTGCTAGTTTTGAGGGGGGCCCAGACCAAAAAAAAACAAAAAACTCTGCAATGGGCCCAAGCTGCAGTGCAGGGGGCTCTGCTGCTTGGGCCACCTGATGCAGCAGGTTGGAAGGTGCCTCAAGTGTCAACAGCAGGTGTTGAGGTAACAGTAAGGGTTATGGGGTGATGGTAAAAATCTAGGCTCAGCCTCAAAATATGGATAGTGTTGTCACTGGAAAACAAGAATGAAAATGGAGGACAAGGAAGAAGAAATGACAGTCAATATTAGCATGCTTAGGGGCGCCTGGGTGGCTCAGTAGGTTAAGCATTCGACTGTTGATTTCGCCTCACGTCATGATTTCACAATTCATGGGTTTGAGCCCCACATTGGGCTCTGCACTGACAGCATGGGGCCTGCTTGGGATTCTCCCTGTCCCTCTCTCTCACTGCTCCCCCATCCCCCTGCTTTCTCTCTCTCTCTCTCTCAAAATAAATAAATAAGCTTAAAAAATAATAGCATGTTTATAGGAGCTTTGAAAAAATAAATAATAAAAATAAAATTAAAAAAAGAAGCTTTGGCAATGGCAGAGATCATAAACTATGGAAAAAGAGGCCAAAAAGCTAAAAGCTAAGTCGAGGCACATTTTAGAAGGCTCAATTGTTAGGATGAATAATTTGATGGCTACTGTCTTGTGACAGACAATGGTGGCTGGCTTTCCCTAACCATGCTCCTCTTTCTTTGGCAATGGAAGCCCCATATTTCGGCCACCCAAAACAAAAACGTTTCCTAGCCTCCTTTGCAGTGGCGTACCCTTATCTGACTCAGGTATTAGGAATGATACACAGGCAGAAGTTCTGTGTGCAAATTACAAGAAGTGTCCTCAGAGAAGGGGGGCCATGCCCTTCCTTGCCCTCCCCTCCTCCTTGTAGCCTACACATGGATCAGAAGTCTGGACCTGGACTATCCATCTTGGACCATGAGATGAAGCCTGTATGGTAGGGATGACAAAATAGTGACTTGGAAGTAGTCTGGGTTCCTAAGATCTTCATGGGCCAGAGCTCTGAACTGCTTTAGCTATTATTGTGTTGCGTTGGTGTGTGATTCACAGTTGTAACCAATCCAGAGACAAAGTGTTTTTGGGTTGTGTGTTTGTCCTATTTAACCAGGGGATGACATCGTTAAGGTTTTGTGTGCATAGCCAGGACCAGATAAAAGGAAAAGCTTTTGAAAAAGCACAGGTCAGATATAATAAGACTCGAAAACAAGACTATTGATAACAAAGTTCATGCCTGAGAGATAACTGTATGATTTTGAGTCTAGGTGTCTAGAATAATACGAAGCCTCTAAGTTTGAGAAAAGGATGATTTGTGCATGTGTGTGCTGGTGTGTGCATGTGTGCGTATTTGACCTGATCAGGATGGCTCTTGGAATCTCAATAATTTTATGTATTACAATTCACCTGTCTCTTTGGAGAAAGCAACTGGATCATAAAATGGTTGAATTATAATAGAACCACATCTGTACCTCAGGAAGATTTATACAAATCTGCCTACCTACCTTCTAGGTTGAATAGCAGGGATATTTGAGCTCTTGGTTACTGTAACCCATTATGTAAGTAATTCTGGAGTATAACAGAGAATTTTCTTATTTAAAGAAGAAAGCTGGGGCATCTGGGTGGCTCAGTCAGTTGAGTGTCCGACTTTGGCTCAGGTCATGATCTCACAGTTCATGGGTTCAAGCCCTGCATCGGGCTCTGTGGTGACAGCTCAGAGCCTGGAGCCTGCTTTGGATTCTTTGTCTCCCTCTCTCCCTGCAACTCCCACACTTGCTTTCTGTCTGCCTGTCTCTCTCTCTCTCAAAAATAAATAAATATTAAAAATAACTTAAAAAAAAGAAGAAGAAGCAAGCTAACATATGTACCGGAGTAGTTTAGCAGCCTGCTTATTCTAAATCAGTGTTACTCATTCTTGGCAATTTGGTCCAATAATTTTTGTTGTGGGCACCTTCCTGCTCATTGTAGGATGTTTAGCCAACATCCAGGTCTCTCTACCCACTAGATGCCTAATACTCTTCCTCTCCCCTTCCCTACAGTTGCGGCACCAAAAATATCTCCAGACATTGGCAAATCCACTTTGAGGGATAAAATCTGCGCAGAAACTGGTTGGAGGGTATAGGAAGAAGAACATGCTTTTTACTTGGTTTGGTTTGGTTCTTTTTTGTTACTCCAGTCTTTCTTTTGCTCTTGATCCTGTAATATGATACATGAACTCAAACAAGACCTATTTATGAAATAGGAATTGCAATCTGATACTTCATCTCTATCTGCATTATCTCCAACAATGATAGGGCCGGTAGACAAAGACTGAAGCATGCCCTTAACAAAGGGTAGCTATCGTCACTGTGTTTTGTAAACAAGGAGAAAATATACCAAAGCAAAAACTGTCCCCTTCTTAATTTGTTCTGAAACTTCTGAGGTGTTTAGTTCTCTGTTTATAAGGCCTTCTTTTGACTATGCAATTCCCCACACTCTGGTTTGAGATTCTGATCTCCTGTACAAGAGAATATGATTATTTAAAATCTTCTGCACACAGATCTATACAGCATCATAGGAACCTGGGCCTCTTCATAACATCAGCTACACTGATAGCAGTGGTGTCAGTCTGCATTTCATCTCTTTTCAATAATACCCACCACTACATGCATGATACATTGTTCATTTTTATAACTATTTTTTTCATTCTAAAATAGAATTCTATAGTTTCAAAGCAAAATAGGATTCCCGAGTATCACACAAAAGATGTGATCAGGGACCCAATTGTGCCTTCCCTTGGGTCTAACTTTGCGTCATTACTATGTTGTATGTTTATGAAGTAGTCGGCATCCTCTGCTAGGAGTAATTATTGTTTTCTTCAGTTATAGCGAAAGTTGATATAAAGAACACACCCGACAAAAATTACACTGAGGCATCTGGATTTCTCTAGAGAATTTTAAGAATATCTGCATTGCCATGCTCCAAAGAGGCTCTATAGTGCCTCTTACTTTACACTGACAATGCCATAAACAATTACTGTAGCCTGGCAGTCACTATCCAAAGATCTCTAGCCATGTTTCAGAGGGTTTATGTTCAGCTACTGAAATACATTTTCTCCCACATAGGTATGTATGGAATTCCATCACTCCAAGTGTTCTGCTTACAGAATTTTTCTCAAGTAGAATAAAATTTCCATCTTTTTCTGGTGAAGTAGGAAATGTTTGCATGCTGGTTTATTCACTAGAACAGAGTACCAACCCGGTGAACTGCCTTGCTCAGCAACTTCCTCTGAGAGTACATACAGAAGTCCCTCCTCATCTTTGGTTTCACTTGCCGTGGTATCAGTTACCTGCATTTAACTGTAGACCAGAAGCAGGTGATCAACCTTCTGATGATATGTCAGAAAGTTAATGGTAGCCTAACACTAAGTCACAATGCCTATGTCATTCTCCTCACTTCATCTCATCACATAGGTATTTTATCAGCTCACATCATCACAAAAAGAAGGTTGAGTACAGTATATTTTGAGACAGAGAGATCACAGTCACATAGCTTTTATTTCAGTATATTGTTATAATTGTTCTCTTATTATTGTTGTTGTTAACCATAGGTATGTATGTATAGGAAAAAAGACATTATATATAGGGGTTAGTACTACCTATGGTTTCAAACATCCACTGGAGGTCTTGGAACATAGCCGCCGTGGATAAGGGGGGGAATACTGTACTGGTGTTCTTCTCCACAAATAATCTCTACCAGCAACAGTTCAAGCATAGAGATCATAATGTGCTAACATCTGGACAGGTGCTCTTGTGACCTTTCCAGTGCTACACAGATTTCTCTATGGTGACAACTGCATTCAGACAACAGTTAAATCTAGATTTGGGGATACAACAAGGCACAGGTCAGCAGTCATTTATGAATTTTACATACAATTTTGTGCATGAGAATAGTTCCAAGAAGGAAGAAAAAGGAAATGGGTGTTTTTATTCAAGGCTAACATTTCAATGCTTGTCTAAAAGCAATTTCTGTCTATTGAAAGAAAAAAAATGCCTAATTTGACTTGCTCTTGTCCATTCTCTTCCCTTTTTTAACAGATAGACTTGGGGTTTGAACTGAACATACTTCCAGCAAGCATTCTATCTTAGTTACCTTCTTCTGAGAGATTCAAAGAAGAATTTTAGACACGCTGTCACATTTCTTTGTTACATAACACTTAAAGGAAGTTAATTGAATCAACAATTTAGATACCGACAAGCTATCGCTATCCAAATGGTTTTGGCGAAGCAAAGGTGAAAATGAATCACTCAATATCAGGTTGGCAGATAAAATACAGAACATTTTGTTGAGCTTTAATTTCAGATAAACAACACATTTCAAATTTTATCATAAAGATATCCCCAATATTGCCTGAAACATACTTGCAATAAGATAATTTTATCATAAGTTCAAATTTAACTGGAAAAATCCTATATTTTTATTTGCAAAATTTGACAACCCTGGTCAGTGAAGGCAAATGAGAAAAATGTATGTTAAAATCCTGCCAAACTAGAATGCCAGTGTCACTGTATTTAAAAATCTGAAGTTACTCCCTTTATTTTCAAGCTCCATAATAAAATATTTAGAACAAATAAAAGGAGATGCTTCACTCAGCAGGCAGTCACCTTGTGAAATTCACTGTCACCATAGGTCACTGGGCTGGATAATTTTATGACCAATAATAACATTTGTCTGAATGCATGCTGAGAAAAGGTAATCAAATCTCACACTTTAGGGAATAAGTTGCTCATTGCAGAAATTGGGAGGGAATGACTTCCTGCACAATTGGCTAGGGGTATTATGAGGTTTATGGTCATTGTCAGAGAAGCCGCCTACCTCCGTGGATCAGAGGCTGACTAATCAATGAGTGTTGTCCCCAAAATGGATGCGAAATTCACTATTATGAAGTTGATTGTGATGGTAAAAATAATGATGCACAGCTTATTTAAAAGAGACCACTCATGTATTTATGAGGAAAAAATAGTGAATTTAATGTTATTTTAAATGATACAAGCTAAATAAATATATTAATTTTTGAAGTCTTTTGTTTTTCTTTTTTGAGTCAGAATTATAGAGGGTAAGAAGAAGTAGAAACTGTTCACTAGCTTCAGAGAAGGAGATACCCTCCCCTCTTGCATAGGATTTCTGCCTTTCTATACAGCCTCATTGTATCCACAAATTAATGTCAGTTTTACAGCATCAAGGTATGAAAAGATTATACATAATTGTAACTGAAGTCATATAAGAAAGGAGATTTCACAAAATTTTGAAAAAGCAAAGTTTGTCTATTCTTTCCAGGTATCAGCATCTCCTTTGGTCTCATAATGAATCTACACTTGCCATGCTCTCTTCGTTCCTTTTCACAAAGAAAATAGTATGATAATTTCATTCTAAAGTAAAATTAATCTCAGTGAGGGGAATCCTATAAGAAAAGTCCTAGGGAAAGGAGGTGGGGAGAGGCAGTGACTTACCCAAAGTAATGAATGTCTAATGGTAGAATTTCAGGACCCGCAGGGATATTTCTGAATGTTCTTCAAATCCCTTCATATATATAAAACTTTCAATTTCACTTACTTGTAAGGTTATTATTACATTTTGAGCCCCTTTATCTGTCTGATTCCTGAATTGGATTGTATTGCCTAAGTGTGATGAGTGACTTAAGGCAAAGAAAACAAAAAACAAAAAATAATGCAATGTAAGAATGATGTGTCCCATCTACTTCTCTAATTCTGAGAGGACACAGATAAGCCAAACTAAGCAAAAACAAATTCATGACTTTTGATTTTGATTTTTGTTCCCAATTAACATTTATCATTGAATTGTTATTAAATACCAATATATCATTTAAATTACAAGCTAATTTTCAGTCCTTTACTTAGCTTAAGAGAAAAAAAATATGTGGGGAAATAGCAATTAGTAGGTTTCATATGTATTTTTTTCCAAGATCTCAAAGATTAATATAATCCATAAAAAGTAACTTGAAAAAAAAAAAAAAGGAATAACATGTATTTTAACAAATAGAATGATTATCTCCAGGTACAATAAAGCAAGTGTCCATTGACTCAATCAAAATAACACTGCATTTATTTTTTGTTGTTGTTGTTCCAAAATAAATCAAGTTATTCATACATTTACTATTTTTAGTTACTGGAAACCAGCTAAAATGCAAAGTATTGAATATAACTAAAATCTGAGATAAAATAAATAAACAAGGAAGGAGTTAAGCATAAAGAAATAAATACTTTCCTATTTCTTGAATGAAACCTTTTCCTTAAACGTAGACATAATTGATAGAATCGAAGACACTGAAACCACGGTCAAAATCCTAATGATTAGTTTAGTATGGTTGTTGGGACAAAGAGAAATATTTGGATTAAAAATGAAAAGTTCACTGTTAGAATATTTTTATGTACCATACCAAATAAGATGTTTAAATGCAAACTGATATTATTGATGTTTTTAGCAAATATAACTGATTTTTTCTTCATGTTTCAGTGTCATACCTATAATGACTGCATCTGATATTTCCACTGAATTTCTCAGTTTAGTCTCTCTCTTGAACATTAAATCAATTATTTCTCTATATCTAATTTACCAATATATTGAATCTGGAAGACAAATTTTATCCTTATAGATCACTCTGAAAGTTAGCCATGTCTTTTATATGGTAGAGTTTTCCCTATCCTCTTTTGGTTAAATTAATTTGTAAAAACCCATATGTTTAGAATCTTGCAACCAAAATGCTTAAATTAATTAATTTTCTGTTTTAGGAACAAAAATATCTTCTTAATTACAACTTTCTCTGTTTGTATGATCATAATTAATATTGAATTATTAAATAAAGGAATGAGTAAAATTATTATTTTGAAAATTATTGAATATTGAATAAGGGAATGAATAAAATAAGGTAGTAGATTTTTTGTCATGTTTTATTGTTTTCAGGATTAAGAAAATTGATTCCTTTTCAAATACAGGCATCTGCCTAAAAGTCACTACATTTACATTAAGTAAATGCATGAATAATACCAATACTTTAATATCTATCACAAATTATTTCAAATAGCTTCAATTCTGAAACCTTTCTCCCTTTTTCTTTTCTTTCATTTCCTTAGGTTACAGTTAGCAAACTTCTTTCTTTCATCTTGCTGAAAAATTGGAGGCAACTTGGGTTTGTTCTCCAAAGGCTGTATAATTTTTCACTGAAGTAAACAAGCTAATTTTAGAAACATATATTGTGGTCATTAAAGTGCTCCATATGTAGCTATATTATAAAATATCTAGAGAGTGGATTTTGTTTAGTGTCTACAAGTACTTCATTTTATAGATATTTTCCAACCAACACACACAAACATACTTCAACCTTATGGCTGGTAACAGTATCTTGCCATCTGTGTGTTTGTATTTTAAGCAGAACATGCTATGAAAATGTAGTAAAAATATACAACAGAAAAGAAACCTGAAGGCAGTTTTAAGTAGACTACTTCTTGGCTTGGAAAATTTAGAGAGCCAAACATCATCTGTGCTTTTCTAAAATAATACACTAAAGAAATACAGATGAATACTTGTTTTCTCGAACAATCAAATTAAGTAAAAATAGATAATGTGGCTGAAGAGTTTCCTTTTTAAAGAAAAGGCCATTTTTTAAAACATTTGGTTATATATATTCTCTAATATTTTCTTTATCTTAAAATACTATAGTTAGAGCTATTAGTTATCTCTATTTGATCTTTAAAAAAATCTTATTGGGTGTAAATAAAGACTATTTTGTACTTTGTGATTGTGTTCACTATTTATAGATTCTCCACCACTGTCTTTAAACTTCAGTTCCAGAGTCTAACATGTTTTCCTGCATCAAAGAATGAGTATATTTACTATTAGTAACTCAGTTGGTATCAGATATTTTCTATATTTGCTTGAGGATTATTTTGTCAGTAGTTAATATCAAATTTCTCAATAGAATTATTTGGTAAATTATATACACATTTTTATATCATTTAATATATCTAGGTCATTAAAAGAATCACAAGATTTGAATGAAGTTTCTATTGTTTCTACATATTTAATACATTTAAAATCCCAGGTTCAGATTTTTTATGGCATTAAAAATTCATTAATTAAAATTTGTTTTTAAGTTTATTTATTTATTTTGAGAGAGAATGTGCATGAGTGGAGGGGGGCAGAGAAGAGAGAGACAGAGAGGCAGAGAAAAAGGGAAAGGAGAGAATTCCAAGCAGGCTCTGCACTGTTAGTGTAGAGCCCAATGCACGGCTTGAACTCACAAACCATGAGATCATCACCTGAGCCAAAATCAAGAGTTGGATCTTAACTGACTGAACCACCAAAGCACCCTCTGAAAAACTTAATTTTTAAAAATTCCAAATCTATTTATATACTGTGTGTAATTTGATGTTTCCTGATATTATTCACATCTTACATTTATTCATTAATTTATAAAAATTGGTCTTCATAAGGTTAAAATATAAGTGCTGCCCAGACTGCAAATAACAAAAAACAATCTAATGCCTACAACATGACCAGAAGATGCTAATATTTACAACATATAACCAATGACCAACAGAGTGGAATATAAGAAAATCTCACTTGTCCTAGTTTCAAATGTAACAAATAAATGAACAAGCAAATAACAGATTTAAAACCAAATCTAGGAAATCGGAGTAACACAAACTGGACTTAATTTCCCATCTGAAACAACCAAAAACTCAACAAAATATAAAAAACAGTGATTTTGAACACACTAATGGACAATGAACCCTGAGAGAAAGGAAACAAACTAACTGAGCCCTATGATTGTGTCATCTTAATGCCTTGAAACAATTTCTGTGCTAAGGAGCCCCAACCAAATGGAGCCACTAGACTGTCTAAAGTCAGATCTGAGGAGATCAAGGGAGCTAGAGTGTGCAGGACAGAGAATCAGAGAGGAGAGCAAGGCACAAAGATAGAATGTGGATGCAGAGCATTCTCTGGAGTATTCAAGAGAGTACTCCCCAGTGCCTGTGTGTAACTAAACCGCCTTGGGCCAAGGAAATAATCAACTGAAAAGATTAGAGGAAACAGTTCACAGCAGTCACAGAAAGCTAGGAATCCTGCCTTTTTCTCACCAGGTGAATGGGAAACTTGATTCACAAACCATTCACAGTACTTCAAATCATTTTACCTCAGTAGTGAGAAACACTTAGCCTTAGACTAAGCACTGCTGTTGTTCCACCTAACAAATCATAAAAGCAGGACACAAAATGATCGACCTTCCAAGTAACTTAATTATGAGCAAGAACAATGATAAAGAATGTTAATGGAAACCCAAAAATATCCAGCATACAAAAATACCTATCACCTAACAAGATGATTTGGTTGGTTTCCAACCAAATATTACCAGAAACACAAAGATGTAGAAGAACACAATCCACAATAAAGAGACCAATGAGTCATAACCAATTCAGAACTGACACAGATAACAAACTTAATGAACAAGGGCATAAAACAGATATTATGAACTCCGTATGTCCAAAAGTTAAGATGGAAGATTTAAAAAGACCCAAATCAAACTTGTGGAGAGGAAGACCAAAATGTTTGCATTGAAAAGCACACTGGAGGGGCGCTTGGGTGGCTAAGTCAGTTAAGCATTCAACTTCAGCTCAGGTCATGATCTCATGGCTTGTGAGTTCTAGACCTGCATCGGGCTCTGTGCTGACAGCTGGGATCTTGGAGCCTGCTTCAGATTCTGTGTCTCCCTCTCTCTCTGCCCCTCCCCCACTCATGCTCTGTCTCTGTCTCTCAAAAATAAATAAACATTAAGAAAAATAATAATAAAAAAAAGAAAAGTACACTGGAGAAGATTGATGGCAGATTGCAGAGAGCAATGTAAAGTGTAGTAAACTTGAATACACAGCAATAGAAAACATCCAAACTAAAACAAAGAGAAAAAAAATTAAGATAAGAAAAAGAGAATCCATGAGTTGTGGGAAAACTTTAAAGGCAGTCTACTGTGCAAATAACTGGAATACCAAACAGAAGAGAGAGAGAAAACAGAAAAGTATTTTTAAAAATAACATTTAGATTTTCCAACTTTCAGAAAAAAATAAATGCACAGATCCTAGAAGCTCAACAAACTCCAAGCACAAGTAACATGAAAAAAAAAAAATCAACGTACACCATAATAAAGCTGCTCCAATCCACTGAAGAAAGAACTTATTAAAAGCAACCAGAGAAAAAAATGCATGTTACGTCAAGAGGAACAAAGAGTAGGAGGACGGCGGACCACATTGTAAACAGCGCAGATGAGATGAGAGTAGAGCGGTGGACAGCAGTGGAGAAAACATCTGAAAATCCCTCATTACGTGCAAACTAAAAACAAAGAAATAAAACTCACTCATAAATAACACACTGGCAAAAGAAGAAATAAATCAAGCAGTACTTTGAACTGAATGAAAATGTATCAAAATTGTGGGGTGATGCTCCTAAAGTAGTACGTCGGGTGAAATTGACCGCACTAAATATTTACATGCGAAAAGACATTTACCACCATCTCAGTTTTCACCTTAAGAAACAGGAAAAAGTGGGACACCTGGGTGGCTCGGTCGGTTGGTTAAGTGGTCGACCTTAGCTCAGGTAATGATCTCACAGTTCATGGGTTCAAGCCTCCTGTCGGGTTCTGTGCGAACAGTTGGAACCTGGAGCGTGTTTTGGATTCTGTGTCTCCCTCTTTCTCTCCCTTCCCCTGTTCATTCTCTCTCTTTCTCTCTCTCTCTCAAAAATAAATAAACATTATTTTTTAAAAGCAACAGGAAAAAGAACAAAGTATATCTAAAATAAGCTGACAAAAAGAAAATAAAGTATAGAATGAAAACCCATGACAAAGAAAATAGAAAACCAGGGGAGAAACATCAATTAGATCAAAGCTGGTTATTGTAGAAGACCAATTAAATTCATAAATGTCTAGTCAGATTAATCTTCAAAATAAAAGAGAGAAAGCCACAAATTTTCAATATAAGAAACGGAGAGGTGGCCCAGGTATAAAAACATAGTAAGAAAATATCATCAACAACACTATGAACTTACATGAAAAGGACAAATCCTTGAAACACATACACTACCAAAGATCATTCAAGAATAATTATATTATGTGAAGAGTCCTTTAACTATTAAAAAATTTTCTATATAGTTAAAATTCTTTCCATAAAAAAAAAGCATCCACGATGAGGAAACTTCACTGTTAAATTCTACAAACATTTAAGAAAGAAATATTGCCAATTCTATACAAAATACTCTCCTGCACTGCTGGTAAGAAAGTAAAATGGTATAACCACTACAAACACAATTTGATGGTTTCCTCAGAATTACCATAGAATCTGCCAGTCCACTACCAGCCATTCCATTCCTTTTTTTATAAATTTTCTTAATGTTTATTTATTTCTGAGAGAGAGAGAGAGAGAGAGAGAGCAAAAGAGCATGAACAGGGGAAGGAGAGAGAGAGAGGGAGACACACAATCCTAAGCAGGCTCCAGGTTCTCAGCAGTCAGCACAGAGCCCGACGCGGGGCTCCAACCAACGAACCTTGAGATCATGACCTGAGTTGAAGTCAGACGCTCAACCGACTGAGCCACCCAGGCACCCCTCCATTCCTTTTTTAATTCGAGCGAGATGAAAACAAATATTTATACATAGACTGGTATGCAAATTTTCATAACAGCTGACCAAAATTCAATAACCAAAACTGGAAACAAGCCAAATCTTCATCAGCAGTTAAATGAATAAATTATGTTATATCCCATGGAAAAATATTATTTAGCCTTAAAATGAACCATTGTTACCATACACAGATGGACTTCAAAATAATCACGCAAAATAAGTCAGACAAATGATATGTACTATTGTGATTCCATTTACATAAAATTCTAGAAAATGAAAACTGATCTTTTTTGACAGATAACCCATCAGTGAATGTCCGGTGAAAGGAATGGAGTAAGGTGGAGATGGGTGGGGAGAGATTACAAAGGGGCAATTGAAAATCTGGGGGGATTATGGAGAGGAAAAAATTAGATTTACAAGAAAGGAGTTTAGAACCATCTTGATGCCTCCATCCTTAAACCATATCCTTAAGCTCATTTTTAACATTCTATTCATACTTATTTCAAGTATCCTTTATGTAAACATGATTATCTGTTTTTAAGTTTACTAAAGATCAATGGTGGGCCAAGATATAAAACAGACTAAGTTGATACTGACAGGTAAAGATGAGTTAAAATGCATGCGTGCACCTCTACTAGTTATCACAGCCTGACTTAGATGCACCTATCCATAATAGTGACTTTAAGTCATAAAAGCGGGCTCCATTCCTGAAAAGTGTCCAGCTTGGCATCTATCTACTGAAGACTTGACTGATTATTCCATATGCATTTTTTTTCACTTAATACTCATAACAAACTAGAAATAGCAAAAGTTTAATGAAATAAGCTACCTGTTTAAGATCACATAGTTCTAAATAGCAGAAGATTTGAACCCAGTTCATTCTGAATCTAGAGGCATCTACTCACCACTCCATTCAACTACCTTTCAGAATAAATGCAGCATTACTGTCTTGTATTCACCTTCGATAAATACACAAAACAAAATATTTAGAGAATCAATTACTTTTCTTTTAAGAAACATAAAAATAATGACTCAAAACTATGGCTGCGTGTCAGTGTTTCTGAAAATAAAATGAGATCATTATTACTGTATAGAGATGGAATAAAGGCGGATGAAAAACAACAGTTCAGCCATAATGATTTCATTAGGACAAATCTGTGGAGAGATGAAAGGGGCAGATCACTAACAGATTGCTAGTGAAATGGAGAGTGTGTTGAAGTCATTGAATGTGATAACACTTACAGAAATGAAAGTTGAAATGCTTTAGAGGAATGGGGGAAAAAAGAAAGCAATATTTTCTGTCTTAGACAGCACATCAGCAAAAGGGAAAAAGCATATTTTGTCAATTCAGCCAAGTCATTGATCTCTTTTGAATGCTGAGTCTAATGAGGCAAGTAGGGGAAATGCATAAAGGTGTTTTTACATGTGTGCTTTGCTAGGTTCAGATTATTGTGCAGAACTAAACTGTGTTTCACAAAAGAAGGCTTATTTAGAAGGATACATCTTTTATTACAATAAAAATATAAGATTTAATATAAGATTTAACCTATCAAGGTAATAAAAAAGAAGTTTTTCAAAATCGCTAACAGCTTCTCCTAAAGCCTTAGCTTTATAACTAAACAAACAACAAAACAAACAAAACGAAAAATCCTCAAACATTTATTTCACTTGGGCTGTTTTCTGTAATACCAAATGTCTATGCATTTTGGGGATTGTTTTCAGTTATTTCACAACAATACCACTTCTGCACATGCGAGGTCATTTCTTATACTCTACATCAATCATTCTTTAAAAAACGCACTGGACTCTGTCACGATTAATTGAATTCAGGTCAATTATTGCAGAAAACCCAATAGCAACACATACATACACCTTTGAAATACAAACCAGATTTTAGTTATACCTAAAGATAATTGCTAATATAATATTTAACAGTAGTACATTTTCACCCAAATATAATTAGCTCCCTTTCACCATTTTAACTGAAGTTCCCAGCACTATGCTAGGCATTTACTAAACACTCAATAAAAAATAATTGGATTTGTAAAATATAGGGAATCTTTAAAAATGTAAAAAAGTATAAATAAGAAAACTTGAATTATCCATAACACACAATGCTATCATTTAAACAGAACCTTAGTATCACATTGGTGTGTATCTTTCCAATCTTTCATGTTATATACAGAAACTTTTTTTATATTACAAATAGTTTAACATTTTGCCTCTATTAATCATACAAAATTAGAAATGTTTCTAACCTTAAATATTCTTTAAAAACAAGATGGTAATGGATATATGCATTACAGCTAAATTTCCCTATTAAAATATAGCCTTCACTATATGTAGTTGTTTATTTTCCCATGCAATTCTAAATTGTTTTAACATCCTAGCATAAATGGTTTGAATTTCTTTAGAATTTTTGATACATATTTCCTAATTACTCTAGAAAAAACATTTTTAGATCATTTCATTCTCTTAGAAAAGATCCCTTTCCTTCAAATTTTTTGCTCACTAAAAAAAGTTCCTGAATCTCTATGAGTAGTACACCATTCTAAAGATTTATTGCTTTAAAATTTAAGTAACAGAAGCAAAGAATCTTCCCCTTGAGATCATCATTAACATTGTGAGAAATGCTTAAACTTCTGTTAAGATTTTTTTTCTCCTTTTACGTTTTTAGAGAAATTTGACTTTATTTATTTATTTATTTATTTACTTACTTACTTATTTATTAGCAATTTCTTTGTAGGAGCTCTTTTTCTCTTTCAGGTGTAACAAAAGACTGGAATGTAATTCATCATGATTTCTATCACCTAGTAACATGAACTACCTTGACCTTTAAAAATATTTTTCTGTGAGCATTAAATAGAGTTGGAGATATTTTATATGACAATAACCTAAACCAAACTTCCGTGAGTGGTTACATCATGAACAATAATTCAAAAAATCTCTGTACTCACTGTTGATTCTTCATTTTTTTCATAAATATTCTTTAAAATAAATTATATCAGAAAACAAAGCACTAGAGATCATGAAAGGGTGATTTTCTCCCACATATATTTCTGTCATGTGTGGAAAGCTGTTGAGAAGGAAAAAGAAAGAAAATGGATAGTGCCTGATCCTGCTCACTTTTACAAAAAAATTATAATTTTTTTAATGTTTAGTTATATTTTAGAGAGAGAGAGAGAGAGAGAGAGAGACAGTGCATGAGCAGGGGAGGGGCAGAGAGAGAGAGACAGAGACAGAATCTGAAGCAGGCTCTAGGCTCTGAGCTGTCGGCACAGAGCCAGACGCAGGGCTTGAACTCTCAAGCCATGAAATCATGATCTGAGCTGGAGTTGGATGCTCAAGAACCCCTTGATCCTGCTTACTTTCTTATACATATGCACAAAAATCTACAGTTAGTCAATAATTTACTATTGGTAAATGGACGAGGTACATTTATGTTGATGCAAATCAACATTATCTAAAGCATATGATCATTTCATCCCAAACAGTTGCACAGTTCTTTAGAATCACAGACCACTTATATATACAATTCTAGGAACATCCTGATTCCTAGTTTACAAATAAATTCCAGGGAAAGCTTACGAGATAAATAAGGTTGTTATTTAATGTCCAACAGACTGTTGAGGAAAAAAATCTGGGGCAGTTAAATGATAATATTAGTACCATATAGTGTCAGACTACATGACAGCTCCAGAACCCAAATGTTCTAAGATTCTTGCTCTTACTAATATTTTATATCTAGTTGGGTAGCAAAAATTAATACTACAATTGGAAATACTTTCATTATGGAGAGTATATATAGCAAATATATAAGGAAGTATATAGGGGAGGCATACTTATATATAGTAAAGGGGAAACTTACTTATATATAGTAAATATATAAGGAAGTACATAAGGTAAGCATACATATATTTATTGTTTAATGTGATTTTTTGCAAACTGAGGTTGCAGTGAACCAATGATGCCCACTACAGCCCTTGTGCATGGTATGAATCTCTTTTTCATTTTAAAATCCACATTTCTATGTGCACTGTCCTAAATCAGGATCTTACTGATGCTTACTCCAAATCAAACCATCATGAGCATTTTGACTGAATCTCCAGTGCTCTATTTTGAGCTTTTTGTTTTACATTCTCTCAGCTATCCCTTTTTCTCTCCATTGTTCACTTCTTTGTTCTCTTCTCCATTTTTTCTAATTCCAGTACCAAATAGGTTTGTGCTTTCTTTGTGCCAACAGTCCCGAGGACAAGACAAATTATTATATTATGGAAGACTCAGAAAACCCTACTTACTCTTCAGAATAGTCTCTAGTTCATGGCCCAGTTAATAACTTGAATATAAGATGGAAGGAAAAGCTTGGAGTGACGTCCTAAGGTAAGATTCTTGGTCCCTCACAAGTGGAGCACATTTTTTAGATATGCTTCTAAGATTCATTTTCCCTCACTGGCACTACATCATTTCCAACTTCTTGCATGCTTGCCAACGTAGAGTTTCATAGCTCTTGTAAAAGGTATAGGAGTGTGTGCATACACCTGTTTGTTTGTTTTTTTAATATTATCCTTAGTATCATAATCTTTTAAAGTACATAATCTAAAAATCAGAGTAAGAGCCACATAAACTATTATGCCATATATAATATGTATCTTTTTTGTAACTGTTTTTTTTATTTTTGTATTTCAACTCCCACATCTGTACTGTTATGCCTCTAATGTGATTTCTATATCTCACATTTAAGTGTTTTTGTAATACATCATCTTTATGGGCTCACTGTTTTCTTTTAAAAGGTTTAACCCTTCTATCTTGTATATACACAGAACCTCTTTCTCTTCCATGAATGAAAGTTTTCACCAATTTTGTAAGATGTGTGTTTCATCCAAGTTACTGAAGCCAGAAATATGTTGTGTTGTGTTTAGCTATTAAGCTGATTTGAGATTCCCAAAGGCAGGGTCAGCAGTTTATTTATGATTCTATTCTCAGCTCCTAATACAGTTCTGGCTCCTAAAATGAAAAGTTTCTCTTTCTTAAATAAATAATCTTTAAGTTCATGATTCATATCTTTATTCTATAATTAATTAAAATGTGTCTATATACATTATAAAAGGTCTAGGATATATTGATATTATTTTAAAGGTGTATAAGGAACAGTTGAAAAAAATGATGGTTTATGCACATTTACAGCATATTCTCAAAACCACAAAGTTTAACTTTTATCCTTTTCATAAACAACCAAGGATTACTTAGTCATTTTATAAGCTAATATAACTGAGAATTAAAGCAGCTGTTATTTAAAATATAAGCATCACAGAAAGTATAAAAATCATATAAAATAAAAGAAACTAGTGTGTTTTTCTGCATAATAAAGAAAAACAGGAGATAGGTTTCCCAATTAACAAATTGTCACAGAATAAAGAAAATTTAAGAGTCAAATATTGCTTGTTTATGTAATAGTTATTCTTGAGAATCATTTTATCTGGGTGTCTTTAATTTAAACTTTCACTACCTGCCTAATGAAATATATATAGCAGTATTCAAAGCAAGTTATCTTCCAGAAGGAGGTGTTGTGAATTGTTTTAAAATTTACTACAAATATGTTTCTAGCATCAGTTCAGCCCTGCGTGTAGGAGTAATAGAGCTAATACCAGCTCACTTGGGGCTCCACTTGTCTCCCTCAGCATGGGTGCCTTCTGCATTGAACTGGGCATGTGCAAGGCACCACAAACTGTCCATCACAAGTCCCATTATTAGAGGACACTACAGGCTGATCTGTGTCACTGGTCAAACATATATCCTCCCTTCTTCCCCAACTCTCCTCTTGCCTCAGTGCCGTTTTTGCTTCAGGTTTTCTTCTCAGGACTCACCTTGCTGGTTACAGTGTCACAAGCCTCAAAGCACACTTGCTAAGGTTTCCTTGCATATGAATACAAGGGGCATGAATATTCATGACAATAAATGTTCCTTGTATGTAGTTTATGCTCCACCAGTAATTCCTGCTTTCTTGATATTTCTACAGAATGCTTTTTTTTTTGTTTTGTTTTATAATGATTCAGTTTCTTTTGCTGCAGACTACTGATTCCTTAGCCTTTTTTGTTCATGTGTTTGCTCTCTATCTGTGTTGGTCATTCAGGAAGGCTGGAGCTAAGTGATTTTAATAGCCCTGCATTTTACCATATCTATGCAGATTTGATTTTCTGAAAATGTGATCTTATTAAAAGGAGATGGCACATAAAATACCAGTGAATCTATTCCAGTTGATTTCTTTTTTTTACTGGGAAAATTGCTACCTAGGAGTTTCTGATTCTTTCTTTCTCTAGTCTGATTCTTCTTACATTATCATTATGTCAATTATTAGATGACAAGACATGTGAATAGCATAAACCTAGAAGTGTGCAGAACGTATTGGCTGTTATATTTTAATATTAATAGATACAACTCTGATAATAATCAATTTCATAGTATTGTGCTTACTATCCTTTCCACAAAAAGGGAATACATATGAAGAATGAATTTTACTTAGTAAAACACATAACATTATTTTTGATGTACCTTGAAACAATGTCATGTTATTATATTAGTGTTTCTCTTAATTAGCACGTAAGAATGATGGTATATGAAATAAAAAAAATTAACAATGTATCACGAATGTTATTGCTTCCTCCTAAAAATAGATTGAATAAATTAATAACATGTTAGGGACATTTTATGCTTATGTGTTTAAATGGGTTTGGATCTAATTACATTAATGATTCTTTTCTATATCCTTTTACATAATTTGTCTTATCTATAGTTTTTAAAAGCAAATCAAAATTGTAACATTGCCATGTCATTAACAAGGTCAAACACATAATTAACATTTGTATAGTATACATCACTATGTAATGAAGTTGTGTTAACACCACTTAAAAAGGATATAGACTCAGGGACTTGAAGTTGACAGATGGGAGCACAGCATTTAAAAGCATACAGTCTGCAAATGAAAGATTTTGCAAAATGCCAATCTAATATTCAGTTCAGTAATATGGTAGCAAATATTGCAATTAAGGGCATATAGAGAGAATCATTTATTCTAATCATCAGATTGCAAACATTTTTGTAAAAATGAAATGCCATAGATGGGAAGATTTAGTTTCCACCAAGTTATGTTACTTTTACAGTTTGGACTTCCTAATTCTTCCACACCAGCATTAATGTATTCTCTACATGAACAAAAATATTAATTAAATTTACAGATTCTTTTTTAAAAGATAACAATAGAGAAAACATCTAATAAGTTTTAGCCTTAAGTTTTAATCTGTAAGCAGAAGGAAGCTTATATTTAGGTGAGAAATAGGAAGAGGACATTAATATATTGTCCAATAATTATGTAGCATATTATTTCTGCTTAAAATATGTAGTTGAAATATGTCCAAAGGGTATTTTTTCCTCATTATATATCCCTTTCCTTTGTAAATGGCATAATTATTCATTTAGATATCTGTATTTTACATGTGATTGCTTTTTTGTAAGTAATTTAGTTTTTATTTTTAATTTATTACTATTATTTTTTTATTATTATTATTATTTTTACAGAGAGAGAGTGCAAGCAGGGGAACGGTAGAGGGACAGCGAGGGAGAGAATCTTAAGCAGCGTGGAGCCCAATGCAAGGCTCAATCAAGTCACCGTCCTGAGATTAATACTGAGATCATGACCTGAGCTGAAATCAGGAATCAGACTCATGGGGCACCTGGGTGGCTCAGTAGGTTACGTGTCGGACTTCAGCTCAGGTCATGACCTCATGATTCCTGAGTTCGAACCCCTTGTCTGGCTCTGTGCTGACAGCTCAGCCTCCTTCGGATTCTGTGTTTCCCTCTCTCTCTCTGATCCTCCCCACTCACACTCTGTCTCTCTCAAAAAAATAAACATTTAAAAAAAAAAGAATCAGATGCTTAACCCACTGAGCCACTCAGGTGCCCGTATATTTGATTACTTTTTCTACTTTATCTGGCTCCTAGGAGCAAGCCCTACCACTCAATTCTCCAGTTATTTTGAGTATTTCTCTTGCTTGCTTTTTTTAACTATCATTTTACAACTGCCCTCATGTGGTGTTCCACTATTTCAAACCTGCATTAATAAGAAGTCTTACAATTGGGTTTTTTGGTCACCAAGTTTCTTCTAATCTAATTTTTAATACCTCTGGGTATTCTCTATCTTGCCTTAGACATCTCCCATAGATTTGTAGTTACTTTGCCCTAACAAGAAACCTTCCTATAATACTGAGACCCCACTTTTCTTCACCTGTGCTCATGTCTCTCTGGCTTGCACCCCCACTCTGACAAAGACAATTTCTATTAGCTGCCCCTAGAGCTATAATTAAAATTAGGATACCCCTTCCTTTTCAGAGCCCCATGATCTAAGGATAATGGGCTCTGGAAAAAAATCAATCAGCCTTTCAAAAGTATCTATTACCCATCTAGTAGGTTTAATACGAGGTAAAAAATACAGAAGACGAAAATTCTTTTGAAGTAAGTTGCCACCCTAAGTACTTTCTTTCTGCCAGACCTATGTTCACAGCAGTATACATTCAGTACTACATTGTGTTCCAACATTATTTTTCCTTCTAAAATAATACATTAATTCAATATGGAAATAGGAATTATATTTTTACTGTGATAAGAACACTTAACCTGAGATCTAACCTCTTAAAAATGTTAAGTGTACAATACGTTATAGTTGACTATAGATACAATGCTGTACCTTAGACTTCTAGAGCTAATTCATTTTAATTAACTAAAGCTTTGTGCCTGTTGTTTAATAACTCCCTATTTCCCCCTCTTCCCTCAGCCCCTGTTAACCACCATCCTGGTCTCTGATTTTATGAATTTGACTATTCGGATACATCATATAAGTGGAATCATGCATTATTTGTCTTTCTTTTCCTTCTCTCAGTTAGCTTAATGTCCTCAAGGTCCATCCATGTCACTGCATACCACAGAATGTCATTCTTTCTAAAGGCTGAAGAGCATTCTCATGTATGTATATACCATATTTTCTTTCTATCCATCTATCAATGAACATTTAGGTTATTTCACATATTGGCTACTATGAATACTTCTATAATAAACAATGCCTTTGAGAACCTGATTTCAATTCTTTTGGATATATAACTATGCTGGATCATATGTGAGCTCTATTTTTAGGTTCTTTTTTTTTTTTAACAACTTCTATAGTGTTTTCCATAATGACTGCACTATTTTGTGTTCCCACCAACAGTGTGCAAAAGATCTAATTCCCAACACTTTTTTAAGCAGCTGTCATTAGCCTCTTTTTATAAATAGACAAACTGAGTATTAGTGGCTTTAAATAAATGATGTTATTCAATGAAAGCAGGGCACAGCCATTTGAAAGCCCCCATTCTGAACCACTGAGGTTTATGAATACAGAAACCACATAGGTCTTTTACTTTGCTGCTTGGCCCATGGTTGCTGCTTGACAAAGGTTTTTGAATAACTGAAAGAATGCAGAGCACTAATGTGGCCTCCACAGACACCTTCCTTCAGGGAGTTTACAATATGTCTAATGAGATAGGACCTAACAGAAGAAAATGTTACTCAGCATTTCATTCAACAAATACTTACTGAATACCTACTATGTGTTACACAGGTTTTGGAGCACTAGTAATATAGCAGTAGAACAGCACATTTAGATTATATATACAGATGGTGGGGGGTGGAGGGGAGAAATCCCTGCCCTCATAGGAAGAATAGAGAAAATAAGTACACTATATCAAATATTAGAAAGTGATGTTTCTAATATGGTTAATAATAAAGCAGGTAAGGAGAAGTAATAAAATAATCAAGCAGAAAATACTGTAGAAATTCAAACTGCTTCTATAGCTAAGAGTTTTAAAGTGAAATAATAAAAAATAACTTTCTTTATTCCAGTTTATTTATTTTAGAAATATTTATGAATATAAATTCATTTTCTAAGTATATCAGACAAAATTATTTAGGTTTAACACAAAGATTATATATGCATATTCATTAGGCTGTCTTTCATCATTTTATTTTTGTCCTATATGTATGCAATCTATTTTGTGAGTAATTAACATTTGATATTTAGCATATATTCCAACATTTTTTAAAATTTTGAGTGATTTTACATGTAGATTAGATTTAGCTAAAAATTCCTTCCAGGAAAACAGCATACATGCAAGAAATACTTAGAATTTGGAGTCCTGCAAATTCTCAGAGTAATGAAAAAAAAAAAGAGTATAGAAATCCAGTCCAGTTTCAGATATTTGTTCTTTCTTAATTTGGTATCTCATTTACTTAGAGGCTAGAAGGTAGAAAATATGACCTTAAAGTATATAGAACATTTAGAACTTGTGATTTCAGGGCATGAATAAGTCCGAAATTCTATCTCCTTGAAATTTGTTTCCAGAATGTTAACTGCAAAGCAAGTTATATATAGCAGTAAATGCATGCTTAATTTGTGCAGAAATCATGGTGTGATGAATACAATTAAGAGCCTCGGAGGGAATAATTATATTACTGCATAAAGCTGGTGGTTCTCAAATTGCTTGGTGCCTGGACTTTAAATTGGCCTGATTTCCTGTTGTGAAAGTCATCCATCGCGGCAACACAACTGCAGCAGGAACGGCAGAGTTTCAAAGTCACACAGAAAGCATATTCTTTCTGATCAATTGCCACATATTCTTGTTTAAAGGAAAAAAAATTGGCACCGTGCTACCGAAGTTGATTAAACTGATAAATTAAAATGCATTAGATCCAATACATTGTTATGTCTGTTATTCAGAAGAGAATTTTTGTAACAAGATTGACTAAACAGTTTATAAAGGCAGCTTTTTAAGCAAGTGCATGGGCAGACATATAAATTTGAACTTAATTGTTTAAAGTTAATAACATTTTCATTTCATGGTACCTGGATTATCAATGCCTTGAAATAATAGATGGCAGTTTAGGATGACCCTTCCCAGCACATAATCAATTATAGTAAAAACTGAATGTAACTGTTTAGTCCTATGTGAAAACTGACTTATTTTAGAATTAACCATTGCTTAATGTCATCAAATAACTCATTCACTTCATGTGACCCAAGAAGCTTATATGATATCAAATAATTTTGCATTTTTTATTAAATAGTTAAAAAACTAATCATTTTTATAGCACTACAATTTTTTAATGGCTTTACTTAGGTTGCTTATATCTGAGACTTAAAATAGCACTTCTTATCCATGATAACCAATAGTAAGGAAAAGACAACATAGCACAAGGAACACCAGTGATGAATTCAGAATCTCTGTCTCCAAAAGGTTTAAGTGAAACTAGTAAGAAACAGGAATTGGCAAGAGGTTAAAGAGGTAAGGGAACCATTTCAGCCCCCCCCCCAAATAATAAAGAATCCAGAGAACACATTGAAAACCCTCTGAAAACTTCTAGCTCATGTATGCCATCATTCCCATAAGGCCCCTGACAGACATTATTAACCAACCATCCACAGTGCTCTTGACTGCTCATTGCATAGAGAGGTGGTCTTAGAATCACACACAGTTTCAGAAAACAGTTGCCAATCTATTGGCACTTGCAGTCACTAGGGTCCCGGTTCCAATTCATGACCTACCAGAGCTCATGAGGAGTTTGTGGCCTGGAGAAGCTATATGATTTATCAAACACTCTACCACGGAGCTGCAGGTAGAAACTCATCCTTCATCGCCAGCATACTACTAATTCTTTTGCCAATGTTACAGTATCCTTGCCAATAAGGGAGGTTGTTTCCTCTGTATATATTTTTCCACCTTTGTCTCATTGGCTTCTTAATCTCTATAAAACTTAAATTCCTCATGTCCTAATTCTTTCTTTTTATTCATCCATTTATTCCTGCATTCAACAGACATTCTTAGCAAATGCCAATATATACAATGCTAGATGCTGGGGTAATTGCAAGAGTAAGGTGTGGACACAGTTTTGGAACAGCCAAGAAAAAAACAACATGGCTACAGATGCTATCCTTATTACACATCTAATAGATTTGGTTTGTATGCAAAGTCAGAGATTATGCAGCTGGAAAACTTGGAGCAATTTCTATCCAATAAAAAGCAGAGAGGTGGATATATCGGTAGCCACAAGACTGTTGATTCAAGTAATCTAATTTGGGCTTTCTTCAGTGACTTTGAAAACCCTAGAGAGTTTTCAAGTAGAATTGTTGATTTAACAGAAAACAAACTATTCATGGAATGTTCCACATGTGAAATAATATTTTCTGTCTTCTTTTTCAGATATATTTCAATTTCACGTCATTTTCATCTACCGTGTAAGCACACACAAATACACAAACACACACATAAAATCTACGATCCTAAAGTGAAAACACTATGGACTTACTTGTGTGTGGGATTAATTTTAAATTCTAACAATTCTGTATTTACACTAGACTGCCAACTGTATCTTATCAACAATGTCACATCTTTCCAAAACTGCCTTCCAGATTTGGTGGTATAGCTCTTGACAGAAATTAAATAGTTTAAGTGGGGAATTTAATCATTGTTCCTGATCTCATTGATGCTATTTCTCTAATCACCTAAATTGAAAACCACTTAAAATAAAAGAGGAGGAGCCCTAAAGCCCAACACTTATTTGATTTTATAAGTAATGTGTATATATATATATATAAGATATTCAGCATAGGTTTACATCACTATTTTACCATTAGAAACCGATATTATTATCTTATTTTTAAGTTATCAAGACACTGGAAAATTAAAAGAAAATTTCTCTCGTAGATATAAATAAAGGACCAAATGGTTCCTATTGCTCAGCAGATAACCTAAAAGTAACAGGAATTTGGCAGACTTCTAAAATGGAATAAAGCAAATCTACATTTGTATTTTATTTTATTATTTTTTTAAATTTTTTAACATTTATTTATTTTTGAGAGACAGAGCATGAGCAGGGGAGCAGTAGAGAGAGGGGGAGACACAGAATCCAAAGCAGGCTCCAGGCTCTGAGCTCTCAGGATAGAGCCTGATGTGGGGCTCAAACTCATGAACTGTGAGATCATGACCTGAGCTGAAGCCAGATGCCCAACCAACTGAGCCACCCAGGTGCCCCTACATTTGTGTTTTAAAAACATCATAACTTTTATTTATCTGTCAGTATTTGGCTATTGTCCTTATATTTGTAATTATGTCAAATATAGTATAGTTCTGGAGATGAAAAGCCCATTGAAAATCTTTGAGTCAGCTCCAGCAATTTTTTAACGCCTTAAACATAACAGGCTATCAACTAGGATTTATTGAATTAAATTACATGAAAAAATGTTAATGTTTAGTTTTGAGAGGAACACAGAGGGTGAGAGGGGGAAGGGCAGAGAGAGAGAGGGAGACACAGAGTCTGAAGCAGGCTCTGGCTGTCAGCACAGAGCCTGATGCAAGTCTTGAACCCATGAATTGGGAGATCATGACATGAGCCAAAGTCAGATGCTCACCTGACTGAGACACCTAGGCGCTCCTAAATTACATTTTTTAATACACAACTTCATGAACTTCAAATTATCAAATGCCAGGTATATGCTATTAGGAAATTTAACCATATGCTTTTATTTCCAAATACTGAATGATATTTTAAAAATAAGTTAAGAGTATTCATTGAAGGACAGGGCATTATAACCAATCTCAGATACCCAGATGTCCAAATAAGTTTTCCTTTAGAACATTATAACAAGGTCTGCATAGCAAAATATAAGGATGTGAAATACATGGGCATATTTTGCAAATACTTGTATCATTTTACATATACTTTATCCTTGCCCAAACATAAATATACTAAAAAATAAAGATGATGAGATCATTTCAGATAAACAAGCACATTATTCTACCTGATGCAATATTAACTCCTGCCTTGTCCAGTTAATCTCTGATTTAGTCAATGTTTTCCAGTGCATAAGTGTTCTTCCCTATGGAGACTATTTTACATTAGGAGAAAACACTAGAATTCCAAAACCTGCAAGTCCTACACTTTTGTAAGATACAGGCATGCAAAAAGCAGAGGTTTCCATTTATGATCTCTGCATCCATAGAAGTTATACTGAAAACACGGTTGTATACAACCCTTACTTTCCTCCAAAGACAAAAATATTTATTCTTATAAACCTAACAACCGGTAAATGTCTTCATAGATGTCATCACTGACCAGGAGGAATACTGAATAAAAGTTCACTCTGGTTTTGTGCTTGTCAATTAATAAAAAAGAAAATCATTAGGAATATTGCTTTTCATAATATATAACAGCATTTAGGTAAGGACACTGTATTCCCCTCTACAAAGCTAAGCCTGCCCTAATTTTTCTGGATCGCATTTCCAAGACCCAGATGCTGAGCCGAGAAAATTTTCTTTCCAGCGATAGCATCTGGTTCCTTGGCAGCCGGTGTTTGCCCCTGTGTTGACTACAGTGCAGTTGTCTTCAGGCTGTGAAATAGTAACGATGCTGATGTGATATCTTATTCACTTGGATGTGGTGCCTGTTAGCTTTCTTATGTTGTCCCACATGGATATTTTTCATACTTACAATCTTTTATGTATAAAGATAATCAAGAAAAACTTTGGTAAATGATGCAACATTCAGTAACCGTTATGTATTATTTGTCTACATGAGGTGAGCCACTCAGATGGGGACACAAACCTAGTATTTGTCTTACTGTAGTTTAAGAACAAAACTAGTTGCCTTGTCCCTTGTCCTGCTTTTTATATACATAATTTTGACTCTTTAGATATCCTTTAGTAAACCATATAAAAATGAAAATGACAATGATGTTGTTAATAATAATAACTATAATTTACAAAACACATCTGTAAGCTGGGACTACAAAATGTTCTCCTATTTAATTTCATTTAATTCTCACAAGAGTCTACCATGTCTATCACATTCTTCACTTAAAAACAGGGGAAAAATTATAAGATCTGTAGTATCTGATCAGGAGACTGTTCAGGAAGAAAGACAGCTATTATCACAGGGAACATTGTAGAAATTGTCCCTGGAGCTGGGGTTCAGTGACTTTTAAATGTTTTCAATATGACAATTACGCAGGTCACAGTTTGATGCCAGCCTACCTTTCTCACCTTACTGCCCACCCTCCCATGTGCCCTAGGCTTCCGTCTCATGGCAACAATCCTGCCCAAGCTTTTCAGCTGCCATTCCACTAATTGGCATGCCCCCTCCTCACTCTCCCACTCGGTTTGCATTCCTCTAAAAGCCAACTCACTGCTGAACTTCAAATAAAGTGGAGTGACTGCTGCACGTGAGGAAGGTGTGGGAAAAGTCTCTTCTCTACAGGCTTAAGATGGGATAATAACAGTAATAACACAACCAGATATGCAGCATTTACTGCATGCCAAACGTTTCAGAGAACTTTACGTTTATTAACCCATTCCATCCTCACAACACCCTAAGGGATGGAGATTATTATGACCCATATATTCTAAATGAGTGTATAAAAACAGAGAATAGTTATGTCACTGCTAATGAGACACTGGTAGTGAACCCAATCACCAGGCATCAGGAGCCCACCCTACCTAACATCTGCACCATGTGACTTTTCATTCATGCCCTGGTCCCCCAGGAGAACTGCTTACACCTTGGCTATAGGTAATGGAAAGTCATTTTCAGAGTGCCTGGTGGCTCAGTCAGTTAAGAGTCTGACTCTTGATTTTGGCTCAAGTCATGATCTCACGGTTTGTGAGTTTGAGCCCTGCATCGGGCTCTGTGGCGACAGTGGAGATTCTCTCCCTCTCTTTCCTCCTCCCCCTCACACACACACACACACACACACACACACACACTCTCTCTCTCTCTCTCTCTCTCAAAATAAATAAATAACTCTTTTTAAAAAAAGGTTGCTTTGTTTCTGTTTTTACCTCATCAATTCTCCATAGAAAAATCTGTGAGATTTGTTACAGATACACTATATTTTTAAACACAAAGGTTTCTCTAACACTGTGTTTTCAATAGATTTTCAATGATGGAAACTACCAAATACAAGTGAAATCCTCTGTCTCTCTCTCTCTGTTTACATACACCCCCCACACACACAAAGTATATACATAAACACACATATACATACATATACTCTTTAGGTATTTCTTGGCTTTGTTTTATCTCTATGTATCTAGTTATGTAGATAAGTAGATAAGTAGATGATTGATAGATATGAAAAAGAATTCCACTTTTATTTAGAACACATTTATGTGTTCTCAATTAATTCTTTAGTAGTAGAAGCTATTGGATATTATTTATGTTATTGCATCATAGATAAAAGATTTTGTATGTGTATGTAATAACATTTGTGTATAAATAATGTTTTTCAGAAACCATTTTAAACGGTATCTCCGGATGTAGCAAATAAATGGGAAGAAGAATTATGTTAAACTACAAGTAGAAAGAAATTAAAATGGAAACCACTATCCTACCAATAAACATGACTTAAAAGAAGAAAAGTGTCCGAGGTGAGCTACACGGAACGCTGACCATATTTGCTAACTGTGTAATCCAAGCCAGAAAGTGTGAAAATGAAAGTAATGATGATGTAAATATTTTTTCATACATAAAATATTATATAAGAAAGGGAAAATTCAAAGTTTCCACACAATGATCAGAAAAGGGGACCATGCAACTGACTTTATCTCAATAAGAACTGTGATTTTTCATGTATGTGGTGGGAACAATGAAGAGAGAGAAATATAGGAGATTAGGCAGATCTCTCAATGTTGGGCAAGAGGGTAGGATTCTACCTGTGTATCGTACCTATTCTGTGTCTTAAATGACTGTTTTTGTTGGCATTATTGTCACTATCTATCATTCCCTGTTAAATATTTAATTCTCACAATATAATTTTCTTTTACTTTAAGTTACGTTAGAATTATTAATGGCATGGTGACATAGAAGAGACACTATACACATCCCTATGACCAGAAACAACTATTTTCAAGAGATGACCAGGAACTGAGAAAAGAAAAAGTTCCCTGTGACACCTACAACATATCTAACATTATATATGTACTGTGTTGCAGAAGCTATTAATATTATTTATGCCTTTGCACTCCAGATAAAAGATTATTTTGCTATGCCAGTTATTTTATTTCCTAAAAAATAAGCCAAATTAACATTTCCTTTTGAAATATTAAAGTGATTGAGCATTTTTTTTCTTGGATAGAGTCTGCTGAATAATTGCCTTGGTATCCACTTAATTTTGAGTAGCTTTCACAGCCTTACTTTCGTGAGTCGTCTTAAATCTCAAAGAAGTGAATGCCAATGACAACTGGCAAAACATATTTACAACACTTGACACAGAGCTAATACCTTCAATTTACAAAGAGCCCATACAACTTTAAAAGGAAAGGATGATTGGATCAATACAAAAATCAACCAAAAATAGGAACACATAGTTCACAAAAAAGAGTAAATGGCCCATAAATTTATGAAAAACTATTTATATTTTTGTGGCGTATGTGCATAAAATTTATATTTATATATATAATTTATAAATATATATATACACACACATATATATATTCCATTCATGAATTTATCAGGAATAGCAAAACTGAACAACTATCTATATATCTATGTATGTATCTATCTATATAATATATAATCCTCTCCTCTTGTCCATCATTGAGAGGTGTGCCATTATTGAATGGAATAGTCTTCAAGCATTAGATAAAACAAGGAATAATATGAAAAAAATCTCCAAAAAGCATTAAGTGAAAAATGCATAGATCTAAGAAGCATCTCTATTGTGCTCACTTTTACATTTAGAAAATCAGAGATGAAACATAGACTTGCCCATATATACACATATAAAGGTGTATAAATATGTTTTTCTAAAAGAAATTACAGTATTCTAATTTGTTATATAAACTGAGATCCCATTAAGTCACACATCTTTTTTAAGAAATAGTCCAAATGATCACATATATGTTTTAAAAAGTTTGAAAAACTCTGAGAGTTATCATAAGCCAAAAAGCCTTACATCTTCCAACATACCATATATTTCAATTCATTTGTATTTACTTGGCATTACAAATAAATAGCTAATAACTGCTGTAGACTGAATCTTTGTATTCCCCCAAAATTCATATGTCAAAACCTAATCCTTGATATATGGTATTTGGAAGTAGGACCTTTGGGACGTGAACAGGTCACGAGGGCTCTGCGAATGAGCAGAGAACCTTTATGAAAGAGATTAGAACCTTTATAATGAGACCCCAGATAAGGCTCATGTAAGGCCAGAGCAAGAAGATGGCCATCTATGAACCAGGAAGTAGAGCCTCACCACAAAGCAAACCTGCCAGTGATTTGATCTGGAGCCTCCCATAGTTTAGAACTGTGAGACATAAATTGTAGTTGTGTATAAGTTACCTTGTCCGGGGTATTCTCTTAGAGCAGTCTGAAAGGATTAAGACAGCAGTACGAAGGAATACATGACATTTGGATCTAGCAAAAGATTTTGGACTTGGAACCTGGGGACACAAGCAAAATTTATCCTCAACGAGCTATATACCCTTTATGGAAGAAGTACTGTGTCAAGTTCTCAGTTTATTTATTTATTTTTCACGGTGAAATTGAATAAACGAATCAGCAAGTTCTTTTTGGAACCACTGTAAGTTGTTTTAGTAAAATTCACTTAAGAGGGATTTGGGTCCCCTTTGAAAGTAGATAAAAATTCAGACAGACAAAGATGAGCAAAGAGAATGATCTCAGCACAAGGAAGAATTTTCTCTTAATGTTTATTTTGAGAGAGAGAGAACGTGAGTGGGGGAGGAGCGGGGGGCGGGGGAAGAGAATCCCACACAGGCTCCACACTGTCAGTGGATTTCACAAACCTTGAGATCATGACCTGAGTCAAAATCAAGAGTCTGACACTTAACCAACTGAACCACCCAAATGCCCCTCAGTACAAGGAAGAATTTTTACCCAAGTTCAGAGTTGATCATTTTGAGGGCATACTTTTAAGAACAGTGGCTGCTGCTGAGAGGCTTTAGAGAGAAATAAAGAAGAACAGTGAAATGAAGATAGATTAAGAAGAATCTGGACTCTAACTTGACCTTAGAATAGGAATATTATAAAACTTTATAAACAAAAGAAACGAGTGATTACTGAATTTAACCCTTCATTAATGAGCAATAAAGAAAAATTCAATACTGTACAGATTTAATAGACTGTAAATAATTTGTATCTAAGAATTTATCTTTGCAAGGGGCAGTCCTCTGTCTTATTCAGCATCGTTAGCCCATCTGTAGTACAATACTTGTACAAAGAGGTCACTGATTAAGCTGTTGCTGAATGACTTCAGGCAACAACTATTTATCGAATGTCTGCTATATGCCAGGCATTGTTCTAAGATCTGGGGATTATACTATAGGCAAAGCAGACAAAGCCTGTGCCCCTTAGAATTTATATTCTAGAAAAGAGGAGGAGAAAATGAATAAATAAATGTAAACTTGGTCAAGATGCTTGGGAAGGACTTGAGGAAAATTAAAGGAGTATAAGAGAGAGACGGAAAAAGTTCTTGTGGATGGAATCAATTTTTCATTCAGTGGACAGGAAAGCCTCATTGATAAGGTTATTTTATTTATTTATTTAATATTTATTTTTTTATAAATTTTTTAATGTTTTATTTATTTTTGAGAGAGACAGACAGACAGACAGCTTGAGCAGGGGAGGATCAGAGAGAGGGAGACACAGAATCCGAAGACAGGCTCCAGGCTCTGAGCTAGCTCTCAGCACAGAGCCTGAAGTGGGGCCCAAACTCAAGAACTGCGAGATCAAGACCTGAGCCAAAGTCGGAGGCTGAATGGACTGAGCCACCTAGGTGCCCCATAAGATTATTTTAGATCATAGAACCGAAGAAAGTGAAAATGCTTAGAGTAAGTATGATCTAAGCAGACGAACTGCAAAAGCTAAGGCTAGAGTGTATTTGGCAAGTTCAAGGAACAATGATGAAGCTACTAAGATGGAGCCAAGTGAATAAGGACAAGAGTAATGGGAAGTTCATGGAATTACTACAGCCACAATCATTCAGGACCTGGGAGGTCACTGTAAAGACTTTGGAGTTTGAATTATCAATCCAGGGTTATAGAATTAGTTAATGAAATAACTCAAAACAAACATTCTTGATTTTCTCTGCATTATCATTACATTAAAATAATTAAACAAATAAAGACAAATGAGATAAAAATAACATTTTAGAAATAATAGCTTGTCAGATTGATTATTCAATGTTACTGGAAATGATGATTATAATGACTAGGTTCAGATTTCAGCTACTCGCCTTCTCTTAGGAATGAACCATTTCTTGGAGCACCTGGGTGGCTCTGTCAGTTAAGCATCGCATGCGGCTCTTGATTTTGGCTCAGGTCATGATCTTATCGTTCATGAGTTCGAGCCCTGCAAATGGCTCTGCACTGACAGTGCTGAGCCTGCTTGGGATTCTTTCTCTTCCTCTCTCTCTCTGCCCTTCCTCTGCTTTTCCCTCTCAAAATAAATAACTAAGCTTTAAAAATAAAAAGACTGAGCCATTCCTCTACCCATCTCTTGCATGGGCCCCTACCCATCCCCCCTGAGAAGAATCCCAATGTAGGCTTGCCCCTAGCATGACTAATTTCTTACCTCCCATTCCCTCAAACCAAGAGGAACAGAATTGCTTTGAGGAAGCATAAATGAAATCCCTTGAATATAATATTAAAAATCAAGGCTTTATTAAAATATGAAAAGTATTAATACATTCCAATAGAAGATTTTTAAAAAACTTAATGTTACCTTTTGATCTTTTGAGAAGATATACAAGAACAATGTAAAAATTATGTCTAGATTTTAAGCCAATAGAGTATACATGTTTCCTTGGAGGCTCTGTAGTTTTCATGATCAGTTTAGTAATCATGCAAAGTACTTAGAAGGAATAATTATTATATTGTCCTAAGGATGTTAATAATACAAATAGAAATTATAGCAATCTTTGTAATTATATGTACAGTCCCTATTAAAAATTTACATGCCTTGGTCTGATTACACTCTGAATCAAAACTCTTTTCTTAACACCAAAGGAAAATGCATTCAAAGCTAAAATTAGTCTTACCAAATTAAACAAATATTTAGAATATCCCATGACCTACAAGCTATATTTCATACTCAAGATGCTTTACCATCTAGGTGAACAATCAGAGAAACAACTCAGCTGCTAGGAGAGAAACAGATGGTGCAAGGTACCTGCTGACCAAACAGGAGCAGCAGGGTGGAATCAGGGTGGGTCAGCTCATCTGGAAAGGATGCTCGCAATTGTCATTACACACATCAATTGTTTCTGATACTACTGTCTGTCATGCAGTGCCCAGGGGCCGTATGGCTTTCCTTGAAACATTTAACATAAAACTGCTGAAATATAATTTTGGCCTCACATTCTGAAATGAGTTGCTAAATCCCCACAATAAGAAATTAATGTTGCCAGCATTATATTATTTTAATTAAGCATCCCTCCCTTCTGTAAAGATACAGAAGCATTATTTGATATATTTCCAATTTGTCTGCTAATTTATAAAAGTAAAATGATACTACATTATTGTTATAAAGTTAATCAAGACTTTAATGGGACAGTTATGTTACTATCAAGGATTTTTTATTATTTTTTCTTACTATAATGTATGTGTTCAATGAGCTGATTATGCAGTGTGACAATGATTTCACTAATTACAAAGTTATTACTGTATCTCTAATGGGAAGAAATTCCAGCTTCCTAAGTTGCAGAGCTGTAATTCCCAGGGAAAATCAGCAAACAAAAATATATTTTAAAAACCCATTAAATACATTAATTTAGATTATATATCTATATCTATATACCATTTTGTTCTCAGGCTTTTTATGTGTCCTACAATGTAAATTTTTGTATATACATTGATTTCAAGCAATTTAACCAATTTTAGCCATAAAGAAGCAGTTTCCTGTAATATGTAACAATTAGTATTGGGCTGCTATACCTAAAAATGTATAAAACATTTTAGAGATAACATGGAAAATGTGTTGTGCCTATATTTTAGTAAACATATGTAGAAACTTCCATCAAAACAGAGAAAGTTGACAAGCTTTATATTTTAGTGTTTGAATTTTACGTGCAACATAGTTTATCAAAGAACTATAAAATGCATTTTTCAGGAAATGTTATTAAAGGAAAAAGCATTTGACAAAAGATTGTGGTGCATGGATTTTTTTTGTTATTTTAATACTCTAGAATATTCACAAAATCACAGCAACTGAACAGAGCTCAGTATTATGACAAAGGCTTATGTCATTATGTGTTTGTTGTGACCAACAGGCAACCATCACTACCACAAAGACAAATTGCTTTGTCCATACTTGCTGTCTATAATAAAGTAGAGTGTTAATGCGCAGGTTGAGAAGCATCAAAATGCTTAAATTATAGCTCACCTGTTTTGTTACCTAAAATGCTGACCCCGAAGTCACTTGTTTGGTCTCAGCAACAGCAGTCTCCTGTGGAAAACAAAATAGGAATCAAAACCCAAATACATAGAGCTTTAGGAAAAATCATGGAGTTCAAAATAATCTCCTAAATCCATTGAAAAAAATCTCATGAAATATCTGAAATTATCATAATGTATACCCACTATCAAAGCTCAGTAAATTGAATTTTTTTAAAAAGAGAAATAAGAGAGGAAAGAGGGGAAGTCTAGAAATGACAAAAGTGTCCCCTAACACAAAAACTTAGAGATAAACCAATTTTATGAAATTGATTATCCAGATTTCAGAAACTGGCTAAAACTGAAAGATTTGAAGATTAAATAAATGAAAAGAAAATATAATTCAGATAGATATAGTATAAGAAATGATTCATGTTAATTTAAGGAAAAAGATATACCTATTCAATATTTGTTTCAAATTTGATATTTATTATTGTTAATCTCCCCATCCTTACCCAATCTAAAATACAATTCCCAAAAGTGCAGGGCTTTGGTCTGTTTTACGTATAGTCCCGTATTTAGAAAATACACAGTAAATATTTTTTAAATGATAGGTCTTATTTCAAAGAGCATAATCTAAATGTAATACTGAAAAATAAAATCCATAATTTACTCAATATTCTTCCTTGTGAACATGTTATTATTAATTAAATATAAAATCTTTTATTAATAAATTATTGTATGTGGGTATATAAAAAAATGAACCATGCACTATACTTGCTTATAATGTTACTATAGACCCACTGCTGTGAAAAGTCCTAGTCATACATTCTACAAGAATTTTCTAATTCTATATTATGCCACCCAGTCCTAAGTCTGTGTTATATAACATTTTCCTGCCTGGTGTCCTAAATCTCCCAGAAATGGTCTCTATTTGAGTTACTGCTGGTCTTTTCCTGAAATGATACATCAGCACATCAGTTAGTCTTTGCTTGACAAAGACAAACTGTTTATATTACTTTTAAAATAATTAGGAATCAATTATTACATACCTGATGGCACTACTTTTATGGCATTATATCTAAGTCTCAAATTATCAAGTAATAAAAACAACTAAAGTTTTACTTTTATAAAGAGTATAGTTTATGTGAATTATCACTACAAGTTTCATGGCTCTATCAATTAGGTCCTCCTTAGCATTATTTATTTTTTTATCTACTTATTTCATAAGTTTATATGGTGAGATAAGATGCCTATTATAACGTCCTATTCCTGTCTATTTAGTTTTGCATTTTTTTATATTTGATATTTCTGTTTATTATGTCATTGCATAAATATAATTAAGCTTATTTTATCCCCTCTGAGGATTATACACTTTATTTTTAAGAAGATTTCCCACTTGTTTTCTTTTTTTTCTTTTTTTAAAGTTTTATTTATTTTTAAGAGACAGAGAGAGAGAGAGAGAAACAGCATGAGCAGGGGAGGGTCAGAGAGAGAGGGAGACATAGAATCTGAAGACAGGCTCTAGCCTCTGAGGTAGCTGTCAACACAGAGCCCGACACGGGGCTCGAACCCACGAACTGTGAGATCATGACCTGAGCCAAAGTCGGATGCTTAAATGCCTGAGCCACTCAGGCGCCCCTTTCCCACTTGTTTTCAAATTTATTTTTGGTTTCAGTTTTATTATGGTCCTAATAGAGTTAAGAGTATAACACACTCATTAAATACATAAAAAATTGATTAGATAGTACTTTAGATAGTAAATCAATGCAGCAAAACTAGAAATCACAATAAATATTAGAATCAAATGAATGTCTCATTACTGGAAATGAAAAAAAGAATTAAGGACAATCCTAGATTAAAAATAATCAAAACCTTAATAAAAAGTTATTTATCAAATAACCAATCATGTCCCTATGTAGTAACACTTATCAAATATAACCAAAATATTGCTCAGAGGAAAATTTATAATAATTTATCAGAAATTATAAAAACTTAACAAAACTATTTAGGGTCATAAAAGCTTGGAATTCTAACTTCAAATGTATATTTTAAATTATAAATTACATAATACTTAAATATAAAAAATAAGAGTTCTGGGTATTGTGATATTTTGGTAGTAG
>CM053574.1:98647483-98718589 GCA_028646485.1 Cryptoprocta ferox
CCAGACATTGTGCTCCCCGTAACAACTACTATTAGACAGCCATCCACAAATGAAAATAGCCCTAAGAGGGCTCAAGAGTCCACTCAGAACCTGCAGCAACACAATGGAGCCACAAACCAAAAAAAAAAAAAAAAACTGCATATGAAGGATTGTTGGAGAGACTGGCATAGCTGAGTTGGTCAGAGACAAAGAAAAGGAGCAGAGTTTATTAGAACCACCCATGTAGTGAGTGCCACCATGGTCCCTAGTAGCCTACTGTGTGGAGGACCCTGGCAGCCTTTACTGAGGACTGCAACAACCCTCATGGCAGATAGCAGCCGTGGATTTCCCACATTTTTCACAGTGAACGGCCGCATAACGTTCACCAACACGAACCCCAAGAGCTCATTTTGTAGAGGACATCAGCAACTTTCACCACCAAGCCAATAGATAGTCATCACCACTACTGACCCCTAAAGAGGAAGACATTGTACAACCACTCCCCCAAACCAAAGAAGCTGCTGTTTTAGCATCATATGACCAAGGCCACCCCTTCCCAACCCTGTACATGTTTCAGACTTCAGTTTTACAGGTACTTCAAGCACTCCCACATCTTATACTCTGGAGCCACCCACACTGTGGGCTAGCTCCCCTCCTAGACCCTGGTTCCACGGCTGTTTGTAAACCCATGCACCCAGACACTGAAGTGTCTGTGACAGTGAGAGTGCCCATGCCTTTGACCCTGGAGCAATGATGTGTGCCTGCATTCTGGACCCCAGATACATGGCTACTCCAAGGACATTCGTGTTACAAACATTAGCTCTGTGGCCCCTCCTCAGGTGCCTGTGCATTAGACACTGCTACCACTGCCACTGCAAGTGTACCTGCAAACTGGACCCAGGTTTAAGACAGACTGCTCCAGCCATGACTGATCCATGGATGTAAAAGACATCAGGAGGACTCCAGCTGGCTTTGCCACTGAACACCTAGCTGCTCCTGCCACTGCTGCAGATACCACCAGACTTGGCTACCACAGGCCACTGTAATTTTCACTGACGCTGAGCTCAGCTGGTGTAACTGAACAGACATTACACGGCTTTACCTTCCCTGAAACCAGAACTGCTACACTTCGCCCAAGTAGCCCTTCACACTCACCTTAGTAAACCAATCTGTAAAGCTTAAGAGAGGTGACTGCTTTATCAAATATACAATATTAAAGAAAAATCACAAGAAAAATATCAAGGAAACATGACACCACATGAGGAACACAATAATTTTCCACTAACTGATCCCAAAGAAATGGAGATCCATGAACTGCTTAACAAAGTATCAAAATAATTGTTTTAAGAAAGCTCAGGGAGCTACTAGAGTACACAAATAAATAATTCAATAACATTAGGAAAACAATACACAAAATAAGAATTTCAACAGAGAGATAAAAATTATAAAGAACCAAAAAAAATATTATCAAAGAAGAGAATACAAAGAATGAAAAGAAAATTACAGTAGACGTGTCAACAACAGACTTGATCAAGCTAAAGAAAGAATCTGTGAACTCAAAGACAGCTCATTTGAAAGTATACTTTTAGAGGAGCAAAAAGAAAAAAGAATGAAAAAGAGTTGAATACCATCAAGTTAGCAATATATGAGTTAAGGATGTCCCATAAGGAGAAAATAAAGAGAAAGGAGCAGAAAGTATATTTAAAGAAATAATGGCTAAAAACTTCCCAAATCTGGGGAGAGATATGGACATTCAATTACATGGAACTCATAAAAGCTCCAAACAGATTCAACCCAAAGACGACTTCACCAAGACACATTATAATGAAATTGTCAAAAATCTAAGACAAAGAGAAAATTTTTAAAGCAGCAGGAGAAAATTAACTCATCGCATACAACGGAATCCCCAGTAGGATATCAGCAGATATCTCAGTATTACAAGAAAAAGAAAATGACAGGCTGGTATCTTTCTTGATGATAAGTCCAAAATTCCTCAAAACAAAACAAAACACTAGCAAACTGATTTCCATAGCACATTAAAATCATTGTACATCATGATCAAGTTGGATTTATAATTTATCCCTGGGACGCAAGGATGGTTGAACACATGTGAATCAATAAATGTGATGCACCACTTTAACAAACTGAAGGATAAAAATCACAGGACTGCCTCAGTGGGTATGAAAAAAATTGACAAAATTTAACATCCTTCATGATAAATACCCTAAACAAATTAGGTAAATATAAGAAATGTGAATGTGTGCGGTTGTGTGTGTGTGTGTGTACGCGCACATATGTGTGTATGACCAGCCTACAATTAATATCCTACTCAGTGGTGAAAAGCATAAATGTTTCCTTTGAGATAAGGAGCACAACAGAGTGCCTAACTCTTATCACTTCTCTCAGTCATACTACTGGAAGTCCTAGCCAGAGCAATTAGGCAAGAAAAAGTCATAAAAGCCATCTTAAATGTAAAGGAAAAGTGAAATTGTCTGTTTGCAAATGACTTGATGTTACACATAGAAAACCCTAAACACTCCACCAAAACACTATTAAAACTAATAAGAATTTTCAGTAAAATTGCAGTAAAATCACGAGAATTGCATTTCTATACACTAATGACAATCTAAAAAAGAATAAAATATTTTGGAATAAATTTAATCAAGGGGGCAAAAGATTATAGACTAAAAGCTATATAAAATTTATTAAAGGGGCACCTGGGTGGCTTGGTCAGTTAAGTGACTAACTCTTGATATCGGCTCAGGTTATGATCTCATGGTGCATGAGATCAAGCCCCACAGCAGGCTCTGTGCTGAAGATCTGGAGCCTCCTTAGGACACTCTCTCTGCCTCTCTCTCTTTTTCTCTCTCAAAATAAATAAGCAAACATTTTTCTGTAAATTATTAAAGAAATTGAAGAAGACACAATTAAATAGAAGATATCTCATAGTTGGAAGAAACTGATATTGTTAAAATGTCCATAGTACCCAAAGTGATCTGTATATTCAATACAATCCTTATTTAAATTCCAATGGCATTTTTCACAGAAATAGGAAAAAAAATGCCTGAAAGCATAAAGCCATAAAAGTCCAGGAAAAAGATACAAGACAAAACTCCTTGACACTGGTCTTGGCAATGATTTTTTGGATTTGGCACCAAGACACAAATTAAAGCAAAAATAGACAAATAGAACTACATCAAACTAAAACCTTTTTGCATGGCAAAAGAAACAATCAACAAAATTAAAAGATGACCTATAGCATGGAAGAAAACATTTGCAAATCATATGTCTGTTAAGGAGTGAATATCCAAAATACATAAGGAACTTATATAACTCAATAGCAAAAATCAAATAACCCAATTAAAAAATGGGAAAAGTACCAGAATAGATTTTTTTCCAAAGAAGACATACAAATGGCTAACATGTATTTGAAGAGATGATCAGCATCACTAATTATCAGTGGAATGCAAATCAAAAACACAGGACATATCACCTCATACCTGTTAGAATAGCTATTATCAAAAAAAAAAAAATAGTGTAAGCAAGGATGTAGAGAAGAGGGAATCCTTCTTGTTCAGGGCTGTTGGAAATATAGATTGGTACAGCCATTATGGAAAACAGTATGGAGGCACCTCAAAAAAATTAAAAATAGAACTACTGTATGATTCAGCAACCCAATTTCTGTATAAATGCACAAAGGAAATAAAATCATTATCTGGTAGAGATATCTGCACTTCTGAACTCACTGCAGCATTATTCATAGTAGCCAATATGGAAATAACCTAAGTGTCTATTAACAGACGAATGAATAAAAAAAATGTAGTGTGTGTGTGTGTGTGTGTGTGTGTGTATATATATATATATATATATATATTCTATTCCATGTATATACTCCATTATATTAGAATACAGAATATTATTCATCCTTAAAAAAGAAGGCAACCCTGCCATGTGAAACAACAAGATGAATCTGGAGGCCATTATGCTAAGTGAAATAAGCCAGACACAAAAAGGCAAATACTGCATGATCTCACTTATAGTAGAATCCTAAAAATAAATAAATAAATAAATAATAAAAATAAAATTAAAAAAATTTAACTCACAGTAACAGAGTTTGGTGAGTGTGGTAACATAATTACTAGGGCTGAAGGGTAGGGGTAAAAGGAAGATGTGGATCATTGGGTACAAACTTCAATTGTAGTGACTATAGTTAATAATATGCTGTATACTTTAAATTTGCTAAGAGAGTAGATCTCAAATATCCTCACCATCAAAACAACAACAACAACAACAACAACAACAACAAAACAATCAGTAACAATGTGAGGTGATAGATATGTTAACTAACTTGTTTTTAGTAATAATTTCAAATGGATACATATATCAAAATGTCACATCGAACAAATTATATGCAATTTTTACTTCTAAAAATCAATAACATGAGTAGCTGAGAACTTAGAGAAAGTAGAGAGTGATAAGAAATATCAATGAATAAAATTAAAAACTTATTATATGTCCTATTTTTGGTTTCCCTAATATAATAAAGACAAAATTTTATATTAAAATTTTTATCCAGGGAAATATATAATATATACTAGTGTTTTGTGTGACATGAATACTTGAACTCTGTTGACACTTTTAGATATAATCTTATGATTTTTTAAAGAATATGTGATCAAAGCCATATATTTAGAAAATGGTTCACGTGATTATGGAGTCTGGTAAGTCCAAAATCAAGTCCATCCTGGTGGCAGGCTAGAGACCCAGCAGAGCTGATGTTCCAATCTGAGTCTAAAGTCAGTCCAGGAAGGGCTGGTGTTGCAGATGAAGTCCAAAAGCAGTCTTCTGGAGAATACTCTCTTCTTAGGGGAGGCCAGTACTTTTTCTATTTAGGCCATAAACCAATTGAATAAGGATCATCAACATTATAAGGGCAATCTGCTTTACCCAAAGTCTACCAAATTAAGTGTTAATCTCACCCAAAACACCCCCACAGAAATACCAAGAATAATTTTTGACCAAATATCTAGGCACCCTGTGGCCCCTTGGCCCAGCCAAGTTTACTCATAAAATGATACAAGTATTATCTTACTTAGCAAAGAAAGCACATCCCTCCATCGCTTGAATATAAGATCAGAAACAAGGCTTCTCCTGTGTGGTCCCCATGTGGAAGGTTAGAGCTGAGAAGAAAACCAAATTTATAGGTGCATGCCAATATCAGGTACAGGACTTCAGTCTGTGGTGTGGAAAATAGAGAATTCTTTTATATGTTGTTTGAAAAATGGAATATTTGTAGGAAAAAAAATTGTCAAAATCCTAAACTGTGTCCGAATGCAAGGTGGGTTTTTGTGGAGGAAGACAGATGGTCAGAGGTACACAGCAAGGCTGTCACAGCAGGGCTACTTTGAAGAGAAGAAATTCAGGAAGAATTCAGTCACTGGGGAATGAGAGAGGAGGATAGCTCTGAGAAAGACAAAGGCAGATCCAACAGCAAGTTGTTATCACTGATGATATAAATTACTAACCCAAATCTCCTTATCCTACTTTAATAGGAGAGAATCAGTTAAAGGGGTAAGACAGGAATCCACTAACATGTGATGATTATGTGACTAATTTTGAAAAGACAGAGGATGCTGAACAGGGAGCCTCTCAGGTCATAAGTGAAGATTCTCATCATACATTAATGCACAATAGTTCTCTATTATGACTTTGAAGTATGAAGAAGATAACTGGGTCATAAACCAATGGGTGATCCATTTCATTCTTCGTCTTTGAGGTATGATTAAATTCTGTGATTAAACTTTGTATTTTTATCTGAGATAGTTTGCTTCCTTTTACCCATCTTTTAATGATGGAGCTTTTCTTTTAGAAGTTTTGATTCCCCATAGTTACTCGGTTAGAGATTGCCACAAGTGCCATTTTCTTCTTTCTGTTTTTCTCATTCTCATAGACAACGCTAACACTGTGCTATTTTCTCAAAGATGTTATTTTAATGGACATGACACTGGTGAATTTGGCAACAACAAGGCAAACAGCAGAGTTGGGAGAGATGTGGCTGTTTCTATCGCATCTTTTGGCAGAGATACAGACCTTAGATTTACTATTCCCAAATGTCTCATCTGATTCATTTTTATTATTTTTACAACACAGGAAGATGCTTTTGGTACTCATAGGGCAAACTTCAACTTGCCATAACCCCTATCGGAAATGTCTCTGTGCTTGAGTTTATCCTGATCCTTGAAGCTACTGAAAACACTTTAATAAAATCATAATAAAAAGGGCCTTAAAATACAAGTGGTACACTGCAAATGCTTCCTTTTCCTTGCTCCCGCTCCAGTCTGTGCTTTAGGGATCCTTTCAGTGCCAAATCTGGTGCCTTTGGAGTGGGTCCCCAAAGATTTCTGAGCTTTCTATTCTAGCTCTTTGAATAAATGAGACAGTTAGAATTGGCAGGACTTAGTCTTCATCTTCGAAGCCTCAGGGAATGAGAGAACCAGTCTCTTCCTGGTGTTAGCTTTTGAAGTCCTTTGTTTTGTTTTGTTTAAATATTGAAGCCTTAGAATCAGAAGAAGTGAGTTTGATTCCTTAGACTACAATTCATTTTCTACAATTTTGAAAAAATAACTTGGACTCTTTAAATATGTTCCCTCATCCATAAGGAGAAAATATTTCTTGCCTGGTTGTTGTGATGGATAAATACCATAACATAAGTTGGAGCATACAACAAAGAACACATTGTTAAGTACTACCATAACCAATTCCATTATGATTTATGTAATTTTTATGGAACAGAAAAATAAACTTAGTGTTCCTGAACAAAGAGTAGTCATTAAATAATTCATTTTTGATTAATTGGTTCAACAATCACCTAGTTTCCTTTTACAAGTTTGATGTCATATTAAAAAACAAATCCAAAGGAAATAGTCATTAAAAAATTCTGCTTGATACAGATGATTTCAAAAGATTTCAAAGGCAACACAGTATATATTCAAAAAGAATGAATCATGGTCAATCAGGAGTTATTGTACTCTCTGATACAGAAATGTTTTTCAATAAACCAGATTTGTGTCTATAGCATGTCCTCAGAAAGGAAGGAGAAGACAAAGATTTGTGTGATTTATTTGTATGTTATGTTTGTGCATATTGAGAAAATATCACAAATCAAAGAATGCTTATTGATGAGCAATTTCTCATTAAAAGGAGAAACCAAAAGTATGTGACAAGAATTTTTTGTTATTTAATATTCACTTATTCATATATTTAACATCTATTTCATGCTAATTCCAAAATGGAATTGAAGTGACTTGTCAGTCTTCAAAAATCTCTAATATAGTTGGAATATATGCATTACATGTTTATATATTATTTCATTTATTGTGACTTAATCATTTTCCATTGACTCACTCCCTCAGGCAGTACACAGTGGCTAAGGAAGAAGTTGGAAAGTCAAGTCATTTCTCTTGAATCCAAAGTACATCTTTCTTCTATCATACACCACCAGACATGGATGTTTTACAGAAAAGGATCACAATGTTGTCCTTTCAGTATTTACTTGCTGGTTTAGCCAGCACTAATTTGGGGATGAAAACTAAGAAGTTCAACCTCTGATAAAGATGGTTTAAAGGAAAATCTTTGTTACTTGGCACCTAAGTAATTAGAGAAAATCCAAGTATTTAACATTCTACAGGTAGAAAAATAAAACCATGAGCCACAGAAAATCATTTTGAAAATACCAAGAGCTAAGGCCACTCTTACCCTATAATTCTCTAATGCAATATGGTGGACTTCAGGAAGTAGCACATCTTACTCAATTTCATCCCTCTAATATACTAACATAGTTGTTTGCAGATAGCAGAAGCCAGATTAAGGTATTTATGACATTAAATTAAATTCAAGCATAGCCAAATCTCAGGTACCCAGCTCTATACCAAACATGGGAGTTACTTGTCTAAAACATTCAGAAAAAGAAAAAAAAATGCTTCAAAAATCACATTAAAATATCCTAAGTGGTTGAATTTCCATACACCAATAATGAATTAGCAGAAAGAGAAATTAAGAAAACAACCCCATTTACAATTTCACTGAAAAGAATAAAATACCTAGGATAAATGTAATCAAATGTAATCAAGAAGGTGAATGACCTGTACTCTGAAAACCAGGACACAGATAAAAGAAATTAAAAATGATACAAATAAAAAGAAATATGTACTGTGCCCATGCATTGAAAGAATTAAAATTGTTAAAATGTCCACACTCAAAGCAATCTACAGATTCAGTGCGATCCCTATCAAAATACCAATGGCATTTATCACAGAACTAGAACAAATAACCCTAAAATTTGTATGTAATCACAAAAGACCCTGAAAGCTAAAGCAGTCTTGCTTTAGCTTGCTTTCTCAACATTATTCTTGAGAAATAAGAATATTTTCAAGAATAATGTTGGATGTACCACTCCCTGATTTCAAAATGTACTACAAAACTATAGTAATCCAAACAGTATAGCACCAGTACAAATACTGACCTGTAGATCCGTGCAACAGAGTAGAGAATCCAAAAATAAACCTATGCTTATAGAGTCAATTAATCTTCGACAAGGAGGCAAGAATATACAAAGAGAAAAAGACAGTTTTTTTTCAATAAATGGTATTGGGGAAACTGGACAGCTATAGCCAAAAGAGTGAAACTGGACCACTTTCTGACAGCATACACAAAAATAAACTCATAATGTATTAAAGCCTTAAAAGTAAGACTGGAAAACACAGAACTTCTAGAAAAAAAGCATAGGCAGTAAGCTTTTGGACATTAATCTGAATAATTTTTTTTGATCTGTCTCTTTAGGTAAGGGTAACAAAAGCAAAAATAAAGAAATGAAGCTATATCAAAATAAAAGCTTTTACACAGCAAAGGAAACCATCATTTAGACTCTAAGTCTAAAGTTTTCTCTTGACCAGCAAGAGAGCAGATGCAGGATTAAAAGCGGGAGATGGCTAATGTTAGGGAAAAGACAAGTGTCCCAAATTAGGTTCTTGCCCCATATATATTAAGATCAGAAGGCTTACAAATGTGATGGGCATGCATAAAGAGACAATGAATTGGTGAACGTTAACTCATGTATATGAGGAAAAGTGAGTTTTGAAGATATACAGTGTTTGGGGTTTGGCCCAATATAAAACAAAATCCTGGTACCAGGCAGATGAGCAGATGGGTGTTAATGGCAGACAGAAGGCACGGTGTCTGTTTATCTTAGCTAGCCTAGGGGAGAAGACAGATAGGGCAAGTAACTTCAGGGTTAACAAGACACTTTTTCTTTTGTTAGTCAGCTCTACTCTGGGCAGCATCACCCAGCCCAGTGGTCTATAGCCCTATTTACCTGCTTACCTAACTTGGTCCTTCCTTCCTGTGAAAGCAGATTTCTGCTATAGTACTAAATTGGGGGATGCTTTTGCCCTGAATGCCTAATCTTGCTTACCTCATATACCTGTCTTGGGGGCCTTTGTACCCTCTCTATTCTGGGGGCCTTTGCCCCCTCTCTCTATTTTTGGGGCCTTTGCCCCCCTTCTCTATCCTTATTCGACTAATCTTGTTTACCCAAACTTGGGTGAGAGCATCCAATGCTTTGTAATTCTTTATTCCTGGTTAACCCATTGGTGTAAGCCCAGGGAATTTCTAAGCTTATTCTCCACAATCAGCAAAACAAAAAGGCAACCTACTGAATGAGAGAAGGTATTTATAAATGATACAACTGACATGGGGTAAATATTCAAAATACATAAAGAACTGACACAACAGCATATTAAAAAAACCTGACCGATTCAATTAAAAAATAGGCAGAAGTCGTGAATAGACATTTCTTCAAAGAAGACAGACTTACAGATGGCTAACAGATACATGAAAAGATTCTCAACATGGCTTATCAGGGAAATTTAAATCAAAACCACCATGAGACACCTAACATCACTCAGAATGGCTAAAATCAACAACACAAGAAATAACAAGTGTTGGTAAGAATGTGGGAATCCAATCAAGATGGCAGAGAAGCAGGGAGCTCTGTAATCCGCGCACGCCCATATGGATTGAACTGAGAAGGACTGAAGGGATAAAACTTGGATTTGCAAGTGGGGGAAAGAAGAAACAGACGCCAGAAAGAAGACAACCTCAAAGATGCCTGAGTGAGAGACTCTGATCTGGGAAATTAGGGGGCGGGCAGGTCCCGGTGGTAAAGAGGAAAGGAGCCCCCGAGCCCAACACAGGGAGAGCGCGCTGTGCCCCGGAGAGACCAGGGGAAGAGAAAGAGAGACGGAAAATGCACCTAGAACCATCTCTAAGGGAGGAAAAACTCGCCCGTCTCCCCATATATAACTGCCGGGCGCGGGGAGAGAAATCCGACCCATCTGGCTGGCGAGTTCTTCCTTGGGCGCAGCAGCAGCATCCACTCCAAGCCGCACCGCGAAAGGCGGCGGCACAGATACAATCGGCAGCGGTGTGAAAAGCAGTGGCAGCTGCGCGGAGAAAGGCACCTTGAAAAGCGGCGGCGGCGGCAGCAGTGGCAGCGGCGGCGGCTCCGCGGAAAGGGCAGTGCAAGCCGGGCCGGGAGGCTGGCCGCCAGCGGGAACACATCTCATCCCCGGTGACAATGTTGAACTGCACGGACTGGGATTCGGAAGTGAGGCGGAGCTTGGAGAATACAGTTTGGCTCGCCCGTGGCACAGGGAGATCGGACTCAGAAGATAGGCTTGCAACGCTTGGTTCCGGCAAAGCTTTGAAGTTCCCTAAGTAGAACATTGGCACTCTGAAGATGGGTGATACCACAACAAAAATCTGAATATACAACATTGCTTTATTGGTCAGTAGTTATTAGAAGAAAAAGAAAAGTTTATGTGAGAATTGTTTAATTTAGAAACAAATAGTAAAACGATGATGGAATATAGATTTTTGCAGCTTTGTAGTGTTAGGATAAAAAGAGTACTTCTAAATCCCAAATGGTAAGGTCAAAGCTGTTAGTCCATTTTGACTATTATAACATGATACCATAGACGGGGTGGCTTAAGGACAACAGAAATTTATTTTTCACAGTTCTGGAGACTGGGAAGTCCAAGACCAAGGTGGCAGAAGATCCAATGTCTGATTTGAGTCCACTTCTTGGTTCATAGATGATTGTCTTCTCACTGTATCTTCACAAGATGGAAGGGATAAGGGATTTTTTGGGGTCTCTTTTCTAAAGACAACTAATCCCATTCATGAGGGCTCCAACCTAATGACTTAATCACATCCTAAAACCATAACACTGGGGTTAGGATTTCATCATATGAATAGGGGAAGGGAGGGGGACACAAATATTCAGTCTATATCATTCTACCCCTAGCTTCCCAAAGAAATTCCTGTTCTTCTCACAGGTAAAATATGTTTATTATATCTTAATGACCCCAAAAGTCTTAACTCCTTCCAGTATCAACTCTAAACTCTAAAATAAGTCTCATCTAAATATAATTTCAATCAGATATGGGTGAGACTCAAGGTACAATTCATCTTGAAGCTAACTGCTCTCCAGCTATGAACTTGTGAAACCAAACAAGTTATGTCTTTGAAACTACAGCAGTTAGGCACAGAATAGACATTCTCATTCTTAAAGAAGAAAGGGTTAACAGGTCCCAAGTAAGTCCAAACTACAAGGCAGACTCTATGAGATATTAAGGCTCGAGTATAATTCCCTTTGGCTTGATGCTCTCTGCCCAGAACCACTGGAATGGAGGTCCTATTTTTCAAACAAACTGAAGTGAGTGGTCTCCCCTTCTGGACCCACTGGGATAGGTGTCGTGCCTTGTAGTTTGGCCCTACCCCTACTGCTTTGAGCAGAGGTTATCTCTGGTCCTTCTTTTTGAAACTCAAGAGGCAGCCCTGATGATCTCTGAGACACTTTTTGGGTCATTCTTCCCAAGTTGAGGAATGAAACCTGGCACTCTGCTGACATGTTAATTATGCCTATAATTTACATCTATACTCATCTCCTTATCAAATGATAAACCCTTAGTTTTCTCTTCTGAACATTCTTTCTCATTTTTTGTGCAATATGGATTTACTTATTTATTTATTAACAATTATGTCACTTTTTAAGTCACTTTTTAAGTCACTCTTTAAGTCACTTCTCTCTTCCCATATTTTACTATAAGCAGTCAAGAGAAACCAAGTTGTACCTTCAAAATGTTGCTTAGATATCCTTTAGTTAGCTTAAGAAATGGTAATCTCTTCAGTTAACTATCCAATTTGATCACTTGCATATTCCATCTTCCACAAAACACCAGAACACAAGACAAGCATAATCCATCTAAGTTCTTTGCCACTATCACAAGGATGGTCCTTCCACCTGTTTTCTATAACATATTTTTCATTTCCATCTGAGATCTCAGAATAGCCTGGACCATCCACATTTCTACTCACATTTGTTCAGAATTCCTTGGATATTTTTTAAGAAAACACAGGCTTTCTGTACAGCTCTCATTTTTACTTTCTGAGCCCTCACGCAAATCACCCAGAATGGTTCACTTATGGCAATGCACGCTTCTAGCAGGCAGCTCAAATCTCCTCCAGCCTCTACCCCATCACCCAGTTCCATGGCTGCTTCCACATCTTTATGTATTTGTTAGAGCAACACTCCTATTTCTTGGTATCAATTTTGGTTTTAGTCCATTCAGACCACAGTAATAGACTGGGTGGCTTAAAAACCTCAGAAATTTATTTCTGCTCTGGAGGCAGGATGTCTAAGAGCAAGGTGGCAGCAGATTTGGTGTGTGGTGAGAGTCCGCTTCCTGGTTAATTGATGCCTGTTTTCTCACTGTGTCTTCACATGGCAAAAGGAACAAGGGAGTTGTATGGGATGTCTTTTAATAGGGCAATAATCCCATTCATGAAGACTCTGTCCTCATGACCTAATCAACACCAAAAGATCTTATCTCCTAATACCATCACTCTGGGGGTTAGCACTTCAAAATATGAATTTTTGGAGGACACACACATTCAATCTACATATAGTAAGCAAGAAAGATTTTTAAGAAAAAAAATGATGAAAGTAAAGTTCAGATTAAGGATTTTGTCTTCCCAATCAAGCCTACTATTTCAGACAACCTCAAGGTCACTACTGTTAACTTGAGACAGAGGTAGGGGACTGAGGAAGAAAAGAAATAGACTTGAGAATTAAATCTAGGAAACAAGTATGGATGTGTTTTCTGGCACATGTTAACTATCTGGAAGCAGATAGTATTTGAGAAAAATCTATTATCAACAAATTATAAGCTCACAGTAAAATGTTTTTGACCATTTGATCTTAACCTTGCACTGGCAATAAGTTGTCTACAGAAATGGCTGAAACACTATAGAGTTTTCAAAGAAGAATGTCGTTCAATACACATCTCAGTCAAATAATGGGCATGGAAGAACATACTGGAGTGAGATCAAACAATGGATAAAAGAGCTCTTCCCACAAACTATAATCAGAGTGTATTCAAAGGTCTCCCCTTATCTTTAGGGTAAGATTTAACATTGTCCACTAAAAACATTTCAAAATTACTATGCACCATTACTTGAGGTTCACCCATTTTATTCCTTCCAAATGAGATCTTTATTATGTTAAAGAGATGTGTGTGTGTGTGTGTGTGTGTGTGTGTGTGTGTGTGTGTTGAGGGACACGAAGAACAGAGATAACTTATTTTTATTTCCGAAAATGAGTGACTACCAAGTGTCAAAAGCAGGATTAAAAACTGTCCATCATCTGAAAATTGTGGACTCTGTGGTAAATGCAATGACTGAAAAGAACTTATGAACCATCTCCCTTAGAGAAGTTAAAACATGTTCGAACTATGGAGACAGGATGAAATGGTTATTGGACTGAAGAGTGGACTACTGAAGAAACTGGCAAGGTTTTCATTTTTGCATTTTCATCCTGGGTACACAGCTAGACTATATTTCCTTGCCTCCTCATAGTTTTCTGGGAACAGGTCTCATACCATTGGATTATATGCAAAAATAAGGTATCATAAAAATATACATAATCTTCCATTCTTCTTCCCTTTCTGCTGGCTGGATGTAGAGGATCCAGCAGAGGATCTGAAGACTCTAAGAGACCACAGAGTCACAGGTTGAAAATGGCAAACTCCATCAGCGTGGCTCCCTGAGTGACTGCATAGACCAGTGACATCACCATCCCCCCAACCGCCCAGTGGACTTCACATGAGTGAGAACTAAACTTCTACTGCATAAAGTCACTGATATTTTTGTCTAGTAATTAATTTGTCTAGTAATTAATTCTAGTAATGAGCACTGCACTGTAGATAGTCTGAAAAACTACAAAGCTGAATTCGGAAAACACTAGCTGTCTACTAAAATAATCCAGGCTAGGAAAAATGAGGGCTTGATATTAACTAGTAGTAGTGGATGAAACTGTACAGAACATTGATGGATTTGAATAAAATATGCTTAGAAAGCAATGATTAATTATTATATGAGAGGATGAGTGAAGATAAGATATAAAAACTACAATTTTGAATTGTATTAAGGCCAAAAAGTAATATAAAGAAAGAAGAGGCAAAAAAAGAAAAAAGAAAGAAGAGGCACCGAGAGAAAAATAAGTTTTGTTTTATATTTTAAGTGTCAATGGGACGTTCACTAGGCAGGCATATTAAGTGAATTCTGAACACAGAAGAAAGGTGAGGAAGAAAAACTAGACTCAGTAGTTATAAGCATGGTATATAGGTGTTAGTAAAATAACAGAAGCACTCAATTCATCTCATAAAAGTAAAATAATATAAATAAATTAATGTAATCAGAAATAAGTATACAATATGTATTATATAATACATATATATGTATTATATGTAATATATGTAATATATCATGTACAATGATATATATTATATAATATGAATTTAACACAATAGATAATAGAAACAATATAATAAAATAGAAATGATTCAAGAAACATTAAAATGTGGTCCATATTCAAGGGGAAGGGGAAATCAACAGGCACAGATCTGAAGAAAACCCAGATGTGAAATTATCAGACAATGACTTTGAAATAGTTACAATAAATAGGCTTAAGATTTTTTTTCATGTAGACATGATGAATGAGCAGAGGGAAATCTCAGCAAAGGAATTGAAATTGCTTGTTTTTTTTTAAAGGACTGAACAGAAATCAGAGAAATGTAAAATAAACATCTAAGAGATGAGTTTAATTATGTACTAGAGTCAAAAGAAAGGGTCAATGGCCAGGAAGAGATATTATTCAATCTGAACAGAAATAAAAAAGGAAAAAAAAAAAACAAGAAAATGAGAAGAACCTCAGTAATTTGTGGAAAATGGCATTTGATATCTTATCAGAAACAAGAGGATCAAGAATACAATGGAACGAAATCTTTAAAGTGTTGAAAGGAAAATAAAAAGAGTACTTAAAACTACATATCTAGCAAATAGGATCTTCCAAATGTGAGTGTGAAATATATTTGAATAAACAAAAATTGAGAACCAACAAGCCCACTCTAAAAGAAATGCTAAAGAAACTTAATCTTTTTGTTTGTATGTTTATTTATTTGTTTGAGAGAGACAGACACAGCATGAGTGAGGGAGGGACAGAGAAAGAGGAAGAAAGAGAATCCCAAGCAGGCTCTGAGCTGCCAGCACAGAGCCCAATGCAGGGCTTGAATTCACGAACCGTGAGATCATGACCTGAGCCCAAACCAAGAGTCAGATGCTTAACCGACTGAGCCACCCAGGCGCCCCAAGAAACTTGATCTTTAGATTAAGAAAGAAAGCTACAGAAGTCTATACTCACAGTTTGTGAGTTCAAATCCTGAGTTGGGCTCCATGCCAACAGAGAAGAGCTTGCTTGGGATTCTCCCCCCCCACCCCACCCTTACTCACACATGTCCACCCATACACGCACACTGTCTCTCTCCCTCTCTCCCTCCCTCTCTCTCCCTCTCTCAAAATAAATAAACATAAAAAAAGAACGGACCCCTGAATGGCTCAGTCAGTTATGCATACAACTTTGGCTCAGGTCATAATTTCAGGGTTCGTGAGTTCCAGCCTCCCCATCAGGCTCTGTACTGATAGCTCAGACCCTGGAGCCTGCTTGGGATTCTGTATTCACTTCTCTCTCTCTGCCCCTCACCCACCGACACTCTGTCTCTATCTCTCTCTCTCAAAAATAAACATTATTTTTTTTAAAAGAAGACAGTAACTTTAAAAATAATAAAAATATATTGTGGATTTTATAATGCATGGAGAAATAAATTGCTGTATTTGAAAAATAGCACAAAGAACAGGAAGATGATAAATAGAATTATCCAGACGATGTAAAGTTCTTAAAGTTTTACAAGTAGAACAATATTATCTCTAAGTAGACTATGATAAAGATACGTATTGTAATTCCATAGCAAACACTGAGAAATTTATGGGAAAATCTATAGATCAAAACTATAATTCCTCTAGTAGAGGTATTAAAATGGAGTTCCAAAAATCCAAAAATAATTAGCCCAAATTGGGTATGAGTGGAGGAAAAGAAGAACACGAATCAGAGGCGAACACTGAAAATAAATAGCAAGATGGTAGGCTTAAAGCAGATTGTATCAACAACAATATTAAGTGTGATGAACTAAACACCTCCGTTATTATGCAGAGGTTGTTGTACCAGGTAAATATCCAGAAAATAAGTCTTTTCTTTTTAGAAAAGACACACTTTACATAGAGATATACCTATGTCAAACAGTAACGAATGAAAAAAGATAGACCATAAAAACAATAAACACACACATACACACAAAGACAAATTGACAGAAAGTCAAAGAAGATGAATGTATTTCAGTTATATAAGGGATGCTATATCAGGAAGGCATACAAATCAGATGAACAGAGATTCAATACATGACTAAAAGTTGGGAGAATTAAAGGCAAAAATAGATTAGTACACAATCATCTTTGGAGATTTTAATGTTCAACTCTTAGTAACTGATAAAACAACTAGAAAATTCAACCTTGCCTAGTTGGGACTTACAGAACACTATACCCAATTGTAACAGAATGATTTCACATACCCACAGAACACTTACCATAATAAACCATAAGCTGGGCCAGAAAAATGGGTCCCAATACATTTCAAAAATATCTGAAATCTTAGAACTTATTTTTCTGACTGTAATCTAATTAAATTAAAAATTAATTACAGTAAGATATCTAGAAAATCATGAAAATATTAGAAACTAAGCAACACATTTCAAATTATCTCTGACTCAAAGGGGAGGATATAAATAACTAAAAAATATTTCTAACTGAATGATAGAAAAGCACTACTTACAAAATTGTGGAATGTAGTCAAAGCAGTGCTGAAAAAAATTACAAAGTCTTTTTAAGAGAAACATATAAAATCAATAATGTAAGTTTGTACATTTAAGAAGCAAGAGAATTATAAGCAAAATGAATCCAAATTATGTGGAAGATAAAAAATAATACAGATAAGGACAGGAATCAATGAAACAGGTGTTTCACTCCATTTAGGATGTAGAAAGTCACAAGAGAATTTCTTTCTCCAAACCTAACAAGGAGAATAAACCAGATAGCCTCAAAAAAAGTTGTTTTTTTTTTACTCGTTTAAGTGCAGAGATAGCAGAGAAACCTAATGAAATAAAAGGAAAAAATAGATGACGAATACTCTCTAGAAGAGAAAGAAACAATTGCTGCTTTGATCATTGCAGACTGAGAGGGAGACCAAGAAGTTGCCATGCACATGGGTAAGAAGAAAAAGCGGAATATTAAATAAAATTTTAAATTCTCAATATGATGGGATCTGATGCAAAGTGAATGTGCTCTCACCTGCTGACTCCTCCAGCGGGCTTCACTGAGTACTTATAAAGACTTGGAAAAGGGAGTGTTGAATAAATTAAATAATGAGGCCAACGGACTGAGGTGGTTGTAAAGCCCAGACTTCCTGCCCAAGCAAACCAAAATCTAAGCACGCAAAAGCCTTCTGCGTTACAAAATTAAAACGGAAACTGTAAGACAGCCAATCAACAACAACTAAGCTTTAAGGTGTAGCCAATCAAATAACTTCCTTTGCTTCCCCTCTTATCTCTGTGAGTCTTTCCCCTGCTGCCTGTCGAGGGTGTGATGTTAGCCACTTCCAGTTTGGCGCTGCCCGATTCCAGCCAAAGTTTGCTCAAACTCTTGAAATTTTTAATATGCTTCAGTTGACCTTTTCGCAGTCTGGAGAGCTGACAGAGGTTGACACCAGGGGACAGGCAGAAACGGAAGACCCAAGAGAAACGGAAACTTTGCAGGTGCTCTGGATGTTACCTAAGTAGTTCACACTCCCCATCTCTCTCTGGCAGAGAGCCTGGAGGGTTGGAGAAAAAGTCACCTGAGGCATGAGCATCAGGGCCTTCCTGAAATCAGAGTTTGAAGAGGGAAAACTGAAAGGTAACCAACGGACACAAAGGGTCTGGGGGAAAAGGCAGCAGCCAGTAAAACTGCAAGAGGGGACAGATAGAGGATAGGCAACTACTAATGGGCAGACCACGTCGTGTGTCGAAGGTTGAGGGCCAACAAAAGAATTGACAGAAATCTTCTAGGCACTCAATCCCTGCTAAGGGAAGATTACTCTACCTTCGAATAATTTAAGCAGGCAGCGAAGTGAATCCAACAAGCAGCCACAAAGCCCCAAACCACTACTTACTACATTGCCTCAACTCACAAGGAAACGGCCTGATAGAAGAAGTTTACCCTTTTCGGAGCATATAAATATTATGTACTTCCGTTTCATATCTGGCATTTAAATTAAAATGATAACACATGAAAATGTACAAAATATGGACCATCACCCAGGGAAGATACTGTCAAAAGCTTTTAATGCATCTATTGGATGATCATGTTTTTTATCCTTATTCCGTTAAAATTGTGTATTGCATTAATTGATTTTCAAATGTTAAACCAGTTTTGCATTCCTGAGATAAATCCCACTTGATCACAGTGTATAATTCCTTTTTATAGGTTCCTGTTTTGGGTTTGCTAACATTTCAGATGGTTTTTGTGTCTCTATTCATGCATGCTAATGGTCTGTAGATGTATGTGATGGCTTTGTTTAGCCTTATATTTAGGTATTAATATTGACCTCATGATTAATTAGAAAGACCTCTCTTGTCTGAGTGTTTGAATGATTAGTATTATTTCCTTTTGAAATGTTTGATAGAATTTCTAGGAAAGCCTGGACTTTTATGTTTCTCAAGATTTTTAATCACTAACTTAATTTCTTTACTTGTTATAGATTTATTCAGATTTTCTAATTCTTCTTGACTCAGTTTTGATAAGTTGGCTCTTTCTAGTAATTTGTCCATTCCATCCAAGCTATTTAATTTGTTGGTAAAAAGTTGTTTATATTACTTCATTGAAATTATTTTCATTTCTGTAAGGTTAATAGTGATGACCCCTCTTCCATTGTTTTTCATAACTTGTGTCTTCAGTTTAGATATTTCAAGTGAATTTTTCATTGCATTTTTTTTTTCATTTTTCAACACCAGGATTTCCATGGGCTACTTTTCTATAATTTGTACCACTTTATTGGTATCCAGTCTTTAAGGAATCATTCTCACACTTTCCTATAATTTTTAAAATATGGTTTCCTTTAGTTCCTTCAACATATTTGTAATGGTTTCTTTGAAGTCTTTGTGAAGTTCAACATCTGGACTTGCACAGACAGTTTACATTGATTTTTTTTCCATGTGTATGTGTCACATATTCCTATTTCTTCATATGTCTCATAACACTTTATTGAAAACTAAACATTTTAGATAATATATTGTACCAACTCTGGATTCTTGTGCCCGTGCCTACTTCTGCAGGTAGTTGTTGTTTTTTTTTATTGTATTTTACCCACTTACCTGGACTAGCTGTTTAGAGTTTGCCTGTTGTGCATTGCAAAGCCAATGATCTCTCTTTTCATTTTATCTATCCATTTGGTTATTTTTATTATTAAGTTTGAGATCCTACTGATCACATGTGAATTAATATAACTTAATAGTCAGCCACTGATTGACCAAAGATAATGCTTAAACACCTTGATTCAGGAAGGTTTCTACTCCTTGCAGCGCATTTGTGTAAAGAATGAGCTATACATAAATAATTCAGGCAGTTTGCAATTCTCCAAGTTTTTACTTTTTACTGAGTCTTGGCATGTCTTCTATGAGCTTGCACATGGCCTTACATTCATGCAGGAACATGGAGATGACTGGGGCTTCTCCAGTGTCTTCAAAGTTTATGTGCACCCTTGGATGCATATATATGCATATTTATATGCATATACATAATTGAGACCACCTAGGATAGTCAAAAACACTGTAACTCTTATTCCTCAGATCTTCTAGATAAACTCCAGATGTATTTGCTCATCTGTTGCTTGCCATAACCAGTATCACAACTTCAGGTGAATACAAGGTTGGTTGCCATCAAAATCAGTATGGTTTCCAGTAATGACTTTGGTCACAGAGCTTTTGGATTACCTGAATTTGTCTCTGATAGAGCAGGATTGGAGTGTGTGTGAGTAGAGAGGTGGGATCTAGCTCAGGTGAAAACCCCAGAGTCTCCCACTGTTCTTACATAAGATTTAGTCATTTTTCTTAGAAAAATAATTTCACAATTTGTTAATTTGTTTTTAATTTCACAGAACCACGATGATTGTTTTTGAGAAATTTGTCCAGCTTATTGTTATTGGAAAGATTTTTCCAATCTCCTTATTCCACCATTCTAGAAGTGCCATTACTCATTGACATGGGATGCCATATAATGTCACTTTAGATACAGGGACCTGTTTTACAGGAAGGTTAGTATGACAGTACACTCAAAACCATGGGATCTACTGGTCTCACTACCTACCACAGCAGCCCAAAGATACTTGCCTAAAGGGGTATTAGACTAACCTCATAACAACTGGAGAAACTATATCCTTGCAAAGAAGGGGTGTTAATCTTTAGTATGGGGTGTGCTCCTTTAAAAATATTCATTATGTGACACTGTATTGCTAGTAAACAGAGTATGTATTCTGAAAAATCAAGAAGTAAAAGCAGCTGTGGCCTTATGATAGGGCTGATATAAAAAATATATATACCATAGACTAGAGAACTTAAACACAGAAATTTATTTCCCACAGTTCTATAGGCTAGAAGTCCAAGATCATGGTGTTGGGAGGTTTAGCTTCTTCCAAGATCTCTCTTCTTGATTACAAATGACCACCTTCTTGATGTGCCCTCAACATAGTTTTTCTCTGGCCACACATGTTCCTTGTAACTCTTTTTGTATCCAAAATTTCTCTTCTTATAAAAATACTAGTTATATTGGGTTAGTGCCCATTCTAACATCCTCATTTTAACTTAATTGCTTCTTTAAAGGCTCTATGCCCAATAATGCCACATTCTGTGGTCCTAGAGGTTGGAACTCCAACATATAGACTTGAGGGTATACAATTAATCCCTTATAAGATCACACTTAGAAATCCTTCCAGGTACCCACTTGAAGAATTCATGGATCTCATCCTTAAAACTCTAGGATCTGTGTGTTCAGAAGTGCTCATTCTCAAAGGGATGATCCTCCTAACGGAAGACACAGTGAGACTAAATCTAGGACTGCTGTAGGGTCACTTTGGACCCTTTACACAAATATAGAGTCTGGCAGGGATAACTGACCCTAATTATTATAGAAAGGTAGGGCTACTGTTTTGTAATTAGGCAAGGAAGAAAAATATTTGATATTCAAATGATCCATTGAGACAACCAGCGTACTCACATGCCCAGTTTTTACTGTAAATGAGCAGGTACAACATCCACATCTGATAAGTGCATGGCAACCTGAGACCCAGATGCCAACATTCTTGCGTCTGGTTCATTGTACCTTGCAAACTTCCAGGCCAGCAGAAGTGTTATACAAGAAAGACGGTAAGTTCCAGTGGTAGTTACGGCTTTGGTGCTAACTGTAGCATCCGTGTTGGTGGGCTGCAGCTCTTCAAATAGCTGTCCTCTTGTAAATTGTCTCAGGAACTTTGATCGTAGAATTCTAGAAAAGCTATGCCTGGATGATGCCCCCACCCATCCACTCCAGATTCCCCTTCCTGGTTCTGTGGTCACAGTCCGTTTCGGAGTGGCTGTGAATGTTGGCTGCTACTAGTAGTAGATGTCACTGTTTCTACGGAAATTGTCATTGGCTGACAATTAGAGCCCGCTTGCTCCAGAAGTAGACACACCTGCCCAAACTCTGAGGGAAGCCCACAGCCCATGATATCCTGATACAGGGTTTTAAATGACTATCTTCTTACCCTGAATGTGAACAATGCATCAGAGCAGTTTATGTAAGTCAGCTAAAGACTAGGCTTGACCTGAACTCACATATTTGTGTGGCATTTTCCCCTATCTTCTTCTACTCCCTTAAGTTTTTCTTGAAAAGTCCTTCATTAATAACTTATGTGCACCCAGACGTCTGTATCAGGCTTTGCTTTTCAGAAACCTGGTCTAAGACATTTACATCTCGGATGGCGGCAATAGATAAGGGAAAATAAAGGATTTGTGTTTTTAATGATGGGAAAACAAGTAGTGTATGGGCTCAGGTGAGAGAAATGTGCACAAATTGAACCTCAGGCAGATAAGACATTCTTCACCCTGATTTGAGATAAGACATTTACCTATAACTTGAGGACAAAGAAAGTTGAAGGACATATCCTCTATCTTTATAATAAAGGGCTGTGTTAATACTATAATGAAATACTTCTTTTAAAAAAAACAGCAAAGCTATTTATCAACTGACTGCCATTATGCAATGTGAATAACCAGTGACTAGACATTAGTGATATTGTCACTCTTGACATACCTACGTAAGTGTATAGATCCCCTGTGCCTGAATACCACGGGCAAGCACATCGCTCTCATTTACCTTTCAAAATGTAATTTTAAGGAATTTCTCCAAGACTTTTCATGTTTTTATCTTTCCACGAAACTCTGTGTAAGCAACCTTGCTGCAGACTGTCTTAACGGATACTTCCTATTTATAATATCGAATTTAGTGTCTATCAGAAAGTCTTAAAACAACTATTTGGCCTAAAATATAACTGACATTAAAGCAATTTCCTAATACCTCTTGCTAGTTCTAAGACTGCATATCTTAGCATATCATCTTTGTGGACATTTATGCAAACTGTCTAATAGGAGCATCAGAGGGGCTAAGAGTGAGTGATGGGCTTTTCTTAGGCGGTACAAAAAAAGGGAAGTGGTAGAATGCAGAGCAACAAAATGTGGAGTGGCTAAAGTCCATGAACAGTCAGGAAATTAGTAGATGGGGCCAATGTTGACACTTCAGTTCTTAATTATCCTAATTAGAGGCCATCAGAACAGCAAAATAATGTTTATTGAGCCTGGCAAAGTGAAACATTTTCATTGTGCTTATTGCTTATTTTGGCAGCCATGTTACATTGTTGACTCACAGGCTGTGTAGTTAACAAAATCTCATAAGTCATTTTATATGAACTGTGGTTAAGCTGGGCCTTTCACGTCCTACCCTTGTAAAATTTCTATTTTGAACCCAAAGATAAGAATTTACATTTCCATCTACTCCTTATTTTACTAGTTTCACTTTATTTTTATAATGTCTGATCAAGTCCATCTCTTAGTTGATATAAGTATGAATAGTATGTCTTCATAAATAACAGCAAAGGGCGAATTTCTTGTCTTTAAGGTTTTCACAATTTAGAGGGAGAAGGTAATATTTAGATTCTCATAAAATCATGTGCTACATAAGTTATAATGAAGTATGGGCAGAATTCTATGGGAGAAGGAAATCTTTGAATTGAGCCTTATTGGATGAGAAAAATATATGTGTGTGTGTGTGTGTGTGTGTATGTGTGTGTGTATATATTCTTTTCTTAATAACCAATTCAGCTCAATTATTTGACTCATCATCCTACACTGAATTATGGATTTTTCAGTTCCTTCTATAATCAATATTTTTATTAGGAAAAAAGAACAGTAAAGAAAGTAACTCACACATCATTTCAACGTTACAGAGATATATTAAGAAGTAAAAGTTACACTTTCTTCCCATGAAATATTTGATTAAGTAATCTTTAGAGAAAACGCAAATGGGTAGGTAGTGAATTGTTTTGGATGAAGGCTGTACTTTATAATGGAAAGACTCAAAATTCAGTGGCTAAAAAACGAAAAGTTTTATTTCTCCCTCCTTCAGTTTCAGAAATATCCATAGATATACATCCGTGTGTCCATTAAAACCTTAGTTTACAAGCATAATTCACCGTGGAAACATGCTTGTAATCCAAAGCACTTGTATATCAAAATGAATTTCCCCATAAGATAATGGGAATTCAGATGACTCATTCCACAACCCAAAAATATTCATATAAAAATGAATACTGTAATATAATAAAAGTAATAAAGAAAAGACAAAATAGAAAGAAAAATAAGCAAATTAACCTGCACTTGCCTTTGAAAACCTTCATGGCTGGTATGAGGGAGACAAGAGAGAGGAGGGTTATTGTGTAGGACAGCTTTCACTATCACTCATGGAATCACGGCTATCTATTGGCTCAATGGAATCCTTTTCTGCATGGGGGCACTGTATATGCTCACATGGATATTGACTACAGAACAATATAAATAAACTCTTGTCATATACTGTATTTAGTATAACTGGTGAAAAGGTGGCAGAGGAAAGGGTCTATATCTGCAGGCAGCCTGACCTAGAATGAAGCAAAGCATTCCTAAGCTTACTCTTGAATGGAAAAGAAAAGGACTGTCCATAGGTGCATTGAAGTGACAGAAAATACACTAGTGTCAGTTGTGGGCACCTTTGAACATTTTGAAAAATCACTGATTTCTGCCAAACACAGTGGCCTGAGACCAAGCATCCAAGCATGGGAGACGATCAACCATAATCCCACAGTGAGACAGAGAGAGAGAGAGAGAGAGAGAGAGAGAGAGGAACCATTGACTCAGGTGTGATCATGTGACATCTGGCATCATGTAGTACTCTATTGCAAGCCATCACTCGTTTATCAAGTTAAAATGTATTAGAAATGTTTGCTTACTTTGTGGAGCACTTGCAAAACAAGTTACTCCCAATCCAAGGTTTTACTGTATTGTATTTCTTCACTTTGCCTGGCACTACATCTGCCCACTGAGCTAAGAAATAAGAATTCTTCATTTGGGGGAAGGTTTCTGCTTCCTCGCACTGATGTGAACATTCTGGGGTTGTAAAGAAACTCTGCTCCTCAGAGTTGAGGAGAGACCTGGGTTTCTTTTAAATTTACCTGGGCATTGAGTTTTCTAGGTAGTAGAAACTGGGGAAGGAAAGGGGTTTGGTGAACAAAGCATATCCAAATGTCTTAGGCCACAGACCAGTATATAATCATTTCGGATCCTAACTCACTGTCAATAACTTAAACACGGGCACCTAGATGGCTCAGTAGGTTAAGCATCTGACTCTATTTTTTAATGTTTATTTATTATTTTTTTTGAGAGAGAGAGACAGAGAGAGAGAGAGAGAGAATGAGTGGGAGAGGGGCAGAGAGAGAGAGGGAGACACAGAATCTGAAAGAGGCTCCAGGCTCTGAGCTGTCAGCACAGAGCCCTACACGGGGCTTGAACTCACAAACAGGGAGATCATGACTTGAGCCGACATCAGATGCTTAACCAACTGAGCCACCCAGGTGCCCCAGCATCCTACTCTTGATTTCAGCTCAGGTCATGTTCTCCCAGTTCTTGAGTTCAAGCCCCACATCAGGCTCTGTGCTGACAGCGCAGCGCCTACTTTGGATTCTCTCTCTCTCTGTCCCTCCTCCACTAGCACTCTCTCTCTCTCTCTCAAAGTAAATAAATAAAATTAAACAACAACAACAAGAACAAGAACTTAGTTATGTGGCCTCAGCTAATCCCAGTGGTGAGGAAGTATGTTGTGGCTGAGCAGACACTGGGCCAGATACAAACCTAATACTGTAGTAGAAGTTAGCAATCTCCATCACAAATGGGGATTCCATGAGTTGCTTTTGGTTTCCCTCACAAACACCACTGTTTCTAGTATAAGTCCATAAACACTGTTACATGTAATTTAAATTTCAATTTTGAAAAAAATGGCAGCCTGGTTCTCATTCTTAGCTGGTAACCCATTATGTCTGACAAGTTTCCAGAATTTTATCCTTTTTTTAAAATTTTTTATTTATTTTTGAGAGAGAGAGACAGACAGAATGAGTGGGGGAGAGGCAGAGAGAGAGGGAGACACAGAATGTGAAGCAGGCTCCAGGCTCTTAGCTGTCAGCACAGAGCCTGATGCGTGGCTCAAACTCACATGCTGTGAGATCATGACCTGAGCCAAAGTCGGACACTTAACCGAATGAGCCACCCAGACGCCCCAATAGAATTTTATCCGTATTGCTACAGTCTATACACTTATTTATTCTACCTAGTCATTTTCTGTGCACTTTTAACCTAAAAATTATTCTAGGAAAGCATTCTCTATTTTGGTTATTTTTTCTTTACCTACCTTGTTTTCTTTTCCATTGAACTTCTATTATTTAGTTATAAGATCCTCTGGATTTGTCTTTCACATATTTTTTTTATTTTCACTGATAATTTCCAATCTTTTGTATTTTTGTTTTGAATTATCAAGCATTCTGTTATGTATTAAGTAGACAGCAATGAACAAAAAATATCTACCCCCCCCAAAAATATACTTTCTTACAGCTTATATTATAGGATGCTATGAACAACAAATCAGAAAAATTTTTTTATGTCAGATAATAATAAGTGCTCTGGAGAAATACAAAGCAGGGAAGAAGAAGATTAAGTGTGAAAAGAGAAGGAGTTACTACTTTAGGGTGGTCAAGAAAGGTCTGATTGTGAAGACGACATTTGATCAAAGGATGAAGTAGGTGAGGGAGCAACGCTTACAGATTTCTGGAGAAGCAGGCAAAGGAAATAATGAAGACCTTGAGCTAGGAGCATGGCCAGCAGGTTTGAAGACCGGAACGAGCAACAGGAGAAGGGCAAAGGGGTGGTGGGGAGATTAGTAACAAGCGCCAGGGTATGGCCTGCTTTGGAAGATTAGTAAGAAATGAGTTATAGCAAGTGGTAAAAAGCCACTAAAGAATTTTGAAAAGAGCAGTGATTTGATCTGCCTGCTCTATTCAATGGATCATTCTGAGCCAACGTTGAGGATACACTGCTGGGCATATGGGGAAAGCAAAGGGGGCATTTAAGCAGGTATATTAATACCGAAGTAAAAGAAAAAACATTGTCTGTATTAGCAGTGGGGATGGTGGGGGGTGGTTAAATTCGTTATGCAATTGGAAGGCAGGACCAAGTAGATTTGCTGAATATTTAAGTACAAAATGTGGGAGAAGTGTTCAGGCATCAAGACTCAGCAACTGTTTGAGCAGCCATTAGCAGCTGGGAAAGAGTAGTCATTTCCCACAAGATGGAGTCTATTTTATTTTGTTGTTTTCCTCTTGATTTCTTTACATTTCACAAATCATTCTGTGGGCTTGTTTTTGTTATTTCCAAAAAAATGGTATCCAATTGTCACATCGCACATTATAATTTTTAAGTACATTTTTAATGTTGTTTTATTTATTTTTGAGAGAGAGAGAAAGAGAGCATGTGCACAAGCAGGGGAGAGGCAGAGAGAGAGGGAGACACAGAATCTGAAGCAGGCACAGACCCTGACACAGGCTCAAACCCACTAACTGTGAGATCATGGCCTGAGCCGAAGTCAGATGCTTAAACGACTGAGCCACCCAGGCGCCCCACAATATTTTTTTAATGATCACAGAAATTTGTACCAAAAAATGGTAATTTTTTTCTGGTTTCTTCACTTATTTTAATGTCATATGAGTAAACTATTCTGATACTGCAGGTTGGTATTTCTCCTTTGAACCACTGAGACTCATTAAATAGCCAGTCAACTTTACTTACTTATCTTTGTCTATATTTTTTAGTATTCTTAGAAATATGTAGTTACAATCTAATGTATGAGTGACAATTTTGGCCTCATATTTTAATTATGGATGAAAATATTATTTATACATTAGTTGTAATAATGCTATTTATAGTAATGATATTACTTCTATGTATGTAAAAAATTGACATAAAATCATCTTTGTTAGTAGCTGGACCATTTTAATTATAACCATCAGCACTGCCAGTAAGTGTGAATTTCCTCAAATACGTGCAGATCAGACTTTCTATCATGTAGCCAACAGCTGAGTCAATAAGTAGTGAGGGGTAGGGAGAAAAAAAAAATTTTTTTCTCCAGGTTTTTTTTTTTCTCCTACCTGGAGAAAAAATTTTTTTTTCTCCAACGTGTCAAATGGGCTGGGATCCTGGTACTTCTCAATTTTGGAGTAGTTGTAGGTTAGAATTCTGGATCAATGTTTTTCACATTGTGATTCTTAGATCATCAGCCTTGTTGTAACCTGAGAACAAGTTAGAAATTCAAATCCAAAGGACCCTTCTCAGATATAATGGATCAGAAATTCTAGAGATGAAGTCCAATAATCTGTATGTTAACAAACAGCATAAGTCATTTTGTACATGCTAAAGTTCAAGGGAAAACCTCTCTAGCTCTCTGCTGCTCAAAGTGTAGTCAGTAGAATACCAGCAATATCATTTAAGAGCTTGTTAGATATACAAAATCATGGCCCAAACCAGACATATTGAATCAGAGTATAGATTTCAAGAATATCCTTTGGTGATTTGTATGTACAATAATATTGAAATGCACTGCCTAGGTTTTCAAGCTTCTCTAGGCGTGAGCCAGTAGTACATATCAGCAACAGAAAAGGGTAATATTTCAATTAACAATGTAGCCTATGTCAGCAGAAGCAGAAGATCTTCACTATAAAGTCACCCACCAATTTCCTCTCCATGCCTTCATATCTGAAGCATTGATTTAGGGCTAGGGAAGCCACTCCTGCATTATTCTCTTAGAAGGAAGAAGTTTCTATGTCCAATAGCTGAGTCACTCTGATAAGTTATGTTAGACATAGATAGAGAGCAAGGCCAATAATTTGTTCTTTTACTTATGATTGCTCAAAATTTCAAGAAATGCTATCATGTTTGGGGGAAATTTTATCTATTCTACAGTTCATATTGAAAAGAAAAAGAACTAGAAAAGCCAACACAATACTGAAGGGCAAAAAAGTTAGAGGACTTAGCCAAGCTGATTTCAAAACTTATTTCAAAGGTATAGTAGTTAAGACAGCATGGTATTGGTGAAAGAACAGATTTATAGATCACTGGAACAGAATAGAGGGCCAGGAAAAATGCCCATACAAGTATAGTCAACTAATATTTGGCAAAGGAGCAAAGGTAATTCAATGAAGGAAGCCTAATCTTTTCAACAAGCAGTAATGTAACAACTACAACTCCATATGCAAAAGAATAAACCTAGACACTAAACCTACAACTTTCAAAAAAGTTACCCAAAATGGATCATAGACCTAAATGTAAAATGCAATCCTACTAAACACCTGGGAGAGACCATAGGAGAACATCTAAATGACCATGAGTTGGTGAGTTTTAGTGGCTGTTATGGGTTGAATTGGGTCCCCCAAAATAGGTATGTTGAAATTCTGATTCTTAGTACCTCAGAATATGGCCTTATTTGGAAATAGGATTGCAGAAATGCAATTAGTTAAATCAAGATGAGGCATTACTGTGATAAGAGAGTCCTGTAATCCAATATGATTGGTGTCATATAGAGAGGGAGTCTGGACACAGAGCAAATGCTTCAGATGAAAATTGGAATTAAGCTGCCACAAATCAAAGAACTACCAGAAGCTAGGAGAAAAACCTTGGACAGATGCCTCCCTAACGCTTTCAGCGAAAGCATGGCCCTACTGACACCTTAATCTTGCAATTCCTGGCTCCAGAACCATGAGAGGATACATTTCTGTTGTTTAAGCTACTCAGGTTGTGGTACATTGTAACAACAGCCCTAGTCAACTAAAACAGACACTACAGTAAAAGCACAATCCATTGAAGAAAAAATTGATCACTGTAATTTTTTAAAATTAAATGCTTCTTCTCAGCAAAAGACACTATTAAGTGAAATACAATATAATCACAGATTATGAGAAAATATTTCAAAATCACTTATTTTATAAAGAATGATATATGTAAATCAATGAACTCTTAAATTCAATGATAAAAAAGTAAACAACTAAATTTAAAAATAGGCAACAGATCTAATAAATACCTCACCAAAGAAGTATGTAGATGGGCAGTAAGAATTTGAAAATATGTTAAATGCATACAATAGCAAATTAAGACAACAATAAGATACTACTGTGTACCTATTTCAATGACTAAATCCAAAAATCTGCAATTCCAATTGTTGACAACCATGTGAAGCAGAAGGAACTCTCTTTTATTACTGGTGAGAGAACACACAATGGTAGAACCACTTTGGAAGACAGATTGTCAGTTTCCTGTAAAACTAATCAGTCATACCACACACTCCAGCAATCACACATCTAGATATTTACTCAACAGATCTGATAACATGTCCACACAAAAACCTTCATTCAAGTGAACATAGTGCTTTATACATAACTGCTCAAAAAAATTCACAATACCCAGGATGTGCAAGGGACAAAAGTACCAACAGAAAAAGCATCAAATGGCCAAAGATGAAACAATTTTGGCAACATAATATAGTAATAGTTTAGAACTTAAAGTAAAAAATACTGTCCATGAGAACATACTGGTATAAATAAATGATTGAGTAAATAAGTGGGGGAACAGATACACCTACTGTACAGAATAATTCCAAATAATTTATGATATTCTGCCCTCAAGGAGATTGACTGTAACTTCCCTATACTTATGTGTGGGACGCAAATATTGACATCCTTTCAAGAGTACAGCATTTAAAAAGGGAAGAAAGAATGACTTTACAGTCAAGAACTCTGAGAAACACTGCCCTACCCAGGCAATCAAGGTAAATAGAAATAGTTATAAATCATACTTATTTTATGTATTATTGATATAATCTGATCCTTTAGCACCTCAGTGTGCTAATATAATCTTCATTATCCTGTGCTCTACTTCCCCAAAACACATAATCACAGTCCAATCACAAGAGAAGCATTCAACAAAACCCAATTGAGAGATATTCTATATATGCTTTACCAATATTCTTCAAAAGTCAAATATTCTTCAAGGTCATCAAAAACAAGGAAAGTCTGAGAAACTGTCACAACCAAGAGGTATACCATATCTATGCAAAATGTTAATAATAACAGAAATTGGGTGTGTAAGTTATGTGAAAACTCTGTACCAACTGTATTATTTTCCTGTAACTCTAATATTGCTCTAAAATAAAATGCTTATTTCATAAAGTTAAAAAAAAGTATGGGTGAGTAATGTCATTAAGATGGCAAAATAGGTTGTCCCCTCACAAGAAGAACATCCAACAACTATTTCAGAACAAGATGTCACTGAGAGAATTCTAGAACATGGGAGAGAAGCTGAAGCACCCCCTGCATCACGGTTACCAAGACAGACAACATTACAAGGGTAAGTGACATGGCTACCCACAGACCACATTGCCCCTCCCTCACTGGCAGCACCGTAAAGAGAAGACTCCTTTGAGCCTCTGGTTCCTCCAGTGGGAAAGAGAACCCATGGAGACAACTCCCCACCCCAGTACTGGGGGCAGTCTGCAGGAGCCTTTACTCTGATCTCATACACAGGAATTGCAGGGAAATCTATGGAACTAAACTACTGGGAATCTGACTGTGACAAAGAAAGGGGTTAGGATCTTGCAACAACCAGCATATGTATCTTGGCAGAGCGAGTATATACTTGCAGTGCCCAAGCCGTAACCCCGACCAGCAGTACTCCTCATCCGTAGAAGCAAGTTGGTGGCATGCTCTGACAACAGGATTTGACCAGGTGCATATCTACCATGTTGAAACTTCAAAGCGGGAGTTCTGCTGGTCCCTAGAACCAGATTTGTCTACTCCTAGGCAAGGAGCAGAGCCACAGCCTTGCCCTCTGTGGAGAATGTCTTCCAGCCCATGTGACCAAAAGGGCTAGTGACGAGTACTAGAAACCACATGGTCCAGTGGTGCTCCAGCCAACAGGTGGGTGGCCAGAGCAGTTAACTCTGAAGCAAAAGCCATTATCAAGCATGAGGAGTCCCCATGTTATACACAGGCAGGGGCATTCATTCATAGCCAAGGCTGAGGGCAGGTTCTAGCAGAGAGCCTGTTTTGGAAAATGAGAGTAACCTGGAACAGCCTCTCTTCTTCCTGCCCAAAGTTGCTAAAAGTAAGCCCTGCCCAGTGTGGAATGCATCTTTCCACCCTCTTTGACCAGAAGGGCTGGCAGCAACTCCTGGGACCTGTGTGGCCCTGCAGTGTCTCTCCTCATGGTGCGGTAAGCCCTGAGGAGGGCAGACAGAGCCTATAGCTTGCAAAGCAAAGGTAGTGGCCTTGTTCAGCCATGAACTTGGGGTATGTGTCAGCTTGAGTTAAAGCAGCAAACAAAGAGTTTTACCAGCTTTAGAGAGCTACTTCTCCCCTGAGCCTGGGCAGAGACTCTAACTCATAGCCCCACTCATCAGTGAATACAGACGAGCATGTACAGCCAGGGAACTTAACCAGAGCACATGAGAAGCTGCATGGCCTATTCGACAGCCCTACATACAGTGACACGTAAACAGAAAGCATAGCCTGTGGCTTCCCTCATTTGCAGAGCAAAAACAGTGGCCTCGCCTGGCCAGGGGGTCTAGTGCACAGTCTGGCCTATTTAAATCATACCAACTATCTTCTCTGACCACAGTGGCATGAAACTAGAAATCACCAGCAAGAAGAAAAACTGGAACTCACAAACACATGAAGACCACTAACTTAAAAACACTAATTCAAAACACCAATTTGAAAAGATACCGGCACCATTATTTGCCATAGCCAAGATACAGAAACAGCCTAAGTGTCCATTAGTGGATAAATGGATGAAGACGTTGTGGTACATATACAAGGGAGTATTATTCAGCCATAATACATGAGAAAATTCTGTCATTTGCAACAACTTGTATGAACTCACTTATATGTAGAATCTAAAAAAATCCCCCACAAAAAAACCAAAAGAAAACCCCTCAAACTCATAGTAAAAGAGTTCACACTTGTGATTACCAAAGGAAAAGGGGAGGGAGGAATTGTAAGAAGGTGGTCGACATATAAACTGTCAGTTATAAGATAAATACACAGTAGGGAGATGACGTACAGCATGAGGACCACAGCTAACACTGCCCTGTGGTATACAGCAAACTTGATAAGAGAGTAAATCCTGAGTTCTCATCACAAGGAAATTTTTTCCTCTTTTTTTTTCTTCTTATTGTAGTATATGGGAGGACCCATTGTGGTAATAACTACACAATGAATGGTAATCAAACCATCACACTGTCCACCTTAAATTTTTATAGTGATGTATGTCAATTATTTCTCAATAAACTGGGGAAATTAAAGTATTAGTAAACAAAAAAATATGTTTTTTTCTTATAAGTATGGATATTTTTAAGTATTATTTTCACTTTAGTTCTTGAGTTTCTCCTCTGGCCAATTAAATTTTTCTTGGAATATTTTAAAAAATCAACCCCAATTTCAGAGATTCAATTAAAAATACACAAGCATAGTAAACATAATGATGTCCAGAATAATCAGCTATCTTAGAGATATCAAATTATACCCTGTACTATGGCTAATTCTTTGAGTACAATAACTTTTTTTTAATTAATAAACTTTATCTTTTAGAGCAGTTTTAGATTCACTCCAATAACTTTAAAATATAATTTTGCAACCAAAAAGAGACAATAACAGTTGCTTGCTTCGTTGATTGCATGATAAATATTTTGTTCCCTATATGTAACACTTACCAATAAATGCCAATAATAATTGCAACAAAATCTTTTGCTTTTAAAGCTGTGTAAAAGGCAGAAATAATCATGTAATCATCTTGTAATTATATGGTACTTACTATGCAATTACATAGTAAATACATTGTAAATTCAAAATAATTACATGGTTATTTGCATTATGCATAGTTTCTAATCCAATTTTGACACATAAAACAGTGGTAGCATCCAAAGGGTTACCCAAATTTCTCCCACCTACACCACAGGATCAGTAATAATGGAAGTAATTAAAGGAAGTCCTTGAATAAATGCTTGATAGTATATGTTAGAAACTATCCATTCATATTTATGACATAGGTAGAATTATAAATTAGGGCAGAATGGGATTAGCAATTAGACTATAAATTATCAATTAAAATTTATGCTAACAATGACTTTGGTGTTGGTGATATCAAATGGTACTTTATCATGAACAACTGAATAAAGACTGTTCAGAAGAAAAAAAAAACATTAGTGACAACAGTATTATATGTGTTTCTTTTGGTTGGTAAAGGGCTACCATTTTGCATTTTTAGTCCAAGTATTCATTTTGACAGAAATATTTGAGTTTAGTAATATTTACAAAAAGCTTATCATACATTTGAGTCCCTAAAATGTTTATGGCCTCAAATGAATACTTTTGTTTTTGAAAATAGAAACATATTTATCTTTAAAAGTAAGTTCCTTAAGAGACTGATTTCTTTTGAAAAGGCAGAGTCAGAAGCTCAGCAAACTCTTTCCATCCAAACAACCATTTATATGCAGAAAATTAGTTTTTAAAAATAAACATTTTAAGTCTTTGTAAATTGTCCTGAAAGCATATAACAGGTGACAAAACATTCAATAATATCTACTACATTAAAATAAGAACAATTGAGAGTCTGTGGCATTTAAACTATAACTCTTTGCCTTCCACTCAAACAGCTTCATCTCACAGGACTTCTTTCCCTTCTAGTTCCCAGTCTAAGCAACTGTATTAACATGAGATGGTCAGGCTGCTGGTATTTCTCATTTTCTTCAACTCCATGTTGCTGAAGCAATGTTTTAGGCCAACACAGCCCAGAGGGCCAACATTCCCTTCTGCCACCCAGTCCCCAGTTACAGGGCAAAATCTCTATTCCAGATATTACAAGACCAGAATACTGCACCCTAATACCTACCCCATCTTGCTTCTAGGGTGGAGGTTCCAAGGAAGGGACAGCCAGTAAGACGGGAACACTCGCCAGCTTTACACAGCTCTTGGTCATAGAGCAAGGGTATAACTCCATGAGTAATGTATCATTGTTCCTGGCCCCAGATCTTGTGAGTTAATGCAAAGCTTATACCCAATGGGAAACACGCAACACACAAAGAATTTCACAGTTCTATCTGAGAAAGTTGGCTTTGTTTGGAAAAGAGCATGAAGAATTCCATGCCTATGGGACAAAGGGGAGATGTCATAACCAATGGTGATCTTGGTAGAGAGCAACTAAAACATACACATAGCTCTAACAATAGCAAAGAAAAAAAAAATTGAGATGGAAGAGCAATCACATATTTTAACAGAGGGAACCAAAGAACGAGATATCCAAGAAGAACTACTAGGACCACATTTATCCCTGGGGTACAGAAAGGATATGCATAAGCTAAATGAACCGAGAACCAATTAGAGCAGGAGATGGGAGAGAAATGAAAACATTCCCGAAGTCACACACAGATCCATAGCAAAGAGTAAAAGCTTTACTGGAACTAGGAGCTTAAGCATGATCTCTAACCAAACATTGGCCAAACAATGAACTACTGTTACTCAGGAATAATTACTAATGAGCCAGGTTTAACAATAAAATCACATCCATCATAACAGTCTGGAAGACTATGTACATGCCCAAGTTTGCATCCTCTAAAAAATAATCATATGGGAAAAATCCATGCTATTAGTTCTAAACAAAAGGGGTGGAGGATAGAGAGCAAAAATGTATACTCTGAATTAGGATAGCAACCTCCACCACATATGCATTTAATTGCAAAATTAAATATCCAGCAGGCCAAGAAAACTTAAGCACACCTTTTGACCAATAAGTGGCTTATGCTGACCTGGGACAATTACTAATAGGTAAAAAGATAAACACAAGAAAACAACTGCATATTGCAATGGAAATAAATATCATAGAATTATTTTTGTCAACTCACTAAATTAATAAATGATAACTTAGCAAATGACAGCATCAACCCTGAGGGGATAGATAGAGTTACAATTTTGATTTGTTATATTACCTAAAATGCACAAATATTAAGAAAAAGTTAAGAGACATGCAAAAAAAAGAAGGGAACTGTGATATGCACATGGGGGGAAAACAGGCAATGCAATGGGGGGGAAATAAAGGCTTTTCAACAAATGGTGGTGAGACAATATCCACATGCAGAAGAATGAATTTGGACTCCTACCTCACACCATAAAAAAAAAAATCATTCAAAATGAATCACTGATCTAAAAGCTAACATTATAAAACCCTTATAGGAATATATAAGAATAACTCCTTATGACTTTGGATTAGCTAATGATTTCTTACATATAATACCAAAACAAAAAAGAGACAGATAATCTAGTTTAAAATGGACAAAGGATTTGAATATTCATTTCTTGACAAAGATATGCAATGGCTAATGAGCTTAGGAAAAGATGTACATTAGGCCATGTAGCCATGAGGGAAATGCAAATTGAAACCACAATGATTTACTGCTTCACATCTACTAGGATAACTATAATCAAAAGAAAATATAAAACATATTGTCAAGGATGTAGCAAAACTGAAACTATCATACATTGTAGGTAGGGATGTAAAATGGCTTAGCCAATTTGGAAAACAGTTTAGCAGTTTCTTAAAGAGTTAAGTACAAATTTACCATATAATCAAGCAATTCCATGTTTAGAGTATGCAAGAGAAATGAAAACATATGTCCACAGTAAGATTTCTGCATGAATGGTCATAGAAAAAATATTTGTAATAGACAAACACTGGAAAAAATGCATCAATCAACTGGTGAATGTATAAAGAATTGTGGTTATCTATACAATGGAGTTGTATTTGGCAATAAAAATGAATGAAAGGCTGACATATATTACAACATGGATCAACCCCTAAAATATTATGCTACATGAAAGAAGCCAGATGCAAAAGACCACATTTTGGATGATTTTATTTATGTAAAATGTCCAGAAACAGTAAATCTTTAGAAATAGTAAGTAGATCACTGGTTGTCTGGGCCTGGGTCTAGAAACAGAAAGTGACCGCATGTATCTTTTTGAGGTAACAAAAATTTTCTACAGTTAGATTGTGGTAATGTTTGTACTAGTCTGTCAATTTAAAAAACTAATTGAACTCTTAAACCAAGTGAATTTAAGGTACCTATGTGATACCTCAATAAACTTGTCTTTAAAAAAGTAGGTTCCTTGGTAAATGACTGTAGTAATCAATATCTCACATCTGAAGTCAAGGATACTCATACTAAATATAAGATGATATATACATATATACCCTCTTTTCACCTCCCACATCATCACACCTTGTCTCATTTATTTGGAAAGTATTGGGTATCAGTCACCATAAAAAGCTGAAATATAATCCTATATTCTCATCTATTCTCAGCAATAAAAACAAATCAATTTTAAGTATATTACAATGATACTCAAATTTTATATTTTGGTTTGATAGACCTAATTTTTTCTCATAGATACATTAGATACCTTTCCAAATGACATGAGAATTGCTACCTCAAAGTTGAAAATACTTTCTTAGTCTTGGAGAGAAATCTGCGTTTAACTGTAGTAAGCAATGTGATCTAGTACCAACTTTAGTTGGGATTTTTGCTGCTATCTTAAAAACGCATCTTGCATAATGTATTATAATATGGATTAAATCAAAAGGTATAATGTTAACATCCAACCCTGTTGTTTATTCAAGTCAATCTACTTATATATACAAATCTGATATTTACCTCTTAAAATATTTAACAGGCATAAGTGCCCATAAATCAGTTATGACAATCATTGTTAAGGCAATCAATAGCAGGGAATATGCATTAATTCAAATAATATTGATAGGCTCATGAACCTGCATCAGTCTTCTGTGAAGTAAGAAAAATGAGACATCTTCCAAAAAAATCAATATTTCCCTTTTTATGTCATTCACTTGAAGATTATCAATAATACATTACTTTTTTATCTTATGTGTCAATGGTTTAATTTTTAAATACAGACATCTCTACATTTTAATGTAAAATGATAATCTACAAGGAACCAAGAGACTAAAAATCATTTGAAAAGAATGTTTTTTGAGGTTTATAAAAACACATATGCATTGATACACTTATACATACATAGACACATATATGCCCATAAACATATATAGGTACATGTACTATTGCTATATTTTGTGTGCAGTAGCATAAGAAAGCTCTATCTCTGAAACAGCACAAAAAATGCTTGTTTCATTCTGAAGGTGTATTGCATGAAAGAAATAAAAGAAATCTCAGTACCCATTTTTTTAGCCCTTGTGAACTGGGATGTTATACAGGTATGTGCTTAGGTAAAAATACAAAATGTGAAATTACAACACCCATTCATCAAAAAAGAAACATTTTAATTGGTTATAGGTGGAAAATATCTACTTGACAGTCAGTTTCTCACTTTTCACGTAAGTGCTTTGCTGCTTGGATGCCTAATCTTGTTTAGTGTAGGAAAAGTAATTTGACATGAAAGTACCTAGATGGCTGCCGAAAATTAATTGCCAATTAAAAAAGAAAAATGTTTGTGCTACTCTATAAACAAGCCAACATATAAACCTTTCAGTCTTGTTGCTTTATTTATGTCTTTATAGATCTGGTTTCAAGCTATTTGCATACAATTTACAAATTCATATTATAATTCTCCAGTATATTTATGATTTTATAGTTGTATATATTTTACCTCCATGAGAAATATTTATTTCTGTATGCTTCCGTTGCTTATTATTTAACAAAAACATCACATTGCATTTGATAGTTTATGTATCTTCTTTAGAATAAGACATTTTTATTTGTAAAAGGGAACAAAATATTTTACCACCACCAATGGGCATGGATGAGCACATGCGTGTGTGTACACACTACACATACACATGCACATGCACACACACACACACACACACACACACACACCAAAGAAACCTTAGTTTAGAAAATGTCCCATACCTTTCATCTCTCTGTTGGTCTCCATAATATTGCTAATGATAATTTTTTAGAGGTAAGAGGAAGAGATTTCCAATATGAAAGAAACAGAGAAACCAATGGATTCTGAAAGATTTCAGCACTTGAATACTTGAAAACCAATATTTATTGGGGCACCTAGAGTGGCAAAAAGAAAAGTCATTCATATTCTTATCTCTCTCAGGGTTCCTGGGTGGCTCAGTCAGTTAAGTGTCGGACTTCAGCTCAGGTCATGATCTCACAGTTTGTGAGTTCGAGCCCGTGTCAGGTTCTCTGCTGTCAGCACAGAGCATGTGTTGGATCCTCTGTGCCCCTCTCTGCTGCCCCATTTCCTGCTCATTCTCTCTAAACAAACAAACAAACAAACAAACTTAAAAAATTAAATTCTTGTCACCTTCTAAAAGGAAAATTTTGGATTGAAGATAAAATCTGGAGCCTTATATTAAATCAAATGAAGAATAAAGAATAAAGTATCAATATTCTAAAAATGTTAGAAGGGAAGGAAATAAATATATAATGTGTGTGTGTGTATATATATATATATATATATATATATATATATATATAAGATGCTTGAGCCACATTTTAATATTTCCCATTTTGAAGTTTTGGCAGCTTTCTCTGGCTATGTAAAATTACCGGTGAGATGAAAGGAGGTCATTTATTCTGAATCAAATATTCATCAAAGGTGTCATACTGTAGCTGGGGGAGGGTGGGCACTGATGAAAAAGACTTTTCCAAATGGTTCCCCAAAATAATAACAAGAACTGCAGCATTTTTTTTTTGTTATTTAGAACCAAAAAGCAAGATTACTATTGAGTTGAAGCAAACGATGTGTCTTCCTTCACCTGTACCAGCAATTCAGATCCAACTTTCTGACATCTGTATTCTTATTCATTTAAATATCTTTTTCATAGCCACAGTGTTTCTAAACTATGGGGTTATCTTTTTCTTGTGTCCCATATTGAATTAGGGCTTGGCTGTATTTCAAAGCATTCAGTACAGTGTTTGACACACATTAGGCTCTCACTATGTATTTTTTAACTGACTAAGTATAATTCTGTAAGTAATATATTTGTTCCATCTCTGACATCTGTCCTGTCTTTTTTTCTCCCCCAATGTCTCTGGTTATGGGGGTTTTGGTAACTATTATAACTATACTAATTATGGCTATGGAAATGATGGTTTTGATGCCAGACTGAGAGATGGTATGGGTGTGATACAAGTTTGGGTTTTCTGGTGGTCATTTTGTACATATGGGAGGATTACCTTTTAATTCAACTGAAAATGACATCGTTAATTTTCCCCACCTCTAAATCCAATACTAGGTGATACTGATATTGGAGCTGATGGCAGAGCAACAGGAGAAGCAGATGTAGAGTTTGTAACATATAAGGATGTAGTAGCTACCATGTCTAATGGTAAGAATAGAAGCAATATCTATACATTAAACTCTTCTTGAATTCTAGTCTGGCATTGGAGGTTCTGGAATGGATGCTGTAGCAGAGATGGAATGGATACTCAGAGAGATCATGGATCCATTGGAAGGATGGAAATGGGGAACAATTACGGTGGAAGATTGGTACTCCTGATGGTTTGAGTGGTGATGGCCATGATGGTCAGGCAGTAGAGATTACTATGGGCAAGGTGGCATGAATGGAAGTGGATGGTGTGGGATGTACTGAAGCATTACCACCAGCTTACAAAGTCCTGTGATCAGAATCTTGTCTACGAGGATTTCTTATGGATTTAATTTCTTTTGGGGGTACCTAGGTGGCTCAGTCAGTTATGTGTCAGACTTTGGCTCAGGTCATAATCTCATGGTCCATGAGTTCGAGCCCCACATTGGGCTCTCCACTGTCAGGGAAGAACCTGCTTTGGATCTTATCTCCCTCTCTCTTTCCCTCCCCCCATCACTCTCTCTCTCAAAAACAAACATTTAATTTCTATTGTATTTTAAGAAACATATAATGGCTGAAGGAATGTGTTTTCAAAATATTATTTGGTAAAACAACAGACTGTGATGGAAAAATATGTTTTCTATAGGTTTTATCTGTTGCACACTTTGATTTAATAAATTTTTATATTAAAAAATAAGTGATGGGGCACCTGGGTGGCTCAGTCGGTTGAGCATCCGGCTTCGGCTCAGGTCATGATCTCATGGTTTGTGGGCTCAAGCCCCGCGTCGGGCTCTGTGCTGACAGCTCAGAGCCTGGAGCCTGTCTTCGGATTCTGTGTCTCTCTCTCTCTTTGACCCTCCCCTGCTCATACTGTCTCTCTCTCTCTCAAAAATGAATAAAACATTAAAAAAAAAGTGACGAATCCCTCATCACTTCTAAACTGAGCTATTGCAAAAGTACTCGACTATACATATATTTTAATGTTTATAGATATCCTATCATGTGTTCTATACTTTGAGAGGTGCCTATATACAGATCATCTTGTCACTCTTCTACAAGGTAGGTATTAATAGTTATAATAGTATGAAAAAGAATACAATAAGTCTTCTTCTCTAAATACAACATTACTTTGCCTTTGCATTTATGGGTGTACAGAACAGTTTCATATTCTGTATCTCCAGTCTTACTTCCTGTACTTTTTAATTTAATTTTTAAACATTTATTTACTTTTGAGAGACAGCGGCAGAGCATGAGTGGAGGAGGGGCAGAGAGAGGGAGAGACACAGAATCCCAAGCAGGCTTCAGGCTCTTATCTGTCAGCACAGAGCCCTACGTGGGGCTAGAACCCATGAAGCCTGAGTGAGATATGATACATTGTAATGTATTATTATCATATGGTATAAAATACAAATATATTATTAAATAGTGCAAAATTCCGTGTATTTCTGAACCAGATAAGAAACTTCAAATGAATTTCCAGCTTCAGTTGTCATTTTCTTGGTAGATGAAGAAGGGTGGTGAGATGGTTAATTGTTCATAAGATGTCTGCATTCAGGCAGATCAAGTCGTGGGCCTCAGTTGCCGAAAATGTGGCATCCCAGTTGTATCATTTCATAGCTGTGATATGTTTACATAACCAGGATACAGAATAATTTCTCACTCATAAGTGTTTCATAAGTGTTAGTTGAATGAATGAATGAATGAATGAATGAATGAATACATTAATAGAAAATTATTATTTGATTAGTATCAGCCTCCTTTTCTAGACTACAAGCTTCTTCAGTGTAGGAGCAGAGTTTTCTATAATGATCACTGTTTTATTCCATTTCCAAGACTAAACTGGAATCTGGCATGTCAACTATCACATACACGGAGATAAATATTCACATGCGCATATTTACAGAGAAACACCTAGATCTTTCTCTTTCACCCTGTTCATTTTTGCTTTTAGAACATTTCTCTGAGTATGTTTGTTAAAATGCTGCCAGTTTTCTTACATATATAAAGGTTTATCATACCACTATCACAATTATCACCCAAGTAGGAAGCCTCCTATATACTAATTTTGACCCAATAATACCCTGGAAAATGATATTTCCTGATGTTGATTGACCCAAGAGCAACTAAGTTCCTAGCCAGGTTGAATTCATCTAGAAGAATTTTCACATATTTAACACTTAATAAAATTATGACATACATTAAATCTTGATGAAGTGTATGTTTTCAACCATCTTACAAGAGCACAGGTAATAGAAAAAAGTCTGTAATTAGAATCAGAAAGCTTTGGTCTAGGATCTGGCTCTGCTACTACAAGATGTGTGTCCATGTACGAATCACTTAAATTCTCTCATTTCAGCTTTTACCTTTGAACTTGCAGAATATAATGCTTAACCTACAAACACAACTGCATTGTTATGAAGAACAAATGAGATCATGTGGGTAAAATGCTTCGTGAGTTTTGTGAATTGTAAAGCACAGTATACATATGTTTTTCTGTTATTTGGTGGTTCCTGGACAGGCATACTCGAGAGAGTTTGACCAGTTGTTCTGGAATATTTGACAAGCTGAACTTCAAACAAAAGATATAAATCTAAAAGGTGCCCCTTTAGATATGTTTACATTTCGTCTTTCTAACTACTGCCATATTTGCTGATGTAGCGATGAGAGCAAAGTTTGCCTTTGTCATCAATTCCCAAATTTTTCATTCTGAATAGAAAAGAGAAACTTTGTCCACCGGTGATCTACAACTCCTGTCTAGATATGCCTACCTGCTGCCATGCTAGATTAGTTAGCATAGATTCATGCTAACAATAAATTAATCACATGCTCATTTAGTGATCTCCTTTTTGCATATTATCCATCTATATTTTGCTGTTATTCTATGTTCATTTGTGCTACTATGAATAAACAAGCAGCAACAAATTGTTTTCAACATTTTCAATACATAAATGTTTTAAAATAAAACAAACTCACTAGTGTTGTGATGATGGCAGATATTTTTAAGGTACTTATTGCTTAGTTCACAAGAGTGATGTATATGTGCTAGGGAATCAACACTCTTTGAAAATTAGGAACTTTGATGGCAAGACTCTATGTCCAAAAAGAGCTTTGAGGTTGTTCTGAGTTTTCTTTATTTTTTAACTGTTTCTTAATTGATTCTGATGGCTCGGTGTCAAATATGGATTTTGTGTGCGTGCGTGTGTGTGTGTGTGTATTAGCTGAGAACCATGATCATATATGGAATATATCATTTCAAAGCTTGCTACTACAGATTTACTTTTGTAGGTTTTTCCCATAAATATATGAATTTAGAGAGTGCAACCTGATACCAAGAGGAGAAAACTTTTTAAATCTATGAAAATACAGATGACCTGTAACTTAAAAAAAGATACACTTAAGGTTTACTTCATGAAAATATGGTAATTTTATTTAGATGTTTCAATAATATATTTAAGTGACCACATGCCCTTTAATATGCACTTTGGGCTGAGGTACTGGAAGACACTAAAATATTTCAAACAATATTGTATTTCTCAGATATGAACCATTAATGGGTACTTGAATATTTTACATATGTTATTTTAACTATCTTAGAGAGTAAAATTCAATTTAGAACATTAAAACTCTCCCTACTAAATAAACCATAGGTGTCCCCTACACTTCTGACACTAATGTAATTATTATTAGCTTGTGATTCTTATCTGAGACAGTTATATAGATAAAGTAAGCCCTAAGTAACATTAAATCGGCCAATTTGACATTCTTCTCAGTAATGACCCTTATATGGCTGTTTTGCCGTAGAATGTGGGTATGATTAAGTAATAGCAGGTGGGTCTTTACTGACATTAGTTATTTACAAGTCACTTATTCTTACTTTATCTAAGCTCTTTAGGTCGCACATAATGAACATTTATTAAACTTTTTGAAAATTCTAAATTATCTGTGTACCTATATGTATATATAGATAAAATAATTATTTGCAGACTCCATCCCATCACAAAAGATACTTTACAATGAGGGTATCTCACAAAATTGAAGCCTTAAAGAACCAAAAAAAATGCAAATCTGTTTCATTCAGAGGTATTTTTCTTAAACTGTCAGTTGAAAATTAAAGTTTGATTCATTGACAGAGTGTTTTGTTAAGAAACTCCTTCCTGATTATCTAAGGAACATTCCCCACACTCACATAGGGCAAAATCTTAACATGTTACTTTTCTTATAAGTTTATAGATGGTCTGATTCCTCATTGTTCTTTATATGTAAAATGGAAATATTAAAAATCTCTTCCCAATTATTATATAATATCCCTATAATAAAATAAAATTATAAAAGCATATGAAAATACTTTGGAAACAAAAACGTTTCTACTGTAAACTGGAGGATTAGAAGATTTCCATTTCAGAACTTCAAGCCATCACCCAGGAACTGGACTCGCAATAAAACAGGCTTCACTTTAATGGACATTGTTAGTGAATTCCCCTTTCCACTTGGAGCTCTTGAAGCTGGAAGGTAATCTCCCTGCTTAGTGAGCCACACTGTACACACAGAGGTCTGTGCTCGTGCAATACACGTGTGGCTAAGGTGAAGAGAAATGTCACACAGCATCCTGAGAAAGGAACCAGATTTGAACACTGAAAATCATGCCCAGTTTGAGGGAAATGCTTCTGAAAAAATCCTTACTCAGAACAATTCAGAAACTAATTCCCATGAAAGCTAAAGCACCTGCTCCTAAGTACACTATCTATGTGTCCAGTGGTCTGGGGCATAAGCTCCCCCTCCCCACCCTCTGTATTAGTCAATGTGTGTGTGTTGCAATAATTCTATACAAAATCAGTTCTAAAATCTTAATGGCTTACAACACATGCATTTATTTTTCTTGCACATATATATGTGGAGCTGGTGTAGTATCTGTTTCAGGCTATAGATTGAGCTCACCCCAGCTCTGTAATCTTTCATTTCCGGACCAAAGTTGAAGAAGCAGTCATGATTTAAAGTGTTTTTATTTCTTATGGTGCATCTTAGGGTAGTTAGAGTGCATGCCCAACCAGGCAAGTCCCTATAAACACATTTAAAGCCAGCTCAGCTTCCACTGAACAAAGAAAGTTATATGGCCAAGTCCAAAGTCAATGAGGCTGGGAATTATATACATCATATATATGGCACAGGTAAAGGTAAAAAGATAATTCTAAATAAATAATACAATCTGCTGATACCCTCAAAGGTGAAAGAGAAGTTAGTGCATTTGTATACCCCCCTTAGAACAAAGTCAAACTTGTGGTAAGACTTTCAGAATTTAGGAGACAACATAAGTTATATTTGATGATATGATTTTAAAACAATTAGTAAGTAATCTGAAACTGTCATCTTTCAGTGGAGTCATTAGTGGGAGACAAGATCCACAGATCTTTTGTATTTTTTTATATCATGCAAGCAAGTTCCTAACTGCCCTTTGCCCAGGATTTTATTTTACAGATTTTCTTTGTTTATTTAATTTTGAGAGAGCGGAAGAGAGACAGAGTGTGACTGGGGGAGGGGCAGAGAAAGAGGGAGATAGAATCTGAAGCAGGCTTCAAGCTCTGAGCTGTCAGAACAGAGCCTGACACGGGGTTCAAACCCACTAACCGTGAGATCATGACCTGAGCTGAAGTCGAAGGCTTAACCAACTGAGCCACCAGGCACCCCCAGAAATTTTGTATAGCAAACAATGTTGGAAGATAGAGATACTATCTCCCTCTTACATAAACCTTATAATAACTTATAATATCCCTCTTGTAATTTATTACTTTTCAGGATTATACATGTAAATAAAGCTTGTTAATTATGTTGTTCAAATTATCTAGACCCTTACAGAATTTTTGTCCACTTAATCCACTGAGAGAGCAATGTAGATACACAAAAGTTTAGCACTGTAATATCTTTCTGTTGAAATAAATGCTTTTGATATTTAGAGATCTTAACTATAATAAAGATAAATGACAATAATTAATAATAAAATATAATAATTATAATAATATACTATAATAAAAGTTATGTGAATGTGGTCAATCTCTCCCAAAATATCTTATTGTACTGCTATCATCCTTCTTGTGATGCTGTGAGATGATAAAATGCATATGTCACATGAGATGAAGTGAGGGGAATGATGTAGGCATTGTGACATAGCTAGCATTAGGTTACCATTGACTTTCTACCCATATGCCAGAGAAGGATCGTCGGCTTCCAGACCTTAGTTGATCATGGGCCACTGAACTGTGGAAAGGGAAACCACGTGTAAGGGTGGACTACTCTGTAAACAAATACTGCAGATGCTCCCAAAACATCAGGCAAATATTTATTTTCTGGCTGGGTCATGACAGTGACAACATAATCCGGAAGCCTGAAGTCTGTGGTGGTGGTTTTCGAATCCCCCAGAGTTCAGAAGTGGTAGAGCGTGTAGCTCTCTTGGGAGGTTAGTTCAAAGCCATCGTTCTGACAGCCATTCCCGGAGTCTACAGCATATAAACCAACAGTTTTAAACAATTCCATCTATTAAATTTCTTTCTTGTAAAAGCTATCCAGAGTAGATTCCATCTGTCACTGAAACTCACACAATACACTAACTGATAACACCATACTAGTGATTGGTATCTGGGCTTTATGCTGAGTTGCTCTTGATAGCAGTATAAAAGAATACCCGTAATTTGTACAAGAAAATTGCAACTGAGTTGCCTAAGGTATCCCTGTTGATGCCCCTTCAGCAGACCAAATGGATGCTGCTACACCACAGTACTAAGAGAATAAGGAATATCGGAATATAAAAGTGAATGACCATTTCACGCACTAGAGAGTTTAAGCTGCTATAACATGATAGGCTTTAAGTCTTAAGTTCTTGAATAAAGATGCCATAGAAAAAGAAAAAAAAAGAAACTTTATATGATTGCCCTAAAAGAAAATCAGAGCCAGATGTTCTGGCTTGAGACAATACAATATACATTAAATTCAGAGTCTTCTCGTATCTTTTGTATTCATTGGAGCACACACTGGGAAAGAATAGAAGACGATACTGAGAATAATGATACTTGAAAGGATTTATATCATTCAAATCACCCTCAAACTTCCACTCCCACTGAGCCTACCTTGCCAGCAGAAGCAGGCCTTGCTTACAGTGCTTGGAGGGGTATTATCTCACGTCGACATCCACCACCTGCCAGTGTCTATAGGCCCTTTACCTTCTCCAGCATGCTGTGTCTAGGATGCAGACACTTATACACCATGAGAAATGCAAGACTGTGATTAGTTCTATTGGCAAAAAAAACCCTAAAAATATTGTGTGGGAGTAATTTCTGAAAATTTAAAAAAATAAAAAAATAACATGTCTTTGGATTACATGAATATATGTATTGGACCTTGTGCTGTCCATTAGAAATGTAATAGGAATTATATATGTGATTTTAATTTTAGTTGTCACATAAAAAGTAAAAACAATAGATGGAATGAATTTTACTAATGTATTTTTATCCAATGTATCCAAAACATTGTTATTTCCAAACAAAACCTATATAAAATATTAATCATATATTTTACTTTGTTTTTACTACCTCTTCAAAATCCAGCATGACTTTACACTTATGGCAAGGCTCAATTCAGATGCTAAGCCTTCATCAGAAATACTTGATTTATTTATGTGTAATAAATCTTACAGTTGAGAAAGTAGATTTACATCCCCAAGATTTATCAAGTGTACTTCAAAAATTTCGAACACCAAAATATAATTTTCCATAAATATTTACACCAACTTTAACAAAACCAGTTCATCAATTATATAAGAATTATTTTGACCTCAAAGAAAAAGCATATAATTTTCAGAAGTATTGCTATCCATGTTAGATAAATTCAATAATTCTTGTGTCAATATAACATTATTATTGACTTGTATAATGAAAAGTTTCAATTTCAACATAAATTTGTGTACCTGTCTAGCTAAGGCACAAATAAGCTCTTCCTTTCCTTGAAGCTTTAAATTTAGCTTGTTCATGAGCAGTATGATTTCATGAGTGAAAATGTAAATCACACTGCCATGTTTTTATATTTGAATATTTAGCAAGCATTCCTTTTGTTCCAAGAAAATCTTGAATTGGAATTAACAGTACAATAAATCTTTGTAGATAAATCTTCCATGACTCAATGAATGAGCATGAGTAGAGAACACAAGATTGTTAAATTAATCATCTATTTTTTTTAATTCCATAAACTAATTCTGATTTAGTGCATTTGCATGTATATATATGCAAATGAATAATTTTGGCAATTACATCCATTTGCACCTTTCACAAAAGAGGCTTTAGAAAACTGAGTACAGATATTTCTAATATGTAAAATGCAGCAGAATGGAACAAAAAGGAGAATATCAGTCTCTTGTACAGAATTACAATAAATAGAGATTTTGACCAAACATATGTAGTGTCTGATGCAAAACTATTTTTGATAGATTGCTAAAATTCACCTTTGAAAAATAAAAAGACTCAAATATATGTATAATACATATATATAATTTATATTCATATGTGTATACGTGTATTCACAAGTTTTACTTTTTTATGCCACAAATTGGAATTTCTTTTTAAATCTGGAGCTTCTTTGAGACAAAATATCCAAAATACTAATTAAGAATATTTTTTCTACATCATGACTCTTCTTAAATTAAGTAAAATCATTTGCAAATTTTATAATTTTGGTTCAATTTTGATTTTTAATATTTTTAGAAGTCTTTGATTCTATGGATAGTCTTTTTTCTTAAGTCCCTAATTAACATCTACAAAATTTTCAGAATTTTTATAAAATAATTTCTTACCATTTGTCCACCTAAAAATATATTTCATGGTGCAAGTATACAAATCATTTTATAGGTGAATAAAATGTTCAAGTTCCGATTCTTTTGAAAGCTTTTATTTTTGTTGGACATTTAATTCTGATTTTAGGAGAATAATTTTATTAGTTATTTTTTGGGTGTTGAGATAAAGAAAAAACAATCTTCTTATCAAATAACTATGCCTTTGCTAAATATATCTCCTAGTGTTGCTCAAACTATTCTGTTGAATGTTGTTTTTTGGTTTTTTAAAAAACACACAGCTTTCTCATTTTGTTCTACCATGTCAAACTGTAATTGCCATTTGTGTCAAAATGCAATGTATTCTTCTCCAGTATCTTTTTTCCTTTACTGTTTGTGGCACTAGTTTCTGCATCCCCACTTAATTCTGCACCAATAACATGTCTCTATTTCAAACTTATAAATTTGTCCATAGAAATTATTTAGAAAAATAGTTAATTGCATACAATTGAATAATAATAAACTTTATATATTACGGACACTATAATAGTAGATTAGCAACTATTTTTTACCTAGATATCACCTGCCTGTATAAAATAGTTGAATAAACATATTCAATTTTACATCATTGTATAAAAAAAATCATTCAACTAAATCAGGCGACACTAACTTGATAAGTGATGGGTTTCTGCATAATATCAGAACCTAAGTGCCAAAGAGGTATACTACCATTCAACAATAACTTACAGAATGGGACAGTTAAAGTAACATGTAATCCTCCCTAAACAATGAAGTTGTTTTACAGAGAAAACTATTTTATAGTTTGTGTTTTGACACTTAAATTGAAATTAATTAAAAATTTTAAAAAAAGACATTAATCCCTCTGTCATACTAGCAACACTTCTAGTGCTTAGTAGACACATGTGGCCAGTACAAAACTGAATAACACAATTTTACATTGAAGTTAGTTTGAGCAAATGAGAGAGGCTCAGTTGTTTTTCTCATTTGTTTGACTAAAAGCTGGATTTAGTGGTGAGATAGCAATGAAATTGATATAGCCAGAGCAACTGAAAGATTTTAAGAGATGGAGACACTGGATTAAATTTATCATATGCCTCAAAGAAGAGAAAAGAAGATATTCCCTTCATTATGACAATGAAAAGTACATTGATTAAGGGGGTATGTCTATACTTCCTAGGTCAGGAATGATTGTGAGACATAATACCATAAATTCCATTGAAATGGACTCCCTCATTTGAATGCAGATATAGGATCATAGGGATTAGAGGACAAGAAAAGTCGATAATTAAAAGAGGTAAGGTGGACATGGCTATCATAATAGACAAATGAGTAATTGTGACATTCAGAACTTGGTGAAATTCACTCATCTTTGGCAGTAACTAATTGCTTATAGGCCTCTTTGAACTAAAAGAGATGGGCAGTCCCAAAATGTCCAAAATACCTACAAGTCTACAGAACAGAGGCCTGACTTAAAGTCCCCTCCCTTTTAAAGAATCATAGTGCTTCACCCAGTTCCTAGACCCAAGTTGTAGACCTCCCCCACAAAAGCATACAAGCATTTAGAAGAATAACTGTGTACCAGAGAATTGGGAATATCAGTATTTCTTTGGCATATCAAAAATTTGTTCTTTGATAATATTAATTTCTAGGGAACCAAAACACCACTGTGGGACTCCTATCACCATCAGATCCCATAATCAATGGAGTTCATGTCAGTCTGTCTCACAGTGAACTCAGTGCTTTCCTGTGGACTTATTGTGATTATTTGTACAGTTCCTGTATTGTTCAGTTGAAATAGATACACTCAGCACCAGGAAGAACTTAACCATTGCCTTTCCAGAATAGTGCTTCATGATAAGAACAGATAAATAGAAGCTGCCTATGGAGATCTCCCCCCATATAAAAATAAACAAAGTGATAGTGTATCCTTGAAAGAATAGCAGACATTAGTGCTACCATCCAAGATCTGAAAGACTCACCAGGAATATTTGATATTGCCTCCTAAAATAACTCATCCATTTGACGTTGGTGGTAGACAGTTGGGCCTTGGAGAATGACAATAATTATCATAATCAGATAGTAACTCCAAATGCAGCTTCCATTTCAGAGATGGAATGGGGAGTAGCAACTGTGGCCTTGGCATCTGAAATGCTTATACTGCTACTTCAAATGCATTTTTAACTGTTCCAGTGAACAGAAGACAGTAGAAGCAATTTGCTTTCACTGTAAAGAGCAAGTCGCTCTTGTATATATTGAACTGTCAACCATGCATCAACCAGTAGCACCAATCACAGACTTAGAGGATGAATAATTTTCTACCATGCTTCTCATACCTCACAAATTTTGATCAAATATTTTATTTTTGAGTAAAAGAAATTAAGCAATGGGCTAATATTCATGGGATTCACTGGTATTACAAGGCACCCTATCACTAGAAGCCAGAGGGCTCATACAATGGCAGAATAGCCTTTTAAAGACTCATTGTTCCTGATGGGAGCTAATGATTTCAGAGATTGTGGTAGTGTCCTATAGCATGAGGTATATGCTCTAACGAGCAGTGAATATTTGGAGCTATTTCTCTCATAAGTAGAATACATGGGTCTAGGAGTCAAGGGATACTTCCCACTATAATTCTTTTTTTTTTTTTTTTCAGAGAGTTCCCATATGTTTATTCCTTGAGCCTTCACAGACTTAGCCTACCTCACTATTCAACATCCTTCACCAGAGGGCTACGTTTGTTACAGCTGATGAATCTATGCTGCTATAAACATTAAATGCAGGTTTTTGTTTGTTTTTTGTTTTGTTTTGTTTTGTTTAAAGTTTCATCTTAAGTAGATTATTTTTTTTAACTTTATAGTTTATTGTCAGGTTGGTTTCCATATAACACCCAGTGCTCTTCCCCACAAGTGACCTCCACCATAACCATCACCCCCCTTCCCCTTTCCCCCTCCCCTTCTGCCCTCAGTTTGTTTTCAGTATTCAAGAGTCTCTCCTGCTTTGTCTCCCTCCCTCTCCCTAACTCTTTTTCATCCTTCCCCTCCCCCCACTATAATTCTTAATGACAGCCATACAAAATTTTTGTTGTCCAAACTCTGACTTTGAGTTATGTCTGCTGCAGTGTAGCTTTCAGGTCCAGGAGAGAAGAGTTTCTACCAGGAGACCCAAAAGTCATTTATTGAATGAGAAGTTGAAGCCTTCACATTTTTCATCTCAAATGAAAAACAAATATTTGTACATTATAATTAATATATATAGCATATATACACAATTATGAAGGCTGAGAAGTCTCACGATCTGCAGGTAGGAAGCTAGAGACCCAGAAGTCAGTGGTATAGTTCCAATACGGTCTGAAGGCCTGAGAACTAGGAATCCTAGGGCTGGGAAGTCCAAAGTGTCAGCTCAAATGATGAAGAAGAGAGTGAATTCTTTCTTCCTCCACCTTTTTGTCTTTACACCCTTTAACAGATGTGAAAATCCCCACCCACACTGGGAAGGACAATCTGCTTTTCTAAATCTACTGAATCAAATGTTAATCTCATCCAGAAACACAGTCACAGACACACCCATAAATGATGTCTAACCAAATAACTGGGCAGCTCATGACACAGGCAAGTTGACACAGAAAATTAACTATCACAATGCCAAAGTTGAAGTGTAAACAAAGAACGCAAAACATTATTTAATTTATTATCATATACTTGCCATAAGAAAATTTTATGCTTTGGTTCATCTTGTCTAGAATTCATTTTGAATTTAAAAATCATGTCATCTATGTTCTAGTTTTTGCATTTAATATATACAATATATTTTAATAGATTTTAAAAGTTCTATTTTTCTTTCCCCTTTGTTTTCATTTTCCTAGAGGAAACAGAAGTAACAATGTACATTTGAAATTACTGGCAAAAAAAACCTTCATATATTTTTACAAAGCTACAATAATTTTAAAAGCTCTCATGTGTGAATCTTCTCTTCAAGTGAAAGATGAACAAAAATAAGCAATCCCTGAAAACAAAGTGGCAGCTAAGTTGAAAACTATTATTATGAGTAGAACTTCTAGAAGTGTTCAAGATTCTAGAATATTTTACGTAAGGAGTCATGATGAAGTCAAGAAGTCCCAAATCGTCTTTCTATATTAAAAAGAGACAAAAGGGAGAGTCTAATGAGCTTAAACTCATTGCCACAGAGATAATGAGAGCAAGAGACCTTGGTCTGTAAGCAACAACTCCCTTTGTTTCTCATTGACTATCCACATCGAGTTATTAGTTCTTCCTCCAGTAATCTGTCAAACAATGAGGGACTAGAATTTAAAAAGGTGCGTCGCCACAGAAATCAAGCTAGTGCTGAGCCAGTGAAAAGGGGAGATGATGAGATTGACATTGCTGACACTGGAAATCTGGTGATATAAAGATTAGTTTACAATCAAATTACTCTCATATTCACTTATAGCCAAATAAGTAAAGAGGCCACCTGTAAAATATTTTCCCCACGAGTAATGGTGTGGAGACTATTATAATAAACACATGTTTTAGGCAGAAAGAAATGCAGTGGAAGTTGCTAGACATACAGGTTGTTTAAGATGAGGCAAGATCTTCCTAAATGAATGATTCATCCATAGTAATGACACTAATTCATTATCGAGTTTCAGTTTATATCTATTTTCATTTTTTCCAATCTGTTGCAGTGCAATTGAAGTGGTGGTTTGTTGTGTTGTTGTTCGAAAATGTTGTTTTAAGCACATAATTTTACTCCATTTGTGCCAGGAAAATGCCCAAACACCTTCATTAGAAATAAAGCAAATCTGTTCAACAGTACTCTGAACAGCAGGCACTATATGCTTTATTGAACAGAAAAGCTTTAACAAACCTTATCTTGTACAATGTTCATTCTGCCTGTGTCTGTTTATGTTCTCGAACTTCCCGAAAATGTGGATGCAACAGCAAAGTAGTGTTTAGCTACCCTACTCTCTTGGCCAGGTGGTTGATTGTATGGTTTGGCATATTTTTTGCAGGTGGTATACAAAATCATATATACCAGCTGCTCGGCCCACTGAGTAATACTTTGCTAAATGACACAGCCCCAGCCATACATAACAACATATAATGAAGCTAGAATGATATCTTCACTAGATTCATTTAGTTCTGAAAAGAATTCTCTAAGAAAGACATTTCATTGCCTTCATTTCTGTTTCATGCTGGGTAATGTTGGCAAGAATTATTCATGGCACATGTGAGCAATTCAAAAAAAATATTGAAAAAAAACAACAAGGCTGCTTTGTAGAGGTGCGCTGTCTGCTTGATGACTTGGCATGCCGCCCCTGGTGCTTGGCACAGCACCCTGGCAGCTGGCACAAGGGATGTTATATATACTTGCCATTGGGCCTCTACTACGCTACTTGCTGTGCACGATCAATATCGACCAACTGCATAAACAACCGGATGAACCTTGTATCTGAGGGATAGCAAATAGCATTTGAATTATTTTACATAAATCTGAAAATGTAATCGCAGTTGACATTCCTATTAGTATTATATCTGAGCGCGATGATCATAATTGAGTAACATTAAATGTAGTTTATTGAACAGCAGTCCACTGCCTGCTTTACTGTGACTATGATCTGTGTAATGAAACCAGCAGTACGAAAAATTCTCTCAGTTGGTACACTTCCTGGACAGCAGCCAAGGTATTTATTGCTATTTATGCAATTAATGGCTATATTGATTCCTTTTTTTTTCCTCTAGTAAATAGTAGATAAGTTGTGCTATGTTTTCTTAGCTCTTCAAGGTTTGTTTCAGCTGTAATTAATGTGACTATAAGAATAATACTCAATTGTTCTTAGTAACTGGTTTTCATGTCTGCAGCATTTGCAACATACACATTGCTTTCTGGTTTGAGATGATTAAATTGATAGCGGCTCTATTGCCAAAATAGTCCCATATGCTGAAGTATGATTTATTAATGTTCAAAAATCAGAAGGTAAAACTTCACTAGCCAAAAGGCTGTGGTGGTTAATCATCTGTTCTTCCAGCTAATTCCATAATCCTCAATGTGACAATCAATTCATCATGCTGAAATAGCAAATTCACATAAATCATATTTCCAAGTTGTACATGCAGTCAATAAAATATATTGCACATTTCCCATAAATTATGTGATATAATGTTAATTTATTTTTCAAATTAAAAACTTTAACTACCCTATGTGTTTTTCCATTGTGCCTATAAAGTAATGAGCCTCATACTGGCACATCCAGAAGATCACGCCATGCACAGAGAAAGAAGGTTTAAAGTCTTCTGACTTTGGAAGAATTCATAGGAATACTGGATGCTCTATGTCCTCTAAGAAAACCAAATGCTTTAATACTTTTCCTACTTTGTTCCTATTCCTTACTGGCTAGAATTCAAAGATCTTTTCTTAGCATATTTTCCAACAAGAAGGGGGTGGGTGTAAGAATGAAGGCCAGAGTTGGCATAATTTTTGTATTCTTCCTGTTGAAGATCCATGTGAATTCTCTTCTTTTCCTGTATTTCAGTCCCACACATCATTCTATTTTCATGGTGGTAAACTCTACAACTCCCTTCTTTTTTCACATCCTACCCTACAATCTATTTAGTGTCCATAATAAGAACTAAAATATGGTCAATATAGAGTTCTCAACAACCTCAATGGACCACGTGATTCATAACCTTGGTTTACTTCTGTAAGTAACAGAAGTGTGTATGGAAGGAGCTTCCTGCCTTTAGTGGGCACAATCCTCAAATTCTAAAATATGAAGTTTACATGCCAAGATATATCAGTTTAAAGGTACTCCACTTGATAAATCAAACTACACGTATTAAGTTAAGTAGCGTTTCATAATCCTTAATCTACCCTAAAAGAGGGTCTGTCTGAACATACATAGGGCTAGGAAAGTGAGGAGAAATAACCTTACATTTAAGGAACAGTCTGGATCACAAATTTATTCCCCTCCTTCTATCTTTTATCTGATATTTCTGATAAACCCTTTGTACCAAAGTACTTTGCTTCTGAATTTTAGATCATTTTTTGTCCTTATAAACACAGCTCATCACTAGGGATATTTGATCCTAATTCCTACTCTACTTCAATGTTCTGGTGGTCCTTGGGTCCGACATGTAATCCCACCTCATGTTAGGAGAGCCCATGACTTGTCTTCTGCCTAGTTCCTTTATGAAAAAGGCAATGCGGCATCTGTCATATATAGTCTCATTTTGTTGACAATAAAAAGAGGAAGACATGATTTTAGACTCATTTTAGACTCATATGCCCATCATTTAAAGCACAATGAACATTTTTGTGGTACACTGTCATTCCTAAAATTGTGCTTTATTACTAATATTTATACATAAGACAATTTTTTTTTCTGGCAAAGGAAATTTTTCTTAATGATAGATTATCTTTAAGGCTCAAAAATATTTTGTTGCAACAGTAACATTTACTTCAGTCAGTTCCTACAGTGCATAAAATTTGGCGAGGGAAGATGGTTCAGGGGCAAGAGCCAGGCACAAGCTGGTAGAACACAGTAGTTAGCATTCGTTTGGGCACACTGAGATACGGGCACGAAGCTCTGTGAGGAGCAGAAGGATGGACATTATCTTACCCTGATACGTAGCATAAGCTGATTCAGAGTAACACTGACTTATCTAGAAAAGGCCATGGACACAAGCTCCTTACCACAGGATGGACTAACTCTATAACACAACACGCTTTAAGCAGTATCAGAGCTGAAGCAAAACCATATCCCTTCATTCACACAGTCTTGATCTTCTAGACAGGCAAGATTTTCATAAATATGGTTTCATTATGGTGAGGAGAGGTCAGGTATGCACATCTGAATCTCTCTCTCTCTCTTGCTCAAAACATTTCAGTGGCTCCTGATGACATTTATCCTAACCTATAAAGACCTGGGATTTCAGTCATAGCAGAGAGGAGGCAAATAAACCTACATTAGAGCCAAGATTCTATATTTTATCATAATTAGGTTAATATTATTCTGAAATTGATTGTGAGAACAAAATGCAGATTGTGTTCTCAAGAGAAGCCATTAGGAAAATAAGTCAAAATTATATAGTTTAAAAGTCAACAGAAGAATAAGTTGGCGCAAGTGTGTGTGTGTGTGTGTGTGTGTGTGTGTGTATGTTACAAGATAAGGCAGTAAAAAACTGCAGAAAAACAACAAAGATACAAGAAAAACTGAAAACAAATACTGAAATGGCAGTTGTAAAATTCAACAATATAAGTTAACTAAAAAAGCAGAGATGGATTTGTTAAAAAAAAAAGACTCAATTATATAGTGTTTGCAAAGAACACACCATAGATTCAGAAGCACAAATAAGCAGAAAGTAAAAGGAGGACTATATATATATATATATGTATATATATATATAGTCCTCATATATCTTTCATATATATATATATGAAAGAACATCCATAGAAGAGCTGGAGTGGCTTTATGAATATGAGATAAAATAGATTATAAGATAAGAAATGTTACTACAGACAAACAATGACATTTCATAGTGATAAAGGGGTAAGCTAATGAGGAAAATGTTTATGCACTTAACAACTGAGCCCAAAATATTTGAAGCAAAAACTGATAGAACTGGAAGTATATGTAGCAAATTCATTAATAATCCCCAGTGAATTTAATTTCCTCACTCTAAATAGTTTATAAAACTAGAGAAAGATCAGCAGAAATGTAAAAGATTTGAACAACATTAAGTAAACTGATAAATTGCAAGAACTGATATTTTTAAAACAATTCACCCAAGACTGTAGGATACAAATTATTTTTAATTCTTAATGAAATATTTTTTCTGGATGGACTACATGCTGGGCCACAAAACAAGTCTGAATACATTTTTAAAGATTGAAATTGTACCAAATATGTTTTCTGACCAGCCAGAATTAAATGAGAATCTTCTACAAAAAGAAAAATGAAGTAAAAGTCTAGGATTCTAGTTTGATTTACACCAAAAACCTGTATTCATGAGCAAATCACAAGGCAATTTGCTGAAATTGGATATTCATGTCACCTTATTGAGGTACTGTAGGGAAAAGCTAAAAAGCCAGACTGGTTAGAAAAAGAGAAGCAATTTCTATGTATAGTAATATAGGAAGACCTGACATAATTTTGAAATTTAGGCTCCAAGGAATATTGTGCCAATGCTCCTTACCTAACCTTCAGCACCCAGAATTGCCCTTCAATTGCCCTTTGCCCCTGGGCAATTTTCTAGATTCTGCAGAAAACATTGACCAAATATTGGAATAACTACAAGTTAAGGAGACAAGTTTTTCTCTATTAACTAGAAGTTCTATTGACTTACATGCACATTGTACGTAATGCTAGAAACTCAATTTTTTTATTTTTACTTTTTTAAAACTATTTACTCATTTTTGAAAGAGAGAAAGAGCATTAGCAGGAGAGGGGCAGAGAGTGAGGGGGACAGAGGATCATGACCTGAGCCAAAGTTGGTTGCTCAACCAACTGAGCCACCCAGGCACCCCTCAAAGGATTTTTTAAAGATCAAGTACATATCAACAATATTTATAAGGTTTTTGGTTGAGTATTTTTTAAAATAGATAACTATACTGAAATTGAAAATTTCTGGATATATGCTGAGTATTTGTAAACATTAAAAAATAAAATAGGCACATGTGAGGAAAAGATTAATGCAGCAGACCTGTTTGACTCTGTTCTTGCTTATGTTGGTAGCCATGATGATTATACTTGGTCAAACTCTGAGAACCAACCAAGTAGAATTTTCCTGGTCACTGGGGAATGATACCACTTCACACACCCAAAGTGGTACATTAAGATGGACCAGGTTGTTAGCCTGTTCAGAGTAAACAAGAAGATTTAGGGCTGTGCATCTGATGCCTGGATTGGGGTCTGCACCATGGCTGGTCACATGGCAGATATGTGATTGGTTTTAGGAAATTTGAACTTGAAGACTAAGTGGGCTTTTTTGGGCAAGGATACTCGTATAAATTCCTGCAGTTAGCTGGTGGACAAAAATGTTCGTCTCTGAAGGAAGGACAAAAAATCCTCTTTGACTGATTACTTCAGCCCTTATCTATGTATCTTTTTTTCTGGATGTTTCTGTACTTTTTCTTTTCTGTAATAAATGTGAGTAATAGGTATAATTTTATGTTAAGTCACATGAGTCCTTCCAGTGAATCACTAAGCTAGCATGGCCATGGGAGCACTGAGAGAGCAAATTTCATAATAATTTAATGAATTGGTTTATTATAATCAAAGTGATATACTAAAAAATTATCCCCCATAGAATTATTCATGATTATCCTTTTTTCTTTCAATCCCATTAAACACTGATATGAGGCACTCAGTCAAATTCACAGGTACAGAAAGTAGAATGATGTTTGCCAAGGGTTGAGGAGAGGGGATCATGTAGAGTTGTATAATGGGTTCAGAGTTTTAGTTTTGCAAGAAAAAAACAACAACAGTTATATGAATGTACAGTAGTGATGATGTACAATGTGTATGTACTTAATGCCACTGAACTGTACGCTGAAAAATGGTTACAATGGTAAATTTCATGTTATGTATAATTTATCACAATTTATAAAAGTAAATAATTTATAACTTTAAAAATTCAATGTTTTAATATATAATGCTTAAAGTTGGTGGGAGATCACTCAATAAATGACTTTTCTCCCCTGTATTTAATCACTTTTAACTCAATTTCAGTGACAAACTAGCTATATTCCAAACTAAGGTGTTGGAATAAATTAAAACATCCCAAGAGGAATTATTAGTTCATTCTTCCCCATTCCTACTGTTTCTCCCCTATTTCAGAACCACATCTTCTCCCTGAGTTTACTGTCTAATTGCCCATTATGTCATGTGCCCCCATGAGACCAGAAAAATCTGCTTACATCCCATCTCCCTTTCCTATTTAAATAACTTTTTTGATTCCTCAAACCCAGTTACTTCAACTCCCATAGTCTAGTCTGGCTTCAAGTCACTACCTTTCTCTTTCTGCAAAATATATTTCCAATCCTGAATCTCTCACTCATACTCAAGTATGCCATTCTCTTTTGTATCTCTAAGCCTTCCTCCGAATCTCTATAGAGAATTACCTTCCCCCTTTTATGACGTGAGAGAAGGTAATGTGCGACAGAATGCATTTATTGTTCAAGACTGCTTCAATTGTCACCTCCTCCCTGAAGCCCTCCCCACACGAGATTTTTCCAGAATTAGCACTTATTTGCACATTATCTTATAAAAGCACTGGGTCCACTCCTTTTTGTAGTCCATAAGAGTTGCATAATTATTTTTAAACTTTTCCCTGCTCCTTGCAGAGGAAGGATTAAACTTTTCAAGCAGGATGATGTTGATCTTGGCTGTGTTATTTGGTTTGGCCAGTGAAATATGAGTGGAATTGACATGTTCCTCTTCCTGGCAGAAAATCTGAAGTCAGAAATATTTCACAGGGAGGCTATTCCTTTAGCTTGAGTTCTACAGTGAAAATGACATAGAGAAGAACCACAGCCCAACCATGATGACAATCTTAGTTGTTATAAAACACTGTGATTTGGGGGACAGTGGTTATGACCTAGATTATCCTTACTGATACAAGCACTAACAGTGCTCTGCTTTATTAATTTGTCTATATATCTGGCTCTTCCATGAGCTTCAGGGTATCAGAAATTGCTATTTATCTTTATTATTTCAATGCCTCACACTTTGTTCAGTTCTTAGATACTCAATACAATTTTTGTATGAATGGACAAATAGATCAAAGAGGGGATAAAGCTTTAGAGCTACTCCAGTCATTATTGTTCTGCTCAATTATGTGGAGTTATTTTTCACTGCATCAGAAATGTTGCTTACTCAGTATTCATACATATGAGTGTTTTCATCAACTGGTTTGTTGGGTTAATGATTTGGTCATTCCTTGAAGAGACAGTGATTTAACCTAATAGAGATCAAAGCTACTGATGTTGCCTGAATTTAGATTAGATAAGTATTGCACCTTTCTAGTGTGTGTTTCACCATCTTGTTTATGGAGTGTGAAATATATAGCCTTGTGCTGTTTCTGCACCCTTCATCCATGCATAGCCAACAGTATACTGTATGCCCCATTTCTGCTAACCTTGGCAAATTAGCAGAGGTATTTGGGTAATCAGGCAGTTGAGTGTTTGTGTAGTTTATCACTTTTTATGAAAAGGGAAATGTGTTAAGGAGGATTAAGCAGAAGAATAACTATCAGTGGCTTATATTTAGAATATTGCTGTAGTAAAATGAAAAAAAAACGTGATGCCAAGTACTTCATTAAAAAATATTGAATTCCATTAGTAAGGTGATCTGACAAAACCAAAAACGCACAGTTCATCTCTTTTTCTTGTCAGTGAGAGAGGAGAGAAATGTTTATTTTCCTTTTGTCATTTATATTTGAGAGCACTGGTCTACCTTTAATTCCGTGTGACTAGCTATCTATTTTTTTTTAAGCTAAGATTGCAGTCCTCTGAGAACATTGTTGACAGCTTTGAGCTGACAAAGAATCATTATAATCAGTGCTGAAGATATGAAGTCACAATGAGATAGAATTCATGTTTACAGTAGCAGGAACCACACTCTGTGATAGTTTGCATTAGAAACTCAGCAGGTGTAGTATGCAAAACTGAATCACAGTAGAGGATTTGAAGACCTTATGATATGAAAAGGTCATTTTTGTTCAACTACCTGTCTACTGTGTTAAAATAAAAATAAAATATTTCCATCAAATTCTGCAGAAGATAACAAATTGTGTACACATGAACTCAAAGCTTCCATAGTGTTTATGCAAAATTATATTAATTATCTGCCTTAATGTCAACATCATTTGAGTGCCAGAAAAAAAAAGAAGCTGAATCAAAGCATTATAGATGACATTATACATGTGCAGGAAAGAAAAAAAAGCAAATTAGAAATGGTAGATCTTGAAAATATCTAAGAAAACAATATCAAATGTTCAATTGTTAAGGGGAGGACTGAGCTATAGAGATGAAGTTTTGACAAAGTATTAAAGACAGGGTGACACTGTATGTTTAAGTGATGACATTCACTGTAACCACTGAACATAATGGCATCATTTTAATTCTGCTCTTCATATAGGCCATGGGAAAGGTGGTTATGCAAGGAAAGTGAGATTAGTTGTCCCTAAAAAAATGTTAAGTAATGAATTTTCATTCTTATAACCTCCTTGTTCATCTCTGTTTTGAATGTTTGACATCTCAGTAATATTTCCCTTCCTATCTTTCACTTAGTCATTCTTTATTAATGATTTATAAAACACCTGTTATATCAAGGCACTAGAGAATACAGAGGTATAGGATATGATTCCCTTTTTGAGGAACTGATGGGGCAGTGGAAGAGATGAACATATAAACATAACTACAACAATGTCATTAGACATATGGGAGCCACAAAGAAGAAATCACTTAACCCTGCCTGAGCCGACAAGGATTCACAGAGGAGCTGGCATATGAGTTCAGAGTTTTTTTCTATGGGTACTTGTTTGCTGGGTAAATAAATGGGTCATTTTCAGCAGAGAGAACATTACATAAAATGTATAGATAAATCAGTAAGCAGTTTTCTGAAACTGGCTTCCATAGTGTGAGAAATGGCTAAATGGAAACAGATGAATGGCCATAATCCAGATGACTATATTCTGAGAAGTATAGGTTTTATCTCATTTAATGAAGAATCATAGAAGAGTATTAAAGTAGGGAAAAAATATTAACTGGTTTACAGTTTTTAAAAGAATTTGGAAGATTGTTCAGAGGAAACTAAAAACTGCAGTTAAAAAGTTGCTAAAAACCTAATACTCTCATTTTGTTCACCACAAAGATTTTCTGTCTTGAAAGTACTTTAAAGATATTCCCTTTAGGGTGCCTGGGTGGCTCAATCAGGGTTGAGTATCTCACTCTTGATTTTGGCTGACGTCATTATGTCAAGGTCGTGGAATCGAGCCTCGCATAGGTGTCCATGCTGAGTGCGGAGCCTGCTTAAGATTGTCTCTCCCTATGCTCCTCTCCCTACTCATGCATGCTCTCTCCCTGTCTCAAAAGATACTCCTTTTATTTATTTATTTTTTATTTTTTTAACATTTATTTATTTTTGAGAGACAGACAGAGTGTGAACAGGGGAGAGTAGAGAGAGAGGGAAACACAGAATCCGAAGCAGGCTCCAAGGTCCGAAGTGTCAGCCCAAGCCCAATGCAGGGCTTGAACTCAACGAACCACGAGATCATGACCTGAGCCAAAGTCAGCCACTTAACCGACTGAACCACCCAGGTGCCCCAAAGATACTCCTTTTAAAGTTCAACTGCCTAAAAACTACTTAAAAGTATTATTATGCTTTCAATAATATATCTTGCATAAGAATTACCCTAGCCAAGACAAAACCAATAGTGAAACTTCTAGTACTAGCCTTTTGGGAAGAATGGTAATATTCAGGTAATTAACATCCGGAAACCAACATCAGTGAGTAGCTGCGATGATCTGTAAGATACTTACCTCTTTAGTCTTGTAGGAAGATGAAGAGGTGAAATGGGATGATGGCTTTGAATTATTCCCAGGCCATTCTAATTCTTTAGCCCACTGTCCCTAAAAGGTTACATTCCATCCTATAGTATTAGGCACTCAGAGATCTTTTACTATCTTCCTTCTAGCACCTGTTGCTTCAAATCTTTAAGTTAAACTCCAAGCATTGTTGACCGTAATTATCAGGTAGATTCCCAAGTCCATTTAAAGAGTCTCCACTGGCCAAATTATGTCTATACATGTTTGGAAGATTATTTTAGTGCTGCTTTTTGTATCACGTATAATACAGTGATTTACCCTCTTCATTCATTAATGAGTCCGGGTTCTCATTCTGATTACATTTCAGGAATTTACAATATTCACTTAGATACTCAACTGCAAACTCTTTTCAAACCTGCCCTTGGATATCAGGTTATTTAGTCTCCTGGACCTATCCAGGAATTTGGCATATATTACTTTTTTTCCAGATCAAAAAATCTAATGAAAAATGAAAAATCTGAAACGTTTTCACAACTTGGTTGGGAAATATTTAAGAACAAGAAAAATATAAACATGTCTAATAGTAATAACATAATTATTAAGATTTTAGAGTTTTAATATTTGAGATGGACTTAATTAAAAATGTCGACGAAAATCACAAATTCATTCTTCAAGCTTCTCCTTTCTGATAGCTTTCAATTTGACACAATTCTTCAATCTGTTTCCAAACTTTGACTTAGAGTCTTAATACATTATGGTTTTTGAATGGTATTCATTTCAATCATCTCTTTTTATTTATGATAAATGAAAGTGAATTTTCATTTAATGAGAAATTAATATCTTAGCATATTCAAAATTGATTTGATATTTTTTAAAGTAAAGTGCATTTTCTTATATTCAAACAGATTTTTAAAAACACAAGTATTCTGTGGTTTCATTCACACATGTTTTTATTCCTTCATTTAACATCCATAGATGCTTATCGAGGAATCAAAATCTATACTGGGTACTATTTGAGAAAAGTTCACTCTTTAGTGAAAGGAGATACAGATGAACACAAATGATGCTAATAAGACCTTATACATGAATATTAGGGTATTGTGGGAGCAGAAAGATGATTCCTTTATTCTCTACATTTCAGTAGAGAATAAAGACCTAAAAAAATAACTAGAAAATAAATCATCACACTTGTGGTAATGCCAAAAGGGAGAAACACAAAGTGTTAGGACATCATAAAAAGGAGGGCCAATTAAATCACAACATAGTTTTACATATAACCTCTCTCTTTCTTATTCAACTGTTGATACTACTATGTGTCAAATACTAAAACACCTAACAGCCACCAGTGTAGGTGTTAATACACAATACACCATTTCATTCCTACTTCAGATCTCTGAGGTAGCCATTTCTATCTCCACGTTACTCCTGGCCAAATGGAAGATCAGAAACATTAAACAATTTGTCCAAAGTCATATAACTATTGATATCAAAACAGAGATCTAAATCCAAAGCTCATTCTCCTCCCACTGATTTTATGGTGAGCAAGGCAAACATCATTCTTCTATTTACAAATAAGGAAACTGATTGAGAGTAATTAATTTGCTCAACATAAATTAGAAGATAAATATTTGAAACCAGGCTTTCTGACTTATCATTTAAAATACTTTAACTTGGGGCACCAGGGTGGCTCAGTCAATTTAGCATTCGACTTAGGCTCAGGTCATGATCTCGCAGTTTCTGGGTTCTGTGCTAACAGCTCAGAGCCTGGACACTGCTTCAGATTCTGTGTCTCCCCCTCTCTCTGTCCCTCCCATGCTCATGCTCTGTCTGTCTCTTAATAATAAATTTAAAAAAAATACTTTAATTTCAAGTCATTGGCTCTACTGTTTTTGTGTATGTGCTGTATGTTAGCACTTTAAGTAAATTAATGAGGTGAATACAAATTCATAGAACATTTTCTTACTGAATTTTTATGACTGTGAAACTATGAAATTTCCTAGCATTTAATGTTCCTATCACATTAGAACTCTTGAAAGTTTTTACTCTAGCCCTATAGAAGAAATGAATAAATCTAAGAGATTATTAAGAGAAGTTAGCAACTTCTCTTGCTAACAAAACTGAATAATTAATAATCCAGTTCTTATCTATGACACTTCACAACTGACACCATGCTATCATGAAACCATGTTACAATAACTGATAAATTCTCAAACTCGAATTATTGGCTTTCATAAAGAATGAATGAAATTTTAACCTAGATTGAAAAACTGTGAATATGAGAAGTCATAGCACATTAGAGTGGGGTGGGTATCCATATCAAGGATCAGCCTGGTGAGAAGCACCAAAGCCCAAAAGGAATGAAACTGGTGTCCACAAGAGGGCATGGTCTGGGGTGTTGGTGCCCAAGTGTATCCTCACAGATAGATGACCCAAGTCAGAATCCAAGAATAGCAATGAGAAATACCCATTGAAGAGATATGGTGGAATCTAAATAAATAATAACAATAATTATTTCAACCTATGAATTAAAAAAGAAACCAAGAATCCCCACTTAAATAAGTGGACAAATAAATAGAAAGTTTGCTGACAGATGTGATAATTACAGAATTGAAAGTACTCCCTATAAAAATCTTATGAATTGCCAAAGGAAAAATAGCAATTTCATAATTCAATAAGCCTGGAAGACAGTACATTATTCATGTGGTCAGAGGAAGTATTATCAGTAATGGAAAAAAATAAAATTCTCCTCCATCTGATAAAATGCAATGAGAAGAACCACTGTATCACTTCTGTGGTATTCTGCCAAATGCACACAACCTAGATCAAACCATGCAGATACTAAAGACAAACCCATATTTGAAGGACCTTCTAATCTGCCTGCAATCTTCAAAAGAGTCAAGGTTATGGAAGTCAGTGGAAGACTGAACAACTTGCAAAATGAAGTAGACTAAAGAGGCATGGCAATTAAGTGGGGCATGTGATTCTGGATTATACTAGGTTCCATTAGCTGTTAATAAATTACCACAAACTTCGTGCCTAGAGCAACTAAATTTATTATCTTCTATAGGTCAGAATTCCAACACAGACTGAACCCAGTTAAAATCAAGGTGTTGGCACTGTTGCATCTCTTTCTGAAGGCTCTAGGGGAGGATCCATTCCCATGCCCGTTTAGCTTGTGGGCAGAATTCAGTTCCTTGTACATGGCCCCCTACATCTTGGGACCTGCGACTGGACGTGATCAAAGCCAAATCCTTCTCTTGCTGCCATAGCTTATTCTTTGACCACAGCTGGAAAAGGTTCTCTACTTGTAAGAATTTGTGTGATTAGATTGGGCTCACCTGGATAATTCAGGTTAATCTTCTCAGCTTGTGGTCCCTAACTTTAATCACATTTTGCCATGTAAGGAAACCTATTTGCAGGTTCTGGCCATTATGACTGAAAATCTTTGAAGATGTGCATGGTGGTGGGGAGGAGAGGAGGATTTCTGCCCACCACATGCAACTTCTTGTTCTAAAAGACATTACTGGGTAGCTTGCGAAAAATATAAACAGTTTTAATTTTTGAGCAAGTACCATTGATATTGTGTGACTTGGGGCAAATGTATAGCCCTTTGAGGGACACACCAAGATAACCTGATCTCTGAAAGGGACAAGAGAGTACAGAAATCAGTTTTGCCTTAGGCCCCTATTTTTGGAGTACGGGTTTAAGCAGCATGAGCTAGCTAAGCTGTTTGTTAACACTAACGGCTTGCTTATATTTTTAGAACTTTTTGGATTCATTTTATTCAACTGTTGTGCAGTGATTTTATTGTTGAAAGGTAAGAATAACTAGAACCAGTCATTCTTATCCCCTAAACTTACATTTCAATTAAAATGATGTATCTCATGATAAACTTGCATACAAAACTCTTGCATAAATGTATATTAAATCAGGAAAAAAGTTTTGGTTGCTTTCTTCTATTTAACGTTTTATTTAGTGTATCTATATAAGAGAATAGTAATTCCCTTAGGGTGGTCAGTCTTTGTTTTTGTTTTTACAATTTGCCTTAGCTATTTACACTGGAAATTCATTTACAGGCAAGAGTAGTTTCACTAATCCCAATTTTCACTGTATTTTGCCTACTGAAATAGAAATCAGGTCAAAACCCCCAGAAGAATAAAGTAATTAACCTGAATATCACATTGAATCGGTTTTCCTAATATAGGTGCCCTGTAAATAATGCATGCTTTCTTTAAAATGATCAAACCAATAATGAATAAAGTAGAATATTATCCATTTATAGGCCCATAAGTTGGTGGCTGTGGCTGGGAATGTTTCATGTATGAGGTGTGTGCGTGTGTACAGCAAAACTCATGAAATACAATTATATGCTGATAAATAACTATAAATGTTTAATTTCTGAACCTGGAGAGGCTTACTCTTAATTGCTTCAAATCATTAACAAAGAGAAATTGAATAAAACATCTATTGTTATAAAAATAACTTGCTATTCATCAGGAAAAGATAAATGATTAGAACAATTTGCCTTCCATCCTCTAATTTCAATCTAAATGTCTGCTTAAGTACAATATAATATACACATCATTCATTAATATTTTACATTTTGCCTATTTTAGCTTCTAAATATTTTATAAGGTATTTTTTTCTGAAAATAATAATTTCAAAAGCCATATTAAAATCACAGTAAAATAGACTAAAAAATAAACTTCAAAACATTAAATGATTTATTTGATGATATATAGTCAATAAACAACTGAATTAGTACAACTTTTGAAATTTTCAGAATTCTAACCCAATCATTTTTCTACCAAATCATAAAATGATGAATTAAAAACTGAATACAGAATCTTTAACCAAACTTCTTATATAACTAGTAATTAAGCTAATTTAAAAAATGTATTTTCTTTTTAAATATACAAATGGTTTAGATAATTTTTTGCTAGCATGGCTTTATTCAAATTTTGACTATAGTATATTTTAACTTAAAAAAATGCCCTCTAATTTACTCTCTGATTGAAATCATAAAGAATTATAAAATCACAGATTTTTAAAGAAGAGTGGATAACCCAGTTATAATTTTTGTTCAAATTTAATGATCTCATTGTCAATTGGTGGCACTAAGGTAATTACATTACTATTAAGAGAAAAAAAGACCTTTGCTGGCTTTTTGGTCCTAGATAATGAGCTCATGTGTATTTACTTGTGCTGTATTTAATGACACTTTCATTTTGTATCACTCAGATGATTCTTATCATAAATGACATTCTCTAGTAGCAAGCAACAGAGTTACTTCATTCTTTTGGGACACAAGTGCCTTAATTAATTAATATACTACTATCTTGGCTTACAAATTGGTAGATCAAATAAATAACAAATTTAGCAAATATTTGTAAGACCTAAACAAGTTATTATCAAGGAAATAATTTTAGACTGTAACAATCCATTTTGCCATTTGTCCCTGGATATTTTATGATTCAGAAATAAGAGAATTAGAGGTAACACTTGGGAAAAAAGGAGGGGGGTGAAAGGGGAGGGCTTTAAAATAGTTTGGTAGATATACACACAGAAAGAAACTGAGAGATGTGACCGAGTGACGGAGAAACAAATATGACTCAATATGGAAGGAAAGATCAGCCAAATATACAAAAGAAATGGAAAGGGTCAAAAGAGATTGCAAGAAATATTTCTGGAGATTATGAATTGAAATACTTAAAAAATATTAAGTATTGCAGATATACATTGAATTTTCTTTAAGACTAGAAGATTTCTTAACTGTTTTCCATCTCCCTGATTCATTACTATTCCCAATACACTCTGTGAAACAAACTGATGGATACTAATGGCACAATGGACTCTTTTGGGGTCAGTCAATCCCTAGTTTACACATATAATTCTGCCACCAATGTCAAGTAGTGAGCTCAGTATTTTGGCTGTATTTGTCCTTGAAGGTATAACAATTAATCATTATGTAAACAGCACTAACAACAAATAAGAAAAAGAGAAAACACATTTTTTTTGGTTTTATGGAAATTATGTTGAGTGCTCTGGATTAATCCTCCCCTCCAAAAAAAGTTTTCTAAAGTAATTGGACTTGAATTAGGTGTAGACACGCTAATTGTAAAAAAATTAGAAGTGACTGTAAATCATCTCATGACAGTGTTTTGGATGTATACTAAGTTATTACTTCATTTGAAAGAAATGGAAACTGGAAATCTAAGGTGATGAATATGGGTAACTTCTGTATATGAAAGATGACAAGGAAATCCAATCAGCAGACTGATACTAAAATAAAATACCTTGGCCTTGGATTGAAGATAGACAAAAGGATTAACATTTATGTTTTTAGTAAACATAAAATATATAAGTTGTTAATATATGATTTTTTGACACAATCAAAAGTGTTGATGTAAGACCCAATACTGGCTCAATACTGGTTCTATTGATATAAGCCATTAAAGGGTTTCTGTTTTTGTTGTTTTTTTTGTTGTTGCTGTTGTTGCTGTTGTTTTATTTGGTGGCTGGGTCAAGGGGAAACTTTGCAAAGATTGAGCCAAGTAGACACCAACATTTGGGGGAGGGTTGTTTATATTTAGTATGTTATGAATGACTCCTTCACATTATATACAGTAAAAGGTTCATAAAGATAAATTTCTATCCCTACATTCAGTGTAACCATGCACCAACAACCTGGGCAACACCAGAAAGCCAGGTTCAAGCTTAGACTTAAGGAATCAAATCAGCATATTAAAAAGACCCCTGGGTGATCTGTCTTCTGTTAAAGTTTGAAAAGTACTGGCCTAGAGTTTTCTGAGTGAGCATAAATAACCAATAGCATTTCAGTTATAAAAGGACAATTTTGAAAACATTTGAAGGCTAGATTGGGATAACGACTCTATGTGAACATAATTAATGCATGTTGTATAAATTGTATGAGACCACAGTGACTGTGATTCTACAGAAAAAGGTGAATTCTAAGGAAAAGAAATGATTTTCAGAGTTCGTCTGAGGGCTTAATATATATCCTTCTGAAAACTGTAATTGAGAGCAAATATTGGTAAAGATATTAAATTGTTGGTAATTTTCCTGCTTTTTGGAGAATTGAATTGAATATACAGTATGATCACAATAAAATATATGCCTATTTGTTTGTTGAAA
>CM053574.1:98719089-98737433 GCA_028646485.1 Cryptoprocta ferox
TAAAGTGGGGTGATGATCTTGGTGGAGGTCACTTGTGGGGAAGAGCACTGGGTGTTATATGGAAACTAACCTGACAATAAACTATAAAGTTAAAAAAAAAAAAAAAAAGAAAAGTTATGCCCATCTTTCTCTCCCACTTGTTTGCTATTTCCTTAGTAAACCACAGTCTACTGATTTAAAAAGATGGTTGGTATATAATGTTTTATTCAACATACTACTGCAAGTCCTAGCCACAACAGTTGGTCAACATAAAGAAATAAAGTGCATCCAATTGGTAAGGAATAAGTAAAACTTTCATTATATGCAGATGACATGATACTAAATGTAGAAAACCTTAAAGACCACCAAACAACTACTAGAACTAATAAATGAATTTGGCAAAGTCGCAGGATAGAAAATAAATTTGTTGCATTCTTATACACTAATAATGAAGCATCAGAAAGTAAAATTAAGAAAACAATCTTACTTGCAAATGCACCAAAACAATAAAATATCTAGGAATAAATATAACCAAGGAGGTGAAAGACCCGTTCTCTGAAAACTATAAAACACCAATAAGGGGTACCTGGGTAGCTCAGTTGGTGAGTGTCGAACTCTTGATTTTGGCTCGGGTTATGATCTCACAGTTTGTGGATTTAAGCCCCATGTTGGTTTCTGCCCCAACAGTGCAGAGCCTGCTTGGGATTCTCTCTCTCTCCCTCTCTCTGCCACTCTCCCACTTGTGTGTGCATGCTCTCAATCTCTCAAAATACATAAGTAAACTTAAAAAAAAGAATACACTGATGAAAATAATTTAGGATGATTCAAAGAAATGGAAAGACATTCCATGCTCATGGGTTGCAAGAACCAATACTGTTAAAATGTCTACACCACCCAAAACAATCTACACACTTAATACAATCCTTATCAAAATACCAACCACATTTGTTTTACAGAACTAGAACAAGCAATCCTAAAATGTGTATGGAAGACCCTGAATAGCCAAAGCAATCTTGAAAAATAAAAATAAAGATGGAAAATAAAATAAAATAAAATAAAATAAAGATGGAGGTATCACTATTCCAGATTTCAAGTTATACTACAAACTGGTATTAATTAAAACAGTATGGTATTGGAATAAAAATAGACACACAGATCAATGGAATAAAACAGAAAAGTCAGAAATTAAGCCACAGTTAAAAGTTTAATTAAACTTTAACAAATGAGGAATGAATATACAGTGAAAAAATGATAGTCTCTTCAACAAGTGGTGTTGAGAAAACTGGACAAAAACATGCAAAATAATGAAACTGGACCATTTCTTTCACCATAAACAAAAATAAACTCAAAGTGGATTAAAGACTTAAAAGGGAGACCTGAAATCATAAAAGTTCTTGAAGAAAGCACAGGCAGTAATATCTCTGACAGCAACCACAGAGACACTTTTCTAGATATGTGTACTCAGGCAAGAAAAACAAAAGCAAAGATAAACTATTGCGACTACATCAAATAAGAAGTTTCTGCACTGTCAAGGACACAACAAAACCAAAAGGCAACCTCCTGAATGGAAAAAAGATATTTGCAAATGACATATCTCATAAAGGGTTAGTATCTAAAATATATAAAGAACTGATACAACTAGGCTTACATACGACACCCAGTGTTCATCCCAAGTGCCCTCCTCAATGCCCATCACCCAATTACCCCTCTCCCCCAGCCCCCATCAAACCTCAGTTTGTTCTCTGTATTTAAGAGTCTTTTAGGGTTTGCCTCCCTCCCTGTCTGTTTATAACTATTTTCCCCCTTTCTTTCCCCCATGGTCTTTTAAGTTTCTCAAGATGCACATATGAGTGAAAACATCTATCTGTCTTTCTCTGACTGACTTATTTCATTTAGCATAATACCCTCCAGTTCCATCCACACTGCTGCAAATGGCATGATTTCATTCTTTATCATTGATAATAAATTATATTTTAAAAAAAGAAATATTTCCTTTAGACAAGGTTTGACTTCAAGGATACTGCTTCCTGATGGTCTGATACTATGTCCTTATTAAAAAGCTTTGCTTCTGGAAGATTAAAAAAAAAGAACTGATACAACTCAATACCCAAAAAAGGAAAAAAAATAAAACTAAAAAATGGGCAGAAGACATTAACAGACATTTCTCCAAAGAAGACAGAGGGCCAACAAACACATGAAAAGATGCTTAACATCACTCATTATCTGGGAAATGTAAATCAAAATTACAATGAAATATCACCTTACATCTGTAAGAATGGCTAAAATAAAAACAACACAAGAAATGTGCTGGTGAAGATGTGGAGAAAAAGGAAACCTCTTGCATTGTTGGTCGGAATATAAATTGGTACATCCACTGTGGAAAATAGTACACAAGTTCCTCAAAAAATTAAAAATAGAACTATTCTATGGTCTAGGAATCATGCTACTGGATATTTACCCCAGAAATAAAAGTGCTAATTCAAAGAGATACACACACCCCTCTGTTTATTGCTGCGTTATTTACAATAGCCAAGATATGGAAGCAAACTAATTTTCCACTGATAGATGAATGGATAAAGAGGTCCTATATACATACAATGGAATATTATTCAGACATAAAAAAGAATGAAATTCTGTCATGTGCAACAACATGGATAGAACTCGAGAGTATAATGCTAAGAAAAGTAAGCCAGTCAGAGAAGACAAATACGATATGAACTCCCTTATATGTGCACTTTAAGAAACAAAACAAATGAACAAAGGAGAAAAATAGAGAGATAAATGGAGATGCAGACTCTTAACTAGACAGAACAAACTGATGGTTACCACAGGGGAGGTGGGTAGGGGGATGTGGGAAAGAAGGGATGGGAATTAGAGTATACTTAGCATGATGAAAAAATAAAATAAAATGAAAACAAATTTAAAAAAAGATGATTGGACTTACAACTTGAGGGAATTGAAAGGTTATAAGAGAAGGGATCTCTCTAAATGTTAAAGTTCTAGTTTCTGTGCAAGAAAGGGATAGTAGAGCATTGGTAAATGATTATTCAGTTACTCAATCTGCTCAGGGAAACATATTGATGCTGATGCTCAAGTAAACTGTGAAGAGTGTACACATAATGAAAGCAAAAGTGAGAATATTGTACAGAATGTGTTAAACTTCTTGCGCAGAATTATTTGCCTTTTCTTTGTTACTTGTATGTAAAAAATTCCCCGTCAAAAAATATGTATGTGTAGTAATTAGGGCTTCAGTCGTCCATTTTTCTTCCCATATCTTTTTTTTTAATAATTTTCTTTTGTTTGTAATTATTTTTTTTAATTTTAATGTTCATTTTTTTTTTAGAGAGGGTGAGCACAATCAGGGAAGGGGCAGAGAGAGAGGTTGAGAGACAGAATCCCAAGTAGGCTCCATGTTGTCAGTGCAGAGCCTGATGTGGGGCTCAGTCCCACAAACTGTGAGATTATGACCTGAACCAAAATCAAGGGTCAGTGCTTAACCGACGGACCACTCAGGTGCCCCCCCTTTTTACATTTAAGTTTATTTACTTATTTTGAGAGAGAGCGAGAGCATGTGAGCAAAGGAGGGGGAGAGAGAGGGAGAAAGGGAGAATCCCCAGGAGGTTCCGAACAGTCAAGGCAGAGATCCATGCTGGGCTTAAACCCATGAACGGTGAGATCATCACCTGAGCTGAAACCAGGAGTCAGATGCTTATCCAACTGAACCACCCAGGTGCCCCTTTCTTCCTGTATCTTGCTATAATTGTCCTGAAACTTTATTTTAGAAAACTGACAAAGTAACATGTTTCATGTGGCTTACTCTAGATGTTTCTAAACCCTTTGGCATGTCTAAATTTTAATGGAATTGGTCAAATGAGGGAACATCTGGGATATGGCTATTTGTTTTAAGTAGATTTCCTTAGGAACTGTCAGCATGTTGTTGAAGTGTGGGATTGTAACTGGGTAGACACCGGACAGTAGACAATATGTACTTAAAAGTACACTGTTGCATACACTGGCTTGCATACACCATGTTTTTGAACTGCTGATCTTGTACCAGAAACATTTTCAGTAAGTTACTTGCTTTTAAAACATTGTTTAGCCACTTAAAGAAAATTCGATTGTGCCACAATTTTCCTCAAATACATTCCAAATTGTACATTTGTTGTCCATTAAAAAAATATAATTTACACTCCTCCCCCAATTTTTACTCTAGAAATATTTCTGGAATTTCTATTATATGCCTGGCAATGTGGTAGACACTGGAAACACTGAGGAGAACAAGGTAGCTCGCAGCTCTGCTCTTATGAAAATTGTATTTCAAAGGGAAAGAAAAACAATAGAAAGGAAATTAATAAATTGCTAAAATACTTAAGGTGAAAATAAGTACTATGGACACAACTGAAGTAGGTTTAGTTTGTATGTCTAGTTTGACCTAAACATAACTTTGGTTCTCATGACTGTTTGTCCTGTCCTTCTTGATAATCCTGAATTGCCCAGTGAGGGCCTGCTAAGCCACAAGAATAATTCCTCCCTTTTTGAGGACCATATTTATATAGTTATTTCCTAATCATGTGAAATTTTAGCTGACCACACATACTTAAGCTCTATGATAATCCTGCCCATCTTCCTCACGTTAAAACCCCCCTTTGAAATTGTTCTTGTTCTCCAGAATTCTAAATAAAGGATTATGCCTAAGAGTACAACCAAAAAGAAAATAGATAAATTAAAACCGAATTCTAAAACTTTTCAAATAATCCACCTGAAGTTAGAAAATGGGAAACAGGAACAAAAATCAGAGCAAAGAGAAAAATAGCAGTAAAATGGTAGACCTGAAAACAACTTTATAAGACTCTGAATTTAGTGTTATCATTTAAACATTTCAAATAAAAGGGAAAGATTACCAGAATGAAAGATACCCAACTGTATGGTGTATACAAGACCCATTTTAATTTAAAAGTTACACATAAGTTGAAAATAACTGGATAGAATAAATATTTATACACTTTGCAAATATTAAGGTTAGAAAGACTGTAGTGGGCATATTATCAGAAAATATATTTCAAGATAAAAATTATTACCAGAGATAAAAGAACATTTTATAAAAATAAAAGGGTCAATTTATATGAGTGAGCCTACAATTATGAATATGTACATGACTAATAATATAGCATGCAAACACATGAAGCAAAACCTCACAAAATCAATAATTTCCCAATTATAACAGGATATTTTTAACACTCCTTTCTCCGCAACTAAAAGAACAACTAGATAAAGAGTTAGTAAATACATAAATTATTAAAACCACACTATTAAGCACCATGTACTAACTGGTATTTATGGAACACTGCTCAATAGCCAACAACTGCAAAATACAGATTATTTTCAGGTTAACATGTGCACATGGTTCTTTCACCAACAAAACTATATGCTGAACCTTAAAATAAGTTGCAGTAAATTAAGGATTAGTGGTATCATATAGAGTATATTCTTTGACTGAAATGAAACTAAATTAGAAACCAATATCAAGAAGATATATTAAAAACCCCGCTCCAAAAATGTTTTGAAAAGTAAAACACACACTTCTAAATCATGCATAAGTTAAAAAAAGAAATCATAGGTAAAATAAAAAATCAAAATTAAATTATAATAAATACAAAATATATCAAAATTGGAGGGCTGCAGCTAGAACAGTAGCCAGAGGGAAATTTATAGCTTGAAGTGACAAAATTAAAAACAAACAAGCAAAAATATACAAAATACGTCAGCTCAATAATCTAACACTACCTTAAGCTAAAAACAAACTACAGTAAAAGTAAACAAAACTAAAATATTTAGAAGCAGAATTCAGCAGAATATGAGAGATACAGAGAAAATTAAGAATGCCAAGAACTGGATCTTTAAGAAGATTAAAAAATTGATCAACTCCTCATTTGATAGATTAGAAATAAAACAAAACAGTAATATCAATATTAAAAGAAGGGTTACTACTGCAGATCTTAAAAACATGAAAATGATAACACAGTAGTGTTAAAACTTAGCCATTTCACTGCTAGATATTTACTGAAGATAATTAAAAATACATGTTCATACAGTGATTTTACGTGAATTTTGTTAAGTGTTTTATTATAAGTAACTCAAACTGAAAAAGCAATACTTATCTACAGGTGTATCCATACAATAGAATACTACTTAACAATGCACAGAATGAATAGCAATGTACAGAACAACATGGGGAACTCTTAATATCATTATGTCAAGTTAAAGAAGATAGACACAGAGTATTACTCATACTACATAAGTCCATTAATGTAAAATTCTATGAAAGGCAAAGTAATCTAGAGTGACTAATAGCTGACTAATGGTTTCTTTGGGCCAGGAGTGTAGAGAGGCATGAATTACAAAGGAGCACAAGAAAGCCTTTGAACGCGATGAAAATACTCGTATCTTGACTATGGCAGTGGCTTAATGATTGTATAGGTGTATATTCATAAAATTGTATACTTTAAATGGATAGTTTTTTATATGTAAATTCTACCAAAATAAAGTTAAAGATATGAGTTAGGTATAGAAATACAGTAAAACCTTGGATTGTGAGTAATTTGTTTTGCGGGTGTTCTGCAAGACAAGCAAAAATTTCTAATAAAGTTTAACTTGATAAATGAGTGATGTCTTGCAATATGAGTAGTATTTAACACCATATGTCACATTATCACAACGGAGCCAATGGTTCTCTCTCTCTCTCTCTCTCTCTCTGCGGGATTATGGGTGATCATCTCCCATGTTAAGATGCTCGGTCTCAGGCTATGGTGCTTTCAGACCCTTGGAAGGTGCCCACAACTGGGTATTTTTTGTCACTTCAAAGCACCGATGGACAGTCCTTTGCTTTTCCTTACAAGAGTAAGCTTAGGAATGCTTTGCTTCATTCTAGGTCAGGCTGTCTGCAGATACAGACCCTTTCCTCTACTTCCTTATTGCCAGTTACATTAAGTAGAGTATATGACAAGGTTTATTAATACTGTACTGTCCTGAAGTTGTCTTACCAAAATCTTAAAATTGCATGATGCATGTAAAAAGGAAACAACTTTATTTCCCAGTTTCTAGGTTATGAGGAGTATATCCAAGGACTTACACCTGAGGAACTACACCAGAGGAGTTTAACCCACACTTAGATCTATTTAGAGTGTAAGTTTCCGGACTAGAATCTGAAGACATAATGGGTTGAGACTGGGGTATCATGAAAAACTGAGTGCATTCTGAAAGTAGAAAGAATCTAAATAATTTGTGGACTCCAGGGAGTAGCTACAAATTCTTCACCATCTTTCCCATTAAGAGGAAGACCATGAGCTGGGCTTATTTATGTTTAAGCCAATAGTGCATGGTGAAGGATGTGTCCATCCCCGGCTTATGCTTTTAAAAGGACAACTTCTGCTCCTTCCTCTTGGAAGACAACTACCATGATAAACTACGTTGAGATCTCCACACTCAGATACCAACCTAGCCACATGGAGACAGAGAGGTTTCAAGGAACAACCTGACCTATCAGACATGTGAATGGAGGTTTCCTGGAACTTCTAGCCAAGAAAACTAAAATTAAGAACTGAGACCCCAGATGAATATCACCAACTATTTGAATTACCCAGTTAGTCTCTAGCCATCATAGAACTGAGACAAAAAATCCTCATGTGCCTTTTCTGAGTTCTGGGCAAAAGTAATTGGTTTTTCCTTTAAGAAAAGAGCATATTTCTCCAAATGTCTAGCAGGCAAGAAAAAGCTAGTTCTACATGAAAGTTATGGTCTGACAGTGGGCAAATAGATCTCAGGACATAGGAAATAAGATACATTTTGTTTGGACTTTGGTCACCAAAGTCCAAGATGAGCTTGGTCTAAAGCGATGAACACTTGAAAATGTTTCAAGACCAAGTATTTGTAAGAATTTGTAAGAATACTTCATGTCAGGAAGACCCCAGATATATAAATGAGAGGTGAAAAGTTATGAGGAGACATGCACCTGAAGGAAATTGGCAATGTCACTAAACAGGACTTTTTCCATATCAGAATTTATTCACAGCATAGCTTGTATCTTGCTTTCAGGTTTTTAATTTCAAATAAATAATATGCAAACATTTAGTTTGATGATGGTAGCCAAAATGTACTCTATCTATTTCTTGAAGGAAAGAAAAGGAAATCACAGTCGTATTTATTCTAGCAAAAGTCTTTTAATTATAATATTTTAGATTTTTGTTTAATGTAGACATAGTTTTCATTTTAAAATGACCCTTTCTAATTACCATAGTAAGGTCAAAAAGCTCTAAAAGGATGGTTTAAGACTCATTATATCTAGCTCCAGTAGTCCACTAAATCGTTACAACATGGTTAGGTATTCTTTTTCACATTACAATTGCTCCTAATCATTGGTAGTTTTTCATGCAATGATGATGGAAAGACATCACACTCATTTCTAGCATGTGAGTTTTTGTGGAGTTCTTGGCACTACAAGTATTTTAATTGGGCATATTTTCTCATGAGAAAACATGACAGAGAAATGCAAAATACTCACACAGTATATGGAGAATACACATGAAGAGTACAATATATAAATACAAAAAAAGGGTTACAAGGGACCAAAGGGATTTCTTAGTAATGGTTTTCTAATAATCTTAAAGGGAATTCTAGAGAAAAATGTAGGAATTGTGTCATGAAGAAGTGAATAGGCAAGCTTTTCTAGGAATAGAAGCCATTAAGTTCTGGAAAATAACTATAGCTATTTAGTACTATTGGTGGAATTTCAGATAAATGTTTGTCTTTCTAGATAAATGGTTTGCAGTGTAATAGGAGCTGATGGAATTTGCTGTTGTTGTTGTTTTGTTGAAATCATACTTTCTTCCAGCCAAAGTTATCCTATTTCCTGAAATTACTCAAAACATAGCATCATATGTAAAAATTGTCAAAAATCTCTCTTTATTAGAACTTAATTAATTGCTACATAATTTAAAAATAAAATTACTGTATCTCATTAACATCAAGATAGGTGAAGTTTACAATCATCTGGCGGAGGATGAATTCACATTTGTGCTCATACTTTCTACTTGCATTTCCAAATACTCCTCCTACTTGAGTTAATTACAACATAGTTTGTCCTAGTCTCTGTCTTGCCAGATGGAGATACATGTGGTATATTTGACATTTTTCCTTAAAAATTCTGTTTTTTTCTTTACTGAATTATTCCTCCTTACATATTACAGGTGAGATTTAGTTATCTTTTAGATAATTAAAATAGATTTTAAATGATTATTAGTGTTTTAATCAATAAATTGGTTAACACATTTTTCATTTTTTATGATGCACATCTAAATTTAATTCAGGTAGAAGATCCCTACTATAACATTCAATTTTATAAAAAACTATAACAAACAGATTTCTACATTGAGACTCTTGACTTCATTCATTACTTTGTCATATGTTGTTTTATACCTTCATTAATTAATCATAGTATACAATACCTATAAACTATATTATTGGAGGACAGAAAAAATATCAACAAATTCAAAGATATATACCATTTTTTAAATTTTTGAAAATTTCTAAGCCTTTATTTGCTGTCTATAAATATATCTGATTGTATAGTTCAGGCTGTTTTTCAGATAATGACTGTTCTTCAGATAATGAACAATAATTTTTCTAATTGTCTCAAGAAGAGAAGCTTCCCATACTCTATAGTCTTTATTCCTCTAACGAATAGTGTATAAATAGAGTGGGGAAATTCTATCAGGTAGGCTAGAATAAGCTAGAGAGATCCAATTATTTCTTAATTACAGTCTCTCACAAATGTACAATGGAATGAGAAGGCTGGAGAAGAAAAATTAGAGCTGACATAATTTTTACATGGACTTGCTTCTCTCAGAAAAATGCAGAATCTGAGAATGCCTTTTAGCCGCAGAAGATCAGAAAACTGGGCAATATAAGTTGTCCTTCCAGTTTGTAAAGAAGAGCGTACTATTTAGAAGATTCAGGTTAATAATGACAATGGACATTTATTTGTGTTAACCTTAAATAAATAAGGAAATTAAACTTGCATTCTTCATGCAAGAACTTTAGCAATTTATAAATAGGTTTCATGAAGGGAGATGCTGTCTAAATACATTACTTTCTTACATATTTATATCATATTTTCTATTTTCTCCTATAATCTTATAACTGATCTCCAATGCTATTCAGTAGCAACATTCCCCATAAAAAATTTCATGAAAGATCTACTGGACTCATTTCTTCCCATGACAAACCATTTAAAAGGCATACATTTATATTTAAGAATTATTTTCTATGTGAAGTAAATGCATATCTTTCTTTGACTTTCATATATTTCTTCTACCTCCTGGAATCAAACAGAGTACATTTTAAGGCCTCTTCTATATTGTATAGGTTTAAATATTGAAGACAATTATGATGTCTGTTGCTTTCTAGGTGTAACGTAGTCAATTCCTTTCACCACTTCCCAACTTATACCATTCATAAATAAATGTGTAGTCAATAAATACTTGTTGCACAAAGCAGAGAATGGATCCCTATTCTGTGGGTTGGGGAGGGGGGAGAAGATAGGGAATTACAAACATTAAAAGTATTGCCAAACACCTTTAGCTCTGAAGAATGCAGAAAATAGATGTAGACTCAGATCCTGTCACTATTCCATGCTGGCTTACCTCTCTATATAAACATAAGACAGGATTTTAAATGCTGTTCATGTAAGAAGAAAGGGAATGTGTTCATGAGGAGTCTACTGAAGCATATCAGTGATATCTTTTCTTTGCCCTATGAAGCTATGTCATGTTTACAGTCATTTAGAGTTTAAAAAGTCCTTTTTCATACACTATTTCATTCATAGTAGAAAGATTCTAGAGCATCAGCATCTGATTCAGCCTTACTTTTTTTTAAGGATACACAGGTATATATCTCTATAGCAGCACACATATACTGTATTAACAAAGAACATATTCACTTTTTTTTTCCCAATCGCAGTGTGAATAATCATATGTATTGAGATCCAGATGGTAGTTTGGAGAATTATCTGTTACTGCAAGTGATCTCATTTTTAGGCACTTTTTAAAAAGAAGGCATTGAAGCATGACACCCCCTTTTTCTGCCTTTGCTTTCTTTATGGGATATGTATGCAAAGAGTGCTTAACAGAGCAGTGGCTTGCTCACAGGGGAATAGGGAGTTTAATGAATCATACATACTTTATTTGAAAAATATCAATAACCATTCACTGGTCTATTCTTGCATAAACTGAATAAAAATCCCCATGTAAATGGTGCATAGCTTTTTTTATGAATCATGCTCTATTTTTTAGTACAATGCTAAATCATCTTAAAACGTGTAGTTTTACCTGCCAAGCCTAAGATAAATTTCCATCAGTGATTAAAGACTAGTTCCATTCCCTATAATCCCTGTCAATTATATGAATAGGCAGTAATGGAACACTTTATTTTCTTTGGTTATTAAAACACAAAATAGTAATGCAAATGCACTGTACAATATCTCCTTCCTAGATTGGCAGTGTAATTTATTTAATCAAATTCAGAAGTCAAAGACAGAGAAGCAGGAGTCTCTTAAAGTCTACACAGGACAAAATGTGTCCAGCTAAGAAATGCCCACAAAGGATCAGAATGCAAATTATAAGTCTTTCAGTGATTTCTCATTGCAACAGTTGCATGTAATTTCTAGTGACTAACATTTCAATTTCATTTGTAAGGTTACAACTTTGTAATTTCTCCTTCAACATAGATCTTTCACATTCATTCAGAAGAAAGAAAGTGGACCCATAATCTATGGCTGTATAGGGAACATTCATTTTAAAAGTTTTTAAGTCACAGAGGAGACAAATGAGTCAGATTTGAATTCCTGGTAAAAAGTGAAGTAAAATGCATATAGCAGTCTCATAAATATAAGAAATGGAGCCCCTCCCTCCTGAATGGGGCTATGAGGAAGAAGCAGGTGAATCAGGTTCTGGTAAAGAAGTGTAATGTTGCTGGCATTATCTCTATGATACTCACGACCAGTGCTTTGAGTGAAAATTTAATAAAATTAACACTACTTTCTTGATTTATTTTTTTTCTTTTCTTCTTAATCTTCCCTTCAAGATTAAACTCATCAGCACTTGACAAAAACTGCAAATAACAGCCAGATGCAGGAGTTGGTTTTATCTTTTTATGCAAGTATGTGGTGCTAATTAGTGCAAATTGATTAAACTTTAATTGCCTGATCCATGGCTAATTAATATTTATAAGATGAATGAGCAGGAAAACCAGACATTTATTAAAACACTTTAATGATTTTTCATATGTTTTGACAAAGCAAAGCAAATAGATGTTATGAGTATGGATGTGCTAGACTAAGGGACTGTATCTGTTGCCTTCTACCTGTGAATGCCCTGAAAATGCACATTAACTTTTAAACACATAGGTTGTAAACTTATTTTTCTTTAGGGTGTTTTCAAATTATTTTCAAATGTTGTTATTAGGTCAGCTCATCATATATGACATCAACTGTTACAGTGATAAATATTATTAACCCATTTAAATTTATATATTTTACTCTTAATACACATCATGTAAAAACACCATGTTAAGGCAGTTTAAAAATATAGGTAATATGTCAGTATTTATGAGTTTTTAAAATTTAAATAATTTGCAAAAATAATTAGATATCAACTAGAAATATTGATAATTTGAATTTTTCAAATTAGATAGACCTGGTATGTTTCTACTTAATCTACTGATGGCTGTGTCAAAATTCAGGATTTATTCTTAGCTTTGAAAAACTAATTTTACACTGTGCAATATTTACATATTAAATATATATTGCTTCAAGGTAGGATATAAATATTTATTTCTAAAATATGTCATTTTCATGTATGACTCCTAAAAGAACTTATATAATAATTTACAAAAGTAGAGGCTTATCTACAATGTAGATGTTTTGGTTGTTATTTTGATATTTTGCAACTAATTCACATAATTCATGTTTTTAGTGAAAAGCTTTTTCCAAAGAAAAATGTTTTGAAATATTGATATGATTCTATATGTTCATTTCTTATATCCTACATTTAAATTCTATGTTTAATCCTCTAGCACACCAAGCCAGACAATATTTCGTATTTTGTTGCACATTAAACAATTCTTATGAACTCAAATGTTTTGTAAAATAATATTTACTGTAGTCTTACCAAAAATGATTCAATGATGTTCTAAGTTAAATAGGTTAAAAATGCCAAGTAGTCATCATTTTAAAATTAAGGTGTGGTCAGTTCTAATCTTAAAGTCACCCCCATTCCTGTTTTTAGTTCTCCTATCCTAAAATACTGCAGATTGTATTGAAGTTATATTCCCAACTATGATGGTCTTTTGATGTATTAACTTGGCAAGTCTACCTTACACAATTACTCAGTTAAACTCTGTTCTAAGTGTTGTTGTGAAGGTATTTTGTAGATGTGGTTAAAGGTGATAATCAGCTTATTACTAATAAATTATACTCATAATTGTAAAGGAGATTGCTATAGGTAACCAGAGTGGACCTTATTTAATCAGCTAAATAGCTTAAAGAACAGAGTTTAGGCTTGCAAGTTGAAGAAATTCCAGCAATTTCAACTCCTATCTGAGAATTCTAGCCAGGCTTTCTTTCTTTTTTATATCGAAAATTTTCCAAATTTCCTTAATTTTTCACCTATGTTCATCTCCTTAATTTAGTAAATTCCACATATGAGTGAAATAATGTGGTATTTGTCTTTCTCTGACATATTTCGCTTAGCATAATACTCTCTAGCTCAACCCATGTCACTGCAAATGGCAAGATTTCATTCTTCTTTTATGGCTGAGTAGTATTCCTGTGTGTGTGTGTGTGTGTGTGTGTGTGTGTGTACACATCACCTCTTCTTTTTCATTCATCAGTCGATGGGCATTTGGGCTCTTTCTGTATTTTGGCTATTGTTGATATTTCTGCTATAAATATTGGGGTGCATGTGTTCCTTGAATCAGTATTTGTGTATGATGTGGGTAAATATCTAGTAATGTGATTGTTGGACTGGAGGGTAGTTCTATATTTAACTATTTGAGGAACATCCATACCGTTTTCCAGAGTGGTTGCACCAGTTTGCATTCCCAACAGTGGAAAAGAGTTCCCTTTCTCAGCATCTTCGCCAACATCTGTTGTTTCCTGTGTAGTTAATTTTAGCCATTCTGACACATGTGAGGTGATAACTCATTGTAGTTTTTGTATTTCCCTGATGATGAGTGTTGTTGAGCCTCTTTTAATGTGTCTGTTGGCCATATGGATGTCTTCTTTGGGAAAAAAATGTCTATTCATGTCTTCTGCCCATTTCTTCACTGGAGTATTTGTATTTTGGGTGTTGAATTTGATAGGTTCTTTATAGATTTTGGATACAAACCCTTTACCAAATAAGTTAATTTCTGATCTTTTCCCATTCTCCCATCCTGAAGGCTGCCTATAGTTTTGTTGATTTTCTCCACTATGCAGGAGATTTGTAGCTTGATAAAGTCCCAATAGTTCATTTGTGCTTTCATTTCCCTTGCCTTCAGAGATGTATCTAGTAAGAAGTTGTTATGGCTGATGTCCAAGTGGTTGCTGCCTGTATTCTCCTCTAGGACTTTGATGGTTTCCTGTCTTGAATTTAGGTCTCTCATTCATTTTTAATTTATTTTTGTGTATGGTATGAGAAAGTGGTCCAATTTTATTCTTTTGTATGTTGTTGTCCCGTTTCCTCAACACCATTAGTTGAAGAGACTCTTCTTTCCTACTTTGTCAAAGATTAATTGACCATATGGCTGTGGGTCCATTTCTGGGTTTTCTGTTTTGTTCCATTGATCTATGTGTCTGTTTGTGTGTCAGTATCATACTGTCTTGAGGACCACAGCTTTGTAATAGAACTTGAAGTCCAGAATCATGATGTCTATAGCTTTGGTTTGCTTTTCAAAATTGCCTTGGCTGTTCAGGGTCTTTTGCAGTGACATACAAATTTTAGAATTGCTTGTTCTAGCTCTATGACAGCCTGTCCTTCTTAATAGCAGTCCTACAGATTTTGGACTGGCACAGCTAGTACCCACAATTGTACAAACTAATTCTTTGCCATAAATTTCTGTTTCTCTGATGGAACTCTGACTGATACAGTAAGCAATATGCTTTCTAACATGAGTAAGAAATCAAGAGACCATATATGTACACAAATACTCAGAAAACAATGAAATGAGTGAGTACTAACCAGGCATGGACGATTTTTTGCAAGGTTATAAAGAAAGGAGGAACTAAACAGGGAGAGGGGCAACTTAGGTGAAACAAGTACTGTCATTTACACATAAATAATGAGTGATGAACAAGTAGAGTTGAGTAGAGCATTTCTGGCAGAGCCAACAACATTACCAATCATATTAACCATATGCATATGGTATATGGAGAACATGCATATGCATATATGGCATATACAGGGCACATAGAAGAATGTATATCTACTGATGTTCTATATGTTCTTAGAGGAAAAAAATGTATTTGATGGAGTCTGCAGCTCGGTTCAGATCACAAAGTGCCTGCATAACAAGAAATGTTTTTGGACTTATTTCTAGAAGGGTTATAATGATTAAATATATTTAGAAGGGGAAAGACACTATCACATTTAGACTTATAAATACCAGTCTGACAGAGCCAAAAGGAAGGAGTGGCTAGATAAAAAAGGATGAATATAGTGGGGTTTTTTTTTTGCATGTGTTTATCTTACTTTAAAATAAAAATCTAGAGAGATAGTGAAGTTTGTAAATCAAGATAATGACCATGGGGATAAAGGGTGGAGAATGAATTCGAAACATATAAGGCAGTGGGAGTAATTAAATGTAGGCAATGATGACAGGAAGAGAAACTTAGACTCCTAGTTTTATGATTTGAGCAATTATATAGATGATAATGTTGACATCAAGATGGTAAATATTGAAGAAAAGACAACTTTATAGGAAAAAACAGGTAAGTTTGCTTCTGAAAGTTTTAAATTTGACCTGCCTAGAAATTTTCAACCAGTCATTTCTTAAATTTTTTTAATGTTTATTTATTTGAGAGAGAGAGAGAGAGAGAGAGAGAGAGAGAGAGAGAGATAGGAAAAGAGGGAAGAAGAGATTGCAGGAGGAGCAGGGGAGGGACCGAGAAAGAGAGAGCCACAGAATCTGAAGCAGGCTCCAGGACCTGACCTGTTGGCACAGAGGCCGATGGTGGGCTTGAACTCACAAGCCATGAGATCATGACTGGAGCCAAAGTTGGATGCTCAACCAACTGAGCCACCCGGGCGACCCTCAACCAGATATTTCTGAAATAAAGTTCAAAAACTCAAAGATAAGAGCTATATTGGCACATAAACATGAGGAAGATCATGTTACATCGGTGGCTAATAACATGGGCATGAATATGATTTCCTGTGGGGTAAGTATGTGTTAGGAAAATAAATGGACAAAAGAATTTAACATACCTAACCAGGTAAGAAAATTTCTTTTCATCTATTCAATAATTCTTCTACTACTTAGTTAATAAATTCCCTTTGTTATTTATTCAAACTAATACTTAGCATCTAACACATGCTAAGCTATGTGTTACACACCAAGTATAAGATAGAGAGGAAAAACTTGAACATTTAATGATTAGTCCTACATACATGAAAAAAATCAACTTCTGAATGAAGAAAATAGAAAATTTTTATTTGTGAATATTGTGAAAGCAGAATATTGCTGTGGCCAGTTTTGAAAAACATTAACTTCATAGGGCCAACTTTCAATTCCTACTTTAAGCAGAAGTAGCCTTTTACAAAAGGGTTTAACCTTCCTCTTTATGTGATAACAGAAAATAATTTGCAAACACACACACACACACACACACACACACACACACACTGATCCTCAAAGATAGTCTTCATTAAAGACACTAAACTTGTTGCCTAGACTCAGAACTTTTTTTTAAGTTTATTTATTTTGTGAGAGAGAGCAAGTGAGCGAGTAACCATGAGCAGGGGAGGGGCAGAGAGAGAGAGAGAGAGAGAGAGAGGGAATTCCAAGAAGCCTCCAAGCTGTCAGCACATGGGGCTGTGAGCCAGGGCTCAATCTCATGAAGCATGAGATCATGATCTGACTGAAATTAAGATTTGGATGTTTATCTGACTGAATAACCCAGGCACCCCTCAGAACTTCTCATAATCAGTAATAATAAGATTTGTAAGTTAGGTTGTTATATTAATGGCTTCCAGGGTATAGTGTGTAGATTTCACCCATACTGATTCTCGGCTTGGCCATGTAAATTGCTTTGATTAATGAGGTATTAGAATTGTGATACAACCAGAAGCTTGACAAATACTTTTGTATTGGGCCTTGTGTCCTCATCTCCTGCTGGGAACTCTTTTGTCACAGTTGAAAAAAAGTGGGGGAGGGGTTGGGCTATGTCTGAAGGTGAAAGAGGATGTATAAAGACAGATCCCAGGAATCTTCTCCAAGCTAGCAGACGCCCACTTGCTGACCCACAGGATCATGAGCAAATAAGCCATCATTTCAAGCTGCTAATTGAACAATATTTTATACTGGAGCAGACCAGACCACATACTGTGTGACAAAAGCAACAGGCAATGCACACAAGAGCATTCCTTTGATATGTAACCAATATTTTGGAGGTCTTTCTTGTGTTGTGGGGTGCTAGGAAATAGCAGTTGAAAATGATTTCATATGGTATCTGTCCTTCTCTGCCTGACTTATTTCACTTAGCATGACACCCTCGAGGTCCATCCACATTGCTACGAATGGCCAGATTTCATTCTTTCTCATTGTCATGTAGTATTCCATTGTATAGATAAACCAACCACATCTTCTTGATCCATTCATCAGTTGATGGACATTTAGGCTCTTTCCATGATTTGGCTTTTATTGAAAGTGCTGCTATGAACATTGGGGTCTATGTGCCCCTATGCATCAGCACTGCTGTATCCCTTAGGTAAATCCCTAGCAGTGCTATTGCTGGGTCATAGGGGAGTTCTATTGATAATTTTTTGAGAAACCTCCACACTGTTTTCCAGAGCGGCTGTACCAGTTTACATTCCCACCCCCTAGACTTTAGCCTCTACTACAAAGCTGTCATCATCAAGACAGTATGGTATTGGCACAAAAACAGAAACATAGACCAGTGGAATAGATTAGAGAGCCCAGAACTGGACCCACAAATGTACAGCCAATTAAACTCTGACAAAGCAGGAAAGAGTATCCAATGGAAAAAAGACAGCCTCTTTAATAAGTGGTGCTGGGAGAACTGGACAGCAACATGCAGAAGAATGAAACTAGACCAC
>CM053574.1:98737933-98807518 GCA_028646485.1 Cryptoprocta ferox
TATACAATGGAATACTACATGGCCATGAGAAAGAATGAAATCTGGCCATTCGTAGCAACGTGGATGGACCTCGAGGGTGTCATGCTAAGCGAAATAAGTCAGGCAGAGAAGGACAGATACCATATGTTTTCACTCATAGGTCTAACAGGAGAAACTTAACAGAGGACCATGGGGAGGGGAAGGTGGGGAAAAGAGTTAGGGAGAGGCGGGGCGGCAAATCATGAGAGACTCTTGAATACTGAAAACAAATTGAGGGCTGAAGGGGAAGGGGGATAGGGGAATGGGGTGATGGGCATGGAGGAGGGCACTTGTGGGGAAGAGCACTGGGTGTTATATGGAAACCAACTTGACAATAAACTATAAAAATAAAAGAAAATGATTTTAAAAATACTAAAAGAATTCAGATTATTTCTCTAATCAGTCTTTCTTTAAATTTTTTTAAAACATTTATTTATTATTGAGAGATAGAGAGTGACAGAGCATGAGCTGGGGAGGGGCAGAGAGAGGGGGAGACACAGAATCCGAAGGAGACTCCAGGCTCTGAGCTGTCAGCACAGAGCTGACACAGGGCTCAAACCCACAAACCGTGAGATCATGACCTGAGTGGAAGTTGGATGCTTAATCAACTGAGCTACCCAGGCACCCCTCTCTGATCAGTCTTTAGGGATACTGAAACTAGAAGCTTTTATCCGAGGAGTCAGTTATGACACCTTGCTTTTCAGAAATGTAGGCTAGCTTTGATAAACCTCAAGTTTAAAGCCTGGGAGAATCCAGAGTCAACAATACCAATTTGAAAACTGCATGTAGTTTGTACTTTCAGAGTGCTACTTGAGAGCTCCTCATTGCCCACAGGTGCCACCTTAGCTTGCTTCCATCTAGATGCAAAATCCAGCCCTCTTCTTTTTTATCTGCACAAAGTCCATGTATTCCAAAATTTTCTGATTTTAATACATTTAATACATATCTGGGGATTATAGGGAAGGATTATATTTAAGAGAATAAATTATTTAAGAATCAAGTTACTTCCACTGCCTCACTGCATGTTTCCCCTCATTTTCTCATTCTTTCTTTCTTTCCAGTAAATGCCAAACACCTCTCTTACTCTAATCCCCAAGCATCACCCTTTCAATTGCCAAACACTTATAATCCTTATATAAATATATTATCCTTATACAAGAAATCCAGTGACAGTTATTATTATGAACATTTTCTCTCTTATTTCATAAGCCCAGAAACTAGTTTGAAACTATTCTTGCCACCTCAAACTAAAAATAGCTTTAGCTAGAGAAAGTCATCTAGCAAAGGAAAATAAATAAAGAGACTTAGGCTGGGATAAAGGCATGAATCCCAGGGGCTAGAGTCATAGATGCTAAAAGAAAAAGAAATGGAAAAATAAAAAGCAAGATCTGTGTTTATCTTCCTTCTAGATAGGAGCTACTTAAATGTATGAATATGGGTCTGTACTAGATAAAAATAAACTAAAATTTTGTCAACTCAGAAGCCTTTTTTGGCTCTATCCTTCTGGTTCATTTAGAGAAATCCTTAATCCTTCTATGTGTTTTTATTGGGACAATCAAGGCAAACAACATAGTGATGAATGATCCAGACTAGGCCAATCAGAGATTTCCCTGAGATCAGATACCCAAGCTGAGCTAAACAGATCTCCCTGTAATACTTCTCTGGAGCTATCAACTAAGACTGTCTCCTAATTTTAGAATGTGAACCTACATCTGTAGGCTTGGGCTTTGCAGCCATCATTCACATTTTATGGAGATAGACTTACCTTTGGCGAGGGAGAATGTGGCCAGCATGCAAAAAGAAGGAGAAATAAGGAAAGCTGAAATTTAGGAGAGGGATAGATAAAATATGTGTGTGTTGGGGCAGCAGGGGTTCATTATTTGCATATCCAAATTTCCCAAGTATGAGATCCAATGGAATGTGTCTTTTGTAAAGACTAGAATGAGTCTGGTTCTGCAACTTACTAACAAAGAGTAGTGACTCTTGTAGCCATAACCAGCTCATGTTTAATGAACTGAATCAAAGAAAGAGTCTCTGGGCAAGGAAAAATAAATACAAAATGTGTTCCTACTGAGCTCAGTACCTAAAAAGTAGATTCCAACTATATACGGATCATTCCAAGCCTAGAGGACATGACCTGATGACTTATGTAACACTAGTAGTTTGTGAACTCATATACACCTCAAGCGGGAATTTGCATAACCTGGCGTTGCTTCCAATTCACATGGTATCAGATAGGTTCACCTTCAATTAGAATTACAGTTTTCCATCAGATTTTCTAAGAACAGATTTAGGAAATGAAGCTGTGACATCAGGCTTGGGTTAATTCATATTTGAATGAGAACTAAGAGCAATAACTTTTGATAGTTTTAAAAATCAGTATGTCTCTCTATTGATCTCTATTCTCAACTCATTTTTTCTAATTTTGTAACACCTTATTTTCCTGTATCAATTGTCAACATTTACAGAAATAGCCATGTGAAACAGTCAGTATTTGCCACACCAACAAACCCCAATTTTTTGGTAGCTTATGACAGCAAACATTTGTTTCTTGCTCATGTCACACTAGAGCTGTGCTTTTTAGGAGACTGGATGGCTGCTGTTGTATTTGGCTGGACTCCACCAGGCTTGACTGGACTTGGCTGGATATGGCTATACTCTCCTGAGCTCTCCTGGTCTTGGTTTGGCTTCATGTCTGGTCACATTCCATTAGCCAAGATGAGTCGGATGACCAAGCCCAATGCCAGTGGGGTAGCATTTTGTGCCTAGAGGTATGGCACTGCAAAATTCCATGGCAGAGTGTGAGTTTATTAACCACTTCCAAAGAGGAAGAGAAACGACTGGAACAATAATCTAATCAATGACATAACTTGAAAGTTTTCAGAAATTGACACTTTACATCCACTTTTACAGACTTAAGGGATATCAAGAGTTGTCAACTAGAATCCTAACCACATTTTTGATACATATGGATAGAAAGAGCAAATGAATAGGGAGGTAGCAAGGAAATATGAAATAACCATGTCATTTCAACTGGAATATGACCCCATGTTCTCCAAGAGTCCAGGATATTCTAGATTAGTCACCAAGAAGAAATCTTTAACTGCATTAATTTACCCATGTTTATAATCCTACACATGCTTATAATCTGTCTTTCCCCTTACACTCTTCAGTCTCTTAAACAAATCACTCTGCTCCCCTGCTATTCACTTAACACAACTGTCAAGTTCAGTACAGCAGTGAAGTGTAAGCATAGTAAAATAAACATTTAGGAAGGCAGACATTTTAAAGTAGACAAGTCGCCCTCTGTGGAATCAGAACAGCCATTTTTGCTTTACTTGATTTTTTTAAGTGTGTTAAAATTATTTGGAAAGAACATCAAGTATTTAAAAATTTTAACTTTTGAAAAAAAGTGTAAGTTCCTTATAGGGATTTGAATAATTTTGAGCTTTATACAAAGAGTTTTATTCACTAAACTTTCTTTTCTTCTTCTAAATTCAGATTTACTTTCAAGTACCTGTAGGAAATGTCATAATAGTCTTCAAGTTCACTCAGATGAAACATGCAAATAAAGCCTTCCTTTCTCTCCTGATCTTATATCCCAGCCCTACTTTATTCTTCTCTTTTCCATCATTGACTCAGACTTCAATGGAGAAGTTCATGGAGGATCAAACAATCCAGCTGTTGTTTTCAACTTTTGCTATTTTAATGTTTATTTTCCAAATCGTTCCCTATTTTTCTACTAAAAATATACTGCCAAATCATTATTTTTTTTGGAGCAACTCTAATGCTTTCTGTTGCTAGATATCTGATCCAAATCCAATATTTTTCTTGGCAGTTGGTGAACATAATAATAAGTAGAGATTTTTTTTTTCTTTCTGCACTTAGAGCTGGAGAAAAAAGACACAATTCAAAATTAAAACAAATTTGAATATTGAGGTAAGTTCTCACCTTAACATGAATGCACAAAGACTGCTCAAAGGGAGAACATGTTAAATGGAATTTCTATGTCCTTAATGCGCATTTGCCCTTAGTTTTTTACTTCTCAATGCATATTTTTTGAATATATACTGCGAGTGTAATATAGGTAATAATATGCTTTCTATAGCTTTTTTCTTTATTTTTAAGATAGTATGCACATAGAAAACAAAAAATTGAGAAGAGCTAATGATGAAAACCAAAAGAAAATTATTTTGTTCCATTCTGCCATTTCAGTCCTTAAGCCCATTTTTAATGACTCCTAGTTTTATTGTTTTTCTTGCTTTTCATAGTATTATATAATATTCTTATCTATCTATTCATTGATTTATCAACTTTACATCATGGTTTAAACAGGGAAGATTGGGATCACTTAAACTATCCCCACCATCTTATTCTAATTTCTAATAGAACTATTATCTTTTTTATTTTTCTGAAATGTTGACTTTTTAAGACTCAGAAAAAGTATTTTTGTTCCTTTGAAAATAAAATCTCTTATCTCACTCAAGTTAAATATCTTCAGGATGGCTATCATCCTACCTTTCCTTCAATCTTTTCTTTCTTATTCATTTCCCAACATCTGTCCACTAGCCATTTACATCTACATTTTCAAGACTGGTATTTTCATTTTACTTTTTAACCATAACCAACTATCAAACTTTGTTTATAACAGTATGTCTAAAAAAAAAAAACAAACATAAGATAATCTTATATTTAAAGAATATATCAGTTCCATTTTCAATGAACATGCCCAATATGCTGATGTTTAACACTTGGGCAATTTTTTCAGCTGAAGTATCTCTGCATTTAAAGAAACAGCTCTCATTGTTAACTACTAAAAACTCAAGAAGTTAGAAAATATAGGACAATGCTTTTGTCCATAATTTTATTTTGAGATTAACAATATTGTCATTTTTTTATCACTGTTTTGTTGTTGTTGTTGTTGTTGTTGTTGTTGTTATTGTTGTTGTTATTATTGTTTAAGTAGGCTCCATGGTGAGTGTGGAGCCCAATGTGGGGCTTGAACTCAGGACCCTGAGATCAAGACCTGAACTGAGATCAAGGGTCAGGAGTTCAACCAAATGAGCTACCCAGGTGACCGTTGTCACTGTTTTAAACACAAAGCTACCTCACCTGCAAATTTTAGGCAATGTTGTTGTTTTGGAGCCCAATATTCATTAAGATGCTTTAAATCACAACCCCTGACAATTAATGAACAGTTTTAGAGAAGAACCTCCCAAACAACCAATGAAACATAAAGCCCTATTGCGAAATTAAGTTAGTTGTAATGATAGAAAAAATTACTGTTTTCTACATGAATTTGGTGAGTAAATTTATCACAGATAATCTGAGATACCAAAATGTAGTTTTCTGTCAAATTGGCAAGTTATATTAATTATATTTATATTAAATATAAATTGATTCTCCATATCAAAATACATTTCTGATAGAGAATACAAATATATAAGTAAAATATTAGAGAAGGAAAGAATGTTTAGATTAACATATCAATTTTAGCAGGAATTTATTTAGCACATGAGAAGAAACAAACCTCCAAATAAATTACAAAGCAAAGACTTATTATTGGAAGTAAATGTTAAATAGTTATTTTAGCCACAAGTATGAATAATATGCAAGTAGTAATAAGACTCTTAAACCAGAGACTGATATTCAATCATTTGTTCTTTCAACAAATATTCACTCCAAAGATAAAAAGTACCAATCTCTGTCCGCATTTACCTTATACTAAGTGAAGCAAGACAAATAACTATGAAATAAATAAGCAAAATATATAATGTGTCAGATGGTGTAAAGCGTACAAAGAAAATAAAAAGCAAGGAAATAGGTAGAGGGATTTGGAGAAAGGGGTGCACTTTGAATAAGGTAGCCAGAGAAGGTATTAATTGGGAAGAGACACTTGAAAAAAGTCCTTCATGAAATGAGCAGTGAATTATGGCAGGCAAGGGAAATGCATTCAAGACAGAGGGAACACCCAGTCTAAATACACTGAAGTAGATGCAGGTCAAACCTGCTTAAAGAAAGACAAGATTGGGGTAGCTATAACAAAACAAGAATAGTCAAATGCGCATTGTGTCAGCTTGGGTTTTCCTCTCATTATTTCCCCAGTATTTCTCGCCACATTAGTGTGGGCTATGCACAGTATAATCAAGGCAATCTGAGAGTACTGTAACAATTTAATTTTCACTCTAAACAAGATGAAAAGCTCTTGGTAGTTTTGAGCAAAGGGGCAACCTGGTCTGCCTTACATATTAAAAGTTTTGTTCTGGAAGCTCTATAGAAAATAGGTAATAGAGGGCAGGAGATGAACAGTGACACCAATTAGAACATCATTGTAGTAGACAAGTTGGGAGAGGTTGATAACTTGCATCAGAGAAGCAGTATTCAATCAAGGTGGTGATAAATGGCAGGATTCTGCATATATTTTAAAGGTTGAGACAACATGATTTCCTGATAGATTAAATATGGGGTGAAAAGGAAAACCCAAGGATGACTAAATTCATTGGTGAAGGCAACTATAAGAATACAGTTACCATTTCTTTAGATATGGGAATTTGTGGACAAGACCTCTTACCCCTAATCTGGAAAGATAGATCAGGTGTTATATTTTGGTTGTGTTAATATGGAGATTTCTAGCAAAATGCATATCAATAGCATGTATGAAATGAAATGCATAATTCTAGAGTTCAGAGAAGTAATGTAGGTTGGGAACATCAGTGTACGGAGAATACTTAAAACTGTGGGAAATAATGAGGTCACCAAGGAAATACATCTAAATAAAGGACAGGAAAGCTCTGAGTCATGATATATGTTCAAGGTCAGAAAAGAGTGGTTTATAAAGAAGAATGAATGATGAGTGTTATATCTGGAAAGCCATAGGGGTGAAAAATGTATTAATGTTATCAACAATAGCCAAACTATGGAAAGAGCATAAATGTCCATTGACTGATGAATGGATAAAGAATGTATGGTATGTATATTTATCAAAAAGAATGAAATCTTACCATTTGCAATGCTGTTGGATGGAACTAGAGTGTATTATACTAAGCAAAATAAGTCAATCAGAGAAAGACAAATATGATTTCACTCATATGTGGAATTTAAGAAACAAAACAGGTGAATATATGGGAATGGGGGGAAATGAGAGAAGAGACAGAAACAAACCACAGGAGACTCTTAATGATAAAGAACAAACTGAAGGTTGATGGAGGGAGGTGGGTGGGAGATGGGCTACTTGAGTGATGGGTATTAAGGAGGACACTTATTGGATGAGTTCTGGGTGTTGTATGTAAGTGATGAACCACTGAATTCTACTCCTGGAACCAATATTGCACTGTATGTTAACTAAAATTTATATTTAAAATTCATTATATTAATGAATAAGGAATCAAATCTCAAACACAGTTTGATTGATGGTCAGTAATATAAATTTGACCACTGGGTTTAGCACCACCACTGGTTATCATGACAAGAGTATTTTCAGTTGAGTAGTTGGAACAAAAACTTGCTTGGAATGGGTTTAAAAAGAAAATAGGACAAAGGAGATTAATTTTGGAAATTATAAGGAATTTTTTGAGGAATTTTGCTATAAAGAAGAGCAGAGAAATAGGACAGTAGCTGGGGGTAGGTGTAGGGTCAAGGATTTTAGTTTGGGGTTGAAATATCAGTGTGGTTTAATTCTCTTTGGGAATTATCCAATAAATAGGAAAAATATGCAATGACTCAGGATAGAGTTGAGAAGACTACTGGAGATATGTCCCCAGAAAAGTTAGGAGAGTGTGGAATTTGCTGCATCAGGGACACCTTCATGTGAAGAATATTATCAAACACACAGATGAAGAGTAACAGAGGGGTGCCTGGGTGGCTAAGTCAGTTAAGCATCTGAAATCTTGATTCTCTGCTCAGGTCATGATCTCACAGTCCTGAGATAGAGCCCTGTGTAGGGTTCTGTGCTGGGCATGGAGCCTGCTTAAGATTCTCTCTCCCTCTCTCTCTGTCCTTCTTCCTCTCTCTTTTCTCTCTCTCCCTTCCTCTCTCCCTCTCTCTCAAAAAAAAAAAAAAAAAAAAAAAAAGGAACAGAGCTTGAACTATGAATGATCCAGAGCTCATCAGAGAATTAGGTAACTCTTCAGTTAACCAAAATAGTTGAGGTTACTCCTCTATAGTACAGAGTTAACAAATCACTAAACCCATCTTTTTATTTTTATATAACTTCTAGCTGAACTTATTGCAGTCAGGTTAACATACTAAAAAATAGATATATATAATTGTCAACGCAAGATGCTAGTGTGGTCCTCTTAACTGATACTCTTTTAAGTTTATAAAACTGTTTGTAAATGACTCTTTAAAAACTATTTTGTGTAGTTAAATGTGTCTCATGAGATACAATAAAAGGTTATAACCTATGATACTGTAAAAGCCATTATAGTGACATGCTATCCCATGCTGTTATCATGTAGAGCAAGGAGCCTCCCATTCTCTAATGGTCCACATTACTGAACACTGGACGTGGAAATGAGTTTCAGCCCAAGCAAATCAGAGACAATTATTCCAATGTGTGCGTGTATGTGCACAGACATGTGCATTTATGCTATTGCAGATATTAACATGCAGAAGGCAAAAGATTTTTCTCCCTGCTTTTCTAGTCTGTCATCTGTAGTGAGGAGACATTCTAAAGATTGGAGCTTTCACAGAATTGTCAGAAGAATGAAAAAAAATGTCATATTCCTTCCTTGTCATTGACTGAATGGAGGATTCTCTCAGAATCAGGCAAGTAGAGATTCTCTATGTGTGTGAATGAATTTGAATGCATACAGACATCAGACAAATTTCCTGATATTTTAGAAATTAGGGAGAGAATGCTTAGCAGTTTTTGGAATATAATCACTGTCTACATTAGGAAGTTTCCAGAAACATTTTCTTACTAAATTACTTTAAGAACAAAAATCTAGCATGGAGGACCCTGAGTTATTGTCAAAATAAGCCAGTGGTGCTTTAATTACACAATTTGCCTTTCTTCTTTTTTTGTCAATTCTCAGTTAAGCTCAATATCTCATTAAACACTTGTGGAGCCTTTAACCTGTGTCACACCCTGGAAATAGAAAAATGAAAAGAAGCAATTGCTGTCCTTAAGTCATCTACATTTCAGTAAGGCAAGTGCGTAAATAGACTCACACTTGGGGATGACTAGCACAGTTGGGCAAAGCAGATGCTCAGAGTCAAGAGGAAACAGAAAAATAAGAAGTGTGGTCTCTGAAAAACTCACAATCCTAATGAAGATGCAAGTCTTACTTTGAGAAAGGTCCCCCAATCTTTTCCACTCCCCACTCTGCCAAAAAGCAAGGCAGTGGCTTAGTCAGGTGTTACTGCAGAGAATACTGCATTTATTCCCAGCAGAGCCGGATGGAAGCAGCTGACAGTGGCTTTCCATTTCTCCCACGGATATCAGCCAGAGCTCCCGTGGTGGCTCTCCAAGGGGATTCAGGTCTGGTGTCAATTCAACTCTGGCCTCAACTCTGCTCAGCCTCATTCACTCCGTTCCCACCTCACTGGCTTCTTCCTGCCAAGTGTACCAAACACATTCCTTGGTTAGAGCCCTCGGCAATCTGCTCCTTCCTCCTGGAAGGTTCTTGTCTCACATTATCTAGACGACTCCCCTCCTCATCTGCCTCAAGGTTTTGCTCAAATGTCTTTCCAGAGTCCTTTATGACTAGGCTTCTTTAAATTTCAGTCTGCTCGATTTACATTTTAACCTGCTACATCATCTTTAATCTCTACATGATGTAACCTACTGTATCACTTTCTAAATTATGTTTGAACTTTATGTGTTTACTCTCATTAGACTGTAAGCTCCACAAGAATAGGGGCTTCTGTTTTGCTTATATATTGGTGTACCCCAAGCGCATACACCAGGGCCAAGCACATAACAGGGCACATTTTTTTTTAAATAAACACTGTAAAAACATTTCTTCTGCATTCTTGATGTTGGTTGGTGAGAAACTCATGTTCCTCTTCGACACGTGACGAATGCTTCCATGAAGTGTTATTATTTTAATCATGGTACATTTGAAAGCGTTCTAAACCATGTAATAATACCCAGTAGGGTATTAGTAGGTTTAGCAATACTAAACCTTAGAATACTGCTATGGAAAATATGTTTTTAATAGTGGTGACTAATGGTTACTCTGTTACAACAGTCGGTACAAAAGTACATTTAACATATTTACTATAAATATTTTCTCTCCCTGCCTTAATTCATATCTGGTTGTAGGGAAGAGAAGTCAGGTAGGAGCCACAGTCAGGTAGGTATAATTCACACACTGAGCAGATTTTTGAGTACCAAGTAGGTGCCAAGCACTGTTTTGATGTAAGGCATAGAATGGTGAGTGAAAAATACCTGTAAAGATCTAGTTATCAGGGCATGTCCATTCTGGCGGTTCTGTGTTATTTTGTGCTCTCGATTATTGTAAAAGAGATTGTCGTGCCAATATTCAAGGACAGATCTGAGATCATGCATTTGGACAACTATGTAAAAGACAATGCATAGCAAAAGTACAAGGGGTGTGAGTAATAAGCAATATGGTGTTTAGTAAAAATTAAACAATGTTTTGAGCTCAGGATTTCCTTCCATACCTGCTATTCACATCAATACTAATCTCAGAACAGGACTTGAGACTATAAGACAAAGGAAAGTAGAGACACCTGCTGGAGTGACAGGGTGAGGAAACAGGAAGGAGACTATGACAAAGACTATGGCATTTCATCTAAGGTCACAGAGAGAAAACAATCAGCAATGTGAATAGACAAGAAAGTTCTGACTGCTAATCAAGCGCTTGAATAATTGGATATTTCTAGTCCTTTTATTATCAAATATAAAAGGGTAATAAAGAACAATTTAATATTTGGAGTATTTAATTCAAAATTAGTAAGTGCTAATTGAAAATCCATTATTTTTAGCTACTAATAATTAAAGCAATTATAGGAGAGTTCAATCTCCATTGCAACATATTTTTAAGGTAAAATACACTGAAAAGATATTTTCCTCTTTCAAGAAATTAAATCTCTTATATGAATTAGAAAACAGATATTCAGGCTCCAAGAATCCCTATCATTTTGGATAGCTTGAATTTATTTATTTTCCAGGAGATGTAACAATTAGATAAATCTATGAGGAATGGAGGATGAGGCCCCTGAGGTCATGGTGGTTGTGTTTTCTCAGTTTGCCCATGCTGTGCTAAAAAGCTGTTGTCTAAGGCAAAGGCAGAAGAAAATGCATTACAAAGAAAAAAAAAAAAAAAAGGGCTCCTGTGAATTTATGAGAAGTGCATCGCAAAGACAAATATTTCAGCCATGCAATTCCATTCGGCCTTTTCAGCTGTGTGTCCATAGCAAGTCAACGGCTAAATTGAAAAATCAATTCCAATTTAAATTATTGGAATAAAGAACACCAGGAGTCAGAGATAAAATGGCTTTGTTCTCTGAGATCCTTTTTAATTGGAAAGTTATTTCTTCAGGGTATTCTAATGGTTCTGAGGGAAGATTGCAAAATAAAGTTGATCGGCTGGGGGAAGGTTAATAGCTAATGTGCTTTCCTTGCTGCTCAGCAGCCTCCTGTCTTTATGACATCCCCCATCATATCTGGAAGGACTGACGATTCTAAATCATTTGATACATGCAAGGACCGTATTTTCTCTTAGTCTTTCAAAAATCATCCTGAGGCTTGAACCTTGGCAGAGCCTTATTGCTTTTTTCTAGCCTTTCCAACTGGACTCACTTTTGCTAACAAATGTCACAGGATACATTTCTTCTTTCTTTTCCTTCTCTCATTCTTTCTTCTTTGTTACATTTTCCTGGTGGGGCTGTTTCTCTGACACTGAAGTGGTAATTAATGGAAATAAAAGATACCTGAAGAGGATACTAGTAAAAGCTGTTTCTGAATGATGGAAAAGGAAAGAAAAACTTGCTGGCCTGTATTAAACAGAGGGGGAAAAATATAGAGACGTAGTAGATGGAACAAAGGTACAAAGATAGGACAAAGGGAAAAAAATGTAGAATTTACAGAAAATGCTAAAAATTATTATGAAAAAGTTAATGTTGATTATAGTGAGAAACCAAAAGTCTTATTTAGAAAGCTTTAGCCAAAAGTTTTAAAACTGAAGTTTAATTAAACATATAATAACCTTTGCTCTGCCTGCAGAAAATTGTTTGGGGCAGCTGTTGATTAAAAACCTTAAATGAGCATTTAATTTGAAATTAATAAAACAGTTATGGTATGTGTTAGGAAAAGTTACTGAGGTTTGCTTAGTATATTTAATTACTATAAAAGAGATAAATCTTGTTGCCATGTAATGAACTCAGAAGTGCAGATACAGTAAATATGTACTTACGTTCTTGTTATTAATGCATTAAATTTGTAAGAATATTTAGGAATTTAATTAGCATTTAATAAGATAGCTATAGCAAATTACAGTAGTTAGACGTTAAATGTAAATTAATATTTTTAGTATTTAATTGATATTAACTAATTAATTACTGTTTATTACATGGTGGCTAGATTTATCTTTTATGGAGTTATTAAATCTCAATTAAAATGCTCTTTTAAGAGGGCACATTCAATTAAAAATAATATTCTCTAAGAATTTCATAACTCCCTTCTCCTCAGGACTTGGGGTACATAAGTGTATCAAATCAAATAACTAAGGTGGTTGAGAAAGAAACCCAACCGGGATTATGCCTGAGTTGTTCAAGCAATTCCAGAGCTGTCCCAAGTAAAGACTTATTTATTGAAAGTCATAATTTTTTCTATTAAGGTTATAAGTATATCTAGGCTTAGAAAGATGCCGACTCAAAACTCTCTCTCCACAGTTGATGATACTGGGTTCAGGAATTACTCTTTGATAAAAGTGACTATGGGCTATTAAAATAAAAATGCTATTTATTATTTGTTATTTCTCCCTTGGTAGGACTTAATATTTCAGATACAACATGGCAATTAATTGAGACCAAATTTTGCTAGAGGGAGGTTTAGTAAGATCATGAATTCAGTAAAGGGACAATAATTAAATGTGTTAGAGTGCAAGAGAAAGGAAATATAAGAGAAGGAAAAACACAAGTTGAAATTTCATTTTTCCATTGAGGTCTCTGTCACTTCCATCAATTCCTAGAATGTAGTATGTGCTTAATAAAAAATATCATTTGAGTTGACTGTATTAAATCTCCCATATCTGACACCAAATACTTCTTACAGCTACTTTACAATTATTTTGAAATCTAATCTGAGACAGTATAGAGGTTAATTATCTCCACAATGCAGTAGGCTCTCTTCATTTCAAGCCCTGACTACATCATTCAAGGTATGTCTCCTCTAAAAAGTCATATTACCATTACTATATATTACTATTTTGTGCCTTATTGTCTCCCATAATTACAGATGGCAATGTCCATCTGAGGATTATCCTGAGTTAATACATGTTAATGAAGTTAATAAATGTTAAGACATTTTAGAACACCTAACACAAAGCAAGAACTCAACAAATGCTTATTGCTTTTATAATCTCCAATGTTAAAGTAATGGTGTGTGTTTTCTACATTTTGGAGCTGGGGAAGATACATTATGTCCTGGCACACTGAAAGCAATTGGAAAACAAATTAGCTTATTTTTATTTAGTTTTATCTCCTTAAATAATTAATCTTAGTCATTGTAAATATTTATCATTACCCACGAGTCATCTTTTGGCAAAGCTATAAGTATTATGTGATTTTAATCTTTTTTCATGAATCAATCCTTGAAAATCCTTTGTCAATTTTGTTCCTACAATTTTCAAGTGTAATGAAGATATTAAATAAAACCTATCTTACATAGATTGTTGCTTCACTCTACTAGATATCTAGCATGTTGGCTCAATAAATAACCATTCATCATTATTTTTTATTTTTAGTCAGTCTTAGGTCTTGTGACAATAATCTTACCTAAACTAAATGAAATTAATTTCAGTTAATATTGCCTAAAATAATTTCTGAAACACAAGTATTTTAGAATACTTAGAATGCTACATCTTGTTTATCTCCAGTATGTGAAATCATTTTATACATATTTTACTAAAACTTTGTTTATATTATAATTTGATATTTACAGATATATATATATATATATATAAAGTATATGTATACACACTCAATTTCTGTTGTAATTTTCTGAAATAATGAGCTTAAAATGAGAAGAAACAGATTCTCATACTAGCCACCTTACACATACCATCTACATTAACTTAGCTTACTTTTACTCTTTTCTAAGAAAGGCTTTAATACAATAATCTTAAAAAAAACCTTCCAAATCTAGTATGTTTTTAAATTCTACTCAATGAAACAACAAAATTCTTCTCTATTACTTGTGTTTGTTTTGCATTTTTCTTTTGCTTGGCACTTCATAAAGCTTTTTTTCCCCCTAAAATAAGTAAGTAAGAGGAATAAACTTTTAATGTAAAGCCATTAACCAAAAATTTAAATTAAATGGATGATGCTATCTTCTGTGAGCAATAGCCAAGAGGATATTAATATACTCATGTTTAAAATAATAAAGAACAGCAAAAACAAAGGATGGAAAAGACAAGTCCATGGAAGTGTGGTCTCTTGTTTCTTCGATTCTTTCTCAGTCTCAGCTGATTCAACCTTGGTCTTTAGATATGTGAGACTAAGCTCTGTGGCAGGAAAGAACTAAAGGAGAAATGACAGGGCATTTGACAGATGTGCAGAAAAAAATGATTTACTCAAGAGGAAAAAGAATAAAGATGAGAAGGGGGGAAAAAGCAAACATTTGATCAGAGAAGTTACTAGAGGGAAAAAAAGAGGGGTGAAAATGGATACAGGATTACAAGAGTGCTCTGGATGTTGAGATATGGGTTTGAAATTGACTGAAAGTCACAAGGGGAGGAAATTGATTTTCATCACTAATATTTTGAATGGATCAAACCAGAGTTTGACAGAAGAAAAATAGAACCAAAAACAATGAGCTTGTTGATTCAAAAATCACCTAAAATGTCTGCAGGGAGCAAGGTTTAGTAGACAAGGAGAAACTGATGTCACCAGTAGTGACAGAAATGTCTGAAAGGGGACAAAATTGAATGTCTAACTTAACATGGCTTTCTGACTACAAGGTCTTACTCCCATAGAACAGGAAGTAAACAGCTGTTTCTGTATCCACTTAAGCTCACAGAATAGACTGTCAACTTATTATTGGATGCATTCCTTAAGTCTGTTCATTCTGCTCTTGCCTTCTGTAGGTATCCATTCCCCTATTTCTATCCATATCTGTCCCTTACATTCAATACATGATACTGTTATAACTGCTTCAACCTCAAACTCTCCCAGTCTTCTAGATCTTCACCTTCGCTCTGCTGGTTCAGTGTCCCTCAAATGATACTCTCCAATTTTCACCCAATTCTTGGATTCCTTTCATGATAACACATCCAAAGGAGATATGAAAACACTTTTATTCTGCTCTAATGGGCCAGCCACAAAAAGACTTCTGTATGCCTTATGACACCAGTGGTGCCAGAATTAGAGGAGGAAAATGCTGGAGTAAGCAATCCATGATGCTATTCAATAAATACCTATCACAGGGTAACATACAACATCATGTTCATAACTGAAAATTAAGCTTTTAGAGGGTTATCAGGAATATATTTCATGAGGAGCTGCAGAATGCCCTTGGAAAGGTACATGGAAACAATCACCGCCTTACGAGCTTCCCCGTGCCCCATACATGTCACAGATTAGTGTCTTCTACCAATTCTGCATGACTAGCAAGGAACATTCACTTTAAGACCCATATCAACAAGTGTCTTCTACCAATTCTGCATGACTAGCATGCAACATTCACTTTAAGACCCATATCAACAAGTAGTGAAGATGCACTGAGAACAGGCCCCGTTCTCAGAACACTGACATAATTCTGGCTGATGGAAGAGTCATCATCTAAGCCATCAAAGAGCACAAATCTGTTAAACAGATTTTTAAATCTAAGAAAAATGCCATTATCCACTGTATCTGAATGGAATTACTAGTTGCTTACTCACTCGTGTTTTGAGATTTCAGCAAGGGTCCAGGGGATTCCAGAAAGACAGTATTACCCAGTGCAATGTGAAATTGAGGAGGATAGTCCAGATAAGTACAGTATGAGTTGGATGCAGCACCACCTGCGCATACCACAAATCTACGGGGAACAGATGAGCATGACATGTGGATAAGATATCAGAGCTGCACCTCAGAGACTGGGTTTGCTGTGAGGGTTGAGGGTAGGTACAAGATATATGATTGTCAGGACTGAGCCCTGTATCTAACAGTAGACCAACTGGGAACACCAGGGATTCTGGGGAATAAATTTAAAGTTGCTAAAACTCTGCGCTTCATACATTATATCTTTCTAAGCATTTGGAGACACTGGGTAAAAGTTTTCCCCTACCTTAAACCTTAGCACCCATGACAGTGTGAACAGGTCATTCTCTAAAAGAAGACAATAGAGAAAACCACTTTCCTTTTCAGTGAGAACTGAAAAAGGAAAGTGAGGTGCCAGCAGAATATAGAAAATGAGAAATCGGGTAAGGGAACTTTAACTTGAAATCGAAGTTATGTCTTAAATATCTATTTACATAATTTAAGAGAAGATTACATGTTTTTTACCAAACCCACCTACTTTATAACTCTTCAATGACCCAATGGTTGTACAATTTGTCACTGTGAAACGGCGCTGGGCAACAAAGAGTGTGGAGGATGAAATCTAGGTACTATTTCCATCCCCAAGATTTGAAGCTTAGCCTGAGGATGATATACAGAGCATGGTAAAGAGCAGTGGTCTGTTTCCTTCCTTGGGTGTTCCTCTATTCTAAATTCTCATGCACCACTAATTATAGAATGCATAATTAATTTGAAAATAATTGAGACAGAGGAAGAAAACAGTTTATTTATATTTATTTTGAGAGAGAGAGAGAGAGCATGAGCAGTGGTGGGGCAGAGAGAGAGAGGAGAAGAGAGACAATCCCAAGCAGGTTCCTCACTGTCAGCAGAGAGCCTGACACAGGGCTCAATCCCACGAACTGTGTGATCATGACCTGAGCCAAAATCTAGAGTCAGACATTTAACTGACTGAGCCACCCAGGTGCCCCAGGGCAGAGGAAGAAAATTGAAAAGGTGTTTCTCTGAATTTTGTTTACAATAACTTGTATCTTCAACCAACATTTATGCAACTATTCATCTTGTTGGACTGATCGATTTTGCTTGGAATCCAAGTCTCCAAGTAAACTTCATTTGTGAGATACTGAGTAACACAAAGCGTCATATTGACTCTAACTAGGATATTTATAAAATACAAAATGCCTTTTATTGAGGCGCCCACCCCACACCTTACTTCCCCTGTGGCAACAACCAGCTTGTTCTCTTTATTTAAGGGTCTGTTTTTTTTTATTTGTCTCTTTTTTTAGGTATGATTATCTTTAATAATTTATATGTTAAAACTATGCTAGGTCATTTCATCTTTTAACCCTCTTTAACAAATTTAATGATAAATCTTTATTTAAAAATGTCCTCTTCTTTAGGATTTTTTTCTATGCTTGACACATACATGTAATTTACCCATTAATATTAGTGAAAATAATAATTTATGTTCATTCATTGATAGAATAGAATTCTTTGTATCATATTTTCAAATATAGGGTTATCACTTCTGGGGATGTATTTGATCAGAGCAGAAAAGCAGTCTGATGAGTAACAGTTTGATTGATAATACATTGCAATTCATAATTGATATAATCTTAGATCTGTCAGTTCAACAAAAGGTCACTGAGAAATTTGATGGGGGCTAGAGCTTGGGATAAGTTGGAAATGATATTGCATCATGTAAAGAAGGAGGATACTGACACAAATCTACGAATTCATATTAAATTAAAAATATCTTGGAAAGCATAGTAATTAACAGCAAGTTCCTAGAACTTGACATTCTACACAAATGTCACTCCCCAGGGTATGACACAGGAATTAGAGTGTCCTTTCACTGTCAGACTGATATATACCACTGAAGGAGTGCTGGAGAAAAAGTCAGATCTTGGTGACATTTGGGATTTAAATAGTAGATTATCCCATTTATTTCTGTTTCTGTCTTAGAAAAATGATTCTAAATCTTATGCTCTTCTGTATATTCCTTTGCATTAAATAGAAATAAAGGTATTGGAGAACAGTTGAAAGTGTTTTTACAAAGCTCCCTGGGAAATGAGGGGGAGTTAAAGTGGTATTTTTATCCTATTTGATCACAATATTTCATCCTCCGGGAAGGAAAAAAAAAATCCCCCCTGCAATACCACCAACATTGTCCCAATAAGCCTCCAACCTTTTTCCAATCTAAAACTATGTCCACTTATATAGAGAGAGACAGAGCATCAATCACCAGCCAGCCCCAGTAGTCACATCAAAAACCAGCCTAGAAGACAAAGGCTGGATCTGTTACAACTGGCTGTTAATACCTAAATTCCTAATCAGCTCAATGTTTACCATTCTCAATCCTCTTTCTCTCACACATATACTATTAGCGAAGAACTCTTGACTACATACACACACACACACACACCCACGCCTGTGTATGAAACAAACATGTAGATAGAGAGGCCATTGTTCTACGACACTATGTCCACTAAATTTCCTGGGCTTCACATACATATTTACACTGCTCGCTGCCAAAACAAAGCCTTCTCAATCATAACTCATAGTTCTTCATCCCATAATTCTTTGTGCGTCTGTTTCTTTGACCAAAGCTCTCCACACTTGCCTCCCTCTTGCACACTCCTACTATATTTACTGAACTCTGGATCCATGTTCTTCATACTCTTCCCCACTTTAAACTCTTCTCTGCACACTGCCATGTGTTAGTGAATAAAGCTGGCTTCACTGTATGCTTCTTAAATGAAACTGATGTTTACATTTGGTCTGAAAGTGGCATTAGTGTCTTTTTTTTTTCTATTCATTGTTCCAGACCACTAAGTCTCCTTCAGTTTTGTGAAAATTCCTACTCCTTTGAACTTTATTAGGCTCTTTCACATTATCCCCCTTTTTGCTGTTATCATCTAGGGACTATGTTATTCACATATACTTCATTGAAGATAGTTTTAATTGTTTCTCCTACAGCCATACCATCATGAAGGTCTTTCAGGGCCATAGTAAATAAATACCCACATACCTGACTTCTCAGCTCCTTGTCTTCATTGTCTTTACTTCCACCCCACCTGTTAACTGCTAAGGATTTATTCACCACTATGACTCATTAATACAGTCTATGTTCTCTTTACACTACCAGTTCTTGTCCCCTTCCCCCCCCCCCATCCTCTCTTTAATTGAGAAGCCAGCAGATGGAAACTTTCCCATCTTATCACCAATAATCTACAAAGCCACCTGTAGTCACACTAATTTTCTATCCCTTCCCTCTTCCCCCCCCCCCCAATGTAAGAACTATTCCTCTTCCTAACAAAGGTGAGACCTTTCATATTTGTTCCGGATGCCAGAACTTCCCATCTCTTGAAGGTACTATGTTCTTCTTTATCTCTTCACTCTTCTATATTTTAAGCGTCTCAGTTTTTATGGATCTTTCCCACCAGCATTTATACATCATCTTGTATATCCCACATAAGCTCTTACCACTGATCTACCTCTCTTATGAAGTCCAACCAGTTGCTGACTATATATACTGCCTTCTCTTCTTCATCTCTCATTTATTCTTCAATAAGCCTTTATCTTGATTTTATTGCCAACATTTCATTGAGACTGCTATGGCTAAAGTTCCTATAGTTTTTTTTATGCTATGACCACTGAACAATATTTTTTAGATCTCATTTGACCTGACTAGTCAGGAATATTCTACATAGTTAATTCTCATTCTTTGTTGAAAATACCTTTATCTTGACTTCCATGGCGGATTATTCTTCTAATTTACCATCTGTCCTACCTTTGTCAGTCTCCTTCATTATTTATTTTCCTTTGCCTATTCTTTTAGAATTACTCAATCTGATCTCATGAGTCTCTTCCTTCTTAGCATTAATAATATCCTAAGTGAATTCTTTACTCCCCACATTTGGGTATTATCTATGGACCAAAGGTTCCAAATGTTATTTCCAGACTAACTTTGGTTTTTGAACTTTGGACTTATACACACAATGAACCACTTGGAACCTTTTCTCATGCATCTCAGTTGATCATAAATAAAACTGAATCACTAACCTTCCAGTTGAAATTTGTTGCTCCTGCATGTTTATTTTTAATGATCTCAGAAAATGGCATCGCCATGTAATATGTTGTACCAAAAACCATGAGACAATTGAGACAATACTCTTTCTTCCCAAATCTACATATCAAAATCAATCAATTCTACATTCAAAATGCTGCATGAGTCATTCACTTCTTTCCATTTCCTTTACTACCACTTTGGGCTCACCTGAAATAATTTATTTCTTGATTATTACAAGAGCCTTCCAACTTTAATCTACATTTCTCTCTTAGTGCTTCTAATCCATGCAACTATCTAATTTAGCATAAAGATCTAGATGTACACATGTAAATGCCATTTTACTTAATATATATAGAGTGTATAATTATATACTTTCTTACTTGTATGTATATATATAAATTATATGTATATATTATGTATATGTATGTATATGTATACATATATATGTATATATATATAATATATGTAATTATATACATATAATTGTGTACTTAAGAATTCACAAACTGAATTTGCTCATTGAATATAAAAATACAAATATTGCCAATGCTTGGGACACCTTCTTTAAGCTAGCTTTTAGTCCCTGCACTCTCTCCTAACAACATAAAATAATTGTGCCTGTTTTCACCTTTACCATTTTTATATATAATTGTTCATTGCTATATTTTCCCCAAAAATGAAGTTTCGACACCTAAGGTTTGTAATTCCTGAAATAAAAACGAAGAATACAACTCTAGATGCTCCCCACAATCACATTCATCTATTTATGGACAAAGAAATGTAAGCCAATGAGTGAGAGTGATCAGTAAACAAAATAAAAATATAAAATAAACCAAAATAATGGCTCAATAATTGGAAAGTCCTTCTCATAATGTAAAGCTACTCTTTAAGCCTTATTGGGCCTTACTTGCTTCTTGTTTTGTCATTTATTGTATTATATTTTTTATTTTCTTAATTTTAAACCTTTATTTATTTATTTGACAGAGACAAAGCATGAGTCGGGGAGGGGCAAAGAGAGAGGGAGACAGATTCTGAAATAGGTTCCAGACTCTGAGCTGTCAGCACAGAGCCTGACATGGGACTCAAACTCACTAACAGTGAGATCATGACCTAAGCCAAAGTCGAACCCTCAACCGATTGAGCCACCCAGGTGCCCATATTGTAATACATTTTAAAACAGAAAGTGAAAATGAGTTTCTTCCATGTCATTCATATCTAATATGGGATTAACAATAGTATCACCTTCATATTAATTTAATTTGTAAAAATGTTTCGGTTTTTATATCATACTGACAATTTAAGAAGTTATACATAAAATTGCTTTTGAAAGAAGAGACTAAATAAAAGTCACAATTAGAAAATTTCTGGCACAGTGATATGAATAAAAATGATGATAAAGCCTATATGGAAACCTAGTACAGGCCAATTACAGATTTTCTGTCCAATTGCTTACATACTGTGCATTTATATGCACAACTCAAATTTCTTCTTCTATTGGGATGATTTAACATACTCCCCAATGATGAAATTGTTTGGGATCATCTTAAGTTATACTTGAAACCTAGAGTAGCCTATAAATATTGATCTACCCAATTTAGGAGCCAGTTGGAGCTTTTAATTTATGCCAAATTTATCCAACTCAGGATACTTGCACATTATTAAGTCTTTACTAATCAAAAAAAAATTTTTTTTTAATTTGGCCCAACAAGAAGGCCTTGGACAGAAAGGAGAGTCAGACCTGAAATCCAGTTAGCATGTCATAACCAACCCAAACTCCTGACTGAAGACTGAAATATATTTGCAAATTTTCATGCAATAAGTAACTGCTGAAAACTTAATGAAATGAGCAGTCTCAGTTGCTGCCTACTACTAGGAAGACAGATTCTGGAATATAAACTCATAGAAGTTAATTCCCTGTTTTTACAAAACCCAAAACTTATTAGAAAACGTTTTTCTTAAATTTTTTTAATGTTTATTTATTTTTGAGAGAAAGAGAGAAAGGAGCACAAGAAGGCGGAGGGGCAGAGAGAGAGACACACAGAATCTGAAGCAGGTTCCAGGCTCTGAGCTGTCAGCACAGAGCCCAACGCAGGTCTCGAACCCACAAACTGTGAGATCATGATCTGGGCCAAAGTCAGATGCCTAACCAACTGAGGCACCCAGATGCCCCTAGAGAAGCTTTTTATTTCTTTCTATAGTATTTCTACATTTCCTATGGTATATCATTTTCTTCTGCCTTTTCTCTTAGAATTACTCAAGTTTGATCCCATGAGTCTACCTTACAGTATAGAATTTCTATAGTGTATCATTGAAGGTACCCAAAATATATTTTAAAAATTACTGAAGTCTTGAAAAAAATGGGAAAATGTGATCTAAAGAAAAAAAAAGTAAAGAGAAAATAACCCAAAGATGAGCCAGATATTAGATTTTGTAGAAAAGATGTTAAATTATCTTTTTACTATATATAACAATGTAAGGGGAAGTTTGATAATAATTAATGAATACACAAAATTTTCAGCCTACAAATGAACACTAAAGACAAACCAAATAGGAATTCTATTTCGAAATATTTGAAATGAAATAGTAACTAATGGACTTAACATTATGCAGAAAATAAAAACAAATGCTCCATGAACCTAAAATAGATCAAAGGAAATTATCTAATCTGAAGGGTCTACCTCTCTAGAGGCAATGTATTGAGAAAAAATAAGCAGAACCTAATGGGGGCATCACACAGTCTATAACATGTATGCAACTGAAGTGACAAAGGAGACAAGAGAGATAAGAACAGAAAAAAATTAAAATCATAATGAAAATTTCCTAAATTTCATGAAATTATAAACCAATGAAGCTCAGAGAACTCTAAGCCAGGTAAGTACAAAAAAAAAAAAAACCTATGCTTAATATATTCTAATACAACTTTTAAAAACCAATGCTAACAAGAAAGTTTTCAAAGTAGTGATTGAGAAGAATAAAATACCACATAATGAGGGAAAATATATAATAACATCTGATACATTAAGTTAAGATTTAGTTGTTTAGCAAATCCTTTTCATGAAGAAAACTCAAAAACTAGATTATTATACTTGAGAATTATATCAAACATTCAAAGAAGAAAATACCAATATTATAAGGTATTTCCCCCAAAACATACTGTATGAGGCTACCATAATCTTAATATATATTGTCAACTCTCATGAACATAGAAGCAAAAATCTTTAACATAATATCAATGAATTGAATCTGAATCCAGCAATATATAAAAAGAATAATACTTGATGTTCTAGTGGTATTTATTCCAATATTAAAAGATTGGGTTATTTTTAAAAACCTAATCAATATAAATCATAATATTAACAAATAAGAAAACCCATGTAGTCATTTTAATAGATACATAAAAATAATTTTGATAAAATGCATTCATGATGGAAGTTCTTAGTAATCTCAGGATTATAAAGGATCTTCATCAATTTGATAAAGAGTATCTATAAAAACCTGGGATAAATGTCACAATTATGTAATATTGAATGATCCTCTCCTAAGAGTAGAAACACTGAAATAATGCTCTCTCAACTCTTCTATTCAATATTAAAATGAAGGGTCTATCCAGGGGTGCCTGCGTGGCTCAGTCAGTTAAGCCTCCAACTCTTGGTTTTGGCTCAGATCATAATCTCACTGTTTGTGAGTTCAAGCCCCACATCAGGATCCATGCTGAGAGTGCAGAGCCTGCTTGGAATTCCTTCTCTCCCTCTCTCTCTCTCTGCCCCACCCTCCCCTCTCAAATATAAATAAACTTAAAACAATTAAAAAAATAAAATGAAGGATCTATCCATTACAATAAGGCATAGAAGAGAAGTAGAAAGCATGACAATTAGAAAGGGAAAAGTCAAATTTTCTCCCTTTGGAGATAATATGAATACCTCAATAGAAATTCTAAGAAACCTAAGAATGATTCTAAGAATTATTAATACTCATAAAAGTATTTAGCAAAACTGTAACACTCAAGATTACAAAATCCAGTTTCATACAATCAAAATACAATGCACAAAAATTTTAAAATTATATTAACAATTATATCAAAAATATAAATAATTGGCAATAATTTAACAAAGGACATATAAGAATTCTACATTGAAATCTATAATATTTTGTTGAGGGTAATTAAAGAAAAACTAAAAAATGTCTTTATATATATACCATATTCATGAATTAGAACACTATATATGATTAAGAAATAAATATTCCACCAATTGATATTTAATTCAATTTTATCTCAATCTTCATCTAAGTAGACATTTTTGGAGAAATAGACCAGCTGATTCTAAAATTTATATATAATTCTAAGAACATAAAATAGAGCAATCTTCAATAAAATAGTAAAGCTTGAGTATTACATTGCCCATCTTACTATGACATTATAATAATCAAAACTGTATAACACTGTCATAAAAACTGACTGGTGGATCATTGGAATTGAACTGAGATTCCATATATAGGATTCTATTTGATTTTTGACAAAGGAACCAAAGGAAAGAAACCTACTAGGAATGAAAAGTATTTTCCAAAGGTGGATCTATAATAACTAGATACTCCTATAAGGAAGAAAAAAGAGAAGAAAAATAAGAAGAAAGACAGGGAGTGAGGTAAGGAGGAGAAGGAAGAAATAAATGTTAAAGAAGGAAGAGGGAGAGAGGTGGGGGAGGGGGAGAGGATGAGGACAGGGTGATGTAGAGAGGAAGACGTGAAGGGAGATCTTTGATCTTTATTTAACACAAAACACAAAAAATGTTTTGAGATGATTTCTAGACCCTGACCTATTTGCTTAATGTTTATTTGTTTATTTTTGGGAGAGAGACAGAGAAAGAGAAAGAGAATCCCAAGCAGCCTCCACACTGTCAGCTCAGAGCCAATGTGGCGCTTAATTCCATGAACCATGAGAACATGACCTGAGCCGAAACCAAGAGTCAGACACTCAACCGACTGAGCCACGCAGGCACCCTTAAACCTCGATTTAAAAGGTAAAATAATAAAGAAACCATGAAAATATTTTGGGGTGTTCTAAGTAATCTTAAAAAAGAAACAACACAATTATCATTAAAGAAAAGAAAATAAATTAGGCTATATCAAAATTAAAAGTTTCCACTCACAACAGCTAAAAGGTGGAAGAAGCCCAACTATTCATCAACAGATTAAGGGATAAACAAAATGTGGTATACACAATACAATGGAATATTAGAAAAGATTGAAGTTGTGATACATGCAACAACATGGATGAAACTCAAAAATACTATGTTAATAAGTAAAATAAGCCAAACACAAAGATAAAAATATTACATCATTCCTGGGGCACCTGAGTGGTTCAGTCAGTTGAATGTCTTGCTTTGGCTCAGGTCATGATCTCATGGTTTGTGAGTTCAAGCCTCGCATCGGGCTCTGTGCTGACAGCTCAGAGCCTGGAGCCTGCTTCAGATTCTGTGTCTCCTTCTCTCTGCCCCTCCCCCACTCACACTCTGTCTCTGTCTCTCTCAAAATTAAAAATAAAAATAATATTCCACTACACCTCTTATATTAAATATCAGGGATAAAGACGTAGAGACAAAAAAGCACATTAGTGGTTGCCAGGAGTTGCAGAGGGGAAGGAAACTGCTTAAAGGCATGGCGTTTTCTTATGGAGTGATGAAAATGTTTTGGAACTAGATAGAAGCATAACATTGTGAATGTACTGAATGTCACTGAATCATACCCTCTAAAATGAATAATTTTGTGTTTTATAAACTTCTTCTCAGTTAAAAAAGATGTAAAGAATTAAAAGTTTCTGCTCACCATGATGACATCATTCAGAAAATCAAAGCAGAATCACAGTCCGGAAAAAAGATTGCCATATATGTATATATTTCTATCCTAGAGATATAAAGAACTTCTACAACAATTATAATTATTGTTATAAGAAGACGGGCAACCCAATTCAAAAAAAACTGGTAAGACATATGAATAGACACTTCAGAAAAGGAAATGTACAATGATCAAAAACTGTGTGAAGAAATGGTCAAATGATTAGTTACCAGGAAATTGCAAATTCAAACCACAATGAGTTACTACAACATGTCAATAAGTAAGCAAGAATTAAAAAAAATAAAAATGCCAAATGTTGGCAAGAACATGGAATAATGTAACTTTTTATATACTGTTGATAGGAGCAAAATTGGACTAATACTATGCAAAATGACTGGCAGCTTTGTTACTAAAAAAAATAAATTATACTCCCTGTGGCTCATCCATTCCATTCCTAGGTTTCTATTTAAGAAACTTAAATGCAGCACACATAAAAAATAAGCAAGTGAACCAAGAGTGTTCATAGCAACTTTATTCATAATGTCCCCAAGAGCTCTGATGCCTCTTGGGAAGAGAATGGATAACCAGATATCAGTAGTTGTATATGCACACAATAGAATATGCCACCAAGCAGTAAAAATAACCAGTCTTCTAATTCGTACAATAACATGGATGAATCTCCAAATGATGTACCACATAAAAGGCAGGGCAGGGGGGGAAGCTTTACCTCAAACAATATAGACCATAGGATTCCACTTCTATGAATTTCCAGAGCAGGCAAAACTAGTCTATGGCAAAGAAAAATCACAGCAATGGATGCCTCTCTGGAGGTGGAGATAACTGGGAAGAGGTAAGAGGGAACTTTCTGGGGCAATAGTAAGAATTTGTACCTAGAAGAGGTTTGGGTTACATGGGCTTATGAATTTGTTAAACCTTTTATTAACCTGAGAACTCAGAGAATGTAAATTGTCATAAACACTTTAAAATCCAAATGTATTATATGTATTCTACCAACTAATTAACTGCATTCCCAAATATGTAACCATAATAAATATGTCTTATATGAAACAGGATATATGTAGGAGAATATTCAAAGAGGGGTGCCTGGGTGGCTTATTTGGTTAAGCGTTGGACTCTTGGTTTTGGTTCAGGTCATGATCTCACAGTTTTGTGAGTTCGAGCCCCATGTTAGGCTCTGGGCTGGCAGCTCAGAGGCTGCTTAGGATTCTCTGTCTCCCTCTCTCTCTGCCCCTCCGATGCTCATGCTCTCTCTTTCTCTCTCAAAATAAATAAACTTCAAAAAAAATATTCAAAGAAGTATTGTTTACAATTGCCTGAAACTGGAAACAACCAAAATGGTCATCAGTACTGGCACAGACAAATAAATTGTGGCATACTGTGAAATATATAACAATGTAAATGAATCAACTAGGGCTCCACCCAACAATGTTGATGAGTCTTACAAATACAATTTTGAAAGGGAAAAGCAAGACACAAAATGCAATTACAGTGTGATTCCATTTTTATAAGTTCTGAAAACAAGTAAAATAAACCATATTCTTTGAGGATATATTTATAAATTCTAAAAAGAAAGCAAGAGTATTAATATACAAATCAACACACTGGTAGGAGGGGATTGATTGAGAAACAGTATAGATTGCAGGAAAGCTACTGAACTGCAAGTAACGTCTTAATCATTCACCTTCTTGATACTTACTTTGGATTGGTGTTATATGTATAAAATTGTAATCTACAACACTCATTTTAAAGTGAAAATCTTTGGTATAAACTCTTATCATATCCTTTCGTTATTTCCACAAACTTGTATTATCTTACTGCCTAATGGAAATTAAATGGGTAAAATATCTATATGTTTGTTTATTTAAAGCATAATTAAATAATAGCAATAATAGCTATACGTATTTTATATATATATATATATATATATATAGGTTTACATATTCTAGTGATCTATATCCATTGCTAAAATACATATCATATTAACTTTAGAATAGTACTTAAATAAAAAAATCAAAGACATATTTTAGTATTCAGTGTGCTAATCTATGAGTCTTTTGTGAATGAGATGAAAGATAGCTATTTTTTGCTTTGTCAGCAAATTTGTTTCCTTGGGTTATATATTGGTTATCACCTTGTTCAAACCGGCTGATTTTTAACACATCTTTATTTTTTTATGTTTGTCCATTAAAGGTTCCTTTAATGCGTCTTCATTTGCTTAGGTTTGTGTATATGTGTCAAAGTACTTTTCAATGTTAAATGGAAGAAATCAAGTATAACTATGAATGCTTGGTATTTCTGACTCCAACACCAATGCTAAAATTATAAAGGGGGCAGACTAGGGAGTTTTCACCACTGTTGTTCTCTTTTAAAAGGAAGAGGGCCTGCAAATAAACTACTTTCATATCTACTAGTTTGGCACTTCAATTCTATTCTTGAACTGATGGCTGTTTGACATTCCATGATGAATGGTATGTGGTCAGCTATTTCAGATTTTTCCGTTACTAGAATTACATTTCTAATGTAAGGATGGGTTATTATTAGCTAAAGCTTTTATTTCCTGGGATTAGGTAAAATGAAAAGGGTTATTTCTGTTGATACACCCCATTTCACATTGCAATGCAACTATTCAACTGAAAACGTCCTTAGATTTCTATTTGAATGGTCAAGGAATGGCTGATTATGTGCTGTTGGCCTTTAAAGGGCCAGTGTCACTTGTAGTCAAAACAAAGTTATTCATTTAATCATTTTATAGTCTTGAGCTATTTAAATTTTCTTTCTCAAAATTTTCTTGTAATAGTACTGAAAGATTTCAAGATATTTTTTTTAAAAAGTACGTGAAACAAAAACACTATATTATCTTTGGATAATGTCACATGAAATTTTATATTTCTATGTAAAAACAATACTTGCTTATGATATTGGCTAGATGTATTTTTATTCATCATTTAAAAATCATCTATATTTAGAAATATTTATAAGCATTTTCCCCTTATTCAGATGCATTAACTTGTACAATAACGTGTTTCTCGCTACTGAGAAAGGATACAGTTGATGCAGGAAACAACAAGGGATTTTTCATAGGGGTAAAAATGTAGCAACATAGACTATGGTGAAGATGGTTTATGAGAATAAGAGATATTCCGCTGTGGGTGAACAACGCCTTAGCTCTACAACTGCCATACTTAACACAGATAATTGGGCCTACATAATGCCAATACTATTAAAAACCATCACATGACTCCTATTGTAAATAGTATTGTGTATGAAATAAAATATAGATTTCTGGGAAAAGAAATGCTATAATCTCTTTGAATCACATGGATATAGCAACATAGATATATAGAAATATAGATATAAAGATATATATATAGATATACAGAAATATAGATATATAGGAATCACTAAAATCTAGCACTTCTAGAGGAAGCAGTTATATTGTTTAACCAAATGATAACCTTGAATAACATTTAGAAAACAGATTAAAAACATTGTCAAGTAGGAAGAATATAATCATAGTCATATAAACAGTTGATTTGAATATATGCTGTATTTTCATATTTAAAATAGTTTTTAAACATTGGGCAAATATATGGAAGTAGCTAGAAAATAAAATATCCAGAAACTATTCAATAATCCTAAATTTTCTGACAATAGCCATAAATTACTCAATAATAAATAATCTGCTTGTACAATGAATATAAAATAAAGCCCAACTGCTGCATTACTTCTCATATTCACATTCATTAAAGATTAAATCAGGAAATATGCATCAATAATGGAAATTTAACATAATGATAAAAAAGTAACTTTTTAAACATCATCCTAAATATAAGTGGAAGTGAGGAACCCAAGCCTTCATAACCACATGGACCGCCGCATTATTCTTTTCTTTTTATTGTTTTAATATTGATCTGGGCTCTGAAAATGAGAGTTTAACAGGAAATCAAGAAGGAGAAGTCTTCTTCACAAGCACAAGCACAACTGTATTTCTCATATGCCTTGCGTATCCACCCGCTCCTGTAGATAAAACACGTGCTGTTTTCCTATTCTGCAAAGTGAGGCCTTAGAGCTCATGCACAAGAAGAAATAAAAAGAAATCCCTTTTTAAGGAATGGCAACACCCCAGTCACTTTAGTTAGTCAAAGTTGATAACATGAACCCTCTGTTTCCTTTTCAGTTTCTCTGTATGAGCATGGCAACGTCGGAAAAGTGCGGAGGCACTTGTCACTGCCAGACAAGTGAGTGAGAAGCGTCCTCTTCCTAAAATCTATTTCCCCGCCCAACCACTTTCCCTGTGCCTCTCTCTGTGTCTCTCTCTCTTTCTTAGTAGAAATTTGCTGGCCCAGGATTTTAAATACAGAAATGAGCATTTTTACAACATGAATTTTATGTTTCCCGGTGTTTTTTAATGATATGTTAATTTGAGGCTCCCATATTACTTTGAAGGAGAGGCTGTGGCTTTAATGCTGCCCCCTATTCTTCTAATCTATTCTTTAATTGAAGCCAAGACCAAAAAACCAACATAGATGCCGAGGCAGCCGGGAAAAGGGAATTTTTCCTATCCTTACACGGCATTAATTTATTCATAGATTTAGACAGTCACCCAGTCAATAAGCACATATGGACTGCTATTTGAACATTATTTGATAGAGTCTGGGTTTGATGGAGGCTTCCCCCATCACCTGCAAAAAAAAAAAAAAAAAAAAAAAAATTTACCAATACCATCTCTACTTCCCTTGACAACAACATAGGAACAAAAGCCAGATAATAATTTTAAATATGCCTCCTCAGAGCAAAGATTAAGGGATTCCAGGAATGGAGAAAAACAGAAGGGTAGAGAGGGTACAAATGGGGTAATGCTATTTTTCTTAGGTCTTTTTAATTTCTCCTTACTTTTTAATTTTATTCATGTTTATTCATTTATTTTGAGAGAGGGAGAGCGTACATGCGTGAATCCACAAGTGAGGGAGGAGCAGAAAGAGAGGAAGAGAGAGAATCCTAAGCAGGCTCCACACTGTCAGCACACAGGCCATTGCAGGGCTCCATCTCACAAACCTGGAGATCATCACCTGAGCCGAAATCAAGAGTTGGATGCTTAACGGATTGATCCACCTAGGCACCCCTCTCCTTACCTTTTAAATGAGATAATGTAAAGATCCAGCAATGGACAAAAAGATACTGGTCGTCTCCTGAGCTGACTGTGCTCCCAATGACTATCTATCACTTTGCCTCAAGTACCATAAAAGAGATCTTTTCCCCTATGATTATTACCCCACAACTTTATGGTATCAAAAATAAATAACCTAATAAAGTAAATAAATTATATGAAATTAAAACATACTGTTTTAAACGATGCTCAATATTGTTCTAACCATTTTTATTATATATTGTTATTTTAAGGCTCCTACTCTTCTCAGAGATACTTTAGGAAGAGGAAGGGCAATTTAAATGCAAAATGCCTTTTTTTTTCCAAAGAGGGTGTAAACCTATAAATGCATCATTGCACACGTGGATGAATCTTTCATAAAAATGGAAAGTGAGTAATGAGGTGCATCTATCTCCCCAATATGATTACTTATGAAATTCAATGGCAGGCACATTCCTCTATGATTAACTAATTCTCAACAGTTCTCTGCCAATTTTTTTTTAATTTACACTTGGGCTTTATTTGTGTTTTTATACCAGATTCCATGAATTCAAACATTCCTCTTATCTCTCCCATGAATGAACTAAAATATTTCTCTTATCACTTCTTACTATTTACTTCCATAAATAATAACTAATTTGGAGGCTGCCAGTCCTCAAAAAGCCTTGTTTATTCTGAAATAGGTAGACGTCATTGGATTTTTAACATCTCCACCCTAAAATCAACTTATCATTTGAAATAACATTCTTAAAATGTATATACAATATACCTAACATCTTGATATTTATTTATATAGATCAGTCAATGCTTAGAAAGTTCATGGGGATGTTCTTTCCTCTTGAGGCATAGACTGGGCATGGATATAGCAAAGTGTCCACTAGGGAGAGCTGCCTTACAGCACACCACAGCTACCAGCGCTGCCACACTGGCTAGATCTCCATCATCAGTAACAGTAATGGAAAATACAACAGTAGCTCTCCCAACCATGTAAATTTAGCACTAGCATTTCCCAACACCCAGTATCCTTATGGGATTATATTTGTGGTTCACAGGTGTCTGGATCTGCCTAAATCATCAATTTTGGACTTCACTACTATTTCGGTATGGAATGAGCCATGTTCCAAACCATTTTACTTTCCAATTCTTCATTCCTCTTTGGCTGTGTAAAAGTAACTTTATAATAATAATATCCTTGATTATTAGGGAAAAACATATTAATCACATTAAATATGGTAAAAAAGTTGAGTCATTGAAGAAGAAAATAGATTTATAGAGAAAGGAATACTTTTTTAAAGGCTAAGCATTGCCTTCAAATGCTAAGCATTTATGGATGAAAAAGCAACTGCAAAACCACATAGCTTTAATTGTGGAACAAGTAAACAAACTCTACCACGATTTTTAAGAAAAATGGGCATATACCTTAAAGATTATCATATCATCCTTATACTCAGGATTGACACTTTCAAATCACTTTGTCCATGTAAATAAGGAAGAGAGAAAGTTCATATTGGATTTTGTGCTTTAGGATCATTTTTATGCACAAGTTGTCTTATCTCAAAAGAGGAAGAGCTAATTCAAACCCACTCAGTTTGGCTAACAAAATAAAATTCCCCACCTAATATGCATGATGTAGACATCCCTCATCAGACTGGATGCGATTAAAACCATAGCATCACTGATTTTGTCCTATCAAAACTTCTAAATTATAATGTTCAAAAACAGTACAACTTGAAATTACTTTGGTTTAATATATTTATATCATCGGCCTCACTTACATGTCCTTGTTGATATGTGTACAGCCTTCAGTAGTTCTTTTTCTCTTTTTCCTTTTTTCTGGTTTCACTTATTATCCTTCCACATCATTTAGCTTTGCTTCTATCCTGACAATTTTTCTATTTTGCAATCGAGTTGAAAGAGAAATGTTATTAAATCAGGGAATTCCATAAATATTGGTTAAAAGTTATAAATAGGCTGTCTTTGGTATTTGTCAACATAGAGTTCTTTCAATTAAAATATTTCCTGGCTACCACAGCGTGGAAGCTGCGGAAATTGGCTTCACATCCAGCTGGCTGATTCAGTAAGAAATCAGCTGGCCTCAATTTAGATTTCTTTTCTTTTAAAGCAGTGCCAAATTGAGGATTAGTACATTGTGGAGAGGGAGGCGGGCAGCTCCACCCCTGATCGGCCATTCTTCATTCCCTAGAATGGGCTTGCCTTCCTAGCCCCAGCTGTGCACTGAATTAATCTACACAGGGAGCTTCTCTATCTACACCGTTTTCAACATGCTCATCAAGGTCCTGCATCACTTCTGACAAAAGTAAAATGTGGCTCTGCTGCCTTGATTCGGGAGAGTTTACTCAGGCTTAAATGTAAACAGCCACATGCACACACGCGTTGCGTGTGCGCATGCACACATACCCAGAACTGTAATCGCATGTTATGAAGATGGTCAAGAGTTGATCCCAAATCTTAGGAAAATTGGATATGAGTATAATAGACAAGAGCAGTCCTGCAGAAGTAGGTCTGTCTCAGGGATTTTACTTCCCCAGAAATTGTTCTTCCAAATTAAGTGTGTAAGAATAATTATGTTAGCAACTAGCCTGAGAAAGGACACTTAATCTTTCCGTTGTCATGTGTGAATGTTTGTTATTACCCCATCACTGCCCTCTTCTTACAGAAACTTATACTCAAATCACCCAGGCCAAAGCCTAGCACAGTAATATTGTCATGTTCTGCTTTGCAGCTTCACAGAGCCCATGTATGAACTAAGTGACTTTATGGACTCATCTTATTTTTATACCAATAAGGATAATCACATGTAGAAAATTTTCTTGCGTTATTTTCTATAAACTGTGACATTTTGTACAAAATTATGAATCCTTATTTTTTAAATTTTTTAATGTTTACTTATTTTTGAGAGATAGAGTGCTAACAGTGGATGGACAGAGAGAGAGAGAGACAGACAGACAGAATCTGAAGGGGGCTCCAGGCTCTGAGCTGTCAGCACAGAGCTCAACATGGGGCTCGAACTCAGGAACCAAGAGATCATGACCTGAGCCAAAGTCTGACACTTAGCCAACTGAACCACCCAGGTGCCCCAGTCCTTATTTTTGAAGTACTGTTGATGATAATGACTAAGAAAATTGTTATGACCTCACTCCAAATGTGAGCCCATTAACCATTTTTGTTTTAATCTTGCTTTATATAACCCTCTATAGGTAGACTTTGAAAGTAATTCACTGTCTCTATTTTTTATAAGTATCCACAAAATAAAGTATATTCATATGAATTAAAAGATTTTTAAAGAAAAGTAGAGACAATACCAAAAGAATTTTAGCAGAGAGTATCTTTATTTCAGCTCATTTTCCTGATAGCTTAAGATTTACTTTTTAATTTGGGTAAGTGAATAGAAAATATACATCTAGAAAAGCTCTCAATTAGTCATCCTATAAAGACCTATAGCAATCATACTAGTGGAATTAATATCCTAATAAAAACATATTAATATAAAAACATAGCAAAGATATTAATAATTATAAATATTTATAAGCATTTTTAAAAGGCTTTGGACATATGCACCTGTAACTATGAATACATTTCATATATTTCCTTAGTTCAGTTTCTTGAAAACCACTTGTTCTTAAACCTGTTCCAGGGACAAGGTCAACAGCTACTGCTCTTTACCAACTAAGCTAAGTCACTGAAAGTTGTTGTCGCTTTCAGGTTTTCCTTGTGATTTCCACAAGTTTTGTAATAGTAGGCTTTAAAGTTATCAAACCTTCATCTATGACAAACTTATCTAAAGTGGTTGAAAAAAACCAGGGGATGCACTTGAAAATGTCAGGTTATGTGTATTGACATAAAATAAGAATTACATAAAGAAATGAAAAGTACAATGTCAGTCACATTGTTGGTTTCTGCTTATTCCTGGCTGAAATAGAAACTTCAAATAAAAGAATTGACTTGTAAATGTGAATGTTAACCCAGTTTATACAAAAAGCATATCTGCCTCCCCTCTTTTCAGAGGTGAATTTAAAAATCTGTATTATATTTGTGTTTGGAGACACACAAAAACAATAGCAAGAAGAGAACAGGAAAATAAATGTATCTATGGATCAAAAAGCAATTTAGATAGCAATTGCTTCTGTGGAGATGAAATAGTTTCTGGTGCCAGACTAACACTAGAAAAAAAGTCATATGGATCCTTTGCCACTCTGGTGTCGTATGTGATCCCATAGGAAAACAGAAGGAAGTGCTTTTCATTTTGGTCAGAGTGCCTGAAAATATACAAGGAATGAGGAGGAAAACAGGGTGACATCAACGGTCATAAAAATGTGACCTTCATCTTGATAGAATAAGACAAATATAAAAGGTTTCCACAGCACCTGGCATTTAAACATTAAAGGAAGTTGTAAGGACAGTCTACTGTTTTACAATGGGCTTAAGTATTATTTTGTGTTTTCAAATATTCCTGATATTCACATATTCGAGTCACTGATAACTTAGTATACTACCTCAGAGAAAAAAAACCCTCACAAACTATACTGAACATGAATCATTTATGCCACTTTGGGTAAACACATTGTGAATTTGTAGTGGAAAACTATCTCTCCCATTGGTAACAGTCTGGTCCATCTGCCAATCCAAGCACCTGCCCCCACCGATAAGTGGTGTTCAATAAAAGAGTTGGCATCTCTCTGCCTCGACCTGGAAGTCCCACATGAGATGAAAAGACTGGAGATCCTGGGGCTGGTTTTACCTTAAAAGAATTGTCCCTCAGTTCCTGCTACGTGAACTTGGGAAGTATACAGTTGTCCTGAGTTCAGTACATTTCAAACCTTTTTCTTCAGTTTTCCCTTCATTCATTTTCATGACTTTTCCATAATTTTTACATGTATTTAAGTTATCCAGAGTTAAATTCTAATACTAAAGAACAAAATGTGACATAAAGTAGTTAGCTTTGCATGCATTGATAAAATTACAGTGACTCTATTAAAGCAAAGAATAATGTACTAACTATACTCTTAATCTAATGCATTTATTCTATTTGAATTCAGTCCTCTTACCATATTAATAATAATAACAACAATAATAAATTAAAAAGCTAGTATGTTTCTTTTTATGTTATCCCACTATGGATTAACACTTACCTACCTATGTCCTCCTCATTTCCCAGACAGAACAGGGTTTTTCTGGAGAAATTAACTAGTAGCTTTTGAGGAAAGATGCCTTTATCTGGACATAGAATAGCCCTTAAAGACTTTTTTTATTAAAATTAGTCCATTATAATACTTTATTTATACTGCACTTTAAATAGAAGAAATTATAAAAATTGTTGGATCTTGCTTAAGGAGAAAAAAGGCATGCAACATACAAGTATACATACATATGTACTTATTTATATATACTTTTAAAAATAAAGTATAAGTTTAGTCACTGGGAACAGTGTTAGTTAGGAGATAAAAAATTCACTTTTCCTTCTTTACCAGCATGATTTTTAGGGGTGGGTAAATAGCAACATTCCCACATAAAAAAAATTTCACTTGACACCCCATCATGTGGTAGAATGGCCACATGACCAACTTCTTGCTTGTATAATGTTGGTGGAGGTTTGAACTGGGGCTTCAAGACAGCTGCTTATAAAGCGATCTGACTCCATTGCTAAGTACCTTTATCCCATCTACTTCTTTATGTTGTTGTTGTTTTTAATCCTTATTGTTGGCTGGAATATGTATGTAATTGCTTGGACTTTAGCAGTCATCTTACAACCACAGATTGGGTATGAAAGCTTTAAAGCATGAAGTATGCCAGGCTTCACATGAGCTAGGGAGAAAAATACACTGAAGGAGCCTAGAACATTCCTGAGGCTCATCCAGAATAGCTTCAATATAAGACCTGGATTGTCTATCTCTGCACTTACTTTATGAGAGGAAAAAACAAAACAACAACCCTCTGTCTTATTTAAATGATTATTTTTCAAATCTCGTATGTGTAGCTGAATTCAATTTCTAGGAGATAGTGTCACAAAGATGTTTTGTTCATATTTAGTACTTTAGAATTAATTTCCCCTGAAATATCTTTTGATATTGCTATTAAAAAATGTTTAGACGTGTTTTTGGTGGCAATAGCTATAGAATTGTATTTCAGAAGTTGGATTTCACATCAAACACTGGAGGTTCATATTCTGGCTCTTTTTACTGAGTAATTTTGCATTCCACAAATTTTAAATTTGGGTTTTTTTGTTTGTTTGAAATGTATATTTTTGAGAGCGAGAGCGAAAGCAAGAGAGAGAGAGAGAGAGAGAGAGAGAGAGAGCATGCATGCACATGGGAGGGGCAGAGACAGGGGGGAGAGAAGATCTGAAGTGGGCTAAAGCAGGCTCTACACTGACAGCAGAGAGCCTAATGCAGAACTCAAACTCAAGGACTGTGAGATCATGACCTGAGCCAAAAGTGGATGCTTAACTGACTGAGCCACCCAGGTACCCCAAATTTTTTTAATGTTTTTTAATTTATTTTTGAGAGAGAAAGACAGAGTGTAAGTAAGGGAGGGGCAGAGATGGAGAGGGAGACACAGAACCCAAAGCAGGCTCCAGGCTCTGAGCTCTCATCAGAGAGCCCGATGCGGGGCTTGATGCGGGGCTTGACCTCAAGAGCTCTGAGATCATAACCTAAGCCAAAGTCAGAGCTTAACTAACTGAGCCACCCACCCCCAATTTTTTTTAACCTCAGTTTCTTCTTTAATAAATTGAAAAAATTTATGTATAATATCTACACCAGAAAATTGTTCTGAGAATCAAAAGTGATTCGCACAGTGCCTCACACTTTTAAGTACTCAATGGATAACAGTTATTATAATAAATAATATATATGCAAATGGTAGTACTGCCCCATAATATAGGAAATGACACTTCAACTTTTCAGAAAAGGATGCTAGATTGTATTTATCTAAAAGTGCTCCACGGTCTAATCCCTCTTGAACAATATTTACAACATTTTAGGTAGGTATAATCAATAGTTAACCAGAAAAAAATAAAAATTATATGAGAATTAAATTCATGATTTTGGCTTTCATAATGTTGTCTCCTAATCAAGTGAGAGGGAATCAAAACATACCACCTTCAAAATCATGAAAACTGAGAACTGTATCTCTTTTGAACCTCAATCTGTTTCATCTCTCAATACCATATTTACCCACAAAAGAATAATATGAATTGCAAATTGAGCAAAAAAAATTATCATTCAGCTCTAAGAAAGACAATATATGTATTTCCTAAAATTATATGTATAATTATTATTTCTTCTCAGATACGTACTTTTACTTTAGTTCTTTTCCTAAGTTAACTTTTAATACACACACCCACTTATATCAGTGGCAAATGAGATCTTTTAAAACTAAATCTTTTAAAGCTGTTTTTCACCTACATTACTTACTTTCAGATCTTCCTATTCCTTGCTTTGAAGACATCAATCATATATCCTCATCTGCATATTATGGAGGTCCTTGCAACCATCCTGGGTATCACTTACCATCTCAAAGTAATAAGGTCTTAGGAAAACAGGACTTCCTAATAGAATTTCAGATAGCCAGATATGTGTGCTATGATTTAAGCATCATTTCCTGTGTAACTGTCATTAATATAAAATTAATAATTAATTAATTAATTTTATATTGGTACGGGGGCAAAATATTGCTGAGGAAAAATTGTTTTGTTTTATTGTATTATATCTAGAATGATTTGGAGCTACCATTTCAATTATAGTTCTCATCCCCCTTCTTGGATTAGCTAGTAAACTAGTGTTATTAAACTCTCTAGCCACAAGTATCATGTTTTTCTTCTCCCCTGGGTTTCTGTGACATAGGTGTACCATTAAGAAGGCCAACAGTAACAGTAAAATTCCTGCTCCCTTTTTAAACCAACATCTACAGAAATAAGAAATTATCATTGTTAGAGAGTGAAACTCTGCAGTTCACAGTTATTCATATGTGAATCCTGCTAAGGTGGGAGTATCCCAAAAGTGTCTAAAGTAAACAAAAATTTAGATTGGGATAGGAAAAGAAATGAAAATTCTACTTTGGGGGAGACAAGGGAAAACAGGATTTAGTGCACCATATTAGTGTGAGGTTTGTTTATTTAAATAGCTTATTATATTTGCATTTTGATGACTCTTATTCCACACTCTGCTTTCCTAACACTTTCCCACAATAAGAAAGTGTGTTTTTCTGCACCTCTACACTAATGATTCCTCACTCAGCAAGGCTTGCATTTATTAAAGCTTTTTATTGCCACTTTGCTTAAAGAGGTGGTTGAACTCTAGCAGGTAGGCAAATCCAGAGGGGAAATTCATTTGAAAGTATTCATAATGGAATACAAGAATGAAAAACAAAATTATTGCTGTGGACTACATTTTTTGGTCTCCTCAGATACATTAGAGTTTTGCACTTTGACTCAAGAATATGAAATAGATCTTCTCTTAGGTTCAAATATCTAGCAGCATGAGAAATGTCTTCTCCTTTGTCATTGTGTAAGCCTACAACTTAAATTGGAATTAGGACATGACCTATTGAAGATAGAGCAACATAGATTCATTATTTCCTTCTCTTCAATAAGAAAGTATTCTGAAGAAAATGCATAGTGCTAGTACAAATCAATTCTATGTTTTCAATAAATGATTCAACCAATCTTGAAAAATATCATATTTTCATACATAATTATTTCCTATTAAAAAGTATTTTCTCTTTATTTTCTATCATTTCATTCATGAAACTTAGTGGAATAATATAAATAATAGTGGACATCCTCATATCTTGCTGAAGACTTTCCTCTTAAAAATGTTTACCCTTCCCTGTCTATGATGCCCTCATAGATGGACACATGTATTTAGTTCTTTTTTTTTTATAAAAAAATTTAATGTTTATTTATTTTTGAGAGAGGGACAAAACATGAGCAGGGGAGGGGCAGAGAGAGAGGGAGGTACAGAATCCGAAGCAGGCTCCAGGTTCCAAGCTGTCAGCACAGGGCCCAATATGGATCTTGAACTCATGAACCGCGAAATCATGACCTGAGCCAAAGTCAGACGCTCAACTGACTGAGCCACTCAGGCACCCTTTTAGTGCTTTATAGGAATGATGACAGCTCAATTTTATGGCAAGATGAGTCATGAGTGTTCCAAAATCTTTGAATTATCTAGGTTGGAGAAATCTTGAGCCTCAAAACTCCTTTTCTGGCCCGGCTTCCTTAGTTTTTAGCATTCAACCATCACTTATTGCATGTCTCTTTTAAATGATAAAATGTTCTGTACCCGAAAGTGAAGGATGCATGGATGAAACCCTGAAGGAACATAGTTACCACTAACCTTAACAAGAAATGATAGTGTTACATTTTCAGAAAACAGAAAGTACAGAGAGAGTTCCTAGTGTGAGAGAGGGTGCTATGAAAGTCTTCAATGGGAACATTGTCAAGATGAGCAGGAAATGGAGAAAAAAGAGTTTAAGAATGTGGCAGAAAGAGAAGGCTCAACTCACATTTTTTGTTCAGGAAATCATGAGCTGTCTTTTTTAGCAATAAGGTAAGTTATGAGGTGATGATGAGGCAAAGGAGAAAATAAAAGAAGTTTATGAACAGGTTGTATGTTTTTCTAGGTCACTATTACAAAGTTCTGATTTTTATTGGTTTGTTTGATTTGTACTTTAGTCAATGTACATTACAGTTAAGATCAGCTCACATGTATTATAAAACCATTTTTCCATTTTAAGAGAGAGGTTCTATTTCTCCTTGCTTTATCTAAGAGAGCAAAGCAATATTTTCCATTCAAATGGGCTTTCATCTGCTCAACGTCACTCATCATCATGGAAATACAGATCAAAACCACAATGAGGTATCACCTCACACCTATCAGAATGGCTAGTATCAAAAAAGACGAGAAATAATAGATGTTGGCAAGGATACAGAGAAAAGGGAACCCTCGTGATCTATTGATGGGGATGTAAACTGGTGCAGCCACTGTGGCAAATAGTATGGAGGTCCCTCAAAAAAATTAAAAATAGAATTACCATGTGAGCTAATAATTCCACTACTATTTACCAAAGAAAATGAAAACACTAATTCAAAAAGACAGATGCATGCCTTTGTTTTTTGCAACATTATTTAGAATAGCCAAGATATGCAAGCCACCGGAGTGTCCATCGAAGATGAATGGAAAAAGAAGATGTGATACACAAACACACACACACACACACACACACACACACACACACTGGAGCATTGCTCAGCCATAAAAAAGAATGAGATTTTGACATTTGCCACAACATGGATGGACCTAGAGGATATTATGCTAAGTGAAATAAGTCAGGCAGAGAAAGATAAATATCATATGATTTCACTTACATGTAGAATCTAAAAATCAAAACAAACAAAAAGCATAAACAGACCCATAAATATAGAGAACAAACTGATAGTTGCCAGGGAGGATGGGATGAGGAGATGAGCAAATGGGTGAAGGGGAGTGGGAGGTACAGGCTTCCAGTTACAGAATGAGTAAGTCACAGGAATGACCGGTACAGCACTGAGTATACAGTCAGTGGTACTGTAATAGTGTTGTATGATGACCGATGGCAGCTACACTTGTGGTGAGTATAGCATGACCTACAGACTTATTGAGTCACTATGTTGTACATTTAAAACGAATGTAAGATTGTATGTCAACTATACTTCAATTTTAAAAAATGAGCTAGTATCTCCTTCTTATATTATGTCAAGAATGGCCCCTCTTCTCTGGGTTGGAAAGCTCTTACTTCAGGATATTTAAATGCCTGAAATTTTAAAGTAGCAGTTGGAGTAATATTTAGTCATTGGCTGAATATCCCAAGTCCATGCAGCATTTTATTTATCAATCTCAAAAAAACAGTTGTTCAAGTGTACAAAATACACATGGAGTTGACCAGTAAAGACATATTAATACACCCTAACTCACTTTTCTGAGTTAGAAAATCATGTAGGCATCTAAGTTCTTTGACATTTGAGATCATAACCATCCAGAATTTCTATTTAAGTCATTTTAGGCCACTTGGCGAGTCAGAGTTGTCTTTGCTTCATGGAGTAAAATGTGTTTACTGCTTTTACTTCCACACTGCTTTCCTGCACTTCGGTCCCAGTCGATAGCTTACATAAAACACACAAAAATGGCTAATACCTTTTATTCTACGAGGAGAGAAACTTTACCTCATCTGTATCCACCTATACCTTGCCCTAGTGTCTTCATCTGGCTGATTTTATTCCCAGGTATCAAATAGTGAGCCTTATAACTGTTTCTCCCATTTCAGGTTTCTTTCAGTTGCTACTGGAACTTCTTAGTATGTTCTTCTAAGCATTACCCTCAATATTTTAGGTCTCTGGTAACTCCTGGAAGATGCTATTCTGAATTCCAGTTCTTTCATTTAGTAGTGAGCATTTGCTCTCCATTACTTCCTCTAAACATTCTCAATTGCTCTATTCTCCTGCTTACTCATCAAGGTGCTTTTCAAAGACTAAAATAAACAGGAATTCTGCCCTCTCATCCCAGAAACCAAGACTTTACATTCTCTACGTTTCACTTAGAGCTTTCTTCTTTTGCAGAAGCCTACCATATGCAGCATGGAATCATTTGTACCTGGAGGCTTCGTAATCATAGAGGTAATGCTTTTGTAAATTTGCATTCCCAACACCAGCACAATGTTGAACACTTAATAAATGTCCAGTAAATGCTTGCTGATTCAGTGGAAAGAAGAAAGGAAGGCAGGCAGCAGGGAAGGTGGGAAAGTGGGAGGGGAAGGAAGGAAGGCAAACAGGTAGGCATAGTGATCCTACTAAATTTTTAGTATTTAGAGGATAGTTATTTTCTGTTTTTCCAAAATGCCCTCTAGTCAATATATTCTTTCTTAAACATTTTTTAATGTTTGTTCATTTTTGAGAGACAGAGAGAGAGACAGAGTACAAGGAGGGCAGGAGGGGGGGTTAGAGATAGAGAGGGAGATACAGAATCTGAAGCAGGCTCCAGGCTCTAAGCTGTCAGCACAGAGTCCTATGTGGGGCTCTAACTCACGAACTCTGAGATCATAACCTGAGCCGAAGTCAGATGCTTAACGGACTGAGCCACCCAGGTGCCCCAAGTATATTCTTAATAGATAAATTTATATCCAACCTAGAAAACCTAGGATATAACATATATATGATAAAACATATTTTATAATAATATTTTCAAGAAAAATGGAATGTTTTTAATGTATTCCATTCTATGGGATCCACCTAAGTTATCCTAATAGCAAAGATAACTTTTTTTCACATCTGAGATTAGAATAAATACTGACATCTGAATTTTAAGATTATTTTCTTATTATTTCCATAATTGGGAATTAAAATATCAGCAAATGCTTATTTTTCTTTCTTGAAAGAAAAAAATGTTGAAAAGCCATTGGACATCATTTTTACTACTGTAATTAGTGAAAGGAATTTAGACCTATCACTTGACTTCATGTTTGAAAATGTTTCTGGAAACAGAGTTGTTATTTTTGTAGTGAAGATACAGAATTCAATTCATGAACTTGTTTTTTCCACACTATTACACTAGACGTGCCTGTTACTCTCTGGAAGGCTTGTCACTCTTAAGACTATTTAGAAACACTTTGAGGTCAAAGAAAGAGGTTGCATTTTGATGATTGTTTTGCTTCCCGTGGCTTCCTCCTCACTCCTGAAATGTATACCTCCCAAAAATGCCACCATCAAAAGGGCCACTTTCATGATGACTATAAAGATAAAATGTCTGACGAAATAACTATTGGATTCATCATATTTGTAAAGACAATAATTATAACTCTGGCATTAATTGCAGCCCATCACTGCTTTTTCCTCCTGCCCTTGCCAATAGGCCCTAAATCCAGGCTTCAATTTCTTTTGCATTAACTCTGCCTCGAGTATAATGATTACCATTTAACTCGGTAGTTACATAATCCTAGTGAAATTTTAATGTGGACATCTTGCATTAACTTTCTTTCCTTTACAACAACAAAAAAGGAAAAGGTGGCCCCTAAATAAATGAAACTCAATTTCACGGCACATTATCTCTCTCAATTCTTTCCTCACAGCTTTCATTTTCATTAAAATCACAGACAACCATAAATTAATAATTACTTCAGGTTGACTAAATGCAGGCCATACTATTTAGCTCTTGCTTTCCTACAGTGGCCCTTCTTGTTCATGCTGGAAAAATGTTAATTTAGATAATGTGGCTTGGCCCTTGTCTTATCATTCTGTTCTGCAGTTTCACTGATCTATAATAGTCTGTTCTTATTAGATAGTATTAACTTTATCTTTTGTTCAATCAAGCTTTACACTTTGCTTGGAAGATAACTATTGCAAACTCTTAGTTGAAATGTGTCATTATCTGCATATCTATTATATTTCAATTCTTCTCAAAATGTTTTCTGTATTTACTAACTTACTTGTGATTCCCTGCATTCACAAATGTTTGTCCATTAAAGTGTGTATTGGAAATACTTTAATGGAGAACAGAGATAAACATACACAATTCTAACCTTTTGTAATTATGAGAATTACAAATTAACTATATTATTTTACATTTCAAAAGATTTAGGCAATATTTGTTTCATTTAAAGCAGTGGTAACTAAAAGTTCAATCTAACTGCTTCTCTGTTTCTCTGGCATTTGAAAATTCTGATTAGCCTTAAGACAAGTTATTATATTGTTTACTTAAAACCCTACTTCCTTAGACAGCTTTTTAAGATATGCATCTATTTTTAAAGAAGTTCCAGAGGGAAAGCAGCTACCCAATTGTACTTTAGTACACTGAGAACAATAAAATACTGGAGCTGCCAGCTGAAATGGAAGTTAACAGTTTAGTCCCTGGCAATATTATTTTTGAGAATGCTTTCACTTTCTTAAGTTTAGGTAAAGCTAGTGGTTGATGTGAACCCAAGAGAATTCCCTCTATACTTTAGAGCTCATGCTACAGTGAATGCTTGTTTCAAAGAAGTTAAATAAGCTTACCATGTTTCACAAGTTTAAGTTAGGCTACTGCAAAAACAAAAACTCCTTGGTTAAAAATATATTCATATTTCCCACTTTCTTTCAAGCTTTTGGAACATTAAGCAACTAATTGGTTGAAGATGTGATAGAGGGATCTTATCTTTAGCCAAAAGGATAAATTATTTACATCATCCAACACAATGGTGCTCTCAATGAAATCCTTAAATAAACATTCCCACCTTCTGCCCTATGGGGCAAATATTTCTTCTTTCCTTTGGACTACTATAAATCAAGTATTTTTATCATCTAACTTGAAAGTCACATACTGCATGATTGGAAGACATCATATTCATTTCTGCTCAGTTATTGAATGACACAATTTTTAATAACAAATTATTTTTCAAGGAATATACCACCACAATTGATCTGGAGGCTAAAGACATTCAATAAGTACATTTTGACTCCATTCAAGCTATGGCAATTTTAAAAATAATAGCCTCAGTTGACTTTCTTCAGTGTTAATCCACATATGTAATTGCCACCAAATTATCTAATTTGTACTGACTTTATTAAGTTATAGAGAAACATGGCATTTTCATTATTTGATTTTCCAATGAATATTTTCCTTAACTAATGATGATTCACATAAGCCATGTTTACTAATGATTATATCATGAAAATGTCCATGTGTATTGAAGGCATAATTGCCCTGAACCCCACAGTCTAAAATGCCCCAGAGGAGGCATCTGAAATGACTCAAACAATACAATAGTTTGAAATTGATCTGGGAATCTCATTTCCCTCTTTGTACCAAAGCTCAACTCTGTTTGCTATAAATATTATGATACTATTTTGCACGTATTAACATCAATCAGTGCTTCAGCTAAAACATAACTTGCCTAATAATACAAATTAATTTTACAGGCATTGTACTTTTAACCCCTATATTCTGAAATTTATTTTTATAGTGGGAGCCACAAAAGAATCTAAATGTATTCTGATTTTTAAACCATTAATCTTTTGATATATTTCAATGTTTAAAAATGAATTAAATATATTAGAGTTTCATCATCAAAGATAGCTAGATTAAAAGTATGAAGTGTTGGAATATTAACATTTTTTTTTTCATTTTAGTCTCAGGCTAAAGGTTTATGTGTACATTTTGAATAACCCCCTCACCCAATGTAGAAATATCATATTCTCTAATCATTTCTTGTTGAGTCTATTTATTAGTCATATATATTTTTATATTGTAATATATGACACCCATGCACGTCTTCAAATAAAGCAAGAGATGTCTGGTTTAAAGTGTTCATTTATTAATTGCTTATGTGAAATTGAAAGAATAAACTCTTGTCCAGTAATTTATATATTCCTGACCCATCATGTAGCCTCTCTTGGTGTCTTGACAAGCTACTTATATTCTTTGAAACTCAATTATTTATTTGGTAAGATGAGGATCCACTTGCTTCACAGAATTATTTTTACAATGAAGGAATAAAATATTTTAAAGTACTTGGCAGAATAAGACTTTTAAACAATACTTACTAGTCCCTTTATTTTACTTTTCAAAATTATCAGCTAACTGGAATGTAGTTTTTATTAACATTAAATAACAGTTGACTAATTTGAAAATAGCTTTATACACACACATATACACAATATATATTTTTTTGACATAGTGGGGCTGTTTGTATTTATTTTCTAAGGATTACCATAAGAGAGGTAATATTGTGCTATAATGCAGAGGAATGTGGCATAAATCCTATCAGGTTGCGGCTAATGTTAAAACCTTTTGAGCTATATTAATGTCTATAAAGAATAGCAAGTGTTGAAGGACAGGAGAGAGTGGTTTGGCAAAGTATTTGGTTCCTTGAAACCAAAGAGTGAGAAGGTCTGTATTAGTCTTCAAGCAACTGAGGCCAGCCTCATGGGAATTCTGCTGGAACCCTGATGCCAATGACTGAGCTAGGAGTCATGATAACAGTCTCCATATCCAAGGGCAAACTTCCACTAGAGCCATTTACTTGCAACAGATCATAGAAACAGGCATGGATCATGGGTAGACCATCAAACAGAAACTGGAAAACTTATTTTCAGGACACTCTCCAAAATATATTGAGATTAGTTTAAGAGAGTTCAAGTCTTCCTTCTACTCAAAAACTCACAAAATAATAGAAACTATATCTTAAAGAAGAATACATCCGTACTGACTTTGAAAAAATAGCGCACAAATATTGAAGAAGTCCAAAGGATAGAAAATAAATGGGTGAAAATATAGAGAGGGACAAAACTGGAGGGTACTTGAACCCTAAACACATACAGGCTGAATTATGACAGAGGTAGAAACACTGGAGGCAGATCAGGTCTTTAGCCAATCAGCAGTGTCATTGGGGGTTATAAACCAGGGAGGCACATTTGGTGCTGCTAGGTGGGCCAGGCTCTCCTTCTTTCCTCAGTTGTCCTAAACATTAATGGTAGTGATATTTATAGTCAAACTATTGCAGTGGATATAGTGCTTGGAGAAATAGAGGTGGGACCATGCCTTAGGTAGCCACTAATCTTCAGAAAAGGTAATTCATTTATCCACATTAGAGACTATTGGCCCATACTAAGAATTCCCAGGGGTGCCTGGATGGTTCAGTCGGTTAAATGTCCATCTTCAGCTCAGGTCATGATCTCATAGTTCATGGGTTTGAGCCCCGCGTCAGGCTTTGTGCTGACAGCTCAAAGCCTGGAGCCTGCTTCAGATTCTGTGCCTCTTTCTCTCTCTGCCCCTCCCCCACTCATGCTCTGTTTCTGTCTCAATAATAAATAAACATAAAAAATTTAAGAAAAAAAGAATTCCCAAAATTTCAGGAAAACCAATCAACAACAATAGTTAATGAATATCAAAAACTTATATGATAGGCACTATTCTGCATCTTTATGTATTATCTGACTTAATCTCTATAATAATTGATAATAAATATTGGTAGTTCCACTTTATTTTATTTAACTGGTGAGGAGTTTTCTCCTTAGAAGACTAAATAATAACCCTCAGGTCATACAACTAAGAAGTAAGAGACTTCATTGGTGTCTGATCCTAATTAATCTGCCCCCAGAGTGTGTGCTCTTAGCAGTCATGTATGACAGTATATCAGAATTATGGATCAGCTCAGGATGATTCTAAAGGATGAAAAGATGGATAGCATGAGAGACCATTTATTCTCATATTTATATTATAAAAATTCCAAAATAACTCTTACTATATAATCCAGTGATTGCACTCTTTGGTATTATCCAAAAGAGATAAAACATGTCTACACAAACACCTGCACACAGATATTTGCAGCAGTTTTATTCATCACTGCCAAAATTGGAAGCAACCAAGATGTCCTTCAGTATGTAAATGGATAAATAAACCGTGGTACATCTAGACAATGCAATATAACTCAGTACTAAAAAGAAATGAGTTATCAAGCCATGAAAAAGCATGGAGGGAACTTCAATGCATACCATAAAGTGAAAGAAGGCAATCTGAAAAAAGTCTATATACTGTATAAGTCTAAGTATATAACATTCTGGAAAAAGCAAAATTATGGAGATAGGGAAAAGGTCAGTAGTTTGCAGGGGTTGGGGTAAGTGGAGGGAGGGATGAATAGGTGAAACACGGATTTTTTAAGACGGTGAAGATACTATGTAGGATACTACATTAGGGATATGTGTCATACATTTGTTTGAAGCCATAGAATGTGTACATCAAGAGAGAACCCTAAGATAAATTACCGACTTTGGGTAGTTACAATGTGTCAATGTAGTTCATCAGTTTTAACAAATGCACCACTCTGGTGGGGGGATTCTGGTAATGGGGGGAACTATGCACACGTGAGGGCAGAGGTTACATAAAAATCTCTGTACCTGTGGTTCAGTTTTGCTATGAACCTAAAACTGCTCTAAAATATCTTTAAAAATATGAACAAAATATAAAAAGTTCCAAAAGGGGATTAAAGAGAGTAGAAATAATCAAGGAAGTAATAGAAGAAAATAGTTGAGAGCTGAAAACATAAGTCTTCGGATTGAAGGATGCACTAAACACCATATAGGATTAGTACAAATGGCACAAAACTGGACACACATCATGACATTTCAGCATCAGATGATAAAGAGAACATCCTAAAAGGATGCAGAGTGAAAATAAAAAAATACTTTACAAAAAATCAGGATTTTAAAAGGGCATTTGACAAATTTTAAATTGATTTGATTTAAAAGGAATCAAATTTTAAGCCATGTTTTATTAATTACTTAAACTCTCATTTATATGTGAAAACAAACAACAAATAAAGATATTGTAGATGAAAAAATACTCAAGAATAATTTTCCATACAATACCCTGTTTAAACATTACTATAATCCTGCCATGAACTCTCCAAATGATCTTAAGGTGAGTGGTGTTCAACACAGAATATGATCCTAAGGTGAGTGGTGTTCAACACTGGAAAGGAGATTGATAGCAAAGTTCTTCTCTTATTCAGAAGAAAGACATAATCATTATTTATAAATTGATAAAAAAAATTGTGTGTTATAAAGCTAAAGACAATGACTAGAAGGCTATAAAAATTTATTATGATATATATCCCTTAAACCACTAGAAAAAAAATTAAGGGAAGAAAGAAAATAATGAAAACTAAAAATCCCTAAAGGAAAATGAAGAGAAATGACACTACAGCATGTCAACAAACCCAAATTATGAATGGCTTCACAAATGAGGTTAGCTCAATGCCTTTATTAAAAGGCACAGGTTATTTAACAATGCTAAAAGAAACTCTATGATGAGAAGATGAAAGTCTCTATAGGAAAAATAAAAGGAAAGCAATTTATACACAATATGTTAACATTTTAATATAATTGACCTAAAAATATGTATATATATCAAGATATTTTTATAAATACAAAACAATTGAGGGGCGCCTGGGTGGCTCAGTTGATTAGGCGGCCAACTTCGGCTCAGGTCATGATCTCACAGTCCGTGGGTTTGAGCCCCGCGTCGGGCTCTGTGCTGACAGCTCAGAGCCTGGAGCCTGCTTCGGATTCTGTGTCTCCCTCTCTCTCTGCCCCTCCCCTGCTCATGCTCTGTTTCTCTCTGTCTCAATAATAAATAAAAACATAAAAAGAAAACAATGGAGCACTGGTAATATCAGGCCAAATAGGATTCAAGTCAAAATTGGATGGATTGGGCTTTTTTTGTTTTGCTGAACTTTATATTTCATCAACATATATTTTAACATATAAAAGAGAAAAGAAAGAGCAAAATGACAATGTATATATATATATATATATATATACATATATAGTGAAAGATATGACAAGTTCCCATCTGCAAATGACTTATCAAATAATCAAATACTAAGGTAAAACTAAGTATAGATATTAAGGTATCAATAACAAAATTTGTTGAACTAATATATCCACTGAACATTCTGAATGTGTCAAAAGAAAGTACATTTATTCAAAACACATGAAATTGTCACAGAACTGGTGTACAAAAGAAAATCTCAATGAAATAATTTTTAAGAGCATATTTTATAGGCTATACGTCAGATGACAATTGAAGAAAGTGAGACAAGAGTAAAGAAGGACACAATTTCTCTACTCCCCAATCCACTTGTAATGACTATATTGTTTTTTTAAGATTATTAAATAATTTTCCGGGAACAATGAACTAAAAACTGAAATTACTAAATATGAAAAGTATATGTACTAACAGTGATTCCTGTATGTTTAAAAAACCCTGTATTAGTCACTAAATTATCGCTTATATTAAGATATAAATGTATTAATTTAAAATTAAGATGGACTGAAAATAAAGGAATCTACCTACATTTCCAAAAACAAGAAGAATAACAAGAAGCAAAAGCAATTATTAAAAATAGAGATAAAAACAATAATGGAGCAGAAAATAATAAGGAAAACAGTTTCCCGGATATAACAAAAATCTGGTTCTTCTAAAAGATCAATAAAATAGGCAAACTTTTGTAAAGGTAAATAAGAGAGAATTGTAACTAGAATAAAAATAGCATTAAAATTAGAAAGGACATGTAACAAAGGTGAAAGAAAACTTTAAGGTAATACGTTTTCAGGCTGAAAACATTGGAATCTCTAAATAAAAATTACAAAGAATTCAGAGCTGATCCGAATAAAGATTTAATTCAAATACCTGCCACAGGCAGATGACTAAATGAACCCCACTTTAAGCAAATATTCTTTAAATATTTATTCAAATTTCATCTGGGGAAGTGAAAAATCTTTGAATACTTACCACATACTAGGCACTACTCTAAGCCCCTTACATGGATAATCTAATTCAGTCCTTACCAAAAACCTACAGGGCACCTAAACTTTATCAGCTATCACATAGCTAACATGAGTGCACAACGCCAGATGCAAACCTAAGCTGTCTAGCTCCAGCACCCACACTTAGTTTCCATGCTGGTCTGCCTTCTGTTAATAAAAGCATAAACCAGATTCATATGTGTATGTGATTCATACGTAATAATCCCTCAGTCCAGAGGCGCCTGGGTGCCTCAGCTAGTTAAGGTTCCAACTTCGCTTCAGGTCACGATCTCACGGCTCATGAGTTCAAGCCCCCTGTCGGGCTCAGAGCCTGGAGCCTGCTTCAGATTCTGTGTTTCCCTCTCTCTTTGCCCCTTCCCTGCTTGTGCTCTGTTTCTCTCTCAAAAATAAATAAACATTAAAATTTTTTTAAAAAATCCCACAGTCCTTTTCTTTAGGTCTGACCAAAACCAAACTTACTATCATCAAAGTATAAATGAGATATTTAAAATTTACTGAAACTTCTGTAAGCATGATGGAACAAGGATGCTTGTCTATGATGGAGAGAAATTTCCTTGGAGAAAGCTGCAAGTGCTTCCTTTGGGATTGTACTTCCCGATGTCTCTTGACTCCCTTGTCCTCTGTGGCCCTTCACCTTTCTAGGAAGATCCTCGTATCCTCTTATTGACTTCCTAAAATTTTTACTTGAAAATCTCTCTGTGTATAGCAGAGAGCATTGTGGATTTCTCAACATTTATTTAGCTCAATACCTAGGTATCCTAATCTCCTCATTATTAATCTCTTAGAGAGTGGCAAAAGCCATCATACCAAGATAAAAAGCTTGTCTGCTGTCCAAAAACAATTACCTTTTGGGAAGCTCCATACTTCTTTGCACATATTGTGTGTATGACATGAATAGTTTAAGACTAAGAAATTTATTACATGCACTGATTAGGAGTATAACACATTTAAGTTATATCAGCTGTATAAGGAGTCACTCTTGGAAAATGGAATTAATAGCACTATATCTAATTTTATGGTAGTAATGTTATATCACCCTACAGCCCATCTAGAAACCTCTCTTATTTGACTTTTAATCCTTCTCTGTGTCTTGGTCACTCTTGCTTGTAAAGATAAAACAAGAGTAAAACAAGGACTTATTAACAAGGACAACTATAAATCTTCAACTGTGTGTATATGTATATTAAAATATATTTTTAAACAATTTATTCATTTATTTTGAGAAAGTGGGTGGGGGAGGGGCAGAAAGAAAGGGAGAGAGAGAATCCCAAGCAGGCTCTGTGCGCTCAGTATGGAGACTGACACAGAGTTTGATCCCACAAACAGCGTGATCATAACCTGAATTAAAATAAAGAGCTGGATGCTTAACCCACTGAGCTACCCTGGTGACCCAAGTAAAATATTTTTATTAGGGGCACCTGGGTGGCTCAGTCAGCTAAGCATCGGACTTTTGCTCAGTTCATGATCTTGTGGTTCTGGAGTTCAAGCCCCCCTTGGGTTCTGTGCTCACAGCTCAGACCCTGGAGCCTGCTTAAGATTCTGTGTCTCCTCTCTCTCTGCCTCTTCCCCGGCTCGTGTTCCATCTCTCTGTCTCAAAAATAAATAAACATCAATTTTTTTAATAAAAATTTTTATTAAAACAACTTATTTTCCATAACCAAGAAATAGTAAAAATAAAAGTACAAAATCTAGATACAGGCTGCTTATTGTGAATCTTGACTCAGCCGTCCATTGGCTGTGTGACCAGAGAAGATTTTTAACCCATCAGAGCTCCAAGTTTCTCCTCTCCAAGTTCAGAAGAATGTTGTTGAGATTAATGTTGAGATAATATGTAAGAGCACTTAAGCATTAAAAAAGAGGGAGCTACAATTATTTTTCTACTTTGTAAATTCTGCTTATATGTATTAATATGTATGAAATACAGCTTTTTTTCATTTTTCTATTGAATTTTTTGTTTGTTTTCTGGAATTCTAAATTTATACTACTTATAGAATGTTTTATTTCCTATACATTTGAGTTTTGGTTCATTTCATCCACTGTGAGAGTTTCAATGACCACTTTCTATAGGCATTCCCCATTAATGTGCCTCAGCCCTGCCTATATCTTCAGCCCAAACCCAAAAGAATCTCCAATGTTTTTAGTAGATAAAAACACATAGATACTCTTTCCTCCCCTCAAATTGAATATATCTAATACAAAAACATATCATCTTCTCAAAACCATTTATCGTTTTTCTTTTCTCTCTTGGACACTTCTCTCTCAAGTATAACAGATCAAAGTTTATTACTTAATTAATGCCTCCCTCTATTCTATCTACAAAATATACTTAAGTTTTAAAGTCCCATAGATTCTATCTCCCCTAATATTCCTCATATCTGTCTGCTTGATAATACCCTCTTGCCTAAACTCTTACAATCATGCTGTATCCAGATTTGTTCCCTCCAGTCTCTTTCTTTTCCATGTTATATTTTACCTAAGAAATGATGATTTGTCTTGATGACCATGATGATCTCACTCGTCCTGTCAATGAACTACAATAAGCATCACCTGATGGAGGACAAACTCCTCAACCTACACTTCCTTATTTTCTCCTCTTTCTATATCACTACCCCACGGTGGACCCCCTACAACTCCAGCATTTGCAGTTCCTTGAATAAACATTTAGCATTTCAACTTCCAGGTTCTATCTTCTTCCCAGCTTTCTATATATAGTGTCCTCTCCTGCACTCTGAAGACATCCTCCCAGTATCATGTACCACCACTTCGATGTGAAATATTCATGATCACAACAGTAGATTTGTTTCCTCCCCAATTCTTGTGGCTTTTTGTTTGCAACTGTATGGCAAGTTTCCCCAAAATAGCATTTGAGCCTTCATAGTACTTCACTGGCTTCAGACAGCTATTTGAATACTGAATCTATTTTGGAAAATTATTAAAGCTTTTTTGAAGATTTTTTGGAAATTACTAAACTCTGTACTTCTGTATTATGGGGAGTGGGGAGATATAAATTTACTTCATATAAAACACCGTGAATACTTATGGGGCATCTGAGTGGCTCAGGAAGTTGAGCATCCAACTCTTTATTCCAGCTCAGGTCATGAACTCATGGGTCATGACACTGAGCCCTGCGACCAGCTGTACGCTGACAGCACAGCACTTCTTGGGATTCTCTCCCTCTCTCTCTCTCCCTCTCTCTCTCTCTCTCTCTCTCTCTCTCAAAATAAATAAATAAACCAGAAAAAAAAACAGGACAAAAACTTCAAAGTATAGAAAACAGGACCAGGGATATAGTAAGTTCTCAAAAAATATTAATTCTCTTATTTAGTCACTAGTAATTAAAAAATATTCTCCCAATTTTATAATATACCCCACTAAAATTATAACTTTCTTGAGCACAAGGATTTCAATTTTACAGTCCCTATATATCTCTTATCGATGTAGTCTCTGTGCAGGTCCTTGCAAAGAGGTAACATTGAATAAAATTTGCTAAATTAAATTCTTTTGTTTAATGATCAACATAATAATTATGTTACAAATTTAGAAGAATTCTTAAATATGTCTCTTTTTTTTTTCACAAGAAGTTATTGAACTTAATTCATGACATGAGAGGATCGGAATGCCTGACCTGTCAGTTCTGAGGTTAACATTGCACATGAGAACTACTGTTCATGGAAAAGTGCATGATTTTTCTTGAAAACAATACCAGGAAATATACTGCCATATAGATTGGGTTATATCCATCCAGAATAGTATTGAATGTCTGCTATATCCATTGCTATGTCCAAATTTAGATTATGAGTAATAGAGTCATACAAAGTTTACTAACAGGAAAAAGTAATTGTTTAGACAATGTTCTTCCTCATTGTATCAAAATATTTCACACATAGTTGAAGTGAAGGTAGAATAAAGAAAGGTTAGTTTCAAAAGCCTCTTTCAAAATGCTAAAATGCATCAGAAAAATTTTGCAATATGACTTTAATTTACTATTAGAAATCATCTATATGGTATACATTGTGTTATTCTACTTTATATTGTCTATTTGGTGTGGTGCTGTGTAGTTTTTGTGCTAAGAAACATAGTATTTCAAGGAAATATTAGAAGGTTACATATCTATGAAGTGTAAACATGGTCAAGTTGGGTAAATATTTTATTTATGGTTGAATAATTTAATATCCTTTTATCACTGCTGTTTCTCCTATGATGTTATGGGCTTATGTTTAGTTCTAGGAAAGAAATTTTGAGAAGTCCACGTTGAAAAATCATATTACTTATGCCAGTTCAGTATTGAAATGATATTAATGAGGAAGGTGAGATACAGTTAGAAACGATATTAATGAGGAATGTGAGATACAGTACAATGCTATCATTTTACAGACCAAAATCAGATAGGACAAATTAGTGAAACCCTGGGGCGCCTGGGTGGCTCAGTCGGTTAAGCAGCCGACTTCAGCTCAGGTCATGATCTCACAGTCCGTGGGTTCGAGCCCCGCGTCGGACTCTGTGCTGCCAGCTTGGAGCCTGGAGCCTGCTTCAGATTCTGCATCACCCTCTCTCTCTGCCCCTCCCATGCTCATGCTCTGTCTCTCTCTCTCTCTCTCTCTCAAAATAAAATAAAGATATAAGCAAAAATTTTAAAAAAATAATGAAACCCTAGTAATTGATTGCCTATTTCACACATTGTTCCTGTGAAGTGGGTATAAAATAACTTCAATGTATATTAGGTCTAAAGTAAGTAAAACCTATAATAAATTTTCCCATAATTTTTTCTTTACTATCCAAATATTTCAGATTCCCTTTTCCTCACTGAAGCCCAGAAAATACACTTGACAAATTATATACCAAAAATGTAAACTGAAATATGACATGATGAATAAATCATTAATGATAAAATATTGAGAATTAGTAAGAGTTTCAGTGATGACCAAGATGGAATAAACTCATCACAGTCTATCATTCCTTGTGATTGCAATAAGACCTCTAGACAGAATATGAAGAATGACTACACTACTATGGAAAGTAAATAATAGCAGATGATTTGGGAGGGAAGTCAGACTTGTAAAAGAAAGAACATGGCTTGATTTTACCTTTTTTTTGCTCTCCTTACTTTATCGCATGGCTTTTATCCAAGAGTATAAGAGGTGGACAATAAATTTGGAAGGAAATCTCTGTTTTTCAAAGCAGAAGACAGGACACAAGGACCTCTGTTAGCCAGAGAATGGATTGGGACGAAGATCATTTTTTTTTTCTTTTCTATTTCACCCTTGCCCTGAGAAAGCTCCAGTCATAAAGCTTCTCTGCTGCCATGGCAAGGTATCTAAAATCTGAGAAAAACCTCTCCCTCTATCCAGAGGAATCAAGAAATGGACCCCAAGGGCCCAAAGTATGTGGGGAGATAGATGTTTTTTTCTCTCTTTTCCCACTCAGCTTTGTCTGAGAGTGGCAACACTACCGCAAAATTGCACACCAGCACAAAAGGTTAAGCCATGAGGATCACAAGCCAGAAGACTGGGAAAACCAATCACAGCAAGCCAAGTGGCTGAAAAAATGGGGACGTGGGAGATGGAGAAGGGGATACCTGAAAACTGTGCCTGAACTGACAAAAACCCAGGCTCACCCCAATTGGGCACTAATAGAATTGTCACCAATAAGCATGATAAAAGCTTTGAGGACTGAATTATTGTGGACCCAATACCAGAATCCTAGACAAATCCCTGAATGTACAGGCACAAGGAAGGTCCAACAGCAGCGTACAGACTTTGCAACCTGAACTGACTTTAGAAGCACTGTCTATAGAAGGCAAATTGAAACTTTTGATTGGAACTTAGCTGTGTCAGTTGCTATAAAACAAACAAGAGAAAAGAGAAGGTGCAGTAAATCTTCTAAGAATTTTAACAGGGCCCAGATTTTTAGAACACAATACTAATAATATCCAAGAAATCCAAAATCACTTGACACAGAAAGAACTGGGAAAATCTGTACAACATTAGGAAAAAATTATAATAAAAGTGTTAATCCCCAAATGACTCAGATATTGACATCATCTGACAGACTTAAAGCAGCTCATCACCAAGTGCCATGAGCCAAAGTTGATCACTGTCAAAATTAATAGACATTTTCAGCAGAGAAATTTAAAGTATATTATAGTATCAGGTGCCAAATTGAAATAAATATAATGGAAAAATACAACATATGGGATAAAAGTTTCACTGCATGGCCTTAATAGTAGATGTGGAAATGGAATAGAAGAGACTAAGCAAACTTAAAGATAGATCAGTAGAAATTTTTCAATCTTAACAATAAAAGAAAAAAAAGATTGAAATTATAAGCAGAGCTCAGTCACCTACGGGACAATATCAGAAAGTATAATAATTATTTCATTAGCATTTGAAAAAGAGAACCCAAAGTGATTGGTGCAGAAGGAGAAAATATCCGAGGAAATGATGGTTTGAAAACCATCTCCCAATTTTAACAGAGTTTGATCCTTCTCTTCATTTCAGGTAAAAATCTGTTAGTCATCCAAAGTCCAGTCTTTCCTTAGGAATGGAACTCAAATATTATATCTGGCTAAAATGAAAAAAATCCTTTATCAGTTTCATTGGTACCAGGTGTCACTATGGGCTCACCAATGGGATGTAAATAGACATGATTTGGTTTACTTTTAAGTGATAGCCTTCCATAAAATGGCATGTGTTTCCTTTCTCCTTTTCTCTTTCTCTTTGCCTGAAATGTGAACCTTGTAGATCTGTATCGAATGCTTACTGACATGAGGATTAAGACAAGATCCTGAGGGTGAGGGTGGGTGACTGGAGAAAAGCCAACGTAGAGAAGAAAAATGGACCACAACCACATGGACTGCTAATCCAAAGACTGGTACGTTACTGAAAAAAAATGGTTTAAACTATTATCATTCAGTTGAGATTTTGTTAGAAGAGCTGTATATTTATCCTAAGTTATATAAGATCTTAGCTCAATTACAATTCAAACATTCCCTATCTAAAAAGTCCCTTCCACATACTTTCTATCATATTATTTTACTTTATTATCTTCATAGGACCTATTAGCATCTCATTTATCTTTTTAAACATATGTACCCATAGATTATTTTCTCTGTATAGTACTTGGATTTTCCCAAGCATGTATGTACAAATTTCTTTTACTAATTTTAAAATATTGAAGATGGAATGAATCAGCATGATTTTAAGGTTTTCTTTCAATGGAATTAATCTATTCGCTTGCTATAATATCAAATCCAAAGAAATGAGGGAGAATATCTGAACTTAAATAGTATTCAATTATTTTATTAATGACTTAATTAACTTAATACACTTTAAAACATTAAAACACACTTATTTCAAATGTTGAAATTTGTTAAAAAATAAAAATGTGACCCAAACCCAAAAAGACACAATATTTAACTCTGAAAAATGGACTAAGTGTTTGCATTTGCCATTTCTACAAAGCTTAATGGACAACAGATCATATTTTATTTAGTTTTCCAACAGATGGAAGAAAATTAGTGTCACTAAGTGAGAGGTGGGAGACATTCCAAAATTAACTACAGAGAATATAAGCAGTTCATTCCATGTCTTCCCCAACTTAAAAAAAAAAAAAACAAAAAAACTTGTATTTTATGAAACAGTAAATTGTTAAATGAGCATATCTTGGTGTAGATTAGCAATCTGAGGAGTCATTGTGAATGCTGAAAATTAATTGAGCTACTGGTTCTTTGAACTACATTTCAACGTTGGTTTTTTGCTACCTTTTAAATTTTATTTTCAATTTAAAATCTATTAGGACAGTGATTTTAACTGCCTTTGTTATTGCTGATGCTTTCTTGCTTTCTTGTTTGCTTTATTTTTTGTCTGTTTTTTCAAAGGCAAATATGCATTAGTTTGCCTGAATTACCAGGTTTACATAAACAAGATGCTTACTAACTCTAAAACCACTGTTTATCTCTTTCTCATAGAAGTGTAGAGGAATGTAAGACTTTTAGAGCAATCCTATTTGATAAATAGCTTCGAACCCTTCTCATGTACAAAAGTATTCTTTAAAACTTATACTTTAATTACTTGGACTAACAAAACAATAATCAGCCACTTCACATAAAAGCAGAACACCAATACATTGAGATACCTATTTAGCACTAATAAAGTAACTGTTCATTCCCCAATGAGTACACTTTATGAGGTAATTCTTCTGGGTGGGAGAAGGAAATTTACAGTGAGTAATAGATAGTTGCCCCCATTATGACTTCATTGACTACATGAAATAGAAAAACAGACCATGTTGGACCAACAAATAGTGTTAGCTATTTGTCATATGATAAGAAGTCCAAAGATTGGTGTCCAAGAATGCCTAGTGAATTGTGTCAACCACATCCATACTTCTTTCTGTGTCACTTCTTTTAGCTTGTGGCATTTATTCTCACGTTTGTGTTCTCAAAGTGTAACTTAAGCCATTGTAAAAACATGGTTGTTCAATATTCCAGATGCCATGACAGTATTTTAAGCAAGAAATGAAGTTTACAAGAAGAAGGGGCATTTTTTTTTCTAGAAATGAATCAAAGAACCAGATTTGTCTTTAAGGAAAGTTGGGAAATGTCTTTAAGGAAAGTTGGGAAATGTAATTATTTGGCTGGTTACATTGCACAAAAAACAGCATTGAACTTTCATTTTTAATGAAGAAATTTGAAAAAGGAATACTGTATGTTATCTAGGCAAGCATATCATGACTATACCTTATCAATGTCTTTTCCCTGCAAAAAATGAGCCTGAAGAAAGACAAGATAATTTGGGCAACACACTCAGCCACTTACACAAGTCCTCTTCCTCTGAAATAAAACACTGAATGTTAAAAGCATACATTCTAGCACCTCATTCTTCTCCCATGTTTCACTGAATATGTAAAGATAGCTTCTATATTTCTCAGGCAATTCACTTCCAGATCAAGAAATTTTAAACAGTAAACACAAGTTGACCAGACCCGAGGACCTGTGTTAAAGCTACAGCAATGAGGGTTGCCTGGTTGGATCAGTTGGTTGAGCGTCCAACTTCGGCTCAGGTCATGATCTCACAGTCCATGGGTTTGAGCCCTGAGTCGGGCTCTGTGCTGACAGTTCAGAGCCTGGAGCCTGCTTCAGATTCTGTGTCTCCCTCTCTCTCTGCCCCTCCCCCACTCACTCTCTTTCTCTCTCTCTCAAAACAAAGACATAAAAATTTTTAAAAAAGCTACAGCAATGAAGACAGTTTAGTACTACACCAAGAGAAACAGATAGACCAGTGTTACAGAATAAATAATGCAGAAATAGATCCATATACTTACAGTCACTTGATTTAACTCAAAGGTGAAAATGTAATTTTCTAGAGAAATGATGGACTTTTTAATAAATAGAACTCTGTTCTTTGAACATCCACACTAAAAAAAAAAGGTGAATCTTGACCTCACATCACTCATGAAAGCCAATCCCAGGTGGTTTATAGATTTGAACAGCAAAGGTAACACAATAAAGCAATAAAAAAAGTAGTGTATCTCCAAGACATTAGCTTAAGAATGATTTCTTTAAAAATATGCAAAATGTGCTAATCATAAGGAGGCAAAAAATTGATGCTATTAACTTCATTAATATTAAAGACTTTTGTTCATCAAAGACACAAGCTTCAGAAAAGGAAAAGAAACTTCAATTACATACATGTGACAGAACACTTATATCTGATATACAAATTAAACCTATAAATCAATAAGAAAAAGAAAGGCATGATGAATTCAGTGAAGTTTCAGGATACAAAATCAACATACAAAATTCAGTTGCATTTCTACACACTAACAACAAACATCTGAAAAAGAAATTAAGAAAACAATCCCATTTATAACACCACCAAAAAGAATAAAAACTTAAGAATAAATTTAACCAAGGAGGTGAAAGATCTGCACACTGAAAATTCTAAGAAACTTATGAAAGAAATTGAAAGACTTCAATATGTACAAAGATACCTATGTTTATAGTTTGGAAGAATCAATATTTTTAAAACTATATACTACCCAAAGCAAACAATAGATTCTATAAAATGATTATCAAAATTCCAATGGTTTTTTGCACAGAAAGAGAACATGCAACCCTAAAATTTATCTGAAACCATAAAAGACCCCAAATAGCCAAAGCAATCCTGACGGTAAAAAAAAAAAAAAAAAAAAAAAAAAAAAAAAAAAAAAAAAAAAAAAAAAAAACAAAGCTGGAGGCATCATGCATCCTGATTTCAAACTATATTTCAAAGTTATAGTAATCAAAAATAGTGTGGTATTGGCATGTAAACAGATGCAAAGACCAACAGAGTAGAATATAAAGCCCAGAAAAAAACCCACACATGTATGGTCAACAAGAGAGCCAAGAAAACACAATAGGGAAAGGACAGTCTCGTCAATAAATAGTTCTGGGAAAACTGGATGTTTCTCGCTGGATAGATAGATAGAAAACTGGATAGTTCTAGCACAACTGTACTCTTGATTGTGCCATATACAAACAGCACTCAAAATGGATTAAAGATTTAAACACAGGACCTGAAAGAGTAAAACTCCTAGAGGAAAACATAGGAAAAAAATCCTTGACATTGACTTTAGCAATGTTGTTTTGTATACAATCCCAAAAGCTCAGGCAACAAAAGCAAAAGTAAACAAGTGGACTACATCAAACTAAAAAGCTTCTGCACAGCAAAGGAAATAATAAATGAAAAGGCAACCTGTGAAATGGGAGAAGATATTTGCAAACCATATATATGATATAGACTTAATATCCAAAATATGTATCAAATTCATATAACTCAATAGCAAAAAAACAAATAACCCAGTTTAAAATAGGCAAACAGGGCCTCCCAGGTGGCTCAGTCAGTTAAGTGTCTTACTTTGGCTCAGGTCATGATCTCACAGTTCATGGTTTCGAGCATCGCGTCGGGCTCCGTGCTAACAGCTCAGAGCCTGGAGCCTGCTCTGATTCTGTGTCGCCCTCTCTCTCTGCCTCTCACCCACTCGTGCTCTGTCTCTGCCCCTCTCTCTCTCTCTCAAAAATAATCAAACATAAAAAAAATTGAAGAAAAGAATAGGCAAAGAAACAGGATAAGGCATTTTTGGCAAAGCAGACATACGAAGAGCAACAGGTACATGAAAAGATGCTCAGTATGACTAATCAGAAAAATGCAAATCACAACCAATACCATCTGACACTTGTAGGATAGTTATTATCAAAAAGACACGAGAGGGGCAACCGGGTGGCTCAGTTGGTTAAGCGTTGGACTTCAGCTCAGGTCATGATCTCACGGTTCATGGGTTGAGCCCCCACATAGGGCTCTGTGCTGACAGCTCGGAGTCTGGATCCTGCTTTAGATTCCGTACCTTCCTCTTTCTCTGCCTCCCTCCCAACTCATTCTCTGTCTCTGTCTCTCTGTCTCTCTGTCTCTCTGTCTCTCTCTCTCCAAAAATAAAATAAAATAAACATTAAAAAAAAAGACAAGAGATAACAAATGCTAGCAAGAACGTCGGGAAAGGGAATGGTTGTGCACTGTACATATATAGATCATATATATGTACATATACACTGCATATATATTTACACATATATACATTATCAACATAAATACATATATATACACACACATATATATGGTGAAGGATTATTCAGCCAATTAAAAAGAATGGGTTATGTCATTTGCAATAACATGGATATGAACCTCGAAGGCATTACGTTAATGAAGTAAGCTAGAAAGAGAATGGTTACTATATGATCTCATTTATAAGTGTAATCTAAATAAATTGAACTTAGAGAACAAGAGAGTAAAATAGGGGTTGCCAGGGGCTGAGGGTTGGGGAAAATGGAGAGATTTTAATCCAAGGGTATAAACTTCCAGTCATAATATGACTAAGTTCTGGGAATATAATGTACATCAGGGTGATTATAGTTTAGAATAATGTATTTTATACTTTAAATTTGTTAAGAGAGTCACACTTATGTGTACTCACCACACACAGACACACACACACACACACACACACACATACATACAAAAAGTTCACTTTGTGAGATGATCAATGTGTTAACTAACTTAATTATGCTAATACTTTCAAAATGTATACATATATCAAACCATTACATTGTATATCTTAAATATATATATTTTTATTAGCGTATAATATATTTATTCCACATTTTATCTGGGGGAAAAAGAGAAAGAGAGGTAACACAACAGAATGTGAGCAACAGGACTTGAACACATACTTCAAGAAATGCTTATCTAAATCGTTATTAAATGAACAAAAAGGTGCTTGTCTTTTTTTTTTTTGTCATAGGGGAAATGAAAGTTGAACCCAAAATGAAATACTATATAAATACTAGAACTGCTAAAATAAAAAAGACAAAAAAAAAAATCCAAGTCTTGGAAAGAATGTGTACCAACTATACTCCCATATATTGCCAATGGGTGTTAAAATTTGAAAACTACTTTAAAAACTGTTTGCTAATATCTATAAAAGTTGAGCAAATGCATACCTTATAACTGAGCAACTGCACTCTTAGGTATGTAGCCAACAGAAATATGTGCATATGTTCAGTAAAAGAAACATGCAGAATGTTCACAGCAGCTCTCTTTGTAATAGCCAGAAACTGGAAACAATCCAAATGTCCTTTAGCACTTGAATGGATAAACGCATAGTATTTTCACGCAACTGAATATTATACAACATGAAAATGAAATACGTTTTGCTAAAAACTGAAATATGCAATAACACAAAGAGCCAAATCAAGCACACATCCTGAAATATCTCATTTAAGGAAGTTCAAAATCAGGCAAAAGTCATCAATGGTATTGAAGTCAGGATAGAATCAACATTTCGGAGGTATTGTCTAGGAAGAAGGATGAGACATATCTCTGGAGTGCTAGTAATGTTCCATTTCTTGATCCAAGTACTGGATGTACAATTCAACAAGCTGAAAACTTATAGTTGGTGCACTTTCCTGTATGTATGTTTTAAATTAATAAAAAATTTAAAATCTAGATATATAATTGGTAAATATCTTCTCATTAAAATAAATGTAACAATATCTAAGTTTGTAAAATAAAAATAAAAAAATTTCTCAGCAAACTCCTTTTTCTCAGACTTTAATACTCCCACCTCAAAATCAATCATTTTAATAGTATTGTGTGGAAGAGATCAATATCTTCATAGATATAAGTGTAGGTAGAGATCTGTATTGAAGATATTTTTACATCAATCCTCACACATCTACTTTTTTCAGTTTAGCATCTATGTAAATTTCTATCGTATGGTTACAATTATCCATTTTTCATTTATAGATACGGAATTTGTTTCCTACTCTGCTCATTTACACAAAGAGGCAAGTGTATATATATACATGCATGCAGGTACTTCTATAAAAGATTTTCTAGATTTCTAAAAATGAATACATTTTACATATTGAAATGTGCTACCAAATTATTCCCTATATGTATAAAGTACACATTTTATGGTATTAATTCAGATAATATTTCAGTATACCTTTCACTACAGAAAGTTATCATATTAATGAGTGATAAAAATTTATTTACCATCTACCCTTATAGAATTAACACATTTATGGAAACAAAAGTTACTTAATCTATGAAAACAAAATCAGCTTCATTCAAAGATGCAAAAGAAGAAAGAGTCATAAACATCTAATCTTTAATGCAATATATGGGGCTGTTAGCAAGGGATTCCCAAAATAAAATATGCTATTCTTGAGCAATGAATTTAGGAAGAATAAAAGTATGAGAGATAGTTAATAAAAATTGGTGCAAGATATTGATTTCCTTGAGTGTCAGCCAATAACCGATGTATTCAACACTCTTCCCTGAGAACAGAAGTTCTTGTGTTTCCTAAAGACAGTAATCCTGCCAGAGACCACAGTCCTTCCCAGAGACACTTCCCACTTGTATAGAACCTGACCTAAAGAAGTCAATCTACAGTTAGAAGAGTTTTGTAAAAAGGTTCTCTCAGACAGAAATTTTGGATATTACTGGATCTATTATCTCTCAGTTGGGAGTTGCCATCCAGACAAGAGAATTAAGCAGCTGGTATAAGAGGAGCAGACACCAAGCTACATGGAGATGGATAAAAAAGAAAAAGTAGCCAAGTCTCTATAATGATGGAGAACCAAAGATGGACCCAAAGGGCACTGGCTTCTGAAAGAACCACTGCTTTTCTGGTTTAGTCACCTGGGTTGCTGACAGATTCTTAATATAATAGAAGTCATAGATAAAGTTCTTTGCCTGAAATGGCTTCTTTCTTTACTTCTTCTTGTATCCTTATATTAAATCCCACTTATTAAGTCAATAAAGTAATACACAGGTGAGTTCAGTAATATGTAAAGATCTCCTGGACAAAAGATATGCTGTTGGTGATTAAGGAGCTTCTGAGGCAACTGAAAAGTAGTCACAGTGATGAGAACATTACTACTGGGAAAAATAATTGTAAAATGATTTTAACCAAAAAATTGAACCCAAATAAATGAGATTCCCTAATGAAGAAGGTGAGCAATCTGTGTAACACCTGTTAAATGGAAGGTAAAGTTAGTCATTCTCTGATACTTCCAGGAAACAGATTTTGTTGTTCCTGCATAGACAAAAGATACCAGCCTGCAGATAACAGAGTTTCAAGGAAAAAAACAGATATGATGGTTATTCACATCACAGATTGAAGGGGCAGGAAACTGTCAATTAATGTCAAATAATGCCAATCTATTTTAATTGATGTAGTTTCTTTAACATATATTTTAATACTGGAGTATTAGTTATATGTAAAATTCTCCCGATTCTTTTATAACGTTTAATTTTACATATACTTTTTAAATAGATTGTCTCTTTTTCAAGACATGCTATTACGTTTGTAATTAATATTGTATTAATTAGAAAGCCTGATAGTTTCACAACATTGAGGTTTATTAAAATCTTCTGTATTAAAGTCTCTCAGTAGATTTTTAAAAGTTTTCTTTAATTCACACTTACATATTTTTGTCATTTTGTTTTTCTGAGATGTTACACATATGTCTTTGCTGTGAATAGAAAGTCTTCTTCACGTATACATTTTATCTGATTTGGGGTATCTATATGATTCCTTTTTAACCAGTGACCATATTTATTTCTCTGTCTGCTTTTGGTTAAAAGTATAAAAATCATTAACAACAAAATATTGCTTGCTTCCTTAAAATTTTTATATTTCTTGTTATTCTTTGTAGACTAATTGCGTTGATTCCTACTTTCAGAACAATTTTAAATAATAATGATTACAGTGGGCCTCTGTCATCATCTTCACTTCAGATGGAAGATTTCAAGCTGACTCTTCCTATGAGACATTTTGTGTTATGTTATAGAGGCAACAATCTAGTCTACTTTTAAGATTCACTAAATAATCACATACTGATCTTAAATCTTATCAAATGTCTTATCATCATCTATAAAAACTATCTTATTCCTTTGTCATGTTGACATGTTAAATTGCATGTTGATAAATTTTCTAATTTTGAAATACACTTATGTTCCTGGTAAAAATCCTGTATATTCATGTTAACATTCTTTGGAGTCTACTCATAAATATCTTCTAAAAGATTCTAGCATATATATTTACAATTGAGGAAATCCTGTTTTGTGTTGTTGTGAGTATTAGCTGTGGATGTCAATAGAATGCTATGCTTGTAAAAAGTCTTTAGAGAATTTTTTCATCCTTCATTCTCTGTATATTTAAATTTTTTCTATATGAGATTCTATTCTTTAAAGTTTATATGATTAATCTACAAAAATTTTTGGTTCTACTGTCCTTTTGTAGCTAGCTACTTTAAAATTTATCCATTTTTTTCTTGAGTAATAAATTTGCTCAGTTTTTTCCTTTGAACCAAATTTAAAATTTATATTTTTCAAAATCCATCATGTATTTCATAGGACTCTATATTTACTTGCCTGATGTTAAGCAAAATTATCTCTTAAATCTAATGGTGATTTGTATGTTTATCAATAAATTATTAAATGGCATCTGAATTTTTGATTATTAGCTGTTTCTTTTGTTTTACTAAATACATATTAATATTTTATGAAATAATGTACAATTCTCATTAGATAACAACTAATAATTAGAGTCATTTCAACCTGCTCATATTATAAAGAAGAAATCCAGAAATCCAGAAATATTAGATGTACAAGTGATTTATCAAGAATTACATAACTGCTTATGTATATCCTTCAATTTTGTCTAGAGGTTTCCTCCATAGAGTAAATACAATAGGACCCATTACAAGATGTATATGTTAGACAAATGTATTGGATTCCTACTCTCGGACCCTTGTGGCTTTGGACAAATTGCTTAACCTCTCTATCCCTCATTTTTTTACCTTTAAAACAAGGTAAATAATGTACCACTTGCCTTATAGTGTTGTTCCAGTATTTGGTAAATAATCCTTAAAAATTCTTGTATTTTGGGGGAAAAAAATACGGATCACAATCCTGTGCTTTAAAACTACTCTGTATTTCATATAACTTTATTTTTTATGTTTCAACTTTACTGTCTTTAAGTTGACATTTATAGCAAAATCCACATTTGGATTTTGAAAATCTTTAAGTAAGAGTGTTTATATCTAGTCTAAAATACCAAGTATGAGATATACAAAGGTATATGATATTTATATTACTTCGTGTATTTTAATCTACTACTTTATTATTGAAATCAGGCCTATCATTTGAGATTGTCAAGTATCCTTATGAATATTCAGTTTTCTTTTCTCTTTAAAGTCTCTGTTTAAAAAAATAACTCTAGTCTTTTCCTGGTATTCTTTCCTTTGAACAAACACTTTATCTCTGTTCCAGTCCAGTGTTCATTACCACATCAATAAGCCTGTTTGGTTTGCTTTCCGTCTTAATATGATTGTTTATATATTTTTCTGTTGCTTTTACTAACGATTCTGCTTGCCAATTGTGCTCTGTTTGAACTATACATATCCTCCATCTGCTGTAACATTTTGTACCCATGTCCCAGCTGTACTAATTCTATTAATTGCATACTATTTATTGAACTTTATTGCCCAGAATTAATCTTGTGTTTAAAAAACCTGAATTACTTATGAACAAAATTGCTCTAGATTCAATATTTTGTCCTTAGAGTTCATTTGTAAAATAAAACATTTGTGCTTTTGGTTTTCTTGGAATCGTGGCCCTTAAATGAATCTAATAAAATATTAGATCCATTCACCTTGCCACAAATGGGCTTTTCTTTTTTTTTTTTTTTTTTAACTTCATAGTTTATTGTCAGGTTGGTTTCCATATAACACCCAGTGCTCTTCCCCACAAGTGACCTCCACCAGGACCATCACCCCCCTTCCCCTTTCCCCCTCCCCCTTCGGCCCTCAGCTTTTTTTCAGTATTCAAGAGGCTCTCCTGCTTTGTCTCCCTCCCTCTCCCTAACTCTTTTTCCTCCTTCCCCTCCCCATGGTCCTCTGTTAGCTTTCTCCTGTTAGATCTATGAGTGAAAACATATGGTATCTGTCCTTCTCCACGTGACTTATTTCGCTTAGCATGACACCCTCGAGGTCTACCCACTTTGCTACGAATGCCCAGATTTCATTCTTTCTCATGGCCATGTAGTATTCCATTGTATAGATAAACCACATCTTCCTGATCCATTCATCCGTTGATGGACATTTAGGCTCTTTCCATGATTTGGCTATTGTTGAAAGTGCCGCTACAAACATTGGGGTACATGTGCCCCTATACATCAGCATTTCTGTATCCCTTGGGTAAATGCCCAGCAGTGCTATTGCTGGGTCATGGGGGAGTTTTATTGATAGTTTTTTGAGGAACCTCCACACTGTTTTCCAGAGCAGCTGTACCAATTTATGGATCTGAACGACACATTGGAACAGATGGAATTGATAGATATATTTAGAACTCTGCA
>CM053574.1:98808018-98828584 GCA_028646485.1 Cryptoprocta ferox
AAAAAACAGTTGAGCAGATCAACGAAACCAAGAGTTGGTTTTTTGAAAAAATAAACAAAATTGATAAACCTCTAGCCAGGCTCCTCAGAAAAAAAAGAGAAAACACCCAAATAGACAAAATCATGAATGAAAATGGATCTCTCACAACCAACCCCTCAGAAATACAAGCAATCATCAGAGATTACTATGAAAAATTATATGCAAACAAACTGGACAACCTAGAAGAAATGGACAAATTCCTAAACACAAATGCATGACCAAAATTCAAACGGGAAGAGATAGATAATATGAACAGACCCATAACCAGTGAAGAAATCGAATAGGTGATCAAAAATCTCCCAATGAATAAGAACCCAGGGCCAGATGGCTTTCCAGGGGAATTCTACCAGACATTTAAAGTAGAGTTAATACCCATTCTTCTCAAACTATTCCAAAAATAGAAATAGAAGGAAAACTTCCGAACTCATTCTACGAAGCCAGCATCACTTTGATTCCCAAACCAGACAGAGACCCAACAAAAAAAGAGAACCACAGGCCAATATCCTTAATGAATACAGATGCAAAAACCCTCAACAAGATACTAGCAAATCGAATTCAACAGCATATAAAAAGAATTATCCACTATGATCAAGTGGGATTCATTCCTGGATTACAGGGCTGGTACAAATGGGCTTTTCTGTGAGAAAAAGAAACCATCCTTTCACTCTCTTTGAGAACAGTGCATTGGTGATGGTCTGGGAGTGCATCGTATAGATTCTGGCAAAAGTTTAGTCCAGAATCTATAGCTAAGAGCTTTGGGTCACTATCTGCCTCTTAATAGATCTAATAGCATTAGAAATAGCATTAAACCTCTCTGAGCCTCAATTTTCCACTTTTTAAATTTTAAAATTGGCATTTTAAAACTCATGTAGAGTGGCTTAAATAATACTAACTTTAAATAGACTAGAATAGACCAACACATATACAACAAAGTTCTTACACGATGCCTGAAACGTTCTCTTTCCATAGAATAAATAAACTAGATGAGAAGGCATTAGGTCCCTTTCTCTTGTAATCCTCACTGGTTCTGCTGTACATTTCACATTTTATAATATAAATACATTTATATTTTTCCTATCTATGCACTGTGTCTCCTGTCTTCCCAACACTTTGGTTTTCCAGAGTTCCTTCTTTGCAGTTATTTCCACATTTCAGTCACAAGTCCTTAGAGCCTAATTATATTGAGGATAAAATTTTGACTGAAACAGACAGACTCTGATCCAATTACAAAAAGTTAAGTCATTTCTTCACCTGCCACAAATGATGATGGCATTTGAAGCCAAAACTGGTTTGAATCCTGGGTCTGTTTATTATTTCAGCATCCTTAGACAAATCACTTAAACTGTCTGAAATGTTTTACTTTCTCTGAATATAAAATATTACTTCTCTTTCTATAATCCATATTCCTGTGAGAATCAAGTACAATAATGCTCTGCGTTTTGTACATTAAAAATGCCCAGAAACTATTAGTTATATTTATTTATATGGCATTATGAATTACTTGTCAATTACTCTAAAAGCCAAAGAGCCTAGTCATGATAACAGTCCCTCTCCTGTGAGGATAGCTGGAGAGAAAAATAACCTGGAGTCCTTGGCCACATTGTATATATGTCAGTGTAGTCAGAGAATGAGGCAGGAAAATTGTCCCTTGGGCAGGAAGATAATAAGTGAGGCCCCACAGCTCCTGACCTCAAGTACCCTGTTTTTGCAGGCCTCCAGCCAGGCTCTGGAGAGCTCCTATTCTAGAAGTACGTAAATTAGCAGTTAGATTTTAAAGGGTGACTAGTGCTTAGTCTCTGATACATTCAGCCAACTCAAGCTACTAAAACTTGTCTGGAAATTATTACAAGGCATATTTTGGGAGCTACCAGTCCATCAAGTTAAAGATAGAAAAAAAATTATCTAACTTTTTATCTATTTTTAATCTAAATTTTACATAACTTACTAAACAAATCTCTATAAGTACCCTCTCTCAGCATCTCTCCTCTCCTTTCCCTTACTCAACTCTTGCTAGAAGTACAGGACGGAAACTCATCCAGAACAGAAACAAGCACAAGTCTAAGCCACAAGCATCACTGAAGCCTCAGGCATGCACAGTTGAACAAGATATCATTAACTTCGTGGAGCGGCAGTGTGCAGGCGTATGTCAAGTACCAACACAGGCCTGGAACAGTCTGGGGGTTATATGCAAGCACAGAAGTTTACCTCGTCTAACTTTTGCAAGATCTTAAGAGATCTTAATTTATTGAAGGCGTAATCTGGGGCTCACGGGATTAACAAAAGACTGAAAAACAAGGTTTAGAAAATGAGCAGGAAAAAAAAGAAGACTGGAAACAGGAACCATAGCAAAGTCTGCTTAAACTCTACTGGCTTCACAGAAAGAAGATGCCCCAATAATTACAGCATCTCAACATCATCACTTTCTGTGTCAATCGCTAAAGATTCAAATTTGCAGGAGATAGATTATAATAGACTGAACCTAAACCACCTATGTGACTCCTGATGGGCCAGAAGGGGGATAGTGAAGCTATAATTCCTTCAGGTTTCAGACTGAGGATGGCCACTGTCTCCTAGCAGGACTGTACACAATTGAGGATTGCCTAGAGGAGAGACTTTTTTTGCTAATAAAAGGATCTAAGAATGACAAATTCCATTTCACTGACCAAAACCATGGTCTCTCATGATCCAATTGAAGCATGCTTATTCTAGGAAAAGTTTCTTAAACATGTTCTTAAAAATCATGATCAATAAATTAACAAAACCAATAGAGCCATGTTATAAAACACTGCTATGTAGGAGTATATTTTGCCAGTACCATGGACAGGGGGATCAACAACTAGGTAAGCAACTGCCAAAGATGGTATTCAGTGCCTTCTATATTGCACATAATGGAATTCATCTTTCATTCAGCTACAGGCAACAAAAGACGTTAGAGACAGCTATTGGGTGACATTTTGCCTGTTTATAGATTCCTACCAGAAACCAAAATATCACTTGGTGGCTATCCACTTAAGAGCTGTTGACAGGCACTATTACCTATTTACCCAAAAGCAATTCACAGCCCAACCCCTCTTCTTTGCTGCTAGATTTTACCTTTTCATTTAGAAACTAAAAATATCAAAGACTCATTTCCCTCGTCTCCCTCCTTCATCTAGAGGATGGACAAACGACTCAATAGTTGCCACTAAAATTTCACAGTAAGTGATCTGGGTAGAATCTTGATAAAAAACTGGCATCCAAGGGAAAAAATCTTCTTTCTTTTTTTTATATTATAATCTGAGGCTGTGCTACACAGATTCACTATGAACATTCAAGTACCTTAAGAAGATAGAGAAATTAATTTTAGAGAAGCCAACTCAGAAAGCGTTGAAGTAACTTTTCTCTGGAATGATTGACATGTGAGAAAATCTGTCCACTTTAAAAGCCTTTTTAGATGAGTTTTATGTTACTTGCAACCAAAAGCATACTGACTGACTAGTAATTTGAGGATGGGAAGTAGGTTGTTACATTTAAGAGATCCTAAAAGAAGAATTGGCAGAGTAGAGGATACAGAATTGAGAACTATCACAAGCTGGAAAGTTGGCAGTCATCATGAAGCAGTAAGCATGTGATTACACAGGCTCCTGATATACCATGGAATATTAAGTAGCCCTTGGATCTTTAATGTTATGGGAATTGGCAGGAGAACTCAGAATATTGGTATTTGTTGTTTATTACTTGTAGATTTTGTGAGGTCCTATTGAATATAAAGATAAACCTAGTCTAAAGTCGGCTGGTATGGAAGAAAGCAAAGAGAGAAATATGGCCTTCTAATAGTGGTGGCTCCCATCTGTTGCCTTATCTTTTACCATGCTAGTGAATCTGAGCCTATTGAAAGGATTGAGGTTTAGACCAGTTTCAAAATGGCAATAGTGTCCCACCTATTTTCCAACGTACAACAGGCCCCACTGGTATTCAGAGCAATGCTGCCTTTCAAACTCTTGCTTGTAGTAGAGAAACCATTTATGCCTGCCTTTTAGGGCTTTCTCGAAATATCTACATACTTTTTCACTGAGAACAAGCATTGAATTTGTTATACTAGTGTGCCCTGGGTTTGATACAAATTAATCTATACACTGAGACCACTGACTATATATCACATTTATAAAAATTTATGACTTTATCAAAGAATTCAAACATAGGTACCAATAAATAGTAGTTCAAGTAATAGAGTGTCTCAGGACAAACATATACTATATGAGATGATATACATTTACATCAAAAAAATCAAGGGGTGATTATTTACTACTTAAAGAATTTATCACTTACAACAGAAGTTGTACAATTTCCAAATGACTTTTAAAATTTTGATGTGATATCTAGAATTTTGATTTGCATGTAATTCATAATATATATATATATATATAGTTACAAAATAAGCTATTTCATTCTTTATCGTGTGTTATTCTTTAAGTCAACAATTATTTAAACCACAGGTTGGAAAACTATGACCCTCAGACTAGATGCTTGTTTTGTAAATAAAGTTTATTGGAACATAGCCATGCCTATTTGTTTCAAACTGTCTAGGACTACTCTGGGAGTACAATGGCAGAGTTGAGTGGTTGAGACTGACAGCATTTCTGAAAGCCCCAAATAGTTACTATTTTAAAGGGACAAGACTTTAAGAAAAAAAAATATATGCCAATATGCCAACCCCTGCTCTGTTTTTTAAAGGAGATTGATACCTGTATTTAGATGTGAAAGTGGGTTTCTCTAGGGGCCAACTAAAATCTGGACTTTAAGTTTTGTTGATTCCAATCTAAAGATTAAAAACACAAAACTTAAGCTGTGATTTTAAAGGAATTGTAACAACTGGAGCTTTTAGCTTCATCTCCTCCCTAAGTGTAGTCTCCCCTCTTTTCTTATTTTAAATGATTACAGGAACAGATGTGGACATACCTGTGGCAAAATCAAGCCAGATGCATACCAGGGCTAGTGTGGACAAGACAAGATTTCTCAGCCTCACTTACAGTTAGTTTAGGGTCATATGATTGGGTTCTGTCAATGGAGTAAATAGAACTAGCCCTGCCAAACCTATCCATAAAATGTCCCATGTTATCTTCCAGTCTCTTTCCCATTTACATGGCTGAAAGCTCAGGATGCTGAGATGGCCCAGACATGTGAGGGTCCCTCAAGTCACTATAGGAGAGTCACCCAAAAGATCCTTGCAACCTACCTTGGACTGTGGTGAAAGGAAAATGGATATTTTCATAGTAGGGAACAAATAAAATATGAAGTTATTTGTTGAAACAACTGGTATAGAGTATCTTGGCAATATAAAACTATACAAAGGTCTTGATTAATTTTATAATCCTCTTTAAATTTGTGAATAAAATTGTTATTCTCTTTCCATTTTCTGGTACCAATTCACTTCCAGGATGTTTTTGAATGTCTGGACACCTGTGATCTTATTTCCATTTTTTGCTCTGTTTCCTACTTTTGCTGAACTTGATCTGATTTTCATTTTGCCGTTAGAAGATATTCTCTTTTATTTCTACCATGATTCAGTTATGAAGAACAACCCATTTTCCATAACTATTTGAGAATACGGCTCATACAACCCTTACCGAATGTTTCTAGAGGATGAATTCTATTGTCATGAAACAAACACATACATTTGGAGCCCCAGCAAAACCTCTGTAAAGTCCTTTCGTCTCTACCACTTCCAGGAATTTCTCCCTGACATATATTTCCCTCACCTGTTTCCACCTGTTCCTTCACTTCCTCTTTTTTTTTCTCTTTTATTTTCTGTTCCCCCCAAGAACTCCTTTTAACTTTTTCTGTCAATGTGTTTTCTTTCCCTAGTTTTAGTTCATTCAAGACCATATTTATACTCAAGTACATCCATTAGGAGTGCTCATTCAAATAAAAAGTTATTCACTTGACAAAAATTCTGTAAATAGTATTTAACATCTTTTTTTTTTTTCTCACCCCGAAGAAATCTCCTATCTTTGGAGCCTCACCTCCACCCCCATGATCTGAAGAGAATCTTCAAGGATATACCGGTCTACATTTTTATGAACATATTTTAATACATAGGCTAGAAACCTATGGTTAGTAAAATATGTGAGGTTTCAAGGTTTTCACATAGGAAGGATCCAGGCCTTGGACTCTCTGGTTATCATGTGATCCTTCAGTGAGGCGCTCGTACACTGATGCTGCTGCTCTTTCCAGCACATCTTACAAGTTCTACAGGCAGCTCAGTACCAGCTACTTCTTAAACCCAAGCTTATAAAGATCAAACTCAGCCATTGAATTTCTTATGTAATGGCTGAATTCAGATCCCTGGATGACTAAAAGGGAAGCACAGGACGTGTGTCTTGATCAATGGTAGTAAACATCTCAGATTACTTCTGTATTACACAAACATTGGGAGCTCTATCCATTAGAAACAACAAGAACAAAATTTCAGAAAAGAGACAATAGAATGAAATTGGCAGAACAGTGATTTTTGCAGCCAAGGCTTACAAAACAAAAAGAAAGCTAACTGAAATAAACCCAAGCCTTAGAACTATTTGTTAGAGTGCAGTGGGTGGGAGAGTGTGTAAAAAGTCCTGACAGAGCCTTATTACAGTTCTCTATCAGATTCTTATGCAGGCTGGCATAAAGCTACCATTAATTGCTTGAGGGCTATATAACCCTTTTTTATTGAGTTTATTGAAAAGAGTGTTTGAGAAATGTCTATCCAACTCTGGTGAGCTGAGTAGGTTAAATAAAGCTTAAACAAAGCTTTTTCCATCTCAAGCATCCAAGTTACTCGGCATTTTCAGAATCACAGTGAGACCCCAGAGACAAGAGTCGACAAAACCAGGCCATAAAATCAGGAAGGCATTGAATGTTTGGATTCAGGACTAGACACAGGGAAAATGAAAAGAATGCCTTTAAAATGTGCACTCTCTGCAACAAAGCAAAACCAATTTACGAACATTTCTTTGAGATTGCAGAGGAGGGACATTGTGCTTTCCAGAAAGCAAAACAAACCTAAAGTATTTGCAAATCCTTTACCTGTCCATGTTTTCTAGGGCTCCCCATACCTATTTCTAACAAGTTTTTACCTAAGTCTTAAAATAATATCAGGGTTCCTCTTTGATCATGCGGCCACCTAAAAACATTGCCGGGACCCTTTCCAAAGCCTTGCTAATTAAGCATCTTTGTCAGTGAGAGACCCAGAAACTCCATCTTACTAACTTCATACCAAATCTCCTTCTCTATTTCTTAAAGTTTCATTTTATTGACCAAGAATTCTCTTATCAAGAAGTCTGCAAAAAGTTTAATGTTAAGTTTAAAGCAAGCATAAGTTTTTGTTCCATTTTTGGGAATTAATAATAAATGCTTGATGCTGTCATTTCCAAATTCATCATATATTTGGGTCAATATTAAACTTACACTTACTTTATATTATATTCACTCTAAATATAACATTATGCATATCACTTCCTGAAATGCTGGATTCAAATGTTTTTATTCGGGATTTCCCTTTCTGTCCAATTCTAATCCTCTATTTTCTTCTAATTTTGAAGCATAATATTATATAAATATCATCCTAACTTACATCTCTATTTTTAAAATTATAATATGCTCATCTTTATTATTTTCTGATACTTTGTTAACTTCATAGATAATAAATAGTATGTTTCAAAAGCAATCTTGGTAGCCACATGGAAACCAAGTTACTCATTATAAAATATATCATGCTAAATTTTATAACAATTAGCACTTTTACTTTCTTTTCCCCTTCTCCCTTCTTGTTTCATGGACTTGTAAATAATGGATTAGCTCCTCATCAATATGTAAAGTGAGTCTGAAACACTGATTTATTTAAATATATTTTCCTCAACTACAAAGACAGTAAATGCATGTAATCGTGTACCCACATAAATTAATCAATAGTTTTAAAAGCATTTTATTTAAAAAAATCTTCTTAAAAATTTTAAAAATCAAATCTTCAAATTTCTACTCTAAGATTCTGTAGATTTTCTCCTATATTTTCTTCTAGGTTTGTTGTTTTTGTTGTTGTTGTTGTTGTTGTTGTTGTTGTCGTTTAGTTTACCCTTTGAATCAAATTGACACTTTAGTTAGAAATAAATGAAATGGGGGCACCTGACTGACTCAGTCATTAGAGCATGCCACTGTTAATCTCAGGTTGTCAGTTCAAGCCCAATGTTGAACATGGAGCCTACTTAAAAAAATAATAATAATTCAAACATTCCCATGTGGGTCTATTTCTGGCTATACAGTCTGTTCCTTTCATCCTGAGTCAGCTTAGGTAAGTTTGTGGTTTTAGGAATTTGTACATTTCATCTAATTATCTAATTTATTGGTGTATAAATATTCATAGTATTCTCTTACATTCTTTTTATTTCTGTAAGGTTGCTGTAATGTCCCCACTTTCATTTCTAATTTTACTTATTTGTGATTTTTCTCTTTTCTTAGTCTACCTAACTAAACTTTTTCAATTTTGTTCATCTTTTTAAGGAATCAACTTTTAGTTTCATTGATTCTATTTTTTTTCTAGTCTCTATTTTAGTTATCTTCACTCTGACCTATTTTTTTTAAATTTTCTTCCTTGTGCTAGCTTTGGATTTAGTTCATTTCTTTTTCTCCTTCCTCACAGTATAAAATTAGGCTACTCATTTAATTTTTTAGTGTAGAAATTTACAGGTTTTTTTTTTTTTTCTGAGCACTAAGTTTATTCTTCTTAAAGTTTATTGAACTTCTTGGATGTGGAGATTCATGTCTTTCATCAATTTAGGGGGGGGGGAATGTTTGGTCATTATTTCTTCAAATTTCCTTTCTGCTCCTTTTTTGCTTCATCTCCTTTTGGCACTCCCATAATGTATATGCTCTGTTCACTTTTCTTCATCCCTCTTTCTTTCTGCTCCTGACTCAATAACTTGAACTGTCCTATTTACAAGTTCTTTGACTATTCTACCTGCTCAAATTTGCTGTTGGATACCTCAAGTAAATTTTTCATTTCAGTTGTTGTACTTTTCAGCTCCAGAATGTTTCATGTTTATAATTTCTATCTCTTGACTGATATTCTAATTTTACTCACACATCATTTTCCTGATTTCTTATAGTTCTTTACGCATGAATTTCTTTAGCTATTGTAGCTATTCCTTGAGCTTTTTAGCTATTTGAGTTGTTTTAACATTTTCACCTACAAGTCTGATCTTTTTATTTTCTGTCCATTTACTTTGTTCCTTGCAATGAGACATATTTCCTGCTTCTTTCTACATCTTGTGATTTATGTTTATTTAAAACTGGACATTTAAAACTTACAATATATTAACTCTGGACATCAGATTCTCTGGCTTCCCCAGGTTCTGTTGCCTTTTCAGATGTTGAGGATAATAGTAGTCTACCTGTCCAGTGACCACAAACTATTCCCACAAAGACTTCACTCCTTGCCTTGTACAACCAGCAATATCTCTGATTCCCAGCTTATATTCAACTTGTGTTTCAACATAGATATCCTTGCTTGTTAGGAGCCAACAATAAAAAGGGAGCCAGCCTTCTCATAATGGCTCTGTGCTTGGTCATTCCTTTCAGACTTAGCAGTTTGCACTGAACCTATAGATAAGCCCAAAGTGAAAGCTTGGGGTATTCTCAAATATTCTCTGAGTCTTGACCAGGTCATGTGCATGGCTTTGTAAATTCCCCAATACAGATGCTGCTTTTGAGTGTTCTAATTTCCCTAAGAAACATCTCAGTTTATGCTCCTAAGCCTCAGGTGCTTTATTGTTTGTTTTGACTGTTGTCTTTTCCTCATGCATATGAAAACTATTAAATCAGCTTGCAGTGTTTTTGAGCAATGCCCACCACTAGAGTTCCCAGTAAGGTGACAGTGAGACAAGACAACTGCTTTACATCAGTCCTTCAGGCAGCCCCCAGACAGGTTTGAAGAGATGTACAAAATAATTTGCAAATAGTTCTGCTTTGTTCCCTCTGAAATAAGTGAGTTCCCCTTGGAAACACAGGCTGGTGTTTTAAAACAAAGTCCTCCACAGCCAAAGTGAAGGCTGGACAAGGGCAAGTAAAAACACCACAAAACTTTCTGATCTCCTCAAATTTACCTTCTTGTTGATTCAGCATTTCCTTGGCTAGTGTAAACGTTTTGACTGCTTTCCGAAGTTCTGACAAATATGCTTTGAACAGTTTCTGTTTGTTTTTTCAATGTTTCCATGGAAGGAGGAGAGATAGTAGCTGCCTTCCACAGTATTAGTGTCACTTTCTTTATGCCCATTATTGAGGTGACTGAAGTCTTGTGTTGAGAAGGGTTGTAAGACTAAATCAAGTCAAGTGGGAGAAAATGTCAAGACTGAGTAGTTATGTCTGTTATAGCAAAGAAAAAAGAATGTAACAGCAAATGGTCCACAAAGTTACCAACTCTGGACAAGCCCAAATAATACTACATGATTTGGTCAACTACAGTCCAGACTAGGACCATGATTACTGAATTACCACCCTTGTACTGACAGGAAGTACTCAAAACTATACTTGTGCATATACATTTTCATAAGGGAGCATGCTACTGACACAAAGATACCCTGCTCTCCAAGGAGAGGATGCTCTTAACAATGTGGTGTAGTGACTCAAGAGGAAAACTTGGCATAGGATATAACTAGGTTTAAATTATGCCTTTACTCTTTATTAGTGTGAATTTAAGCAATCGGTTTAACTCTTGGCTTAAGTAAGCTTATTTCTAAAATTTTTATTGAATTTGTTTTTATTTTTTTTCAATAGTTTGTTGAAAACAGCAAGCAAAATATCTGTGAACATGCTTCAACCTAGTAATATTGATGATTACTATTTTGACTGCTAGAGTAACACCAGCCCCAGGCATAGGTTACTGAGAAGGTAAATCACAGGAAGTGGTGAAGTTGCTCATAACCAGGACAACGGTGCTCATCTATTTTGATTTACTCAAGAAGATCTCAGTTTGTAGCCATTATCCCAGCATATAAATACTATCCTCTTTCAATGTTAAGGTGTTCTGATTTGGATAAATTAGAAGGTTGTCCTAGGAATGATTTTATGGTTATCACACCATAGTACACTGATCTCCTAAAAAAGGATACCAACAATAATTTCCTAGTGGTTTACCAGAGAAGAAAAGAGCAATGTCTCAGTACTAGTGATTTCACCGGAAATATATTCTCTCTTCTTTATCTCTCCTTCCCTCTCTCATTTACTTCTATAAGTTGCCTACCATAACCACCATTGTTTTTTCCTTCCCTAGCAAGAGAAATTCAATTTTCAGTTGGGTGTATTGTTACCTAGAATAAAAGACATGAATTCCTAAATCTCTTGGAGTTTTGCCAACCAGATCACTATGTTCTGAACAATGGGATAGAAGTGTTGGGTAGAATAACTAGCAAAGTGATTAAGCAAGATGACTCAAGTCAGAGGAACAAAAAATAAAAAAAGTGGAGGGTTGTCTCCCACTTTGTCAGATCCCTTCAACAGTTTGCCTCTTCCAGTCTGTCATGTAGACATGATGGTCAGAACTGCAGCAGACTCCATGAGCCTTCAAGTGAATTTAGAGACAAGTACCATTCACTGAAATGGTGCACAATAGAGATAGAGACCAGGCTTCCCAAAGGTACTGGATGGAGTCTTAACCACCAACCCTGGACTATTTAGAATATCAAAGAGAGAAATAAATTCATGTGATGCTTAAGCAATTACTTTCTGGGTCTCTGTTACTCTCAGTCTATCACAATTCTAATTTACACAGAATTTGTTACATGGGCATGAAACATTGAAATATTGGAACCTGAAATGTGCCTTTATTAAAGAATAAAATTCATCTGAGTGAATTTTAAAGATCTTATTGGCTTTATGTAGCAATTCATGAATGACTAGCATCCAACCTAGCAGTAGATAGGAACTATGAAGAACTGTACCTGACAAGAGACTTCATAGGCAAAAGAAAATAAGAACAGGGAAGTTCTCCTGGGCATTTGCTGAATGGTTAAAGCAGGGTTATTTACTTTCCTTGTATGGAGCAAAGGGAAGGCCTGGAACAGGGTCAAGTAACAGGCTGAGCAGGCAAGCACTGATTTGTTGGTCTAGGTCTTCCTTTTCTGGGAGAGTTAAGCATAGAATCTTCATTAAGTTTTGGTTTACTGACATGGGGCTAAGGATGAATGTCTCCATTTGGTGCCTAATCTGGTTATTCTAACACCTCTGATGATATAGTCTGGGAAACTGGCAACACTTATAATTCAATGCTAAAACATTTGGTCAAATTGCTGCCTGTCTTTCCTTGGAAAGCAGACAAAAGGCTGTCTGGAAGGCAGACTAAATGGCCTTAAGGGAAAGTGTGGGAAAATTAGAATGTTGTCTGTTCTGGCTGCTTCTTGCTGCTTTCAACAAAGTTCCAGGATTGATGAACTCAGACTCAATCCAGCTTATCTGCGGGCAGAGATGTTAAGGCATTCTTTGTGGCCTACAATCTAAATGCATTAAATTCGGAGCCTTTCAGGATTTAAAAAGAAAAAAAAAAAGATAACTGCTCTATGCTCCAAACTAAAGCACTTATACATCTACTCTGAAGAAGCAGTTTTACCAGGAGATAAATCATTGGTCCCACAGCTTTTAAAAAGGCCTTACATTAATAGTTCTCAGTCAGACAATGGGAGGCCAGCTAGCAGCAAAGATCAGATTAAGTATGTTGTCTTCCCACCCAAGCCTATTCTTTTAAGTGGTCTCAAGATAGAATCAGGCCTAAAAACTACCAGATCTAGAAGCCAAAAGAAGCCATAAACCTGGATGGCAACTGTCTGTTACTGTTAGAAATTTTAACACCTGAACCTGTATTGGAAGGAAATGGGCTTTAGAATCTTTGTAGTCTCCAAAAAGAGATACCTTCCTCTCCCTAGATTAGAAGTAGCCCAAGGTTATGGGGAAGGAATAACCCCTTCAGAAGGTGGGGTCTGGAACAAGGGACCAGAGAGGACGATGGCAGACGAGGTTCTCCAGAAAGCAGAAGTTGAACAAATACATAATATAACCACGGAATCTATTCTATCACCACGTTAAGGGACTTCACTATTTGTAACTAGCAAGATTCTAACATTTTCATGGCTAATAATGCCAGCGTTTTCTACTTTAAGTTTTTTCTAAATAGAATTTTTATGCCATTCTCCCTGATCCTTCTCTTTTGGGTCTGTAAGAGGAACATAAGCTGGGTTTTGTTTGTTTCGTTTTTTTGTAGTTTAGTAAGTTACCAAACAATATGATAGAGAATCACCGATCATCTAGAAACCACACATTGAGCTAGACGCATGAATGGACAAGCTTCTTTGAAACCATCTGTGGCCATATAACTGAATTCCAGGTAACAAATTATAAATGAAAGGGCTTAGTACTTAAGTAAATTTCTTCAAAAACATGAAGTACTTTCTCCTTTTCTTACTCCATCCTTAGTAACTGGGATGCAGATGGGATGGCAAAAGCCCCAGCAGCTACCTTAGATCAATGAGGGCCATAACTAACAATGCCCAAGCAAAAAGGTAGAAGACAAGAAGGTGTTGTCATACCAGCTCTGATTACATCAGATTTACTTTATTTGAAAAAATCAGCTTCTCTTCTGTTAAGTCATCATTAGTTAGCGGTTAGTGTTTGTATGTATGTTTACTGTGATCAACTTAATCCAATGAATTATTCTGTTACATGTAGGAAAGTGACACTGGATGTTAGGATAATTTTTATTGAATTTTCCCCCTGAGATTAAAACAATGAGGCAAGGGAAAGATTTATATCTACACTGAGAAGCTACATTCCAAGCAGTGTCAGTGCAATGGCCTAATTCAAAGAGATTGTCTTGATCATTTCTACATGTTCTAATTGTTCTAAAGGTATTTATTTTACCTAATGGCAAATATATAGTTATTTAGTGTATATATTCAAAATATGTTTGTATTTAACTTTTAAATTTCAAATATTTTAAATGGATACTTAACCACATTGCCCTCATGCAAAACACAGTTGCCTCTGTCTATTCTTTTCTTAGTCTCTCAGAAACTTCCATGTATGTTATTTCTTCAAAGCTTTTATAGTGCTATTTATTATGACAAATCATGGGTAATGATTATTATAGGACCTCTACTTTGGATATTTAATCTAGTAAGGACACCATGAAGCTGTTGCCAATCTTGGAAACCTAGCAAGAGGCCCAAGAAAGAAATATGGTACACTTTGGTCCTCCATGGGGATAGCTGCTGTACCTAGATTGGCCACAATTGCTCATATATACTCCCAATTTGTGATGTCAAGAAAAGAAAGAGCTTCATCTCTGAGAGATCAAATCTAAATGGGATCTTCTCAGATATGCACCCCCCTAGATCTGGCATCTGGGTGTTCAGAAGCACTGGCCAGCCAGGAAATTAAAATTGTCTACAGGTCCTAAATTCTGAAATCAGACCGTAGACCATGTGAGAGAGATGACTAGATGCTCCCACTCCACGGAGTCAAAATCATTCCACATATCATCAGAAGCCCTTAGAAACCAGCTGTATGTCTTTGGTGGAGGAGAGTGAGACACCCAGGCCCTGAAGGATTGAAATTGTATATATTTGATGCAAACACTATGATCTCACCCACAAATCCATAAGAATTGTTTTTCCCTGGGATAATCACATTATGATGACAGTAGGAACAAAGCTTTTCATCTATGGGAGCTCATGAGTCGAAAAATTCTATTATGACTCCCATTGCACTAGTGTCAGTGACAAAGGATTGTAGAAGCTGAGTCCCACTGGGACATTCCCATAGGATGTGCCACACAATTAGGTGAGGTGGTGGAGAAACATGAGTATGTCATTGGAAAATAGCTCTTACAGGAGCACTGCACAGAATATACCAGCATTATACAGAAAAGCAGCACTGGACCCTGCTTAAATTTGACATCTATCCTCTCTCCCATATGACTGGACTACCCCATGTGTATCACTCCAGGCTGATGATGTCTATATCTGAGAAAGAAGTGTCAATTTCTGTCACTGTCAACTGTGAAACTGAGAAAGGTGATTCAGCTGATGAACCAAGGCTGTGACCCACATGAATAAAATCAGATTGGGACACAGCTCTGTTTTGTGTTTGGTGGGATAAAGAAGGAGAAATCTATAATGATCACATTATGACTATAGTTGACTAATAAGACCTATATTTTATTTTTTAAAAAAACCCTCAGTAAAAAGAGCTGCCTTACCCAAGGTTAAAAATCTCTTCCCTAAGGCCACCCTCATCCAGTGAGTAATTAAAGTTGTGGTACAAAGGTTTGGTCTCCTTAAATTTGGAAAAATCTGAAGGGCCATCATAGCTCTCGTTCCCTATGTGTGTTCTACTGAGAGCCTGCCTAGATCACAGTTTAGCTTCTCCTACTGCCCAGTCCTGCTTCCCTTCCTCCTTTTCATCCCAAGAACACTTCCCAATAAACTTACTGCATGTGAATCTCTGGCTCTGAGTCTATCCTCGAGAAAATACTAAATTAGACATTACTTATATGTTCGGATTACTCCCTCATGTGCTTTCATTGCAAGAACACTTCCCAATAAACTTCCAGCATGTGAGTCTCTGGCTGAGTCTATCTATGTGAAAATACTAAATTAGACATTACTTATATGTTCAGACTAATGTAATTACATATTGTTGTCAAATTTATGACTACAGTATATACTTCATGTAATATGTAATGGAATTAGAATTTATCAGTTTAGCATTATGCAAATTTTCATTTATTGACATAAACCCTCAAGACTAGTACATAGAAAAGAACCAGAGAAGATAAAACTATCAGATTTATATTGCTGTAAAACAAAGCAACCCACATTTATTGCTTTTAAAGAGCAACCATTTTATTTGTCATGATTCTATGGCTGCACAGCCTTGCTGCAAACACTTGTCATTGAATTGAGTTGATAGGTCAGGTAGGATCTGTGCTCCAGCTGGGATGGCTGGACTTCTCTCTCCATGTAGCCTTGAGGAGGCTAGACTGGTCTTTGCATGGTGGTTTCAGGAAAACATTCCAAGAAGGTAACTTCCATGCAAAAGTGCTTATCAAAATAGATTTGGTTCACATTTGCTGATGTCCCATTGGTCAAAACAAGTAACATGGTCAAGCCCAGATTCAGTGTGGAATGGGACTGCACAAGGGCACAGGTTCAGTGAGGTGTGGTTGCATTCTCTCTCTCTCCTCTTCCCTACCATCACTGTGTGTGTGTGTGTGTGTGTGTGTGTGTGTGTACACATGCTAACCTTTATACAGTGCTTATTATATGCCTTTGCTGGTTTCAAGTTATACAGATACATTCATTCACACACTCATTTGGTAGCCATATATAATCTTATGAAGAAGATGAAGAAATTGAGGTATGTAGAAGTGAGCAGATTGTATATGGGCATAGAGCTAAGAAGAGGAGAAGATGGGATTTGAAACCTGATGGTTTCACTCTAAAGATCATTTTCCTCATCTATATGGCAGTTTTTTACCTCTGTTCCACATCTTTTTTTTTTCCCACTGGGGTGGGGTAGAATGGGTAGTGTATTGGTCAGTAGGAAGACGGAAGGAATTTTAGAGATTATCGAGCACTTTGCTTTAAAGATAATTTGGGGGCCTAGAAATAGGAGATAACTTTCCTGGAAGCATGCAACTATTAAAACTGAAGTCCTTTACATTATGTGGCATAACCTTTCCATCTATGTCAGCATATTATAAAAGGTTTGGAATTTTCCATTTTTAAAACTACAGTTGGGCCTGCATGGATTAAGACTCTGCCAAATCATGAAAGGTAAGGATGGATTCCTTTCACCAAATTAAAGAGCAACAGGACTAGAGGATGCCCAATGTAGCATAAAAGATAAAAGGGATTTATGCTTTGTACTTTACACAGTTGGTAGTAAACATATGCAAGCCATTACCCCAGAAGGTTATATAGTCTGAAAATATAAATAGGTTCAGGAAAGGCTTAGATAAATTCATGAACTGAGTTTATAATGGGTTACCAAAAGGAAGTTAGGGATCACAGACTCCCCGAGGTTCGGCTGTGGAGGGCAACTAGCATGTTTTCCTGAAAAACATCAAAGAAACTATGCTGGATCCCTAGAGTTGATGTGACTCAGTATGACAGTTATATTCTCATATTCTTTCTATATGACCCCCGATCTATGTAATGGTATTTATTTAAAGACATGGCTAGTCTTCCTTCATTTATTGTACAAACATTGTAGAAAAATCATTCCTTTCCTTCTCCGTCAACAAACCAAAAAAGTAGTTTCTTTCAAAGATGCTTTATAATATCATGGAAATTTATTTTCTCTTCTCTTTTCTGACTTCTTTCCACTATCCCATTTTTTAAATCAAACTATTTGCTCTCTTTCCTCTTTCAGCTCTCTTAAAATTGTTTCCTTTACCTCCCTTTCATCTTTATTATTTTCCTCTTTCCAACCCTTTCATCTCTTTTTAGCCGTTTACCTTCAACCTCTCTTTAAACTTTATGATACAAGAGATATATGTCAGTAATCTGTTTTTTACTAACGCTCATCCTTTATTATTATGAAATAAGAACATGATCCAGTCAAATCTCAAAGTGAATAAAAATAACTTTTAGAAAAATTGTAAATATAATAAAATAAATACAGGAGAACACCAGCAAGCACATATGCCAATCCCCCATTAATATAAGAAATTTCTATTGAGATACCATGAAAAATGCCCCAAAACAGTAGATCTAAAGTGATAGTTACGTTAAATGATGTTTGAAGTAAATCCTAGTAGAAAATGTTGGCTTTGTTTATTTAGAAAGAGACATTTGCATGATGAAATTTATCTAATAGTGTCTGTGCTACCAGAATATGTAAATCAGTGAAAGCTACTCTGGTTTTGCCTCAAAATCACTGCTCTAGAGACAGTTTATTTTCTTTTCAAAATATATTAGTAATTTGAAGTGCCTATTAGCTAAAGTTATTTATTATGACTTTTAAAACAAAATCTATAATAATTTCTGAGACATATAATTTCTAAAAAGTATACTCAAAGGTCTATTTTCTATCTACAGCACTTTGAATCCTTTATATATATGTGATACATCCTAAAACATTATGCAAAGAAAATCAAATATTTGAAAAATTTGAGTCTGATTCAAAGTAGTCCAAAAAATACTTTACCACTTTGCTGGATTAAAATTCTAGTAATAAGCTACTAAAAAGTTTATTTTCTCAGTAATTTTCCATTGCTACAATAATTGCTGTAATATATACTGGTGACATATACAAAAATCTTCTAAATCTTGGATTAAGTATGGTAATGATTGCTTTTTATTCATACACACTTTAATGTTATTGTTTATGGTACATATTTGCTATTTTAATAGGTACTACTATTCTTTAATTATTCTGCAAACATTTAGTGCCTTATATATTCTAAATTGCCCTTTCCTGCAATGGCTACATCAACTGGAGATTAAATTCCAATATCGCAGCCACTGATGTCAACATTCTGTTTTCTAGTTCCATCAATTTCTTCTAACTCCTCTTCAATCCTATCGTAGGGGACATTTGGATTTTCCCTACCTTACTGTTCCATGCTTTGTCAAATTCAAAAAGAAAACACTCTCTTGCAACTGAGACACAGGCATGAGACCTAAACTCTGTTAAATCGGAAGCATCACGAAGAAACAGTGCCGGCTGGAATTTATTCTACTGAGTGGGCTGGCAGAAGAATCTAGCTTCCACAGCAAAATGACAGTCTTAAGGAGCAGTGCATAGTGCCTAGCATCAGCAATGCTGTCTTCAGGGCCTGTGACAAAAACCACGCAATAGGGTTACTGCTGAAGCCATTCTTCAATATAATTTATGTCTTTCTGATAGGGCAGCCTTCAACTCTGATTTTCTGGCTCTGAAAGACTTCTGCGAATTTTCTAATAAACTTTATTATATTATTTCCTTCTTATACTAGCTAAAATGGATTTTACTCCTTCAAGGCAAGGATTTTATCTAATAAACTGATCAATAACTTAAGTCCTTTAAGGATGGTATGAGTATTTTCTGGACATTCTTTCTTTTCAAAGACTATAGTCTATCAACTATTCATCTCAATTGCATCCTTATTCTACTTTTATACTCACTGTGTAAATCCAAACCATGAATCAATATAAGTATCTGACTTCTCCACTCTAAAGCCTGGGTAGATGAACATGGCCAAAAATACTCACTCAATCATTTGGAACTGTTTGTGTTTAAAAAGAAAAAAAAATAGCTAAAATATCCCAGTTGTGTGGTTGTGTGGACAAAGGTAGTTGCCACAGATGTAGGTAGATAGATATAGAGAGTTGGATAGCTAGATGACAGATAAGCTTTTTTTTTAATACCCACTCCTGCCTCTTGTGGGAAGATACGCTAGAGGCTGGAAAGTACATTTCTCAGACTTGAATGTCACTGGCATCCAGATGTGGTTGAAATTTCACTGATCAAATACATTTGTTCAAGTTGTTAGGAGGGAAGAGATAATGTGAGGGAAACAACTTTATTTTGCTGGTGCATATGGTTCAGAGGCTTCCTAATGAGACGGTTTCCTAAAGTAGAGGCAGGAGCTTTCCCAGTCACACCGGAGCAGGGATAGTGCAAGACATTGGAGCTGTTTGTGGGGGCCCATTGGTCTAGTCTCTCAAAAAGTTCCAGGTAGTAAAGCAGTTATCTTTTAAATAGGTAGAGTGGTTTCTATAGTGTGGAACTGAACCCTACCCAATATCGTGTATTTGTGAAGTACAGTGTTCTGTAGTCCTACGCATCTATTCACGTTTTCTCGGGGGCTGGTGACAAAGATAATAATAATCCAGCTGGAGACGTTCCACTATTTATTCTGATAATCCATTAGATTAGTTTTTAAACAAACTGTCCTATTTTTAAAGGAAAGAATAAAGTATAACTATCACCGGCATTCTTGTGGTTAATTTTTTTGCAATTTGAATAAGTATCTTAATTACCATATTGAGTCCCACTAAAGTGGCAGTAAAATGCTTATTTAAAAATCATAAATGTGAAAATCCAGAAAAGAATGGAAGAGAAACAATTAAATAGCTAAGAGATTTCAATATTCTGGAAAATTGAGAGTGGGAAAGTACATGAATGAATGGCAACTGAGTCTAACGAAGATAAGAAAGCTAATGCATAAGCAACAAGTTGCACCATGATTTACACTACAGAATCCTGAGAGGCCCAGGTGTTGGAGATAGCAGGTGTCTGTGAAGGTAGAGTATAGGGACAGAATCAAACACAGGGAGGTAGGTCACAAATCTGTAAACAAACCTCCACCAGGTGTTCTCCCTTACTTAGAATAGCAAGATGACCACGGGGAGAAATTAATCCTGCGGAAAGTAAACCAAAGCTCAGGTTATAGGAAAACCAGGCATAGTCCAACCCAGGAGTGAGGTATAATATTGAAAACAAAGGTGCTATGGGAAATTATACTCATCAAATAGTGAGA
>CM053574.1:98828684-98884876 GCA_028646485.1 Cryptoprocta ferox
GACATTTGAAGAAAATCTATAACACGAAAGATGAAAGATAAATAAACAATTAACAAACTAAGAAAGAACGTAATGCAAAAAGAATAAAATCTTTACCAAATACAGAGTCTCGAGAAAGATAAGAGATGCAAGTGTAAACAAGAAGAGGTTACTATAAAAGGGAAAAAAAAGCATGTATTCAAGGAGAGACTCTTGGTAATTAGAGAATATAATCACGGTAATACTTTGAAAAATTCTATTGAAGTTTTAAAAGAAAATTTGTGGGAGATTCCCCCAAGATCATAAAAATAATTAAAAAGAGAAAGTAAAAAGACTGCTGTCAACAAAATACAAAAAAAAATTTCTAAAGCATAAAATTTCTAATTTGGAATGGCTCACTAAATAGACAAAATAATGAAAAAATTTATAATAAGATATGGAATTGAAAAATATTACAGCAACGACAACAACAAAAGTTGAATCTAAAAGCTTCCATGATTAAGGAGTGGGTAGGTGGGATAAAAACAAACAAAACATTATACATTTTCAGTAATCAAATTGCATTAAACTCATTAATGACAATCTGGCACTAAAAGATAATGAAAAATGCCATTGATACATCTACAGAGAATTATCTCTAATAATGGAAAGTTATCATTCAAATATGAGGTAAAAAATTATTTTCCAACAAATGAGTTCTTAAAACAAGACCTCAAAATTCTAGTACACTCTTTCCACGAAGCTTGGAGATACAGCTCTCTAAAACAAGAGGTAAACAAAGCAAGAGGAAACGAAGCTTCCAATCAAGGCAGACGACAGGATTTCCTAGTGAAAGAGGTATCTGGACAGAGAGCTGACCAGCTCTTGCCAGCACATTTGGAGAGCAACAGATGCTGAGAAGAACATCATATAGGGACAGACACACAAGGAAATACTAAACACCTTGTGTTTTATCATATATATATATATATATAGGACTTTTTCAGTTCTTTTTTTATAATGCAAGGATGAATTATTAATGTTTCAGAATACCATCACATTGTAAGATGAGGCACCTGCTAACTCCATAAAACAAAATTCAGTGTATGGAAGTTCATTTATTAGTTGTGTATTCCATTATTCACAGGCAAACGATACTATGCAACCATGAAAAGTAAGCACTAAATGCTGATTTACCTCATTTTTTAAATATAACTATACAGTGCAGATGTGGCAAGGGGGGGTATGTGAGTAGGTAGAAGATAAGAGAGCTAAATCATCATCTACTATGTTAGAAATTGAATAATCTTAAATTTGAAAAATATAAAATAGCATTACAAATTCATTATTTGGAAGCATGGAGCTTAATATCTGAAAAAGCGAGTAGAAATGTTAAAAGTGATTTTCCTGAGGAACTGGAAACAGGGAGGTGTAGGATGCTAGATTGCTATTTTGCTGCATTCTTTCTGGTGTGTGTGTATGTATGTGTATATATATAAGAATATATGTATTTACATATATGCATAATATTTATTATTACATATATACACATATATATTTAATAAATATGCAACCAAATATATAGACAATAAAAATATAGACAATAAAAGACCATAAAAACACATTTAGGTAGATCCTGTTATCCCCATTTTGCATAGGAGAGATTTGGAGAAGTCAAAACCTTAGCTAAATATTTGGCAAAGCCAGGATTTATACTCAAGCTCTCCTAAGTCTAGGGTCATGTGCCTCCTCCCACATTACACATACCTTTTCAAAATTATGATTATCTCTTTCCCGATTTCCAGTTATAAGCTTGGAGTCCAAGCTGAAAGCATATTTGCTTTGTGTTTTCTCAGGAACCTGAGCTGAGTCACACACACACACCTCCGTTCTGTTCCCTGTGGAATATCCCACAAGGGGCTATGAGAAGTGAGGAAAACTGGAGCCACACAGTGAAGGGAAGCTTTGTGGAGTGTTAGGCCTGTCTAGACGAGGCGTGAGAGAGAGAAAATGGAAATATTTCATTTATATTGCTTCTAATTTCTAACTACTAAAGTGTCTAAATATGCTCATAAATGTGATTAATCCTGACCTAAATGTTTACACAATATCTACACTGATGTTTAAGTAGAACAAATGTCATTGCACGTTTTGTTTGTTTTTATGGTAGAGGAAGGAAAATGTGTTAAAATAATTTCGCCCCTATAACCCAAGGAAACTTTCACTGAAAAATGTGAAGGAAACAAATTAACATATTAATATCATTAACATATTAATATCAGAATGCAATTAGTGTAATAGTAAACAGCATGTATTAATGCAAATAGAACCATTTACAATTGTACTATCAAATGCATGTCCTGCTTCAAACATACAGAGTTTCTGAAACTTAGACATCTATTTTTTAAAGCTAGCTTGTAACACAAAAAAAGCATATGTACTATTTTCCAATGTATTATCAGTAAAATAGAATTATCTACAAAACATGTATGCTCGTGTCTGTAGCCACAAATAATAAAAAAGTGGGAAGGCATATATAGACCAGAGGAACACGTATCTCAGTAATACTATTTCTTGATCAGAACATACGTGGAAATGCTCATGATTGAAAGATTTGATGGGCTTTTTTTTCTTACCACATTTTTCATTTGCCCAGGGCTAAAATAAGAAAAAGAAATCTTTAGAAGCAAGTAAAGCTTCCACAGTTCCCAAAGTTGTGTGATTCTCTTTGGCTCCTGCTTTAGTCCCCAACTGCAAAGAACCCATCTTTTATTCACTTGTATGATTCTTCTCTGTAGTTCCTAACATCCTTTTAATGCATTTTCTCAGGGACCACAAGAATGACATTCCTCTTGGAATCTTTGTCATTGTTCTTTAAAGTCCCAGCTTTTGCCATCGCCTTTTGTAGAAAGAAGATTCCCTATCCCACAGCTACATTCCTTCGGTTCTGCTCATTATCACTTAGAGGCGGCCTCAGCTCCTCAGTATATTCATCTTTCTTTGGTCCAGATCAATAGATCATTTTAAATCAGTGCACTGAAGACTGAAAGACCACCTTTTATTGCAGTCTGGTAGTTCAGACGTAAGAGAGTGAATGATTTCTTGGGGTTTGTGGTCCATAATTATATTAACCTTGGTCCCACACCAAGCTATTTGAAACTTCTCACACCTCATTACCAGTCAATGCGTCCTTCTCTGTATAAGAATTGCATTGTTTGACTTTGAAAGACATGTTGTTAAAATCCCTTTACAGGTTGGTGATGTTTCTTTAGAAGAGTGGAACAAATTTCATGGTCAAAGTCAAAATTTTAGCACCCTTTTTATCACAAGGATATCTAACCCTGTGAATCCCGAAACAGTCTATATTGTTCCAAGAAGAGTTGGAGAAAAAGAAAGAAGCAAATTGTTTTAACCATTACCATATTAATAATGTGCTTTACACTTTAGTAAGTAACTATTATATATTTGTGTTCAGTGTTTTCTAAATTAAATGTATTACCTCAAATTATAGAAAATAAGCAAGTGATTATGATTGATTGACCTATTTTTAAATTATTTTGCAATCAATGACCTTAATCCTTCCTTAAGTTTAAAATGAGAAATAGTTTGGGGAGTAGAAAGAACTTTTACTAATGTGAATAAAATGGTTCCTTCTGGGATATTTCCTTGAGACTGTACTAGACATCTTTGAAACAGATTGAGCAGTTATGAATCCAACCTAACTAAAGTCTCATTAAATAAAAAAACAAAAACGAACCATAAAAACCACATGATAATACATATCATGTATTACTAAGCCCTATGAGGTAACCAGCTTGTCTGTCATTTAAAAATAATATTGATGAGAGATTATATATTTGATTGCCATTGAATGATTAAACAGTGTAAAGTCAAAAGTTTCTCTGTTTGCTCTAAGAGGAAAACTGGAAGACAAAGGGGGAACTATATAAAGTCTCAACTGTTCCTTTTTATGAGAAACTGATCAGACAAAGACTGGATGAGCAAAAGGGCAATTGTTCATAGTGAGTATCACCCAGGGAATTCCTTTAAAACGTAGTGCATTCGTTCAGCATGAAAGACAGTGTTTGCTGTTTTACTAGATAGGGTTAATGATTTATCCTTGGGAGATGGGTGACAAATCAAATCAATGTTAGGGTCAAAAATAGAACTCATATCGTTTGAAAATTTCTAGGTCATGAACAATCTTGAAAATATAAGAGGTAATATACGTACTAATAAAAAGTTGAGGGAAAAGGACAAAAGTCTAATTAAACAAATTAATCATCTCCTAACTCAACATTTCACTAATTATCCCAATCATTTCCAGGTATGCAGTTTTCCTAAATAATAATAAAAATCTTAATCGTTAAACAAAAATTTTCTGACACATAAGTACCATATAACAAAATAAAGTGTCTCTGAAATCATCACTACAATGGGTATTCTAATTCATAAAATTTTCTAATTAACACGAGCAACATGGGTGCTTTAATTTTCATATTAAAAATCACTGTAAAGTATATCTGGCCAATTCCATTCCCAAGTAAGCATAGTATATTGATACATAGATCTAAGCATCTTGCAGGATCCTGAGGATAACATACTGAACGTATTTTTTCAAACTACAGCCCTACAAGTTTAAAACATCCATGTCTTTTAGCACATATTTTAGGCCAGAGGCATATTTACTTCTGATAATATCACCATCAATGATTTAATACCAGACAATATTTTAAGTTTCCCAGTTCAAGTCTGGATTAAATTTTCATAATCTTTTCTTTCACAGATATTTTTGTACGATCAGAATACACATATATGAAATTGTCCTTTTGAGGCAATTTTCATCCCTTTCTATATTTAAACATTTTAATAAGCACTCTATCATGGTTTGATTGATACACTTGAGATATCTACATGGGCACAAACATCTGCTTCCTGGCTCTTTAACTTATCTCTCTAGCTTATAGTATTATGGACAAGGAATAACTTTTTTTAAAGCATTTCTTAAGGCTATTGTAGAATTTTCTAGCTTCCATAATATTATATTTCTAACTTCTGTTGGTGTCAAATGGTGTTTGGACTTTTTACAATTTTTGAAATAGTCAATTTGACTTGTAGGATAATAATCCTTTGATTCTGTCTCTCATACAGTGGCATAAACCATAGTTGTTTGCCATCTCAATGGTAAAGTAGCCTAGTATACAAATAGAACAAAGTTAAACACTTTTTCAAATAAACAGAAACTTTGGGTGTAACTTCCTAGGACCCCTGTTTATCACAGTGATTTGTAGAATTGTTCTCCACATGCTCATAGCATTTAGAAAACCAAAGAACAACTAGTTACATATTTACTCACAGCAGCTGATGATGCAGTACAATATTGTTTCTGAAGTATTATCTACTATTTAATGGTTCTCACTAGTCAGATTGTTGGATTTAGCAAATAATTAATTGCAAGGACATTCTGGGAGTACTCTGCCCTTTATGTGCCTTTCCACTGCTGAGAAATATTACCATTTTCAGTGGCCCTTCCCCCTCCATTTTCAGATGCAGCGGAGGGCTGTGGGAAGAGCACTGAACTAGAGAGTCAGGATATTTTAGTCCAATCCCATCCTCTACCTACTAAAAACGAGCAAGTCTCCCCGCACTCTGAGGATCAGCATCCCCATAGAGAAACAAGAATATTAAACTACGTGAATCCTAAGGAACTTCTTCCCCTTTATTTTCAGAGGGAAAATTTTATAGTAAATATATTTGTATATAATTAAACAAATGTTTAATTCTGTAAACTGTAAGTCATTACCTTGCTTTTCATAATCTCTTCTTTTACCCTGAAGAGATAATTCATTTTTGTTAGGTAAGATACTCTTAATTCATAAACTCAGATGTGTAAGAAATGTAGTTTTTTACTGTTAATATTTCACTTTGACGCAAACTCCCATTTCTCTTGCTATAAAGGAAACTTCACTCTCATAACTCAGTCTTTCTGTGTGCCCATTCTGAAGCCTTAGGCAATACCAATTCTTGAGAGGGAGGGGTCAGCCATAGGGCCAACCAAATTACCACTCAGATACCTTTCTCCTCTGCCCCCACTTCCTCTCCAGTCCCCGTAAGCTTCTGCAGATTTCATGTCTATGTGGGATATGAAAATCTTTTATGAGCCTCTCTGTGATATTCTCTGTCTAGGAGATCATGCTCCCTTTCCACGGGATGAGAGGGGAGAGTTGGGGGGAGGGGAGGGGAAGAGATGTTCTGCATCTCTAGTGCTTCTATAATAGACACTGGGTCTCTGAAGCTCAAAGAACCACAGGGATCTTTCTCCCATCCCTCAGGCCCAGGAATATCATTTCTAGAAAGTCTGAGAAGTCTAACTAACTCTTTCATTGCATACCAAGAAACTGTCCAGCCACAAATTCCCATCTCTCCTTAAATCCCTTTATATATACTTCAAGTTCTACAGAAGGAAGATATTTGATTAACTTTATCTAAACTAAAGCACGCATGTTTAACATTTAAAGAGAAGCCTTAAGAGAAAAGAACTATAACTTTAAACCGGTAGAGGAGAAAAAATAAATTTAAAAACCTGAACAGTCCAAATAAGGCAAGGGAAAGAAAAAAGAAGCAGCAAGAAAATGTAGGGCATGCAGAAAGCGCAAACAAAACAACAGGCATAAATACAAATATACTGACAATCATAATAAGTAAAAAAAAAAATACTACACACACATTTTCAGACTGGATCTTCAAAACTGCATTCAGCAACAAACTATTTACTAAAAGCAAGACTAGACATTAAGACACAGAAAGGGTGAAAGTAAAAGCTTGGGGAGTAAATATGGGGAACAAATTTATCAGTACGTAGCCACTTTAGCTATTTGAACCTGAGACAATAGATTTAGGCATATGCATTACTGTGATAATAAAGGAGTCATTGTATAATTAATGATTTCTAATTGGTAAGGAATCACAATAATTAAAATTTATATGGACCTAATAATATGAAATGAAAATAAGAAAAAATTTAACTAAGAAGAAATTAAAACTCCACAATTGTAGTGGAACATTTTCATATATGTTTTTCAGTACTGGATAGATTAATCACACAAAAGTCAGTTTTAGAAGATCCGGATATAACAATTAGCAAGATTGACATATTCTGCATATAGTAGTAATAATAAAATTCACATTCTTTCCAAGCACATGTGAATTATTTACAAAAAGTTTAAAGACCATGCACAAGCTCAGAAAGTTTTTATCGAAAAACATCAAAGAATAGGTCTATGTATGACTATAGTAACATTGAGTTCTATATCAGCAAAACTGCATCTACTGGAAATTTTAAGCATTCTAAATAAATCATGGTTTAAGAAATTAAAATGGTAATCATCAAAAGTTTAAAAGAGAATAATTTTGAGACTATTCAAATACAAATTAATAATAATTAATTGTAATTATTATTACAATTTAAAAAATTGTAATTTCAAATACAATTAATCTTGTAGAGCTTAGCTAAAGTAGTAGTTAGAGGAAAATGTATAGTATCAATTTCGTGTTTCAGAAAGAATAGAGACAAAATTAATAGAGCAACTGGCTCAAGAATTTAGGAAATGTCCAATAGAGCAATCCCTTTGGAAAAAGGATACTAATTTAACAGTAAGGAAGAAAGAATGGAGAAGACCATCAAACCAAAAGCCGGCTCTCTGGAAAAAAAGAACTTTTATAAGATTGGTCATAAAATAAACAATAAAACAATATGAGAAATATTTTTTAAAACAGCCAACCGCTCAGGATCCTTAATTTTAACTGCTATATGCAGCTCTTTGAAAAAAAAAAAAGTATGGGGGCAGGGTTGGGGTGGGGATACTATATCTCACCCTCCTTATTGTCTAATGCCCTTTCTGTGGTTCTCATGGATAGCCCTCCTCCAAGTGGTAACTTAAAGCCAGAATCCTTGCACCTTTCATAGTATCAACGAAAGTCATAGACTTCCAGACCCAGGAAGCAGAATAAATCCCAAATAACATATATAAAATAAAATTTTATTTATATATATACTGAAGTGAAATTTCAATCTTTTGGTTCCACCTTCCTTTAGGACTCCCTTAGAGCCCTTCACTGTATTTTATTTGTCTGAAAACAAAGCGAATGATCATAATGGGATGGTGGGATATATCAGAGCTAGATCTGGAAATTGTGGATATTCTGTTCCTCATCTCCATCAGCCAAAATATATTATGTGTACTCAATCTACCAGCAAGAAGCCTGGAAAGAGGGTTGGTAACCATTAGGTAGTCTCTACCACAGTGGATAACAATACATGTAATAGAGGAGTTACATATCATTTGGAATATTATGAACGATTCACACTCAAACATTTGTAATCTTAAGAAGAAATGGGCATTTGTTTAGAAACACATATAGCATAGAAACTGATGCTAGTGAAAAGAGAATGGCTAAAGGGTCAAGCCTAGATCTAGCCATTGAAGAAATTGAATCAGAAGTTAAAATTCTATCCACTTAAAAGTATCAGGCAGATTAATTTATGGATGATTTTTTTGTAAAACAGAACACAGATAAACCCCATCACACAGAAAAATTTAACGAATAAACATGAAAACATGCAAATGATGTTAAGAGATTAGTATGACATTGATACTAAAATTAACGAGGGAGAGTATAGAAAACAGAAATAGTAAGACTCAAAATATAGACATAAATATGTAAATAAAATACTATTTTCATTACTCCAACAATGTAATTTTTTTAATTGATAAATGCAAAAGTGGATGATCTAAAAAATATTATATTAAGTAATCATAAATATAATTTTATCAACTTTATCAAAGTAACAATTAAAAAATGATTTTTGTAATTACCAAAAGAGTAAAAGCCATATACAATTGTATGTATGTATGTATGTATGTATGTATATGTGTGTGTGAGATACTAATAATTTAGCATATTAAAAGGAAGAATGGTCATGTATATCAAGATATTTACTTTCTCTTAGGAGTGGATGATGTTGACTAAATGAAAAGGATCTTCAAGAGCATCTCTAATACAGGTTTCCCCTGCTATCCGGATATTTGCTTTACACCACTTCACTTTTACTAAAGACCTATACTGCTATCTGTTTTCACTAACAGAAAGAAATCCAGAGAGGATTCTTACTTTAAAAAAATGGTAACTCCTTCTTCACTTCATATCATTTCAGTTTATGAATGTTTTCATAGGAATATTCTGATTTTGAATAGGAGGAACCCATATTTATTTCTTAAAAACCTAAATTTTGAAACAAAGATGAAAAAATGTTAACCTATATGTTGGGCACATAGGTGCCTCCGTGCCTAACATATGTGTTTGACATATTACGTAATTAAAATATTTTAAAAGGTTTTTGTTTGCAAGTGTTTACAAGAAGAATGTTAAACCAGCTTTTCAAAGAGTTCTCAAGAATTATTAGACCATGAGAGTTATATTTGGTTCCTCAAATGTTCGTTGACCCAAATTAAATTACAAATGCCATTGCTTCAGCCTTCCATTCAACCATACTCTTTTAGTGTTCTAGTAATCAGCAGGTTAAAAGAAGACAAGCTCCTTCCTGCAACAAGTTTTCTCAGAGTTCCAACAAAATGTAACTTGTTATAAAACCCAAGCTGACAGGAAATGTGAACAAAGAACACTAAATTTATTTTAGGCACTGAGCATATGGGTCAATGCTTATTTGCATGACTGTCAACAAAACAATTCTCCTTTGTTGCTACTTAGAACTTTCATGTATTCACTGCCTTTGAATCAAATCGAATCTACCCTTAGTCAATCACCTTTCTTCTTTATCATTATCAATTAATATTTTTAAGCCCTCTGAACTGTTTCACTTTGTATTGAATTTTCTGATAATGAGATACCAAATTGAGTCCTCAGTATGTTTTAAAAACTTGATATAGATCTCATTTGTCGATGTCTTCAAGAGCAGTCCAAGACTTGCTACTCTGCCTGGCTTCCTCAAGATTAATTCAAAGTGTGTCTATGCTTAAGTCACTCTATAGCTGATATGAGGGCAAGAGCTTCAATCCTGGATTGATTTCATATCTGTCCTTAGGTTTACCTCATCAGCTATAAGGATATTTGTTACCCCAACAACTATGCAAACAATGAGGGGGAGAAAGGAATTTGGAGGCTGAACATTAGAGCATTTGGGGGGAATTTCAAGGCAATTAGGATTTATAGGTAATTTTATAAACTATTTCTGCATGTAATTCCAAATGCCTAATGGATGATTTTCTCGTGTATTTCCTCTTCTGCATCCCACCAAGGACTACTGCTTACCATCAAGCTTATATTCTGCCTCAATATGTCCCCATCTTATATTTTGGCTGAGGACACTGTAGCATTTTCAGAAACCTCATCCTGAACACGAATTCTCAATGCTATTTTCTGGCTCTATTTCTACACACATATATTTAGCCAAATACCAAGGTATGTAAAAAGACTTATCATCTATACTGAGGTTATATTTGATCTTGGACTGAATATAGAAAGTACCTGGCATGTAGTAAATACTCAGTTAAGGTCAGTTGTTGCTGTTATTGTTGTTATTGCTGTTCAGTTATTAGTCAAACTTGAGAACATCATAAGGTCACGGACTTGTCTACAAGAGACAATTTTCAATTTTATTGTAAAGTAAATTCACATGTAAATTGATTATGAGTTTTATTTTAAAAACAAAGATTTTAAAATATATTTACTGCCTATAATGAATGATTCAAGAAATGAGAATAATTTTTCAGAAGTTTGCTTTAATGATTTTATGCTACACCATGCCCTACGCTCACCCATCTTAGATCTCCATAAATAAAGATAAACACTACTCTTGTGGCCAAAAGAATATCCCTTCAGCCTGACTTAAGAAGGCTTTTATATAGCAGGGGAAGGAGAACTAGGAAGCTCCTCAAATATGGTCTCAAGGTGTTTGGAAGGCCACTTAAGGCTCTCTACCAAGAACGAAAGCTAAGGGCTTCCATTATTTTATCTCCAATGGTGAGCAAACCATGACTATGAGTAACTTGTAATATCTCTTGGGCTTTGTATCACTTCTATTTTAAAATATATGTTACCTATTTTACTACTGGAATAGCAGTTAGAAGCTTTAAAGTAGAAGAGGTATAATATATATTATATATATATATATATATATATATTTATTTATTTATTTATTTATTTATAGGGAGGTAAGGATGGGGTTCCTGAGAAAGTTTTGTGGCTAGCCTTCCAGACAGGAAACTTCAGTGAAGTGTGAATGGCTCCCAAGGAGAGAAAAACAATAGCAAAGGAAGGTAAAATATTAGCTGAGGGGTCAATTAGCAACTGAAATGAGACTGCACCAACATGTTATGTTTATGTAGTAACTAAATTAGTTGATAAACTCCCAATGGGCAGAGGGTGTCTATCAATTTGTGTCCATGTATAGCCCCACATTTCCAAAAATTCTTTGGTGTTTTCCCATATTTATGCATACGTGTGTGTGTGTGTGTGTGTGTGTGTGTATAATTTGAAATTATATATATATTATTTGAAAAGATAAAACTAACATTACTCTCTACATCCCATAATATTTTGACTTTATTTTGTTTGTTCTTAAAAAACATTTTAAAGTTTGAATTAATAGTGTATAAAGTTTAATTTATTAAAATTATTTATTATCAATTTATTAAATAGCATTTAATTTGGGGTTCCCAGATAAAATGTACAATACCTAATTAAATTTGGCTTTCAGGTAAACAAGGCATAACATTTTTAGTATAAGTATATATCAAGTCTCACATGGGACATACTTATGAGAAAACTGTGACAATATATTCTGTATGGGCCTCAAAACTGGGCTTAAGTCTTTGGAAATTTTATGTATAAAAATTATATCCATTATGGTTTAATTCACAACTTACTGATTACTGCCAAAATGTAAGTAAAGTGGAATTTCTGTTTTGTCCAGTGTGATAGTCCAGCACCCGGCATAAAGGAGGCATTCATGAATATTTATATGAATGAAATGATGGACATTGAAATTTTCTGTAGGAGTTTAAAGCCTATTGTATTGTTTTCTAGAAATTATTTTTAACTTATTTTAATGTTTATTTATTTTTTGAGAGAGAGAGAGTGAGACAAAATGCGAATGGGGGAGATGCAGAGAGAGAGGGAGACACAGAATCTGAAGCAGGCTCCAGGCTCTGAACTGTCAGCACAGAGCCCAACACAGGGCTCCAACTCACAGACCACAACAACATGACCTGAGCTGAAGTTGGACGCTCAACCAACTGAGCCACCCGGGCCCCCCTATAAATTACTTTAAATGCCTTAAACACATGCTTCCTCCCAGGGGAAAGAAATGAAACAATTCAGTATTTATTCAGAAGCAGGGAATTAAAAAAATGACCACATTCCCAAACACCAGAGAGGCTGACAATGTATTCTTAGAGAAGCAAGCATTAATTAATAATTACAAAAGAAGGCAGCTCTTAAGTATCTCATAGAATCATGAGAAACATGATGTACAAATTTAGAAGAAAGTATCCAATTTTGGTTGGAGGGTGTGATAGGCACCAGAAGCACTGGATTTCAAACAGGTCCTGCAACAATGACAAATGCAATAGTTCGCGAGTTGAAGAATTTTTCAGCAGGCTGAAGAAAGGCATGAAATCTGGACATTGCAAGGCATTTTCACGAAATGGAGTGAGATCCAACTTCCCTGAGACAGGAGGTAGAAGGCAGAGGTAGTGGTAGACGAGGCTCGAAAAAAGGGTGGGACCTGACAAAAAACATTACATTCTAATTAACCAATTACAAGTGTGAAGATAATTACTTGTCAGAAGATAACATCGGCAGAAGGAATGAAATTCTATCTGTATTCATAAAGCGTTGACAACGATAGGTAAACCAGTCACTCCAGCCATTGGAATAAGAGTAAATAGTCTTATAAGTTCATAGAAAAGGAACAGTGGCAAATATAAGCTTTCGTTAAGGAGTAGCGTCTTCCATTTTGGTGCCCTATTTCTGAATCATGTCCTAAACTCACACAGAAGTGATACACTCACCATGATGGTTCAGTTGCTTGCGTTTTAGTGTAAGCTACTTGGGAAATGTTTCCCTCGGCAAGAGAAGCTGAGGAAAAGTATATAGATTGATGTATTTAATTTGTATTCCACTTGTAACACAATATGGCCTTCTGTTTTTGTTTTTTTTTTAAAGCACTGACAGTGTGGGACATAATATTACTTTGTGGTATAAAGGCTATTGATAGAGTATGGCAGTTTTAACTCAGAATACCGCAGCTTTTGTTAAACCATGCTTCATACTTCACCTCATTTTGATATACAGGATGGAAATAAAATTATATGTCAGCATTAGAGTTTTGCATTAAATTGTAGTTTTTCGCGCGCACGTGTGTGTGTGTGTGTGTGTGTGTTTGCTCCCATCATATCTTTCTGAGAAGGGGATAGATTTGTAGAGGACAGCATTTTTCTCATTTGTGACATATCTGCACAAATACAATATATAATTTTCAGCAAGAATATTGTTCCATGTGAGGAAAAAAATAATGCCCTGGGTTATTATTTCAACTCGCAAGTCTGGAAGCTGTACTTTGATATTATTTATTTGAAGTTTATGTAGCATATATTACTTGAAATTTGAAAGCTGCTTTATTAATTCTAACAGTCAGAGCATTCTAAGCTAAGAAAAGCTGTCCTTCCACTTAGTTGAATGCTCAAGCACAAAATTATTAAAAAACATCATGTGCACAAAATGCAGCAGTAAGCTGATTTGTGTGCACAAGAGGGCTGTTTGTCCTCAAAAGTACATTCTTAAATAAGGAGAGAGTTGGAAAGAAAAGGCAAACAACACCTTGAAGTAAAAGAACAGGAGCAGATGTCCTTTAGCTGTGTGTTTTATTGATTTATAAACACTCAGTTGGGCTCCCTCATCTCTGCAGAGTAATTTAGATATGGGAAAATATCTGTGAAATATATTGATTGTGTTATTGATTGAAAAGCCAATTGCTGTTGCACTCCTGTTTTACCATTTAAGTCCTGACACATTTTGACATATGAGCCAGCTGTGACTACTGCCTCGATTCTGCAGTAAGATAATGTGAAGGCTGTCATAACCACTTCTCTGTCAGCCTTGAGGATTTACAGCGTGTTGGTGCTGTTGGTGAGCTTCCTCTTTAACCACCTGAATAATGAGAATTTGTTAACACTTTTACTCTAGTGCGTCCGTGTGTGTTTGTATTGGGTGTGTCTAGGTCTGCACACAAACCCTTACTCGTTCTTGTTTCATGTAGTGAACCAATACTTGAGGATTACAAAGAAAATACAGAAGGAACCATTTTCATAGTATCTTCATATTGAATCTATGCACATGAAAATGATTTTATCTGTGCAAATAATTTTCTCTTTGGGAACATCTGATTTCAGAACATTTTGCAGTAATGTTCACTTGTCGGATTGGTTTCTACTCAGAGGCAAGGAGAAAGAATGGGGGGATCCATTCCTATTTCCCAATTTGTTATTTATTAACTGTATAAAAATAAAAATAATTTACACTAAAATTACTCAACATCTTTGATTTGAAAGAAAAAATAAGTTAGCTTCTAAACCTACTTATTAAAACTCATAAAAACTCATATATCTCCACATAGCACACTTTTAAAAAATCTGAATTTTAGGACAGACCTCATTAAATGATTAACACTCCAAATACCATTTCCTGCTTCTGGTCACATAATCATAATGCACAAGAAAAACTCCTCTAAATCACCTTTTTGATGCATATAGTCAATATGGACCTTTTCCAAATAAGGCTGTTTAAATGTATACTATACATTATTGAAGCCAGTGTCCATAATATTCCTCTTATGTTCTGATGCATCTTCTTGTTGTCACACAATCTCTCTGATTAATCACAAGCAGCATGATGGTTTGTTCTTTTCTAGTTTATTTAAAAGCACCCTTCAATTTATGTAAACCAATGAAACAGGTCCATTGTAAGGAGCAGTGCTGATGTAAATAGCTTGGGAACAATGCTCCGTATTATAAGGATGGGCAGCAGATGACTCCTCTGGGAAATGAAAATGTTCATTTAACAATATGAATGGCACACCATTCTGGCAAATGACTGACATATCAGCAGTGTTAAGCATTAGGCTTGTGATTGATTTGGATCCAACTTGGAAAAATCCAACATTTCTTTCCAATGTACAGGCTTCCTATAAAGTGGAATCTTTTAGAAGTATATCCCAGAGCCTCAATATCATCCTCTAAAGCAGATTTCACCTTCAAATGAAATTGCAGGCAGTCTTTATGTAAATTAACAAAATATCAAATAGATTCTGATAAGGTAAAATCCTTAGTCCAAACACAAAACTGCTTTAGAATGTGATGCCCAAGACGGGGAGAGGAGAGGTGGACAAGGCAGTAGTGTGTATATTCTGCAGGATGCGGGACCACGCCATGAGGCTGCAGTAGCCAGTCATTCCCTCTAATGCCTGCTGCCCTCTCCACCTTGGAGGCAGGATTACAGTAAGATCCTTAAGGGGAAGCTGTGCCAGAAGTTTATCTTGAGTCTTAACTGTGCAAAATAATTGTCCAAGGAATGTGTTGAAAATGCACATTCCTAGTACCCTGTAGAGATTCTGGGCTAGTAGGTCTAGAATAAAGCACAGGAATATTGTTTGATTGAAAGTACTTTTTTTTTTTTGTATAGTTGACTCACAATGTTATACATTACTTTCAGGCATTCAATATCGTGATTCAACAACTCTATCTATATGTTATGCTCGCCACAGGTGCAGCCACCATCTGTCACCATGCATCACTACTGTAATAGCATTCACTATATTCCCTATGCTGTGCCTTTCATTCCCACGACTTTGTCATTCCATAACTGGAAGCCTGTACCTCCCTCTCCCCTTCCCCAATCCCCTCTTTCACTCACTCCCCTCTGGCAACGACAGTTTGCTCTCTGTGTTTATAGGTCTGACTTCTGCTTTCTGTTTGTTTTGTTTTTTAGGTTCCACGTATAAGTGAAATCATATGATTTTTCATTCTCTGACTTATTTCACTTAGCATAATAGCCTCTAGGTTCATCCATGTTGTGGCAAATGGCAAGAACTCATCCTTTTTATGGCTAATATTCCATTGTATCTATAAATCACATCTTCTTTATCCATTCATTTATTGATGGACATTTGGGTTGCTTCCATATTTTCACTATTGCAACTAATACTGAAATGGACACAGGGGTGCACAAGTGTTTTCAAATTAGTGTTTCTGTTTCCTTTGGGTTAAGTACCCAGTAACTGGTGGGGATATGGAGAAAAAGGAACCCTCCTCCTCTATTAGGAGAAATGTAAATTGGTGCAGCCACTGGGGAAAACAATATGGAGGTTCCTCAGAAAATTAAAAAAAGAACTATCATCAGTTCCAAAATAAACTTTTAAATTTGAAATAACTGGACACTTATAGAAAATTCGTAAAAGTATACAGAGTCCATTATTTCCCTCACTCTACCTCCTTCCTCCAGTATTAACCTAGCATAAATTTTAATATTAGGCAGGGTGTAATATTATTAACCAATCTACAAACCTCATTTTAATTTCACCAATTTTTCCATTTATGTCTTTTTCTTACAGGTTCTCACATTGCATTTAGTTATTTCTCCTTAGTTTCCTCCAGTCTGTAGGAGTCCCACAGCCTCTGCTAGCAGTCAATTTGCAAAGAAAATTATCAGAAGTAGTCATTAGATGGTCACTAATGTTCATGAATCTGCTGCAAATATTAGCTGTTGATTATTTTAAAAGGGACCATAAGAATGTGAAAAGTAAAGCTGAAATATAACGTGTGTACACAAATCTCCTCCGAGCCTTCAAGACTATTCTTAGTACTTTTCCCCCCGTTACTGTCTTGTTTTGTAGTTGATTTCATGTGTATTCAATATTGGCCCTGCAGTTCAACCAGTTGTCATTTCTTAGACCCTCGCTACTCAAAGTCTGGTCTACATCACCTGGAACTTGTTAGATAGAACTATAGAATCTCAGACCCCACCCCAAGCCCCTGGCCTGCTAAATCAGAATCTACATTTTAACTAGATTTGTAGGTGACTTGTTTGCCCAATAATGTTTGAGAAGCATGGCTTTTGAGCATCTCTGTCTATTATATGCAGAAGTTGAGAGGGGAAATTTCCTGGAGTCTCTCTGCCTTACTATTAATTTTGAAACTACCAATGCTATTGTTTCCATTCATTGGCTACAGTCGTCTCAGGTACTTACGAGTTTCCTTTGTTTCTCTTTCCCCTTTTATCCTTGGTATAAATCCTACAATATACTGTTATCTGAGACCTGCTTTGTATTCCATATGTATGTTACACTGAGTGGGCTGTCATTATGCTGGGCTGTATCCCACTGACGTTATGTTTCTGCAGTAGAGACATATTTGATGCACTTTTCTAACATTTCATGAGTTGGCTTATTCAGGTGGTTCATATAAAATAGATTTTGTACAAAGCATTCCATGTACTTTGCCTGTGTCTCAATGCTCCCGTCCCATGTGTATCTCTCAAATTTATTGCCGACTTTCTGGATAAGCTTGGACAAGTAATTATCCTTCCCGCTTCTTATTTTCCAAGTATAAAATGGAGAGGCTAACATTGCTATGGAATGTTAGTTCTCAAGGGGATCTCAGATAGCAGTGTGTTCACACCACAAAATTAGCTTGTAAAAAATTGAGATACAGTAAGGGTGTGATGTGTATAAGGTCAACAGTCCATTACTAGGGAGAAAAAAAAATGTCAGCCTCCAGGTCTTCTGACTATAACCCAGAGCTTTTCCTCAGGCCCTCTGCCCCAACATAATGTGCCATCACTATCCTTTCCATATTTTCTAAGAAAAGGGATCCATCCCTCTTTCTTTCCAAGGCTTTTTATTTGCCTCTATGTGAGGTTCCCACTCCTCCAACTTTGATCTCTTCAGGTCTTTCTTCTCCATCCACAAATATGTCAAGTATCATTTTCTCATTTAATAAATGATGAAAATAATATCACAGTAAAAATATTTTCTGCCATCTATCAGTTCTAGTACTGCATTTTCCATTTGTTTCAAAATCACTTGAATATCTCTGCTTCCTCAATATCTAATTATTCTTCATGCCATCTTATTCTGGCTTCTTCCTTAAATCATTTACTGACACATCACTCATTGATATCCAACACATTTACAAATTCCAAGGCATCCCTTCTCCTTGGTTCTCTGATCTTTCCATCTGTCTCTCCCACTGGCTCATCATTCCCTACCCACTAAAATGCCATGATGCATCTGGCTACATTATATTCTTACCTCCACTACTTTTCCTATGTGGTTACCTCAGTTTGTGTGCCAGGTGTTGAATTACTGGTGTTTGGTTCTTCCACCCTTTTTGTCTGCTCAGTGAAAATGGGTTTGAGCCCTTCAGCTACTTTTCCTTTGGCGGCTGGCAGAAGATGAAGTTTTGTCTCTGCAGGGCACCTCCCCCTCAGGAGGAAAGGGTTTTTCTTCCCTGTTCCAGTGCTCACTGGGCATCTTCTGTGGCACAGGTGTCTTCTCCAGTGTCCAGTTTCTACAGTGCACTCTACTTGCTCAGGGCCAAGGGCTTCTTTTTTTGTTTTTTATTTTTTTAAAGTAACAGTTTCTCGTAGTGCATACACATTCTTCAGCACCAAGCTTCCACAGTAGCAATGATTTCTGCAGCGTCTATTTTCTGTGATGCATGGCAGCCAGTAGTACCATTGGCCAGCAGTTTCCCCAGCAACCTTCTTAGGGATTTTTGCATTGGGGTGTAAATAATGTGACACATCCCTGCGAACAGCTTTCACCATATCCTCAAACGCAGATATCTGAAACGTTCCACTGGCATGGCACCACAGTGACTCCGACATTCAGTGAGCCAGAGCCAGAGCTACAACTTCTCTAACACAATTCTGATTTTTAGCTTGGAGGAAGTCTCCCTCTGGTGTTCTAGCTCAGCCCCCATTAAGAAGTGGCTTCTCCTTATATCTGTTATTTCTGTATATTTTAGAATTCTCTTTATTTCTGTCTTGTCAATTCTTTATGGCTATAAGCCCCTGTTGTCATTAATAACTCCTTATATTAAACTTCACCTGTTCAAATTACTGAAGGTATCTTTCTCCCATTTGGTCCCAGAAATGATACAGCTTTCCCAATGTGATATAATCTAGTTTCTCCAGAGAGCACTGCCTTAGGTAAAGTCTTAAGTGCTACTATTCTATTAGAATGTAGAATCCTAATGAAGCAAGAAATGAAGTAAAGAGTGAGAGAAGGCCGGAAGGAGAAAAAGGATGAGGGGTTCCTAACTAAGCCAGAAGTACCCATTGTTGTCAAATGTAATCGTTTGATGGATCACATTGGGCCGTGTTTTTGAGGGACTGTATGAATTAACAGAAGTCTATTTTGAGAAAGAAGAGAACATAGTTTATTTACTGGCAGCTCTTGATTTCCATCAATCATGGTTTTACCCCGACACTGCATTAAGTCTCCTTTACTTCCAGTTTGTGCATACAAAGATGCCAAACAGATCACTCTTGGGCCTCACACCATGGTTGCAAAAGAGGGGGTCTTAAGGGAAGAGGGAAAATGTGCATAGTGTGGGCATAAGGTGGAATCTTGCACCAAGACGGTCTATGTAGCACAGATCACAGCTACATGGATAAGAATGAGAATATTCGAGGAAGCATCTAGAATCTAGACATGGATTTATCCATGCCCATGACCTAAACCACCTTTCTACATACAGGTGAATCCAAGTCTCTTTCTCAGACACATTTGCCTGCCTTGAGAACCAAGCTGTACTTCCAAATGCTTAACCAGCATACATGGATGCAGATCTTGCAAGTTCCTCAAACTGAACATGTGCCAAGCTGAATTCAATTTAATATTTCCCAAACAAACTCTGCCTGATGCCCTCTCTCTTAGTAAGAGACTCAGCATTCATTTTTACATTCTACTAAGATAGAAGTTTTGATTCTCCCCTGGGTCTTGTCCACTCTTTTACTGACTTAAATTTAATTGCCAACCAAATCTTTTTACATCTTTCTTTAGAAACGTCAAATGTCTCTTAATTCTGGCTTCTATTCTTATCTTCACTGCAAGGGTCTTATTCCAAATCTGTCTCCATCATTCTCTCAAATTACTGCAGGGGTCTCCTGTCACGGCCTCTCTCTAATCCCTTCATGTGGTGATTATCTAAAAAAATGATTCTGTTACTTCTTTACATTAGAAGCACCCTTGGCTGTCCACTGGCTGCAAAATAAAATCCAAATTCCTGAGTTTAGCATACAGTTATTCACAGTATGCAATCAATTGCCCATTCCTATCACCACACCTTCTCCTTCCACTCATTCTCCCCTTCAGGCAAGAGTTTTTTTTTTTTTTTTTATTTCCCTGTAAACTAAGCTCTCATGAACATACCTATAGCATTTCAAAAATTTCCATGTTTCAGGACTTACGCAGATGTTTGTCCTACTGCTTAGAAGTGGAAAAATCTCTACTTCTCATAAAACCCAGATCAAATGTCACCTCTTCAATAACTTTCCTAGAAGTAGTTAACTGTTCTGTTCTCTGAGCTCCTATAGCATATTCCCTCTCCCTTCTATAAGTATTTATCATATTTTATTATAATTTATTTGGTTTTACACCTGTATTACCCACTATACTGTGATTTCCTCAAGTGCAGGGACCATGTATTATTCATTCTTGCATTCCCAGCACTCAGCATGGTACTTGTGCATAAACTGCCCAATAAATATGTGTTGAATGGAATTTAAATGAAATCATAGGTGTAAACGAAACTATGTATAGTATTGTTATCAGCAAAGGAGCATTTCACCATAGCATGATATACATACTTATAAAGATTCTGTGTTAATGCCACAGACGCTTTGTCAACCATCCAAAAAGCAGCAGAGCTTTTTGCCAATGAGCAACAGCAGGGTATGTTGACAGTTTATTTCAGTACATTATACGGCACTCAACCAAAATTGAACAGCAAGAAAAGATGGAAAGAAAATGACTATTTTCTAGGCCTCCATCACTGCATGTAGGACTAAATGGATTTCATGATGTTCATGTGCCTTGGTTTGCATCAGCCTTGTGTGTAAATCAAATTGATCGTCCTGAGTTGTTTGGCCCAGGACTGTCATTCTAAGGTCTACAGTCCTACAATGCTATATTACACTCTATTATTGTATACTACATCACAGCATACTGTCTCTATTACAGTCACCTCCTGTGGAATTACCTTTTACAAAAGGATGGAACACACCCTAAATTATAATGGCCTCATCACTTGTACCAGCTTTAGTAGAAGAAGCCCTTTTAGCAACCATGTTATTACCTCTCGTATGATTAGACGAAAGGTAGTAATTCATTCCAAGACTAAAATGTTTTCCTAGAAAAAAAATAAATCTAGATATTTTAAGATATTTAAGATCAGCTGTACAATTTACAGACCATGTTCAGAAGCTTTCCCCTTAGAATTATATGCTTATAGGTAGGATGCTAGAGCTGAAGTTAACTATTCAGACTGATTTGTGGGCACAGAGACTTGATTCTTCATCAGGTCTTTACACTCTGTATAAATAGGCAAAATTTCTTATTTTTCTAGAAGTTGCATATTTTCCTGGTCCAAGAATATATGTAGAATATGTCTGGTTACTTGGGCCTAGTATTGTGTACATACAGACTATAGAAGATTATTTCTGATCTATCAGGAATAGTAACATTTCTGCATCCATTGGTTTATTTTTATATTGTAAATTAGGTAAATTCTGCAAATGCTCATTTTTCTTTCTTTGCTGCGGCTGGACAAAGCTCGGAGTGAAATTTGCGTCCCGTATTTAGCCAGCACATAAGTCTTTATGTACTGAATATTTTAGACTAAGCTTCATCCCAAATTCATCTTAATTTCCTACCCTTTTTGTTACTCTCCCTCTATTTTCACTTAACTTAATCTATTTTATCATGCCAACATACCTATTATTGTAAAACTGGATTGATTCATTTTTAGGAATAAGGTGAGACATTAATAAATAAATGCAGAAATAAACCTATTCCTTCTAATGAATTACATAATTTTTACGCTTTGTCCCTGACTAACTATCTGCTGGGCTCCATCTATCAGCAGAACTACATAAAAGAAGCATCAAATATTCCACTACACTGGTTCTTAATGTATCAGCATAACCTGGGAAAATATTTCCTTACAATTTTCAATCACTGTTCCTATGTTCCATCCCTGGGAATTATGATTCAAAGTCTAGCATGGGGCCCATTTAACTATATTTTTTGGACATCCTCACAGATGACTCTGACATATACCCCACTTTAAAAAATGAGTAATTGGAGAAAATAGGATGAACCATCATTTTCTAGTGAAAAAGAGGATAGTGTGACTTGTGTATATATATTTATGATAGATAGCTGATACATACATACATATATAGGAACTTGTTTAACAAAATGAGAAGGAGTGGTGAAAAGAAAACAACACAAAGGATAGAGAAAAATGTTAATTTAAATCACATACAGAGCTGTAGAAATTATTGTATGGTAGAAGCACATAGTTTGAACGATTTCCGAAAAATAATTACTTCTTCCTTCTACACTCGGCCATCATGATAGGTCCAGTAAATACCATGTTTGAGCACTTTCAGAGGCTAGTACCATAGGCAGTACTTTATAACCTGTACCTAATACCTAATTTCATTTTAGGATAATCCCTTGAGGTAAGTATGATTCCCTCTTTTTTTTTTTTTTTTTTTTCACCAGTCAACTGAGATCTATTTAGGTTGAACATTTGGCCACAGTCACACATGGGTTTGGAAATGACAGGATCTAGATGTAAATCCATGTCTTCTTACTCCCAAACCTGTGTTCGCACTTACCGCATTTTATCTCCCTCCTTCAACATATTTGGGTTTTTCCTGATAGAGTTCCAGATCATGCAAAACAAACCTACCTATCTTTTCCTCTCCTCGCTTCAAATACTGCAGAAAATCATTTAAATGTACATGTAAGAATTTAAAATGACTATACCCAAAGTTGGGAAAATTTAGGTAAACACTGCTCTATGAGTGAGGTCAGTTGTCACTAAGGTTTTTTCAGGTTTAAATATTCTGAGATGTTATTTAAATAAACTAAATGGGCACTGTTTTGAGATTAATGGAGCATATGCTCAGATTCATTTGAACCTAGATTCATTAACCCCTGCTCCACTGATTTTTACTCAGTATCTCTAACAAAAGAGAATTAAACCTTTGAAAGCAACGAAGCATATAAATTTATATTCCATATATTAAAAAGCTCCACTTCAGTTTGTTCTCTTTTTTCCAAATGTCCTTTCTTATATGGATTATGGTATTCATTTGGTCTCACAACTTTTGTGCTAATTTGAGTCGGTTTATTTTGTTTTGCAACATTTAACATGGAATACCATATATCCAGAATATTCAATGTCATATGCATTTGGTTATAAGATTATAATCTTACCAGTGCTCGCTTCGGCAGCACATATACTAAAATTGGAACGATACAGAGAAGATTAGCATGGCCCCTGCGCAAGGATGACACGCAAATTCGTGAAGCGTTCCATATTTTTTTCTTAATGGCTAAGCAAAAAAAAAAAAAGATTATAATCTTACCAAATGTGTAATATTTACCATACTTTTAATTTTATAGTTAGCAGATATTTTTAAAATACAGTAGCTAATTTGGTTTATTAAAGGTGTCACTTCAGTATCTTTAATTATTTACCTTCTTTTGCTTATTTTGAAATAAGTTGTACATTTATTTTGCAGTCATGAATAAGTATTTTGACAATGTACACATTTTAATATTGTCATAAAATCAAAAGAAAATCTCAATCTTGTCAAGTCTTTAATGTTAAAGCTGAAACTGTGTGCACAGTGTACTTGAATTAAATAGGTCCCAGATTATCAATTCTATTCAGCCAGCTTCCCTTAAACATGTGGGGCAATTTCATGGTCAACATCGTGCTGCCTTTTAACAGGAAATCAACTGAGATTTGAATTTCATAATTGATGTTGGGTCTCTGAATGTTCTAGTTGTGCTAGAAAGATTGTATAAAAACGGAGCAAGGTAAGTCTATTAAAAGGGAATGTGATACAGACAAAGCTGATATTACAGGTAATCAGAGCAACTGGCTAATACGAGATAGCCTTGCAACTCCAGATACCTCGTATTGAACATAAATATGGCAATGAATTTTGGACAAAGTCCTGTGGCTAGTACTTGTTACTCAATTGGGCAGAGTATTTTATTAAGTTTATTAGTTTTAAAAATGTGTGTCCTGGCATCCAAATGTCTCCGTGAATCTCCCTTCTCATCTCTGACCATTAGTGAATAAAAAGTACAATTTTTTGAGTGCCTACCTTGGGCCAAACATTGTGTTTTAAACACTCAACACATAGTCTATAATATAATCTTCATAAGTAAGTAAGTAAGTTGGTGTTTTTTCTCCTGTTACAGCAAGAGGAATCTAAGGCTCAGAGAGATAAATCTACTTGGCTTAGGTTAAAGTCCTGGTAAATCATGATTCCAACTCAGGATTCAAATTTCAAAGCCCACACCCTTGATCTCTGCTATAATGTTTCTTTCCTTCTCTGCCTCCCAAACAGAATCCTTCCTCTGTCAATAGATTTGTTAGAGACCAACACACTACTATTCCTGCATCCTTCCTTCTATTGATTTTATTGATGAATCGTTTTTAAGAATTTCAACTATTGCAAATAAATCTCTTATGCAGTTTAGAACTAGTTCATCCATTCTTGCATGTTCCATTAGCAGAAAAGTAGGTTTGTTTCGCAGTCCTGTGTTAAGATTACCTTGAAATATGAAAGATCTCTATTTCTCACACGGGTGTAGAAATCTATGGAAAAGGCAGTAATGTCGTTTTGGCAGTGTATCATCCTGAATCAGAAACTAAAGCATGCAAACTGAAATTGATTTGTAACAGGTACCTTATTAGAAGCAAACATCAAGAAAACTAGAATCAATGTTGAAACAAAAATTTGTCTTGTAAGCAATCCTGAGTGAAATGTGTTGACACAGCATCACATTCTATAGCCCCATTTTTGCATGCTTTTCAAAGCACAGCTATCTCAGGCTGAGGGAGATGAATAATTGACTGATCACTGCATAATTCAACATAGTGTTGTAAAAATTCAAGGTCTGGCAAATTTGAAGCTTTTCTTTTTTATTGAGACTGAGGTTAAAGTTTCAATCAACCTTGAAGAAACATTTAAATAGCACAAGGATATATGATTTATTAAAGTGCATATTATTCTTTCTTATATTCCCTCCTTCTTCATTAAGCTACCTCACATAATGCACATATAAAGTTAAAAGACTATCTATAAGGTTTAGTGGCGTTCCGCCTGTAGTGACTTCAAAAGCACTAGCATCATCAATGTCTAAATACACTTATCAAGCAAAGAAGCTCAAATAGGTTGCTTTCTATCTGTCCCATTATATTTCTTTTATTTTTTATAAGCAACTATTTGGTAAATTTAATACAGAGAAGGGCAAGCAAAATTCTTGTGAAATATGCTGACAACTTAATCTATTATAAAACTTTCACAAAAAAAAAAACAATTAGCGTGTGGAATGATTTTACATTCAATCGATTTTCCTATAAATTTTTTTTTATTATCTATTATGTTCCAGGCACTCTCTTCCAAACCAGAATTCAAGTTAGGAGGGAAAAAAACAGAGGCTTTGTCAAGAATAAAATGATCAGCTTTGACAGAGTACTACAGGGGGAAAAAAAGCTATTTTTTTTTTCAACAAAGTGTGGGATATGTTAAGAATTAGCATATTATTTTAAAATGCTATTGCTATCTTTATTTTCAAATAATGTTTCAAAACTGTATTTCCATTTAATTTTTCTTAAAAAAGATTCAGAAAACATTTCTCCATTAATATATAGTTATTCTGTATTAACATATTATATATTAACAAATAATAATTATTTCATTACATGAATTGGCAATGTTATAGGTATTCTCAGAAAATTTTTAGACATTATTAACCTTTGGATATGTCTATATGTATAAAGTTCTGTTTTGCATAAAATTTTTTAGATACAGGAAGACTTCTCTGAAAAGTGAAAGGTGTATTTAGCTAATGTATAGCTCTTTAAAATGTTTGTTTTTAAAATCATTCTCAATATATATTTGGAGGAAACAGGATGAATGGCAAATAGTATGTGAAGAGGAGAGATTGATCTTGCATTACAAATAGCCTTCCTCATAAAATAACATGCACTCCAAACTAAGGTATTTAAGAATATTTAGTTCAATCCCACCTACCTGGATAGAATAAGATGTTTAGCCTAGTTCTACTAACATATAACATATAATCAGAATTCAATTATTGAGTAAGGCCTGACCCCCACAAGATATGATATAAACAGCAAACATGGATGGTCTCTTTGAAAACCTGACAGTCTTACTGAGGAGCAAAAGTTAATGTGTAACAAAATTAACTAATAAATGTAATGATTTAATATCTTTTCCTTCTAAATCTTAAATGAAGAAGAAGAGGACATGAAGCCAAGGAAAAAGAATTTAAAAATAAACAAAATGGCCCAATAAACTGCCATGTTTTGACGAAGTGATTTGGGAGACAAGACACTGCCATTAATAATTACGAATCTTTTAAAAAGGTCATCATGCAGTTAAGTCCTAAACTGAAACATTCTTATTTGCCTACTGTAACTTAAATGCTAGGATTCCTTTTATAAGGTCTAAACCAGAAGTCACATACTTGGGACACTGCTTTTCAACTTCTTTCGTAACATGGATTACCCAAGGATCACATAAAGCATTTTGTCCTGAAATTTACTTAGCAATTCCTTGGACTGTCTAATGAACTACAAGAATTCTCATTATTGTGAGGTGCACAGGAGTGTGCGCTGCATGGCACACACTGTTGATTTGATACCCTCTATGATGACAGTCTATGGTTCACCAGCTTGGTTAAACAGCACATCAGAAGCAGTGATGGGTGATCAATCTCATTCCCCATAGCATTGCTCCCCAAAGAGTCATTATTGAGAATAAAATGAGGAAAGGCTATCAGAGGGAATCATTGGATCTATGGCTAAAAAAAAAAAAAAAAAAAAAAAAAAAAAAAAAAAAAAAAAAAAAAAATCTAAGAAAATAAATGAGTAAGAGTCTTGGGAAAACACATTTTTAAAACCTTGTTACAAAGGGATGCAAAAAGACTGATTAATATCTTAGAAGTGGCAATTTTATTTTCATACTTATTAGTACATCTCAGTGTCAAATACTAAATAGTGGTGTATTATGCTGGGATATTTGATGGAACTTCCATTTCATTACTAAATTCATTCTCAAGAATCCGTTTCAAGAAGCATACAAGGTGTCAGAACCTCGACCTTGTATCCAATTGTCCATAGGCATAACTGAAAACTATGCTTTTGACACATAAATCTCATTCTGAAGATTTAAATCATATAAATTTTTGTTCTGCTGTTCTATATTGAAGGATGGAAATTAACAGCATAACTGGAATAAAAAGCCAATTCTAAAGTCTAAAGTTACTTCTAAAGTGATTTAGTTGAAACAATTCTATTTCTTTCATCAAATTACACATATTGTAAATGTTTTTAAGCAAACCTAGTGAGGTAGAGTAACTAGAACTAATTTTATTCTTGTGTAAATATCCCTTTTAGAAACTTGATTATCTTGTGAGTCAGAGAAAAATTAGTGGGGAATGCTGTAAACCAGAAAAAATAAAATGTTAATTATAATACGAACTCAAATTTCTTTAGTGCTTTGATATTTCCGTACTTGCTAAGAACTTTTATAGAATACATCGGTCAATCGTCACAGTAACCCTGGAGTAGGTTATATTATTTATTTTACATATGAGGAAACAGAGGCATAGAAAAATTAAATAACTTGTCGAAGGTCATAATTTGTAAGTGTTGGAATATAATTTGAAACAAGAGAGCTTGACTTCAAGTACCACTTATTAATTACTAGGATTACTTCTCTTAAAATATTGCTTCAAATTGTCTACAGGTTGCTTTTAATTCTGGGGACCAAATTTTCTGGATCTTATAGTGGGAAATATTGTCTATTTGATAAGTAAAATACAGAACTGAAAAAAATGATTTTAAATGCACTCATTGTTTTTGTTTTGTTTTGTTTTGGTTTGGTTTATGTATCAGATTTGTTATTCTCAACAAATTACAGAAAACCCTTATCAAAGGGCTTTCAAATCATCTTCAACAGCTAGAAATATTAGTGCCTCCCATAAAAAAATACTCACAAAGCTGGCTCCAGTGTTAAAATAATTGAATATCTAAATGATATCATCTTTTCATATTACTATTATGCCAACCTCAGCATGTCATCTGGACTTTTAGATTCCCAGGCTGCAGAAATCCCAGATAGCACATTCAGACATGATAGTGTATAGTAAATAAAGAGGAATCTTTCCAAAGGACCTCCTGGAACTTCCCTAACATCCCTGGCCAGAATTTTGTAATATATCCATTTCTAAATGAGTTTCAAGTAAGAAGAATGCAAATATCACAATCATTTAGACCAAATATGATGCAGGTCCAGCTGGGAAGGATGAGACCACCTCTAGGAGCTGGCCACCTCAAGATAGTATCCCTAAACTAAATTAGGCTACTCTACAAAGAAGAAAGGGTGAAAGGTAGTAAATAGTTGCCATTCAAGCATTCAAAAGTGGGACGGGAGTTAATAGATTGGATTAAAACAACCTGGATTCATACTGTAGTGTCATCACTCATAAGCTATGTGATCTTGGGAAAATGTCCTACCCTTTCTCTATTTCCTCACCTGTAAAATAGAATTATACCACTAACTATCTCCGGGAGTAATTCTCAGGTTGAAATGTGTTAAAATGTATAAAGCTCTGAGAATCATGCCTGGCGTATATGAGAACACCTGTGTCTATTATTATCAAATATACTTTTAAAAATTCTTATTATAAGGGTTTCTGGTTTCTGGTCCAGCAGGTAAAGAGCGTAGAAGTCATCACTCAATCCTAACAACAATCAGAAAGCTGAACAAACTGAAAAATGAGTAACTCTTAGATCTGTCAGAGGAGTGAGGTCATAGGGCAAATAGCTCTCCCCCAAACTGGAGAGACCAGGGTAAATACACAGAATCACAATGTACTGGATCAGAAACCCACAAGCAGAAACCTTCGAAGGAACACATGCTGGGTATTTAAACCTGAATTATAACTGATGAATTTTTGATGAGTCAGTATAGACACATCAGAGAGTTTAAAACACCAAAGGGATCCAGTAATAGGGCTTGGTGGGACTCACACAATTGTGAGTTTTACCTTCAGGGGCTCATTCAATCAGGTTCTCACAGTGAGTATCAAAGAAAAGTCCCCTCTTGTTTCTGACAGTGGGAGGGGGAAAAGGAACCATTCTGAAACATAACAGATCTAAATAAATGGAAAAATATTTGTTCATGGGTAGGAAGAATTAAATCTGTTCCTTCCAACTTGATAGATTTATCACAATATCAACCATTCTGAGCAAGCTATTTAGTGCATATTGAGAAACTGATTCTAAAGTTTATGTGGAGAGGTGAAAGACCCAGAAAAACCAACACAGTATTGAAGGAGGAGAATCAAGTTGGATGACTTGCATACCCAACTTCAAGACTTACCTGAAGCTACAGAAATCAACACAGTGTGGTGTTCGTGAAATAAACAAACAGAATAGAGTCCCACAGAAATATAATCAGCTGATTTTCAACAAAGGAAATACATGGGAGAAAGCCTTTTTTTACCCAGTAATTATAGTGGAGCATTATAATCAAACATTCACATGCAAAAAACTGAATATAGACACAGATCCTCACAAAAATTAACTCAAAATGAATCACAAACCTAAATGTAAAATGCAAAACTATAAAACTCCCTAGGAGAAAACCTAAATGATCTAGGGTTTGACGATAACTTTTTAAATACAACACCAAAGGCATAATCCATGAAAGAATTGATATGCTAGATTTCCTTAAATTTAAAAAACCTCTGCTCTGTGAAAGACACTGTTTAAAAGAAAGAAGACAAGCCACTGACTGGGAGGAAGTATTTGCCAAAAAAAAAACACACCCATATCTGAAAAAGACTATTATGCAAACTACAAAGAACACTTAAAGCTCAACAATGAGAGAACAAACAATTCAGTTAAAAAGTGACCGGAAAACCTGAACAGACACCTCACCAAAGAGGATGTATTAGGTAGCAAATAAGCATATGAAACAATGCCCAATGTCATGTTATCATGAAACTGAAAATCAAAACAATGAAATACCACCACATATCTATTGGAATGGCCCAAATCCAAAACACTGACAACACCACATGGTGTCATGGATGTAGAGAAACATATATTGCCAGAGGGAATACAAAATGCTACGGCCACTTTGGAAGATAGTTTGGCAGTTTCTTATAGAACTAAACATACTCTTAACATATGATCCAGCAACTACATTTGTATTGACACAAGCAAATTGAAAACTATGTCCCCCCCGCAAATTTACACATATTTATAGCAGCTTTATTCATAATTGCCAAAGTTGGAAGCAACTAAGATATCCTTCAGCAGGGAATGGATAAATTGTGGTATATCCAGACGGTAGAATGTTATTCAGTGCTAAAAAAAAAAAAATGAACAATCAAGCCACTCCAACCATGTAACACTGTGGAAAGGGCAATACTATAGAGACAGAAAAATGATCAGTGAGAAAGGGACTTTCAGGGCTGTAAAATTACTCTGTAGGATACTATGATGGTAGATACATGCCATTTTCCATTTGTGACTGTCCATAGAATGTACAACACCAGAGTGACCCCTAATGTAAAGTATCAATTTTGGGTAATGATTTGTCCGCATACATTCACTGCATCCTAAAATCATTCTAAAAACAGTCTATTTATAACAGACATACATCCTCAAATTCATATTATGGAAGTTAAAGAATGGCCTCTTGGATATCACTGTAATGTAGTATCAGGGCTTATTTTGAGATCTTTTGGGGGCTAATATGAATAAAATTTCATCACCCAGAAGGCTATTATGAGTTATAATCAGATTCATTATTCTTTATAAATTTAATAACTTTAGAAAATATAATTTAGTTTGAGTTACTGAAGTTGGTTGTGCAAGAAATGGACTGAAAATTTTTATTACATTTGCTTTAAATTAGATAGTCTCCACTTATTTTCACTTGTCTTAAAACACTAGGGAGGTGAATGAGCCAGGCCAGTGAAGTTTATATGATAGCAAGGTGACAGACTTGAAATAGCTAATTATGTAATTATTGAATTGCCAATCTGAAAACTGCTATCAAAAAATACAGAATGCAGTCAGGGCTTAGAGTCAAGGAGCCAGATCTAGTCTCTGGAGTCAGGGAGCTGATATTTGGGTCAAGCCACCAAGGGTTAAGAAAAATTCATCAGGTGAAGGTATATTGGAGATTGATCCAGAAGTCAGCACGTGTGAAGCCCCTCAGGGGAGATTAATGAAACCAACATACAGAAGTAGTAGAGTCCTCCCAACAAAAAAGAGTGTTAAGAAACAACACTGGCAGGGGCGAATAAGTGAGATCATAGAGATGCCTGTTGAGCATGGTGGGAAACTTGATTATTATCCTAAAAACAATTATCCATTTATTATGTTGATCTATCCAATGTAGGATGATGATATTACAGTCATTTTTGGAGGGATAATAGTGATTTGAACATTTTGAAACAAGATATGGAAAAATATCTGAAAGTAAAATCAACAGGATTTGGTGAATATCCTTGGAATATCGATGTATAGTATGGAATGTTATACTTTCTATTCTCCTTGATAAGAAGAATTATGTTCTTCCTGATGTTTGAGCAAACGACAGGCTTCCATGGATGGCTGTGATGCCTTCGTAAAGGAGCGTGTCACTCCTCATATGTTTGCAGCTCGAGCATAACCTTCTCACATCCATGTCATAAGGATCCACCAACACAGTACTTAGTGAATGAGACTTTCCTACACTGAGGAGAGGAAAGTTCTCAAACTTTGGCTATCTATGAAGCCTCAAAATTTCTAAGACATATGGATAATTAAACCATCTCTATATTATCAACCTGTCTAATTTAGAACTAATATTAGGGGTGCCTGGCTGGCTCAGTCAGAAGAGCATGTGACTATTGATCTCAGTGTCATTAGTTTGAGCCCTATGTTGGGTGTAGAGATTACTTAACTGAGTAAATAAAAAACTTAAAAAAAAAAAAAACTAGGGGGGAGCCTGGGTGGCTCAGTCAGTTGAGCATCCAACTTCTGCTCAGGTCATGATCTCCTGGCTCATGAGTTGGAGACCTGCATTGGGTTTGATGATGTCAGCACAGAGCCTGCTTGGATCCTCTGTCCCTCTTTCTCTCTGCCCCTCCCCTGCTTGCTCTCTCTCTCTCAATAAATAAATAATAAATAAATAAACATAAAAAAAACCCTAAATAAGGGGCACCTGTGTGGCTCATTTGGTTGTGTCCAACTCTTGATTTCAGCTCAGGTCATGATCTCATGGTTCGTGAGACTGAGCTCTGTGTGGAGCCTGCTTGGGATTCTCTGTCTCTCCCTCTCTCTCTGCCTCTTCCCTGCTCATGCTTTCTCACTCTCTCTCAAAAATAAATTTTTCTTTGAAAATGCTTTAAAAAATAAAAATAAAATATTATGTCCAATTGTATAGCATCACTAACATCAAACTTAAAGATTCTACCTGAGATAAGTTCAAACAAAATAAAAGCAAATAATAAGGATAATCGAAGCAAATAATAAAATAACACATGAAGATATAATACAGAGGATCAAGAGGGCCAAAAGTTAGTTCTTTTAAAAGTCTAATAAAATTGTGGCACCTGGGTGGTCAGTCGGCTGAGCATCAGACTTTGGCTCAAGATATGATCTTGCAGTTCATAAGTTCAAGCCCCACATCAGGCTCGCTGCTGTCAGCACAGAGCCTGCTTTGGATCCTCTGTCCCCCTCTCTCTCTCTGCCCCTCCCCTGCTCATGCTCTCTCTCTCCCTCTCTTTGTTTCTCAAAAATAAATAAACATTTAAAAGTTTAATAAAATGAATTAACTTCTGGAAACTCTGATCAAGGAAAAAAAATACAAGGTACAAGTACACAGTATTAATAATAAAAAGGAGTATATTCATGCAGATGCAGGAGAGATTAAACAATGCTTCTCAAAACAATGTGTTTACAAAAAACTTGAAGACTGTGTTAGTTCACTAGGGCTACATAACCAAATACCATAGACCAGGTTGCTTAAACAACAGAAATTCATTTTCTCACAGCTCTGGAGGCTTGAAGTCCTAGAGGAAGGTGCTTGCAGTTTGGGCTTCTTCTGGAGCCTCTCTCCATGGCTTATAGATGGTCCCCTGCTTTCTGTGTCCTCCCATAGCCGCTCCTCTCCATTCCTGCTTCCTCTTCCTCTTCTTATAAGGATACCAGTTATATTTCATTAGATCCCACCTGTATGACTTCATTTAACCTTAATTACTTCTTAAAGGTCCTATCACTAATTATAGTCACATTCTGAGCTATTGAGGGTTAGGACTTCAATACAGTAATTTGAGGGGTGGGGGACACAATTCAGCCCACAACAGGGACTTTATTAGGTAGATGTGCAGTGGGAACTGAGGCTGAGCATTGCTAAAAAGTCCCAGGTGATGCCTCTCTGAAGAGTGCATCTCGAATAGCAAGGTATTAAAAGAATGAAAATCAGTATTTTGAATAACTTTAAGCTAGTAAGTGAAAAACTTAGATGAAAAAAGAAATTCATAGAAAAGTATAGATTACCAAATCATTCAAGACAAAAAACAACCCTAAATTGTCTTATAATCATGAAACATTTAAATCGTTATTTAAATTTTTTTTCAACAAAGCTTGGATCCATACAGCTTTAGAGATGAGTACTTCCAAACATGCAAGTGGAGGGAATTAGAAGCCTGTAGAAATATTCCATGGGAAGAGAGAGGTGGTATTCCCCAACTTGCTTTCTGAGGCTACTATAAACTTTTTACCATAACCCTATGAAGACAGTATGAGAAAAAGAGCCCACAGTCTAATTTCATTCATGAAGATAGATGCTTAGTCAAATACTGAAACTAAATATTAGCTAAATGAACCCAACAATAAAGAAAAGTGGTGATATATCTTATCCCAGTTGAGTTCATTCCAGACACATATTGTTTTAACATGAGAAAATGTATATTAAAATAAGGCTCATTAATTGACTAAAAAGAAAACCGTAATATGCATCTCCCAAGTATAGAAACGTAATTTGGGTAGAAGTAAAAATCCATCTATAAGACACGCTCTTAGAAAACAAGGAATAGTAGAGTGATTCCGTGGGTTTAGGATAGAGACTGAGAACTTGCATTCTCTCTTCTTTCAAAGCAATCTTGACAGCCAACATGTGGCTCAAACTCATGACCCCAGGATCAAAAGTCAGATACTCTACTGATTGAGCACCAACACTCAAGAACTTACATTCTTAACAAATCCTCAGGTGGTTCTGATACTGCTCCCTAAGCGGCAACGCGCTGGGACCTGTGGTCTGTGGTACAATATGGCCGATGTTGTCATTTAATCCTCTCTGGCTTCAGCTAATGTTGAAAAGTAGCAAAACTTCCCAATACTCTCAAATCCATCAAACTTATAAATCTATACTAACAGATGTAAAGATGGCAAGTAAAAGAGATAATTTTGTGTCATTTAAAATTAATAATGATAGAGGCGCCTGGGTGGCTCAGTCAGTTAAGCATCAGACTTCGGCTCAGGTCATGATCTCATGGTTCATGAGTTTGAGCCCCATGTCAAGCTCTGCGTTGCCTTGGTCTCCCTCTCTCTGCTCCTCCCCTGCTTGCTCTCTCTCAAAAACAAATATACTTTAAAATTAATAATGATATAATGTTCATTTCCTCAGTAGACACAGGCCTGGGTTATGTTACAAAAGGGCTGCGATTAGTAATAAATTTAAATTCTATACAACCATTTCATGAGCCTAGAATAAAAAATGGAAGTAACACTCATGTGTGCTTGTGTGTGGATACATACACACACATGTGTGTATATACATATACATATGTATATACATGTATACACATATGTGTATATATATGTAAACACATATGTGTGTATGTATATATATAAGTATATATGTATACATATATTTTTTTTCCAGAAAGTTCCCAGGAGCTGGCTTACATGATATACTTTTAAATAGAGTTTTGATAGCCTTTGTCCAGCTGCAGCCATGAGGTCTACCAATATTCCTGATAGGTTCTATGGAATTCATCTTCATCATGTAACTATGTACACTTTGCACTCCTGATCCTATGTGGATTTATTGGGGTCCAGAGCAGGCCAATCCAAATTCCCATCTGAAAAACACACTGCAATGTTATGTTCAAAACCCTCCTTCCTTTATATCAGTGATTTTCCACCAGGGATGAGTTTGCCCCAGGGTACATTTAGCAATGTCTGGAAATATTTTTGGTTGTCATAACCCGGGAGGTGGGGGCAGGGAGTGGTATTGATATCTAGTAAATAGAGGTCTGGAATGTTGTTAAACAACCTCTACTGCTACACCCCTGCTCTCTCTGTACCCCCAACTCTGTCTCTTTGTTTCTCTCCCTCTTCCTGCTTTCTCCTTTTTCCTCTCCCCCTCTTCCCTCACTCACCTTTATGGTAAATTTTATCTTAGGAGACTCCTCATGTCATCATGCAAATACACCTACCACATTGCTCCTCTAAATATCCCCAGCATGTCTAAACTGAGAACTTCTTTAAACATCTTGATGACATGGGTCTTATTAGTTCAGGCTATGGTTCCGAAAGCAAAGTCAAGGACACTCTGTAGACTGACCAAGGTAATGCCACACAAGAAAAAGAAAAAGCAGCAACTAATCTGATTCATGTAATTTCAAACTAAAGACTGCTTTAAACTTATGGTCACTTTTTCTGCTGGCTCTCTTCCAACAGGTTGTTTGAGAGTCTCCCTGGCACTTGGTAATACCTTTATTTAGAAAGAAACATTTTTAATACTATTTGATTTATTGCATTAAATAATTTTTATATATGCTTACATTCATAATTATGCTATTGCATTTTAGACAAACATATACCAAGGGGATATGTTTCAAGGACAAAAGGTAGATTAAATAATATAAGAATAATATAAGAGTAGACACTTCTGGCTAATTTCTAAATGATGTGATTAAGATCTCTAAAGTCAGATAAACTGAAACTGCTTCTTTAATACAACTGTTTATAAGTATTCATATGACATGAATTAATAACGTTATTTTTAATATGCATCAATTATACACAGTCTTCATTTATCAGAAGGGTTTTTCTTAAAAAAAAACAACAGAGAAAAGAAAACCTTTCTGACTTTATTATGCAAAAGCCATCAGACATTGTCAAACTAAGACAATCATCTTGATTATTTTTGGTTGTTTGGAGGATAAGTAAAATCCATCCAGACTAGAAAGTAGCTCTTGGGAGGGAAGCAATTTGGTTTTGTAATGAGGTACGCTTTCTCAGAAGGTGATTACAATAGAGTCTGAGGGGATAGGGATGAAAGCCTTCATATATTATCTTTTATTTCTTAAAGTCTTTAATATCAGAAAGCTCGAGAAATGTGGTCAAATAGTCTTTGGGGGTTGAAGTATCCTCCAGTGGACTACTTTGATACCAACATGGCTACATGTGTAGGACACAAACAGCCCTGCGTTTGCTCCTTCAGGCACTTTTTCACCACATGTACTTCACAGCTGGTGATACCAGTGGAGGTTGAATGGTCCAAAGAAGATCAGAGCTAAATTTTGCTCTGCTGTCCTTCTGTTATCTCCAGTGCTGATGAAAAGAGACATTACACCAACTAATGCATGTGGAAATGTATCGGTATGTTTTCATAATGACAGAAGAATCTTCCAGCTGTACTCACACTACATATATGTTTTTTTTTTCTATTCAAAATATATTCCCAAAGACTAGCTTTAAATAAATGTTCTTCTTCATTTATGGACACAGGTTTTTTGATGAGAGAGTTACTAAATTCATAAGATTTGGGGGAAGTTTTTGATAAATCAATATAAAAGACAACTCAAATTTCATTTCTTGAAAAATAAAAATATGCACATTGGAATTTCACTAGTATTGTGGGAAAAAAGATTCAGTTTTGGTATACCCTTCACTAGACTTTTTTGACCACATTGTACCTTGTTACCTTTGCAGTTATCTCGCTACTTTTGCTGGATAAGAGAAACAGTGCAGCTGTCAGTTTGAAAGTTAACTGGCATTCAAAATGGGTTCTTATGGATGAAATTAAACAGACTGAATTATATTGTAAAGTATGTTTTATAAAGTGTTCTGTTCAGCTGGTGAGGACAAACAAAAAAGTGGACTTCTTTCTCTAAGGAGAAGAGAAATTTATAAAGATGAATAAGGGAGATTGTTGTTTGCTGTTATTATAAACAAATATACTATGTTGAGGTAGACACTTGTCTAACTAATAGAAATAGAATATTTATAACAAGACAATTCAAAACAGCTTACCAGGAGAAAAACACTAGTTACTAAAGAGGAAGATGGCCAATGCTTGTCTTCTTACAATCAAAAGAGTGAAAAAAGTCAACTGGGGTTCAATCAGGTGTACACAGAGACTTGGTTGAGACTGGACAGGGTAGGGGCCTCACCTAATAGAGCAGGGACTGGGTCCTCTTTTCATGCTAATAATAATGTAATGAAAATTTTACCTGAAAACTAGGTCAGTAGAAATAACCAAGTCCAGACTGATAAGCTATTTAATACTTCCACTGTAGGTGAAAACTATGGAACAGTTTAGTGGAGGTTTGTGGAAAAACGGAGTTAAGTTTTATAGGGGTAAAAGATTCAGTCAATGGATAAAAGGAATAACACTGAAACTACAAGTTCAAAATTTCTTGGGCACTACCCAGTTGTGCCATTTGCTGAAGGGACTGAAAATAAGTTCATGCAATAAATTAACATTTGTAAATTTGTGTTGTCTCACCTATTCTATCTGATAATTGGTGCTGCTTAGGAGGAACAATTATGCTAAGAAATCTAAGAATTTATCTCCTAGTGTTTGTTTGTTTGTTTGTTTGTTGTTTTTGTACTAACTTAATGAAACAGGCTCTTTTGCTGCCATTTGGCTTCTTCCTGCCAACTAGGTCAGTCAATGACATCAAAATAAAAATTATCTTACTTATATATTCTTTAAGAATTGGACTAGGTAATGAATAAGGACAAGATGTACATTTTAGAAATTCAAAAATTAACAAAAAATGTTGCTTACCATTTTCAAAGCTTTATCAGCTCTGAATTATGTATTTTCTTTAGAAAAAAATATTTTAAATACTATTTACTATATTGATAGCAAGATTTTTATATGTTTATATAGTAAATATGTTATTACATTCCAATTTTACACATTAGAAAAATTTGTATTTTTCTATTGCATTGAAATATGCATGATTTGATATTTCATGCATATTTAGAAAAAAAGACAAAATTTCCCCTAATTTGTATTTGTGCATACTACCTCAGAGGAGTCTAATATAGTTTTATGCACTATTATTGTATCTTGAATATATTTTAGTTATTGACTTTTAAACTGTGCTCTGCTTATACTGCAAATATTATAAAGAATATTAGCAAAAGATATGGAAGAACAAATCAATATTTTATAATCATAGTCAATGGATATACTTTATGATATTAAGACTTTCAAAAGAAAAACCCACATATGATCATCTCAGTAAATGTAGAAGGGTATTTAACAAATTTCAGCAAGGGATCCTGAAAAGACAAACTCCCATCAAACCAAAAATAGCAGGGAAATTCCGCAAAGTGACGAGGACTACCCATGGAAACCCTACGGCCAACATCATACTTAATGGTGAAAGACGAAATGTTGTCCCTCTAAGATCATGAACAAGAAAAAAATGCCCAATCTCACCACTTCTATTCAACACAGTTCAAACAGTTAACTCCCACTTACAGTTAAACTTCTGGCAACGACTGCCACACTGCAAACTTCCTGTCGCCTACTTTCTTCCCCCAGCTCTGCAGTGGCCTTAAAAAACCAGCAGTCTCAGAATAACAGCAGCTATGAAAAACAGCAGCCTTTGGGGTTGGAATAAGAAGTTTGGAGCTCCTTCCCAAAAACCCATGCCCAGAGGATTCTCATTACTCACCCTGAAAGCTCCTAAGTGCCTCATTCACTGAGCTTGTCATTACTTCAGCAGACTCAGTGGGGAAAACCCCATCTTCAGAGTGTGTGTCAACAAACAAACAAACAAACAAACAAAAAGCAATGTAGGTTGTGTAACACTGCCGCTGCCCAATGCAGTAATGCCAGTTGAGCAAGGGAAGAATGGACAAAAATAAATAAATTAATACGTACAGACATACAGACATAAAAAGGAAAATCAGGGGAATAATAAAATGTTCATAGCAGACTGAGAAGTTGCCACATTTTGGGGTGATCTAGCAGTTCCTGCGGTTGTATGGGATATATTTCAGGCCCTGGAAAAAGCCAAGGAGGCCTTGATTTTTCACTTCTAACTGACCCCAAGGATATGCAGAAGCTGGAAGTGAAGGCTGAGGCAGGTTATGAACTGTCGGAATGTGGAAGTTGTGCTTCAGCACACACACAGTCCTTTATGAAAAGGTGGGAGACTTACTGGTATAAAGCATTTCGGGAATTTAAAGCATTATAGTGACTTCAACAGCCACAGATAACAAAGAATACAGATTTTAGAGAATCAGTCCAAGAAAGTCACTAAATACATAGAAATAAGGGCAAAAACAAAGATCAATAAAATCAAGTCTTGAGGAGCAGAGAGAATCTGACTTCACTGTTGCTCAGTTAGATTTTTAAAAATGTCCAGTGTCCAGTTTTCAACAAATAATGATGACACATGCAGAGAAACAGCAAAGTATGGTTCATACTCAGGAAAACAGAATAGAAATTATCCCTGAGGAAGCTCAGATGTTGGATTTACTAGACAAAGACTTTAGCTATTAAAAATATGTTTAAAAATGGAAGGAAACCATATCTGAAGAATTTAACGTTTCACTAAATAGAGTCTAGGGAATAGAAAGAGACAGAAATTACAATAAGGGACCAAAGAGAAATTCTGGAATTAAAGAAGTATAATAACTGAAATGAAAAAAAAAAAATTCACTGGAGGGGGCTAAGAGCATATGTAAGATGAGAGATAAAATAATTATTGAACTTAAAAATAGGTCAATTAGATTTTCCAGTCTGAGGGACAGAAAGAGAGTTAAAAAAACATAATAAACAAAGCCCTGACAGACATCATCAGAATACCAACACATACTTAATGAAAGTCCCAGAAGAGGAGAGAATGGGCAGACAGAGTATTTGTAGAAATTATGGCTTCAAATGTTCCAACTATAATGAAAAATATCCAGAAAGCTCAATAAAGGAGGGGTAGGATAAACTCAAAGAAACTGACACCTTTGCGTGGTTCTCAAGTGAGAACAAAGTTTATTCCTCAGGAATAGAGCTTTCTGGGTGGTTGCACATTTTTGCAAGCTTCAGGGAGTGTATCCTTTGTAGGAAAAGTGCAGTTGACTCACAAAGATGTCCCCTGGTTCTAGTGACTTTCTAAACTGGAAGCAAAAGCATTAGCAAAGAAGACTTCAATGGAACAGTGAAGGTGATACGAAAACAAGAGAAGTTTTATGGAGGCTGAAGAAGACTGTCCACTAGGTGGTAATATTCAAAGGCTTTAAGTGCAGGGAAACCTATGAACCTGTCCAACTCTGTATTATGGAGAAATATGGCCCTATTTACAGATGTGTTTGTAACAGATTTTTATGATGGCTTATACAAAGTGCCAGAAATAATGAAACGTTCATTATTCTGCATGCACCAGATTTCTTTGGCAAAGATTTTGCCTGCACGTAATCTCATGATAGTTCAATTTCCCTGAATTATATGTCTGGCCTAACCGGCTTTTAAAAACCTAGAAAATAAGCTAGCTGCTAGATGGTAATGGCATTACCTAGAATCAGTGTAAACACTTAAAAATCAGAAACACAACACTGAACAAAAAGGATCATCAAATGTAAAATTACCTGATAATTATTCATAATGTGTACATTAAAAATTATGTTAGGTGTAACAAGATTTACTGTGAGAATTCTTTAGCTCTACCTAGAATATGTTGACTTTATCCTAAAACAGGTTGTTAAATTGAGCACAATTTATTGTCTGTGGAAGGTGCTAAAATTTTTTCAGTCCATGACATTTATGTGTACACTCTCCTCCCTATATAAATGTGTTAAACATAACCCAAAGTGTATTGCCAAATATAAAATTTCTGTTTTTCTCTATAGCTCTCCTGGGAGTAATGATATGTCTTCATTTCATTGACTCCTGTAGTGAAGAGCAAGACCGTGCACTGTGGATATGTCTGAATGAAAAGTTTGATAGTGGAAGTCTATTCTGTTTAGATGGAAAAAAATACTTCTTCATTTTTTATTATTTTAGTTTTGCCCATCTGTACTAAGAGCACACTAACTCTGAACTTGGGACAAATAAAGTGTTTGCAGATACCAGAAAGGAAAACAAAAGGTCAAAAGGCAAATGTCTGTGTCATGTTTTGGTTCCTCAAGTGTCTAGTGCTGGCGGCTTGCTGCAGGAGCCCTGTATCCAACCCACAGAAGACACTAGACCTTGTACAGGAAAATCCTATGGAAAAATGTGCAAAATAGAAAAAATCTGATAAATAAACTGCTCTTTTATTTGATTTGGCTTAATTTTTCTCTCTGGTTAAAAGAAAAGAAATATTATTTGAGGAGTTTAAGATGCCCAGTTTCTCTGACCAGATAAGGTACTACCTTGTTTTTGTAGTCTTTCATACACCAGACTTATGACTCTCCTAGAATCAATATTTATTTAAAGTTCTAAGCTCCTCGGTCTTGCTTTGTGTTAGCTAATTGCTAGATATTAATACAAGGGAGTCCTTACTAACATATGACTGGATATTCCTGGGTAAAATGAGACAAACACCAATACAATCATCCCACATAGTATTGCCAGATATGTTTTAATCAGGGTCCTTCACTTGAAGTACTTGTGGAGTGCACAGTCAAGTTAGTACTGGCTGTACCAGCATGGAGAAAACTTTCAGGAATATTTACACCTCCCAGCTATGAGTCATCCCCCTTTGTTGTGCCGGGGTAAGAGGCAGTACTGACATATGAGACATATGAGTGAGTCCTATGAAAAGAAACACTGGAAAAATATAGGGACCTTTAAGTTAGTTACTGCACAAGAAAAGTCAAAATGCCCTGAAAACTTATAGCCTTTCCCAACTTTGACAATATTTCTAAAATTTACATGGCATTACCTATAAGGAATTATGAGCCTGAAAGAAGTTCTTCTAAACTCCAAAGAATAAAATGCACATGTTGATCAACCACAAAGAAGACTGATAAATTTCTATTCTCTGTACCGTAAGCAGTTTACAAATATTACCAAACAAGTCAGCAGACAGACAAAAAAATGTAATATTAAGGTATGTTAAGAAGATAATTATATTTTTATTTTTGTGATTGTTGTATTTATGATTTTTGATTTCTAATATTTGTTATTTTGTTTTTTAGTCTAAATAAATAGCTTAATTCTTAATTTTATATTCTTTTCCTTAAAGTAGGGTCTACAAATACTATAAGATTCAGTACCCACAAAATTTGGAACTGCCCTTAAATATTAGTTGTATTATTATTATTATTATTATTTCAGTGTTACTCCAGAGAACTTTTATATTGACTTTCTATAGCCAATGTTTTCCTCAAAATAGTAACTAGGGCAATGAATTTCAGACTCAATAATAAATTAATAAATGATTTGTTTTCTGAATGAAAACAAATAGGAAGAGGAAGTACTATATTTTTTAATGAATTAACCAATCCTCTCAGAATCTTTTACCATCTGAATCACCTCTCTCACTTATGTAATAACCCTAGCAAAACTCTGGAACCCCTCTTTGCTTGAAAAAGGGAGCCCTTTACCTAATAAATCTATGTAGAAGAGCTCATCCCTGGGGATAAAGGTGGGGGGTGGGGGAATTTATTAGGGGTACAGAAGGTCTCAAATTAAAAAGATTTCAAATTAGATTTTTAAATTAAAAGTTTCATTATAGTCAGGATGTGCTAGGTTGCATTACAATAACAATCAAACTTTGATACGTAGATAGCTGAACAAAACCATGTGTTTCTTGCCTGTGGAAACTTGGTGGGAGGTCTGGTGTGCTACACGGCCGCTTTCTGCCTAGGAACAACTGTTGGATCTCAGGGTGTTTCACCAGTGGCTCTGCAATTTCTGCATGGTCTTGGGAAATATCCAGCAGGGGAGGAGTAAGAGACATTTCATTTAAAATATGAAAAGATATGAGGCATCTCACACAAATATATCAAAGTATTGGAACTAAAATGCACATTTTCTATGTTCAAAATAATATATGTAATAAACATCTCTCACTCCCTCATCCCATTCTTGACCCTCCACCTCCATCTCCCAGCTAAACACTCGTGAAAAAGATAAGTCTCCGGTGAGAGATGGGCAGACGTCTAATAAAGGGGGAATTTTAGAGGGATATTAGACTGGGGTCTTTTGCATGCTTCACTTGAATCTTTAAAGGGCTGAACGTATTATTAGCTTGCTTTATATAAATAAAAATGTCACAGATTTCCAAATAGCCATGTCAAATTGTCATATACAAATGAAAATAAAAGTTGTTTACTTGCAACTTATTTTATAAACTTTATAGCTACTCCACCCTCGAGAAGGTGGAGCATGACTTCTCATTCCTTAATTGTGGTTTTCACATAACGACTTCTTTCAAAAGAGAACAGTATGGATGGGGGGGGGGGGGCATGAAAAAGGGGAGTGACTTTATGGTGGAGAAAACCTGACAAACACAGTCTCATCCAGGTGATTAAGGTGAACATGACCAGTGATACAGTATGTTGATAGTATGTACCCTTAATATGAAATGATGAAGATGACACTTTACCTCTTACCATCTTCCTTCCAACAACACATACCCAGAGTCTAATCATGAGAAAAATATCTTACAAGTCCTAACTGAGGGACATACTACAAAATACCTGACCAGTAAATCTCAAAGCTGTCAAGGTCATCAAAAACAAGAAAAGTCTAAGAAGTTGTCACAACCAAGGGAGCCTAAGAAGACAAGAGGATTAAATTTATTTTGGCATATATGATAAGATCCTAGAATAGGAAAAGGACATAAGCTACACTCTAAATAAATATGAATAAAGTATGGATGTTTGCTAATAATAATGTATTAGTTATTAATTGTAATAAATGTGCCATGGTAATATAAGATGCTAATAATAGTGAAAACAATGTAAAATACATGGGAACTCACTGTTATTATCTGTGCAATTTTTCTGTAAATCTAAAACTGTTCTTAAAGAGTTTATTTGTTAAAACATCATACAAACAAAATGTAAGGAAAATCATTCTCTAATCGTGATTAGCAGATCTTCAATAAACTATTAATTTAATGTCAGTCAAATTACTTCTTTGTTCAGGTGCATTCTTTAGAAGGATTGTGAAGCAGTTACATTAAAAATGGTATTCAAGAGGTGCCTGGGTGGCTCAGTTGGTTGAGCATCCAACTCTTGATTTTGGCTCAGGTCATGATCTCATGGTCATGAGATCAAGTCCAGCAATGGGCCCTGCACTGAGAGCATGGAGTGTGCTTGGAATTCTCTCTCCCTCTGCCCCTCTCATGCTTGTTCTCTCTCTCTCTCTCTTTCTCTCTCTCTCTCTCTCTCTCTCTCTCTCTCTCTCAAAATAAACTTAAAAAGTTTTATTTTATCACCCTATTTTTGTTAACAGTATTCTGCTCAAACTTGTATTAACAAACCCCTACTAACTTACAAAAAAAGAAAAAAATCTCATGATACACAGGTCAAAAAATAAAACTACAATTTACTTTATTGAAGGTCTCAATTATGCCTCAAAGAAAGACTTTGCAATTTTCTTACTAGAAATGAATAATAAAAAGATCTTTGGATTCATAACAAATTAGGTAATTAAAACTGTACTTAAAGTTCTAGCTATAACATGACACAGACTTTAAAATAGAATAAAAAAAGTATATATCTAATGTGTTATTGTTTCTTTTCAGTGTATTGAAGCTTTGGCCTTAATCCAAAAATATCACCTTTGTTAAACACAATTTCAACACTCTACTTTGGGAATTGTCTTCAGAACCTCTCTCTGATTTGAGTATTTTTAGTTTCAGAGAATTTTCTCCTTGAGTAGTTACATTTAATTTTTAAACCTGTCAACATCTCCTTCAAAATAGTGTTTTGCAGTAAGTTTGAAGACTTAAATAAATAATTGACCAAAAAAAAAAAAAGGAAGATGTGCGCATGTGCATTAGATTTACTTTAAGAGTTATGATTATTTTATTAAATTACCTCATAAATGAAGAGAGGGGATTTCTTCCCGAGATAGCTTCTTTAAAATAAATCTGTCAATTTATATTATTAGCCACTTTTTATGTGCTCCTCACATAGATGTAGTATTCTTGAAACATTCAGCCAAATTGATATATTGAGTTTCTGAAAACGTATGGAAGTTTCACATTCTGATAATTTCTAGATTTCTGGTCATTTGTAAATCGATCGTGGTAAATTAATCTAGCCATAGTTTTGGACACATTCTCCATGATTGCATTTGTATTGAACCAAGCGAAGAAATACTGATGAACCTTTAGAAAGTTATGAAAAAATAAAAATGAAAAGACTATTATGATAGATTTATAGGCAGAATCTTACTGACAGGTCATAGATAATGATGACAGTTTTTGTTATAATTTTAAAAATGCAATAAATGAAATAAAGAGAATCATTTCCATTTGTTTCTTTAATGTTTATTTATTTTTTAGAGAGAGACAGAAAGACAGAGTGCAGGCAGGGAGGGACAGAGAGAGAGAGGGAGACAGAATCAGAAGCAGACTCCAGGCTCTGAGCTGTCAGAACAGAGCCCAACATGGGGCTCAAACTCATGGACCATGAGATCATGACCTAAACCAAAGTCAGACACTCAACTGACTGAGCCACCCAAGCGCGCCAAGAAAATCATTTCAAAAACAAAATACTAAGTGTTAAAAAGAAACAATGACAACACTGTAGCTATCTTTACATTTTTAAAGCAGATTTACTTAACATAATTTTTCAATCAAGAACAGGTAAATTATATATTATCTCTCACTCACAGACTTCATCTAGTCTAAGCTGAAGGGACATGTCTGATGTAGTAAGAAACAATCACCAACAGGGAACATCACTGCTGTCCCAAAAGCCTCTCAGCTTCAACCAGGCTCTTTGATTGCATGCATTCTTGATATGATTGGTAATACTTGGTTCTGGGTAGGATCTCTGATTTGTGTAAATCTGATTTGTCAATCCAATTCAGTATATTAGCTCAAGTTGAAAAAGAAACAAACAAACCAAAGCTACAAAAAAATGATTGAAGCCAGGAGAGGTAAAAAAAATTTTTTTTTAAATTACAGAAAATTGGGGCACCTGCGTGGCTCAGTCAGTTAAGTGTCCGACTTCAGCTCAGGTCATGATCTCACTGATCCTGAGTTTGAGCCCCACGTCAGGCTCTGTGCAGACAGCTGAGAGTCTGGAGTCTGTTTCAGATTCTATGTCTCCCTCTCTGTCTCTAACCCTCCTCCACTTGTGCTCTGTTTCTCTGTCTCTGTCTCTGTCTCTCAAAATAAATATTAAAAAAATTTTTTAATAACATGAAATAGTGTATGGGATATCTGGAAAGTGGCCTAATACAATGATGCAAAAGGGGAGGAGACAGAATGCAGTAATTAAATATTTGAAGAAATAACAGCTGACCATATTTCAAAATTGACAAATTACATCAAGTGACAGATAACAAGAAGTTTTATGAACACAAATCTCAACAAAACAAAGAAAATTATGTCTATAATGTTTGAATAACAAAATCAAAGAAAATACTCTTTTTTAATTTTTTTATTTATTTGTTTTTGACAGACAGTGTGAGACAGAGTGTGAACAGGGGAAGGACAGAGAGAGAGGGAGACACAGAATTCGAAGCAGGTTCCAGGCTCTGAGCTGTCTGCACAGAGCTTGACATGGGGCTCGAACCCACGAACCATGAGATCATGACCTGAGCAGAAGTCAGACACTTAACTGACTGAGCACCCAGGCACCCCAAAAAACAAAGAAGATATTCTAAAATCTAGGGAAAATGGACACATTGTCTTCAAAGTAGAAACAGCAATATTAATGGCTAAAATTCCCACAGAAATTAAGACATTGAAATGACATTTTTTTATTATTTGTTTAATGTTTATTTATTGTGTGTGCGTGTGTGTGTATGTGTGTGTGTGTGAGAGAGAGAGAGAAAGAGAGAGAGGGGGAGGGAGGGGGAGAGAGAGAGAGAGAGAGAGAGAGAGAGAGAGAGAGAATCCCAGGAAGGCCCCAAGCTTCAGTGCAGAGCCTGATGGGGGCTGGAGGGGTGGCCTTGATCTCATGAACCATGAGATCATGACCTGAGCTGAGATCAAGAGTTGGACACTCAACAGACTGATTCACCCAGGTGCCTTTGAAATTACATTTTTAATGTGTGAAAACAAAATAACTACCAATTAAGATTCTTATCTGCAATACAAAATATTCTTCCAAAAATGAAAGCCAAATCCATTCCTAGATAAACAATTGAAAAAATTTGCCAACTGGAGACCTCACTGCAAGTGATAGGAGTTCTTTAAGTAGAAGAGACATATTCTCAGATCAAATAAAAACAGAAAAAATGAAAACAAAAATGATAAATTTATGAATATTCAATGAATATTTAAAGCACAAAAAGTGATGGCCCTTATCTACAGTAAGTCACTCAGAGAAACATTTCATGATTTCACTTATATGATTGAATTTAAGAACTAAAACAGATGAACATAGGGAAAGGGAAGGAAAAAATAAGATAAAAACAGAGGGAGGCAAACCATGAGACTCTTATTTTTTCTAAATTTTTTTTATGTCTTTATTTTATTGTGAGAGACAGAGAAAGAGAGTGTGCGGGGGAGGGGCAGAGAGGGAGACAGAATCTGAAGCAGGCTCCAGGCTCTGAGCTGTCAGCACAGAGCCCGATGCGGGGCTTGAACACACAGACTGTGAGATCATGACCTGAGCCAAAGTCGGATGCTTAACCAACTGAGCCACCCAGGCGCCCTAAACCATAAGAGACTCTTAAAGAGAGAGAACAAAGTGAGGTTCCCTGGAGGGAAACTGGATGGGGGGATGGGCTAAATGGGTGATGGACATTAAGGAGGACACTTGTTGGGATGAGCAGGATGAGCATTGAGTGTCATATGTAAGTCATGAATCACTGGTTTCTACTCTGGAAACTAATACTACACTGTATGTTAATTAACTGGAATTTAAATAAATAAATTTTTCAAATAAATTAGTAAAAAAATATGCTTAATTTCCATAAATATTGAAATTGGATTATAATGATCAATATATTTTTCATTTAATATTTCCTGAATTATCTAACTTTATATGCATTTTCAAATTCTTCTACTACAATAACTAATAAATTTTAAAAAGTGGAATGAAAGCCAGAAGAAGAAAAAAGATGCATGTGAAAAATATAATACTGAGTAAAAAGAGCAGCTGTAGAATGAAATCAAATATATTACTATACAGTGTTAAGCATGGAAGACAGATTCCATGATAATCCAGAATCCTATAGGAAAGGAAGAAATGGAATATGAGGAAGTTCAAAGGATGACAGATCATTTTAATGTATCTAATAAATTAGCAAACAATGGAAATAATAAGATTTGATTGAGTAAACCTGGGAAATGGAAATTTGTTCTTTCTAGATGATTCTCTATGATTACAGGAGACATCAATCAGTTAGGAAGTTAGATTAAGAAACATCAGGAGGTCACAGACCCAGCGTCATCCCAGTGCCAAAGCCCTCAAGGTTCACCTTCTGTGTGTCTGCCCTCAGCCGCCCCAGAAAATCACCTCCCCATATATGTGGTTTAATCTTTAATCATGAAAGCAGGTATTACTGTGTAACTTTTTAGTGGTGTTTCCCACCTAGTCAAAGAGCACCTGACACAGAGTTGACACTGGAATATTGTTGCACAAAGAGTGATTATAAAGATACTGAGTACCCTATCCGTAGTCTTACCCCAAATATATTTCCCTCCTTATCTTCACCAATTTCCTCGTTTTCCATAAGTCAACCTATCCACTGTGGTTTCCATCTTTGCCTTCTTTCCTTCTAATTTAATGCAAGTATTTCTTTCAAAGCTCCATCATCTCACTTGACCTATGGATCCTATTTCCTCGTGCTTTCTTGTGGACTTAACTTCATTTGTTACATTCAAAATCAGGCCTTTCCCCATCTTTAACAAACAATTTCCATTATTTTAGAAAAATAACCCAGTATCTCCAACATTTGAAAACAAGGTCCCATAACCTACTCAAAGTCCACCAGCCACAACCTCATTCTGTGGTTATTCTTCATGGACCCACTTCCAAGAACCATTACCTCATCCCTTTCTTACCTACATTCACAAGTCACCCTCTCAAAACTGATTTCCTACTTAACACTCAATTGAAACAGCTCTTTTCCTTTTCAGCAATGTACAAAGTGTTGTCACATTCAAAAATACTATTTCTCTGTATTCTTGTCATTCAGAATCATTATGACATTTGAAACGGATCATTATTTTCTCTTCTATTCCATGAGCTCACTCTCTGCTATGTAACGGATCACTTTTCTTCTCCTCTACCTGTCCCCCAAATATTGATGTTCTTCTTTTTGACTCCCTACTTACCTCTCACCATACTTTATCACAAAGCTCTAACCCAATGTCTTCCAAATAATTACCTATTCCAATTTTCTTCTTCGAGTTATAAAAGCTCATATCTATCTGGCTTAATTTGTCTTCTTCACTTGGAGAAAACATTTTCAAATGTAAAGTGTTCAAAATTAAATCATTTATTTCGCAATAGCTCCACACTCCCCTCCCCATAGGAATTTCCAATTCCTCCTAGTCCAAGTCACTCCTATGCTTCCCATTAAGTCAGTCTTTACTTCTCAGTGAATGGAAATCACCTTCCACCTAATTGCTTAAGTCAAAAACCTGGGAATCTCTGTTCATTCTCTCCTTTATTCTTCTTATAATCTATTATCATTTTCTGTGAATTCTATCTCATTAATTATCTGCCACTGCGCTACTTCATGTTTCATCACCAGTTCCTAAGTTAAGTTAATGTCACCCATTGTTTCTCCAGGCTTACTCTTTCAGCCTTTGCCTGGCCTTCCCACTTTCACACCTTTCCTCTTTCATTTCCTTCTCCAAAAACAAGAGTGATCTTTAAATTCCTAAGTAAGTTAATGTCATCTCCCTGCTTAAATAATATTCCAGTGTTCTTAGGGTAAATTGTAATTTTTAAATGGGTCTCAAAGTGCTATATAATCTTACTACAAATGATCTTTCCAGTCTCATCTTAAATATTTGCCACCATCAATATCTAGACACGGCATTCTCCTTTAAATTCTAATACCAAAAAAAAAAAAAAAAAAGTCTTTCCTAACTCAGGACCATTGCACATCTTTTTCTGCTCTCAAGAATACTGGTATCCATACTCTTCAATAGCTGCCTTTTCTCATCTTTCCATGTTTACTTTAACTGTCATCTCTTCAATGAAGCTTTGGCTAATTACCCTACAGAAAGATAATTTTAATTTACATACAGGGCATTCAAGTATAAAAAGGGAGGAAAGTAAAATGAGGAGGTACAAAGCATCCAGTATAAAAAGGGAGTATTGCTTGATATATACTTATCTCAATTTATGATTCTGGGGTGCTGTCCATTTTTTAACATTAGAAAGTAAAGCAGGATTGACATTTTCCCTGTTCACAGCTAATCACCAGCATTGGACATAATGGCTAAAATATAAGTAGGTATATAGTAAATATGTGTTTCATGAATAAAATATAAAAGAATGAAAAGTGGCTGAAGATTAAGAATTTAAACATAAAAATCTCAGAAAGTAAATGATACTTTATCTTTTTACAATGCAAATTAAATATTTAAGTTTTTTTCTGTACCATGCAAAATATACATTCATATGAACACCTGTGAGAGTTTTGCCTGCATAGGGGTCAAATAAAAATACGAATTAACAGATGTGCTATCCCATCAGCAACTTGTAGGAAAGATGCAGGTATGTATCTAACGATCCCAAACAGAACACCAGCCCTAAGTACTCGCATTTTTGCAAACACACACACACACACACACACACACACACACACACACACACACAAATGATAAAATGATACATAGAAATGACCTGGAAGAGGAAGTAAATAATGAAGTAGCAGCGTTCCCAATCTGTTGTTGACATACAATTACCTCAGTTAAGCAAAACAAGAAAGACTTTTGCATAACACTGGCAAGGGCAAACAAAGATAGGTAATTGGTATTGGATGGCAGATGATTCACTGTAGACTCATGCAAGATATTGCACATTTAACTGAACAACGTAAATTATGTGTACATACTAATGGGTTCTAAATTAGCTGTAATTCCCAAAGAGAACATCCAGGTATTATTGTGAACAACTCAATGAAGATGTCAACTCAATGTTTGATTGTGGGCAAAAAGGCAAGTAAGATGTTAGGTTGGGTTAAGATCATAGAAACTCATCATGGGAAACATTCTGTCAGTAAATAAACCAATGATCACAGGCTACCTTGGGAAATGCATTTCCTTGAGGTAATGCCATGTCAAATCATCTAAAATTTCAAATTTAAAATAATGTTAATGTGTTGGATTTATGTCAGCTTTTTTTTTACATGGTTTTTACAAAACCATGATACAATATGCATAGTTCCCTGATGATCTGCTAGTGTCAGAAAAAAACTTACTATATATGAGATTGGGTAGATAATAAAGTAAGGAATAACATTCCTAATATTCAGGGGGAGGAAAGAAAATCAAATGATGAGGACAGTTGTTAAGCAAGATGGGAGTTTGATGAGGTTGGTATGAGGCAAGCAAATCCAGTTTACTGTGTTATTTATCTCAAGATATCTTTCTTCAATTTTTTATAATTGTTTACTCATCCAGTCAAAAATGTGAGCAAAAAACAGTCTGTGAGGCTGTGTCCATATAATGCTAAAACAGCTGATGGAAAGCTAGAAAGCTCCCATAGTTCCTATACTTGTTTTAATTAGAGAAATAATAAAATTATACAGTAATTATTTGCTTCTGTTTCATCTCTTCCACTCTACAGTGAGCTATTCAAAAGTGAGACAATATTCAATAACATATGCCTAAGCCTCCAGATTTTGGCATTTGGTGATCAATAAACGTTAGCTGGATGAATGAATTAATGAATGTGTTTACTTGCAAATGAATGAATTGGCTCATTTGCATACCACCAAGGAAAACCTGCCACCACCTTCTGAAGTCTGAAACTATATTTCTCAGTGAGTAAATGAAATAGCTTGTAATCTAATAGCTCTGTTATACAAATATTAAATATAAATATTAAATACAGAGTATTCTGATGACCAAATAAATTTTTAAGCTTTATACTTGCTTTACTTTTTGAACAGTATGTAATTTACTTGAGAGATTCAAACTTAACTATGTACTGCACACCTACTCACACAGAGTTACAGATGCTATGGACTGAATGAAAAGGCCACACATGGCTCTGCCATCACGGACCTTAAAAGCAAGCTGGAAAGACTGAAAAAATCATTCAAAATGGAAGAACTCTTCCCAAAAGATAAATTCAGGTTAATATGCAAACACAGAGCAAGGTTTATCCTAGGTAAGGGTGTCAGAAAAGATTTCGCTTAAACTCAATATGCTGAGGAACTCAAAGAGGGTATGAGATGAGAGAAGGAGAAGGCAGCCAAAAGTCCTAATCACTTCTGTGAGGAGACTCGCACTTTTGCAGAATTGGAAGTCTTGTAAGGGAAAAACTTTGAGAACAAATAAGTGAGTAGTACTACTGAGGCAGAAAATAGGCAGCTTTCTGAACGTACACAGCCTTGTGAGCCACTTTGAGATTTCTGAACTTGATCTTTAGGGTAACAGGACATTGAACATTCTGGTAAGAGGAGTAACATGTTCCAGTTCTTGTTTATGAGAAGATTACCTCACGCAGGACGGACCTGGATGGCTATGCCAAGAGTGATACAAATTAGTAGCTACTGAAGTCACACAAAATAGAGCAAGAGACTTATGATGTATAATATAAAGTGCATAAAAATCATAATGGAATATAGGATGTATCAATTTTCAATGTCAAGTATGTAGTAATTATGAAGAATATGGGAGCATTTAATTGATAAAACAGTCTCCTGCTCAATGACAGGAATAAAGTAGCACCTCAAATTTACCATTCTTTACATATCTAATACAGAGTTTGCTATTTACATACCTATTTAGGCATATGTTATCATTTTGCTTCTCTGTGAAGTTATCATTATACTGATTCCTCAGTTGTTTTATTTTTTTCTAATGTTTTTATTTATTTTTGAGAGAGAGAGAGAGAGAGAGAGAGAGACAGCGTGAGCAGGGGAGGGTCAGAAAGAGAGGGAGATACAGAATCCGAAGCAGGCTCCAGGCTCTGAGCTGTCAGCACAGAGCCTGACACAGGGCTCGAACCCACGAACCGCGAGATCATGACCTGAGCCGAAGCCAGACCGCTCAACCACCTGAGCCACCCAGGCGCCCCAGCCTCCTCCATTGTTTAAAACCACCAGTCAGTTCAGACAATCAGCTTATTGAAATTAGTAAAATTTTACGAACTGAAAATTTTACTTAATTGAATTAGTGAATTTTTCCCACTAATCTGTCAAATTAAATTGGTAAAAATTTGTTTAATTAAATTGGTAAAAGCCAATTAGCTGTGTTGGCTCCCCCTTTTTTTTAATGCTTTGTTTAGTTTCATTCTGACAAAGGCTTAAAATGGCTGTGCTATTATATCATAGGAAGTAAAAATGAGCATGTGACATGTGTCCCTATTCTTGGACATATGAACCAGAAAACATTGGGGCACCAACAAGCCCAGTTTTCCCTTCAAGTTGCATCTTCTTCTGCCATTCTTCTACACACTGATATTTTCTACCATTTCAATACCCTCAATTATGGTAATGGCTACCAGGAAAGCAAACTTATAGTAAGACATATTATTTGCTTTCCATTATAGATATGATAACAAATTTGCTTCATAGATAGAGGGAAGCATATTACTTTCTGAAAAGTAAGCATTGCCCTGTTCCTTTATGAATAAAAATATGCTGTAGTCATAGGCTGCCAAGAGTTACACTATATTTCCTTAGGATTAGAGGTAACGTTTCATTTTTGATAATGTACTTGGAAAGATAAAATGCATCAGAAAACTCTATTCACTAAATTTATCATTCACACAGTTGGCCTATCATGGTTAGTCATATAATTCATAGACTGATTAAGTGCAAAGTGAATGAATCATATAACTAAATATTTTCGAGGCAGTGCATGAACAATAGAGTTAATCAATAATGTACCCAAACTCACTTTACTAGCTATTAGCACAGTATTCTTTATTTTGGTAAATGGTAGAAAATCTATATTTGAAGGTCATTCAGAATCAGAGGCCCAAGGCCAATCCTAGGCATAATTGTGGAGAATCAAAGTATTTCTTTACACGTCTCTAACCTTTCTAGGTTTTTTTCAAATCCTCTTAGCCCCTTTAACCTGACACTTAAATTTCTAGGGCATAATTTTCATAAACCAAGGGAAGTTTACTTTATTTCAGGAAAGTGCATGCCTTTCTCATCCTTTTATAAAACTAATGATGGATATGCTTTCTAAAACTCATTTGTTATATAAACTTTTACAGAAGATTCATCATGAAGGGCACCCACTAAAACTGAAAAGTAATTAAAAAACAATGAAAGGCTAAAGAGGTTGTGAGGACACCAACATCAATATTGTCTTCCTCATAACCCATATAGCACTATTAAGACTTCGTAGTCTTCTTCATTAATACCATTCTGTCTGGATTGCTTTGTCTGTCATTTAAATCGAAAGTCTTTGGAGATATAAAACTATCTTATTCTGCCTATTAAAAAATGCCAACTGTGCTGCCAGTTCTTGTAAATAAATAATCATGAATGTCTGTCAGAGACAGGTTCATCTAGTATTGCCATGCTTTTAAAGAGAAAAAAAAAAACTCAGACATTTATTCCAAACCATATACATCTATTTACTCATTGACGTTTGCCCAGTCTCCACATTTCGAGAGCAAGAGGTAATTTATATCTTAAACCTAAATAGGCAGAACAGGAAACAAATTGAAATAAACAGAAACAAATTTAAAAAAACTACCCCTGTTCTTGCCATGTTCAAGAAATTGACTGTAGAGACGGAGAATTGCCTTCAAAGGCTCCTTGCAGAGGTGATCCAAGGAGGAAATGGTATCCCATAGATGGAAATGCACCTGGCAACCATCACAGTTCAGCAATGTTAGTGAGTTTGCATTTACTCCAACCCTGAATGCTCCAAATTTACTAAACTTACTACTTTGACTGCTGAATAACCAGCCCTTGGACCAAAAGCATGACCCTGACAAGCTACCAATCTTAATTGTGACATGTTTTATTATCTTGGAGGCTGTAAATAAGGTCAGTCATAGATACAACTGTGACATAGGTCAACTTTGACTTGATGTCTTACCAAAGATCCTTGTATCACTTCATGATTTCCTAAAACCTCCATAGTGGAGGCTATACTGGTGTGCTCTTCCTTGCAGAGTTAAAAGAGATCATTTAACATAATTGATATTACTCAGTAATAATCATCTGAATATCCTGATGTTTGTATCATTGATCTTTCAATATGGTCTTTAATTTAATGCACAAAT
>CM053574.1:98885376-99337740 GCA_028646485.1 Cryptoprocta ferox
TGACTTCAAGCCCTGCATCAGGCTCTGTGCTGACAGCTCAGAGCCTGGAGCCTGCTTTGATTTTGTCTCTCTCTTTCTGTCTCTCTCTCTCTCTCACTCTCTTTCTCTCTCTCTGCCACTCCCCTGCTCATTCTCTCTCCTTCTCTCTCTTTCAAAAATAAACATTAAAAATTTTTTAACATAAAAACAAAAAACTAAGCCTCAAATAATTTAGCTAATCCCACTCTGTTTAGGTAAGCCTGGTGTTCATGGTGTTTATTCTTTCGGCAGTACAGGGGGAGGGGTCTGAGCCATGTTCATCTCCCTCTTTAAAGTCAGTACACAAGAGTATGATATCAAAGTACTAAGGTAGTAGGCACACAAGGTACAATATCCAGGGCAAATGATACTAAGAAAAGCTTGTATAATTTTCTTCTAGAGTTACTTTTTAATATGAGAAATATCAAAAGTTAATACTATATTCCTCCAGAACTTAATATATTAATAAAAAATAAACATCTATGGGAGTCCAAGCTCATGTGGGATCACTAAGCATATATACATGTCATTTATGTGTAGAGGATGGATGAGGTGGTCAATAGGAGTCAATGGAAAAGGGCCAAAAGAATCAAATAACTCAATTTCAACAATGATCGATTTAAGACCATTTGAAATATAAGTAGCTATGGAAAATGCACTTATGATCATCAACTTTTATTCAATAGAGCTTGCACTTAAAAATCATGCTTAATGAACCCAACATATGTGAGTTAGAAACATGAATTTCTACTCCTTATTTTTTTTCTGTTAAAAAACTACTTCATGTGTAGCGAAGTGCAAGGCCTAATAGTATCTTATTCTTGATTCTGTGGAGTGTTATGACTCAGATGCACATTGTGTGTGAACCATGACCCACATGATCCAGTCTTTCCCTTTATATTTCTCTGAACTGACTCCAATGAGCAACAGCTGATAAATTATACATCATATATGACCTATGCAATATGCCCAGAATAAAAATACACAGCATCTCACATCAATGAACACTTTTGTTCTACTTTACTAATGTCCTACAAAGGGCAGTACAAATATTTCAAGTCCATAGTGTGAATGAATGACACCATCAAAGCAAAGGGGAGAGTGATATGCAGGGGAATTTCTGTTGTAAGAGCATCGAATTCCATGTTCAGCATAAGTTGCCTGATTAATTCAAATAATGCTGTTCTACCTCACTTCATCTTTGTATCTGAGGCTTAAAATATTCTTTTTGTTTGTAAATAAATCACAATTTATTGTATGTCGTTGGAGACACGTCTTTTACTTTTTTATGGGCAATTTTATGATCATTTATGAGACTATATTAGGGAATATTGTAGAAATATTATATTTATGACATTAATTATCTTAGTTCTGATTCACCATTAAGATATCAGAATGAACCATTGCTACTTATAGATACTCTAAATCAGTCATTGGCAAATTTTTCTGTAAAAGATCAGATTTTTAGATTTGGGAGCTAAACAATCCCTGTAGCAGCTACTCAGTTCTATCACTGGAGCATGAAAGCAGCCATAGATAATCCATAGATGAGTGTGTGCTTCAAAACAAAAACCTCTTGCTCACAAATAGAGGTGATGAGCTGGATTTGACCCAGGGGCTGTCATTTACCATCTCCATGTTAGGGCAACTATTCCATAAGTGGTGACTCAGTGACCCAGAGCTACTTCAGTTTGGTGGTCACACTCCTCAGTGAACACCATGGTGTTTGCTATCACCTCCAGATGGCCACAGGATCACGCACTATATGCCTTGGCCAGGAAGGGTCACATGTCCCTCTGCCTACAGTCCATTCACCAGAACTAATCACATAGTCTTATGTAATTGTTAAAGGGTGGGAAATCTGAAAAGAGATGGAATGTTAACTGAGCATCCTGTCTCTCCCACACTCAAGAATTACAGACAGTGATTAGTGGAGAGATAACTATAGTTATTAACAAAGTATAAGTTTTTAATGAAAGTCACAAGTTGGCCAAATAACTTTTAAGATATGGATACTATATAATTTGTTTTGTCTTATGCTTTCAATAATATGGGCTGTAGTTAGCCTTGCAGTACTAAAGAGTAGTTGAAAAATGGAGAAGATACACAAATAGGAAAAAGACATTTTTTTATTTACAACCAAAAAAGCACTACTCAGAATAAATACTGAAGGAAAATAGCATTTGTAGAAACATTATTGTGATGAAACTTTATATGTAAAAGTTGAAAGAAGACGAAATGCACACCAAAGAACTGTGTTTATAAAAACCCACGTACAAAGTAGTGGTTGTCCTGACAACAGACTGCTGGGAGGAAAAGAACCGTGAGAGAAACACTGAGGAAGAACTCAACACAACTAAAGCAGAGCTAGATCCAAAGCACACCAAGGACAGAGAACGCCTCTACAAAGCTAAAGTTGTTTTTATTTATTCTTTAAAGATAAAGAGTTTTAAATTAATATCTAACCTGAGATATATGTGATATATATTATATATTATATATAATGTGTGCTACGTATCTATCCCCATTTATATCATCTTTTTAGTAAGATATATAGATTAAAAAACTATAGATGCTATATACATAGTGCCACTTACTACAATGCAAGAATGTAGCCTCCAAATATTAAACATTAAGATATAGCACTATTAGAAATTTATTTTATATAATCCATATATCTCTGAAGCCATTTTCATTTTTAGAGCCAGCAATAGAGCCATAACTATCTTCCTTTTGATATTTTGAGATATACTTTCACACAGTCCTGGGCACATGTCTGGTGACTTCCAGCCTTCATTTCTTTGGTTTTAATACACTCAAAAATGATATGGTGACTTATTCCCAAAGATCATTTTGCTTCTACTCCCAATTTTCTTTACTCATCATAATAGTGTTCAGAGTTGCAATTCCCCATATTGATTCCTCTTCATTTTTCATGATGAAATATTTAATAAGGCAAGTCAAGAATTTATCAGATGTTCTGTTTTGAGCAGAATAAAATTTCTAACAGATGAAGTCCTCCATCATTACTAATATTGATACTGTTCCTGTTTTATGATATACATTAGGAAAGCATTTTGAATACTGTTTGTCTGGCTTAGAAGCTGCAGAATTTTTATTTCTGCTTCTCTCATCATTTATTCTCCCCCAAAAGGTTTCAACTGCAATTCCACTTTTCTCTTTGTGAATTCTCATTCAAGAATACACCTTTCTGATGATGTATGGTCAGTAGCAAGAAAAAAACAACAAAACAAAAAAAAAATCAGCTTTGGAATCAGACAGGCTCAGGTCCACTTCGTGGGTGGCTTGGGACAAGGTGCATTAACTCTTTGAGTCAGTACTCTTTATCTAAAATTGAATAAGTTTAATATAAAATCTTTACAAATTTATTTCAGTATTTATCTCCATTAACTTGGAGTTTGGCAACCTCTTTTTTTCAGTTGAAGAATCTATTATTAAAAGAAACATATTAACTCTTTTAAGTTCCCTAGCTTCATAAAGTTATGGGAGGTAATTTGTTATCAGCTTCTTTAGAGAAGCGGAGATGTTCAAAATAAAAAGAGAACAGCCCAAGCTTCAAATTTCAATTATTATCAATCCATTCTCTCCTGTTTCTGGAATAAAGTGAAAGACAATTGCTAAATTCTGTTTGGGGAAGATATTAAAAGGTACATGGTCCTAGTTTACAATCTAAGTAAAGCAACTTTACTTGAATTTTTAATTGTTTTAGAAAAAATTTTCTAAAAATTTCTGAGTGCATGTCTCCATTATGTAATAACAATAAAAACTGCAAAATTAGAAACAGAGAATTTAATAGCTACTCAAATAATGTACTAAATTTTTCATGTTACCCCTGGAAAATAACTCATGAGACTTCCACTGAAGACTACTAAAGCCAACAGCAATTCAAAGTCAAATAGTCAGCAAATAACTTCTAAATTCCTTTCACAGGAAAGTATTATCCTCTATCTGTTGTTGCATAACTCTCAATAATGCTAAAGGTAGTTATTTGTATATTGCAAGTAAAGTAGGCCTTTTAGTGTTGGCTAATGCAGAGTGGAATGGCCATTAACCATTCATTTTTTGTGATGAAGGGACTGCATTTACACAACTTGCAGGATTTTTATTCGCTCATTTATCAAGTTTACTTCTCTAAGGTTGTCACAATTTTTCTTAGTTATCATCATTGGAAAAGTTGCTTGTGGCATAAGTTCATTAAATGTAGTATGTCCAAATGAACCGTGTATGGTATAGACAGATGGAAATTCTATCAAGCAAGATTTATGCAAAAATATGGCTCTGTGCAATCGCAGGACACTGTGGATATTTGCCTATTATGTCCCTGGTTTTTCTCCAAGGTTATTACCTTCCAGTGTCTAAAATACTAACTTTCTAGCCTTGGGAAGTCTTAGAAGGACTTTATAAAAGTATAAAATATTCTTACTGTATTGGTCTTAAACTGTGAATGGACTCAATGACTCTAAGAAATCTTATTTTCCCCCTTTATTGGATTATACTGATTAAGACCTCTAATACACAGGTTCTTCTCTACCTTCCTCAGTCTATACTTTTGCTTTGACTTTGCATTCTTGCCTGTAGTATACCAGTCAAATCCCATGCGGATATTATTATTTCTAGAACTGTTTGGTAAATAATAGTTCGTTCTTTACAAATGTAATCAGTTCTCACTAAAGTAATATTAGCCATGGGATTTGAAGATAAAAGGAGACTTCACTGTGTCTAAGATAGAAAGAGAAGACACTTTGTTGAGTGAAAATAAATCCTGTAAGACAGTTTAAACATAACTACAACAAAGAGAAGGAAAAACTGACTAGGTCAGCAAGATTTTAAATAAGCTGGGTGAATTTTCTAAAAATCTCTTTAGTATTACATAAGTAATACAGATTTTACTAGTGAAAATTATTTTAAAGAGTGGAGGGGGGAGTATTGCAAATTGCAGTAATAAACAAACCTCTGATTATACTATAGATCAAGGATAGCAAATATTTATCTCACTCAATTAAAGTCCAAAATTGGGTTCCAATATTTGCAGCTGCCTCTTTTACACAGTGTCCCAGACACTCAGACTCTTCCCTTCTTTAGCTCTGCCATCGTCAACTACTGAAAGGGGAGAAGAGAATTACCAGGAGGACTGCCAATGGGCAAGTCTCCAAAGACTGGGCTGGACCTGAAAGTGGTTCCTTTCTCTGCCGATATATATGGCTACAGCTTAGTAGTAAGGCCACACCTAGCCACAAAGATGGCTTTGAAACGTCATCTGGCTGTGTGCCCACAAACAAAAAGAAGGGATAGGATGATGGGCCAGCAGTCTCTGACATACCAACAATCAAACAAAAGAAAAATACATCATCATACCATTCCGATCACACAAACACTCATGAATCCGTTAAATCTTTTCTGACTCAACATGATAACAACACATATACAAATTCATGAGATTCTCTAACATATTAATTTTAAAGGGGTTACTTATTATTTTTTTAACTATAATTTATTGTCAAGTTAGCTAACATACAGTGTGTACAGTGTGTGCTTGGCTTCGGGAGTAGGGTCCCATGATTCACTGCTTACATACGACATTAGGGTAACATATTAACAGAGAGAAATAGAGACAATCTCAATTTTTCTTGATACAGATAGACTTAAAAATACATTCATTACATAGAAAAATAGGTAGCTACTAAAAGAATGAAGTGAAGATGTATAGTTAGAACTTGATGTCCATAATAAACTAAGTAACTTGGAACACTTAAAAAATTAAACTACAGGAAAAAAAACTGTTGTAAATAAAACAGTTTATTTGTTAATACAAAGAGCACAAAAGTCTGGACAAATATACGATAATCTGATGCTGAAGTTAGGGAAAATGAGGAGGTAAAGACTTTTTCTTTATAACCTTCTGTACTGTGGGAGTTTATCTTTTCTTAAAAAAACATTTAATATCGGGGTGCCTGGGTGGCTCAGTCAGTCAAGCATCTGACTCGATTTCGGCTCAGGTCATGATTTCATGGCTCATGAGATCAAGCCCCACGTCGGGCTCTGTGCTGACAGGGCAGAGCCTGCTTGAGATTCTCTCTCTCCTTTCTCTCTCTGCCCCTCCCCCACTTATGCTCGCTCTCTCACTCTCTCTCTTTCAAAATAAATAAACTTAGAAAAATGAAAAACAGTATCCTACATTACTTTTGACAAAAATAAAGAACTATCTGATTACAAAAATAATACCCAATACCAGGGAAGAGAAATTGAATTTATTATCTTGATAATAAAATTTGAGAGTTTCATATAGGAATTGCCCAACTGGCTTCCCATCTACAAGATAGGGCCAATAAGTACAGTTTCCACATATATTTCTCAGGTGACATGTTGATGTAGAGAGATTTTCTTCTCTCTGAAATCTGGGTTCCAAATCTTAAAAGCTTAGAGGGTAAAAGAGCACTCTTTGCTTGGTACAGTGCTACTTTTCGACGTCATTTTATGGAACAACTCCTTAAAATCACCTTAAATTTAATTATGCCATACCCAGTAATAAGTTGAAGCCCTAAGGTCATTTCAACTGAAGTAATCTGTGTGTTTATTAAATACCTCTTCCTAGGCACCTGCCCTCCTGTCTCCTTCTATGGTAAGAATCAAAGTGTATGCCCTTTTAGCAAACAAACAAACACCTCATACGATTAAATCAGAGGCAAATAAGAGAATCTCTGGGACAGATAACGTTTAACAACATAGATTTGAAAGTTAACGAGAACCAGGCTTGACTGAAGTCTCATGTCACCATGTGAATGCCTCCGTTTTCTTGTCAGAAAAATGGTACCGTAGTTTCCTTCTCTTCAAACGTGAGACAATGGTATCTTCTACTTCAGAGGGGTGTTTGAGGAATGAATGAGGCAATGCTTCAAAAGCTTTTAGCAGTGCCAAACAATCTGTGCTATGTTCGTTTATATCATTATTTTTGTTTTTGTGGCTGCTGCATCGTGTGAATAAGTCTGAGAAGCAGCCTGCATCAGCTCTTAGGAGATAAGTAGCCTGAGCAGAGGGAGAAATGTGCTCCAGAGCTTTGCCTGCTGCCGAGAGACCATCACACCTGTAGTTTTTCCTGCTACTGTCAGAGAGAATCAACTGGAATCTTCAACTTAAGTCCAGAGTTCCATAATTCCATAAACATATGCTGGGCTGGCACTCTGGGCTAGGTGCTTTGCATCTTGGGATTCAAAGATAAATAAGAGTCTTTATGGAGGAGTTTCTGCAGACCATTTAAATGCCTGGTAAAGGTCGTATGGGCTAGCAGAGCGGCAGCTTTGCAAAACGAGAAGCAATCAAAGATCTTTTTCTGGAGCTAAGAGTGCTCCACCTTTGATCTCACATTGTATCTGCCTTCCGCAATTGCCTACATTCCCTTTCTTCGTGCTCAGGGGTGTAGGTGGGAGCACTACTGTGTAGAATTGGTTCTCTCAGACTTGACCCTTGATGCATGTGTGCGCACACATGCGCGCACACACACACACACACACACACAGTCTCTCTCTCTCCCTCTCTTTCTCCAGCCTTCACAGGCTATACGGTGTGACTCATTCACTCTGTGTCTGTTGTGATATGGGAACAATGAATGATGAAATGCCTTTTAGGTGGTCTGAGCAGTATAGATGATCTCTTCCCACCACTAATTGTATTGCAGGCAAACCCAGAAATGAACAGTTAAGAGCCCCATGGCCTGGTGTTTTTTTATTTTTATTTTTTTTTACCATTTATATTAATTTGTGAATTTATATATTTGGTTGGTCTGATTCATGGGGAAAAAGCAAAAAGCAAAAAAAAAAAAAAACAAGACAACTGTAGAATCATTTTGATTGCATGTGATGAAAACATTGAAAAGCGACAGATATTCAATATTCAGGTCAGTTGAGATGTTAGTGTGACTGGCATATCAAAATCTAATCTTAATTAAAGCCTTGGAACAATTAAGCAGTATCTAGAAGAAAGTAAAACAAGGGAATAAGCAGTCTTCCTAAGAATCAAATAATTTTTCATATGCATTGTGTCTGACTACCTGTACATATAAATGCAAAAAAGGTAAGGTTATGGCATGTGATCTTACATTTCATGAGTATGGGGAAACCTGGCAGGAGTCCAGAAATGGGGAAGTATTTATTGCGCAGTTTTGTCTTCCTCTTTTATAATTAATTCACAATTAGACGGGTAATTATAATTCAGAAACGGGAAAAATACATTCAATGGTTTTAACCATTGATAGATTTGTAAACAAAAGCAGCTGGACTGGAATTTCTTCAAGGAAATATTTACATGCCAACAGTTTATCAAACTGAACGTCTGCTGATAAATCTACACATGGGCATTATGTTAATGATAGTGCAACGATGATTCATCCAGGGCCGCCTACCAGCTTCACAAGGCACCAGATGTAAAAGAATAGAATCCAGGAGCAAAAGGGGAAAAGGTCTCTGTGCTTTTAATCCTTCAGCACCTTTCAGAGGGAACTGCCATCAATTTGGCTATCACCCCTTATTCCTTAAGCTACTTTATATCATTTCTTAAAGAGAAATTAAAAGAAACCAGGACAAAAGGTGATTAATTCCAAACCATAGGACTTCAGTGGTTCACTATACCAAAAAACATGAAAACAAAACCAAAACATGTTGTTCTAAATCCCCAATAAATTATGCCTTTGTTTTAACAAGCTGGCCATGCAAATGACTATGGAGTATCCTGGTGTAACAATCTCAACATTTCAATGCTCTTCATTTTTCTTTTTCACCAAGTGGCTGAGACGATTGATGCCAAGTGATCTTCCTCCCCGCCATGGGGAACAATGAGGTTGGGACTGAAAAGTTGCCAGGAGAGGAAAGATGCTTTCAGGAAAATAAGAGACAGGAGTGGTCTTACTAATAATACACATAGAAATGGGACAGCATGATAGAATGGAAACAATAAAAATCCAGTTTACAAAGACACATGGCTTAAATCTTTCTTTTTCTTGGTTCCTAATATGTGTGGCATCTTGGACGATTTACTCAATTCTCCTGAGCCTCCACATGGTCAGCTCTGAAAGACTAATATTCATGCCTACTACCAGATTTTTCGAGTACCAGTCACTGAGCTAAGTGTGTTTTGTTTCACCTTCATATTCATCTCTAGCAATATCATTTTCTCCAATTAACTGATAAGGAAAGTAGGCCCCATTAAATTCCCTAACGTGCTCAATTCACAAATCTAATAAATGACAGACCGGTGACTTGAAACTAGCCCATGCACTTGACACTACTCTGTGCCAGCGAAGTTCATTCTCAGAAGGAAAACCCCAAAACCTGGTTACTAGAATAAAAAACAGTGGTGACTTTGGATTATACATGCAGCATTCACTTGAACAACTGAGTAAGAAGCCTATAGAACCTCATAATTGCATAATTTAGAGAGACTGATTCCAGAGCTTGGAGAAAATCTGAACTAAAAGATGATGCTTGGGGCATCGGGGTGGCTCAGTCAGTTGAGCGTCCGGCTTCAGCTCAGGTCATGATCTCACGGTTCGTGGGTTCAAGCCCCGTGTCAGGCTCTGTGCTGACAGCTAGCTCAGAGCCTGGAGCCTGCTTCGGATTCTGTGTCTCCCTCTCTCTCTGACCCTCCCCTGCTCACGCTGTATCTCTCTTTCTCTCTCTCTCAAAAATAAATAAAACATTAGAAAAAAATTTTTAAATAAAAATAAAATAAAAGATGGTTATATACCCTATGATCAAAACACAGAGGATAACAATGAATGCAAGACAAGAAAAGCATTTTTAAATAGGAACTTCTGGAATTAATGAAGAAAAACAACTTGTTTAGTATATCTATAAAGAAGGCTTCCAGCAACAAGTAATAACAAGAACAAAAGACTAAAGCTAGCTCAAAATAAAGATACTTGTGCAAGAAACAAACAATACAGTTACGGCTCAGTAGCTCAGGATGTCCTTTAAGGGCCAATACTTTGCTTCTCTTTCTCTGTTGTGGATTTCTGGTGTGTTAGATTTTTGACCTAATGACTTTTGCCTTACGATTGCAACATGGCTACTGTACCTCTAAAAAAAGAAAGAAAGAAACAAACAAACAAACAAGGGGTGTGAGGCACAATATTTTCTTATGAATATTCACCCTGTTAATCTGGATAAGGAGTCAAAGGAAACAGATTTCTCCTATCTCATTGGTCAGAAATGTCACATGCCTAAAGCTTGGCTATAAGGAATGGGATTCCCAGAATAGATTATTTCCTGGATATGATAATGGAGCTGGCTAAGAATCTTGTCTTCCAGAAGACTAAAGGATTTTTACTCAACACCTATTTAAATTTACTTTCTATGAGCAGAAAATGAGGAACTGGGATGGCTGCTTAATAGCCAATGAGCAGCGTCTGTCACACTGTAAATATGCATCTAGGCATCTATCCACAAAAGGTTCTTTTAATGAAATAAATATATATATATATATATGTCAGTGATGTCTAAGAGGTGTATTTCAAGCCCTGAAAAAAAAATACTAGGCATATTTAATTTCAAAGCTAAAACATTAACCAAAGAGTGGTAATTCTGTATCATCAGCTTCAAATAAATCAATGACAGTAGTAATTAGAGATGGTATGAATCCTTCATTTTCTTTGTGAATTGTTCACAGTTGTAATTCAATAGAGAAAAAACAAGAAACAACAATAATAATAACTTTTTATTAGTCATGCTAAAGTAGCAAACCAGTGGCATGGATAATTGAAAATAGTGGATTATATGCATAATGATTAACTACTTAGGTTATTTGCCTTACCAGGGATCATTTTACATTCCCAAAGCATATTATCACATATTTATTTGAGGAAGTAATCACTAAGCATCTTACGTGGAAAGTTCTATAAATCTAGGTCAGGAAATTTTCCACAGTTAAACTATAATGACAATATAAAACTCACTATAAAGATAAAGGTGAATTTTTATTATCAAAAAGTGTCTTGGCTGAACAGTGTTAACAATTGCAGTTTTGGAATGATAGTAGAGAACTTGCAAGAAGCTGGAAAAAAATGGGAATATATAGCCCCACCTGTTATCTGACTTAAATTTAGAAAGGCATTTTCTTAGTCCAGCTTCCTAAGGGTTTAGGATACTTTTTCCAAACTATGCTTTGTTATAAAGTTTGAGGGGCTCAGTACTTTTTGGAATAGGCTCTTGAGCACATAGATTTCAAGTCAAAAGCACAGGCATGCTAATATTGAGTGCACTCAATGCCGTCGCTGCCATTTCATTTTATGTGCCTTCTCTTAGACTTGCAACTATGCTGAACAGTGGTGGTTCTGGCATTTGATGTCTAATTGAGTTCCTTTAGTAGATTACATCTTGGTCTTCTGTTGTTTGTTTGCTTTTTTTTTTTTTAATGGTAAATGTAGCTCTTATTTCCTAGTCCAGTTAGTATTGTCTGAATTACATTGCACATTCGATGGGACAAAAACTATCTTCTCAGCTATCTCTCCCAACCACTTAATTCAAGTGCATTCACAAATAAACATGAGAATCATAATACGAATTGCTTCCATATCCCACTCTGTTATCTAGAATTCAGTGGTAAGTGTTGCTTTTTGTGCATTATCCTTCTTTTAAAAAATTCTATTTATGAACTGCAACTTGGACGAATGCGCACGAGAAATAAACTAAAAAGCCAAAGTGGCCACACTGATATTATGCATTTTAAATATAAGAAAGTGGGCTGGATTTTTCCCCGCTTCTGTTCTCTGTCATTTGAATTTCTGTCACTCTGAGTTAGTTGGCCAAGTAGTTGCACAAGAATATACATGAGGCACATATTTGGTCTATCAGGAGATTGGCTATAATTTATCACTTAAACCCAGACACTTTGGAGATTGAAAAGGGGCATTATTAATAAATACTCTAGAAAAGCAGGCAAAATCTGGGACTTCTCTGGGCACAACAGGACATATAATCACTCTAAATTTAAGTAACTGAAACACTTGGTTCTTCCGTACTCGTTAACTGGATTCTTTTTTATACAGTTTAGAAAGCAAAACAGAATTGAAAAACTAAAGTCTCATAAATTAACTTCTCAGTAAAAATCCATAGAGATCACACCATGCAATCATGTGAAATGAAAGGGAAATTAAAAGGAGATGGGGATTTTTACAACATGGTACAGAAAAGAGAAAGTGAGGGGAAAACACAAGCCTTTAAATAGGGTAACTTCACACAGCAGCACAAATGCAAGAAGAAAGGCCTCTTAAAGTGTCCCTTGGCACCAATGTTCTTATTTGCCAGAGGGCAGTTTGCCTTGGCCAAATGCTTTCTGATTTCAGTAAATCTACCTCCTGAACAATTTATGCAAGGATTTAAAGAAAAGGTTTAGGAAGAAAATTACTTTGAACTGATCAAGAAATAAATCAGTTCAAACACACAGTTTTGTTTCATCTGTGATTTATGGAGAAAAGTAAAATAGTATTCTATTTGGTAAACTCTACCTAATAAAATACAATACCTAATCTGGGAAATAAATTGTTTGTGGTTGTAAGGAAACAAATAGATGGCCTTAACAACAGGCTAATTTCAAAAGTATGTTATGATTGCTCATTTAAAAGGGCATGAGACAGCTAAAGTCTGTTGTAAAATTTTTCATAAGAATAACGTAAGATTGGCCTCCTAATGTATAACTCACTGTTCGTGTCTGAATATCCTTCAGTATTCTCCTATTCCAGAATATTTGTAGAATTTATGATACCCAATCTGCCTATGATTCTCTCTCTGAATACAGAATAGGGGAGATTTAAATATCACAATCCCTGGTCATTGTCTTTTTCCCTCCCCAATGCTGTTAGGACCCCCAGCTTGCAAGTTAATCAGTCTTTGGATTTGTATGTCCAATACTATACTGGATTCAGTAAAGACAATAAAAGCAAGATATAGTATTCTTTTTTCAAGGCTTTTACTCTCCAACTTGAGATAACAAAAATAGTATAAGTGAAACACTGGAAGCTTGGTGAAGAGCTTAACTGTGGAATTTGTCCTGTGGCTCTAAGGTAGGTGTGGTGGAGTGTTGACTTGACTGAAGCCTGGAAAGGCAGGCAGCCCAAGGAAATAAACAAGAAAAGAAGATTATTTCCAATAACTTTGTACCACTTAGGGGGTAAGGAGCAGGGAAACCTAGAATCTCTTTTGACCAGGGTGAAGGGCGCATATATTTTTAAGTTTATTTACTTATTATTTTGAGAGAGAAAGCACGAGTGGGGTGGGGGCAGAGAGAGAAGGAGAGGTAATTCCAAGCAGACTCTGCACTGACAATAGAGCTGACGCATGGTTCGAACTCATGACCTGAGTCGAGATCAAGAGCCGGACACTTAACTGACTGAGCCACCCAGGTGTCCCAAAGGATGCGTACTGATGAAAGATAACCTAAACAGGAAAAAAAAAATTGGTGGATGTAATAGTTAATTTTATGTGCCACCTTGGCTGGATTCTGGGTGCCCAGATTATATATTATTTCTGGATTTGTTGTGAGGGTGTTTCCAGATAAGATTAGCATTTGAATCTGTGGGCTAGAAACAGAAGCTTGCCCTCCCCAATATGATCAGATGTCATCCAATCCATTGAGGGCCTGCACAGAACTAAAAAGCAGAAGAAGGCAGAGTTATTCTTCCTGCCTGACTACATGAATGGACAGAGTAATCTTATCCTACCCTTGCATTATGCTATCAGTGCTTCTCATTCTCAGGGCTTCAACTTGAACTAGAACTCATACCACTAGTTTTCCTGGGTCTCAAGCACAGCAATACTCCATCACAAAAAGGAAATGATATATATGTGATTGAACTTGAGCAAGCTCAAGGTATAAGTAAGTTACATGAAGTGGCCCAAATGCCCATATTCTCCACTCCTGCCATATTACCTTCTTCTCCCACCCTACACCTATGGCCTCATGGGAAATTCCCTACAATCAACTGACAGAGGAAGAAAGGACCCTGACCTGGTTTACAGATGGTTCTGCATGACATGCAGGCAGCACCCAAAAGTGGACAGCTCTAGCCCCTTTCTGGGACATCTTTCACTGGGCAGAACTTAGGGCAGTACAGCTCGTTGTTCACTTTGCTTGGAAAGAAAAAAAGGCCAGATATGTGATGGTAAACTGATTTACTGGCTATGACCAATGATTTGGCTGAATGGTCAGGGACTTGGGAGATATATTGGAAAACCAGTGACAAAGAAATTTGGGAAAGAGATATGTGGATAGACCTTTCTGAGTGGGCAAAAAACATGAAGATATTTATGTCCCATGTGAATGCTCACCAAAAGGAGGACTTAAGAATCAAGAGGACTGATGGCCCATTCTTTGGATACCAGTCATCCTTTCCTCTGGCTACCCATGTCATTGCCTGATGGGCTCATGAATAACGTGGCCATGGTGGCAAGGATGGAGGTTATGTATGGATTTGGAAACACAGACTTCAACTCATCAGAGTCAACTTAGGTAGAGCCATCAGTGAGACCCCAGTCTCTAAGCAGCAGGAACCAATATGAATTCCCTAAAGTGACACCACTCTCAGGGTATTAAGTCAGTGGCCTGGGGGCAGGTTGACTATACTGGACTTCCATCCTGGAAAAGGTAGCATTTTGTTCTTATTGAAACAAACACTTACTTTGGGTATGGATTTCCCTTCCCTATATGCAATTCTTCTGCCAAAATTACCCCCGAAGGGCCTAGAGAATTGCTTTATCCACTTTCATAGTATTTCATTCAGCAGTGCATCTAATGAAGGAACTCACACCAGAGCAAACATATGTGGCAATGGGCCTATACTCATGGAATTCACTAGTTTTACAATATTCTCCATCATCCTAAACCAGCTGGTTTGATAGACACTGTCATTATATTTTAACAACTCAGTTACAGTGCCAGCTAGGTAGCAAATCCTTGCATTTCTGGGGCCAGGATTTCCAGAAGGCTGAATATCTGAATCAGTGCATCTACTATATGGTACTGTTTCTCCCAAAGTCAGGATCCATAGGTCCAGGAATTGATTCAGGTCCAGGGGTGAAAATGGGAATGGCACCACTCACTATTATTACTAGAAACCCACTACTAAAACTTATGCTTCCTGTTCACTAGACATTATCCTCTGCTGGCCTAGAGGTCTTAGTTTGAAAGGGAGTAATGTTTCCACCACGAGACACAACAGTGATTCCAGTGATTCCACTGAACTAGAAGACTCCATTAAACAAGTTATGTTGGGCTCCTCATGTTTTTGAATCCAAAGGGTAAGAACAGAGTGACTGTGCTGGTGAAAGTGACTGATCCTAGCTACCAAGGGGAAATTGGACCATTAGTCCATCATGGAGGTAAAGAAGAGTACGTTGGGAATATAGGAGATCCCTTAGAGTATCACTTAGTAGTTCCGATTATTTAAGTAAGAAAGCACCCTAAAATTAAGTATCTTAAAAACTTACTTTTTTCTTACATTTTAATCAACTGATAAACATATAACCTTGTTTTATATGTGTTTCTGTTTAAAGATACCTTATTTAATACGTATTGCTGATTTATTAACATCGAACTCACAGACAACAGTACCATATCTTACTGATAAAGCTTATCTAACACATATATTTTCTCTGTAAAGCACATGATAGCCTTCTTGATCTTAGAATTATTGGACAGAACTTAAGCACTAAGCTTGGGAGCCATTTTAAACAGCAAAGTCACCAATAAAAGCATAAAACTAAGAAAAAACATGGCATCAAATAGACCATGAAAAGGACACTTGTTTACACTGGGAAAGTTGAAACAAGAAAGCAGTATTGCCTTGTTCAATCTAGTTGAGAATACATGCATGGTATGACTCGGATTTTTCACCATTCTCTGCATTTACACAAATGGTAAGAAGGCACTGGGAGTATTAATTTGGGGGTTATAAATAAGTTGTAATGCCTAGGAAAATTGACAAGGACAGAATTCATGAATAATAAGGATAGGCATATATGTATGTGTGCATATGGATACATATTACCTTCTTTAAAAGATTCATATTCTTTGCCCTGATATTTTGAAATTTCAAGAGTATATGCTTTGGTATGGATTTTTTCAATTAATTGTGCTGGGCCCCCTTCTGATATAATCGATCTAAATAATCCTATCTTTTTTATTTTGTAAAATTTTCTTGTTAATTTTCCTTGGCATGTTCTCTATTACCATTCTTAAACTCCTATTAATGGCTTATAAGCCTTCCTGTATTGATCTCTAGTTTCTTCTCATTTCTTTAAGATTTTTCATACCTTAGTTCTTTTGTCCTAATTTCCTTTAGCATTCTCGACTTCCTCTCCTACAATATCATTGAAAAATTTATCAGTAGAACCTCTATATTTTTATTTCTAGGAGCTTATTTTTTAATTTTCTAAATGTTTATGTTTTATAGCATCTTATTTCTATTTTATGGATGACTATTGTACTTTATTTCTGTGAGGACCTACATTATGATTTCTCTGAATCTTTGTTTTCCCTGTGTTTCTTGCAAATTTATTTTTGTGTGTGTTTTGTTACTTTGTTATTCTATTTTACATTATGGGGAGTCTTCTTTAAGTTATGAATAGGATGAATGATAATGGGCTATCATTTTAGATGTAAAAATTAATCATCAAAGAGTATGCCTAGTAGGGATTTGTACGTTGGTCAAACTCACTGTAGGGTAAGAGTATGAGGATTGAACTGCTTCACTGAGGCACTTTCAAATATCTGTCCTTATAGACTTTTCCCTCTGAGACTAGCAAGTTTCCCACAGAGGAGCATTTCAGTCTCCTTCTTGAGGTCTTAAGTTTAATTGCCAGTATTGTGGGAACTTAGGAGAAAAGAACTAGGGCACATTGTTTGATGTTAAGGGATCATTACTCCTTCAAACATAAATCCAATCTTCTACAAGGATAAGGGGAGGGGGGAGTTATATAACTGATATGAGGGCATGTAACATACGCAAATGTCTAACTTTCCTTTTATAGATTATTATCTGTTTCTCCTATGTTTGGCCCTGGAACTAAAGAACACCTAATCAAAGAATAAGCTCAGTCATCATCAGACACGAGACAAATAATAGCCACTCGAGCTATGGACCTTATTGCTCCCAGGATCTCCTGCCAGCCCTTTACCTCAGACATTCCAGCTGTCCTAAGCCTATCATCTCTTTCTCTGAAGACTCAGCCCTTGTCTCTACAAATCTGAAGATATCTGATAGAATTTTCTTTTTTTTTTTTTTAAATATTTATTTATTTTTGAGAGAGAGAGAGACAGAGTGTGAGTGGGGAAGGGGCAGAGTGAATTTGAAACAAGCTCCTGTCTCTGAGTGAGCTGTCACCCCAGAGCCCAACGCGGGCCTCAGACTCATGAATCCTGAGATCATGACCTGAGCCAAAGTCAGATGCTCAACAGACTGAACCACCCAGGCACCCCACCTGATAGGATTTTCTTAGCAAAACCAAACTTTGAAAATTCATCTCTTTTCTGTCTTGGAACTAGCAAAAACCCATGAATAATCCCTCAGAAGGGATTCTAATGAGAGTTTTGGTTCTCTTGGGTGTGATGACACCACTATCTTGAGAAACAAAATAAAGTCATGTGATACAACTTTCCATCTGAACAACAATAAGGACAATAAAAATTTCCTTGAAGTTCTGGAATTCTCCAACTACTAATTGTTTTGGTTCTGAACCGGCTGCTTGCAATGCAAGGACTTCGGCTCCAGCTACAGTTGCTCAACTAAATTAGGTACCATTTGCTCATCTATTTTGCATACTCCATACTCCACTATTATCCCTACTACAGTTTCTTCATCCTTGTAAGTTACATTTTTATTAAGTTAGTATAATTTTGAGAAGGTTTAGAAGGAGCAGAGTTGACTTCTACTTTTACTCAAGTTGGATTAATAGAGACTTGATTTTTTTCCTACTCAAAACAGCAAGAAAGAAAGAAAGAAAGAAAGAAAGAAAGAAAAGGAACAGAAAAGAAAAGAGAAAAGAAAAGAAGAAAAAGAAACAAAAAGAAAAGGAAATACATTAAACAGTGGTTTTTAAGACACCGGACATAAAGAAATAAAGAACAGTGATAGCTGAGAGATCGTTTAAAAAAAAAAAAAAAGACAAAGTGAGCCTTATATTTGAGAGACAGCCCAAGCTGTGGCATATGGAATAAAGAGACACAGGTTCAGTTAGCAAAATGTGAGTTGAGGAATACCAGGAAACTAAAATTGCTGGAGTACAGAGAGGAGAGAGTTGCACAGAGAACTCTGGCGATCCAGAGAAGAGTCTTTTCCAATTTCACCTGAGTATTGGTCACATATACATGTGAGAAAACTATCTAAGGTTGGGAAAAGAACCATCTGAAAAGATGAGAGGAACAGTGCTTTCCACTCACACAGGACTAAGAAAAATGCCTGTTTTCACCAACTAGATTGGAAAATCCCATAACTCATAGGACACTGGATGGAGCACTCAAAAGGGTGTGACATGAGTGGTTACAATTGATCCTAAAATGAGCACTGCTATGGCACTACCTAATAAATCTTAAAAGCAAAACCTAAAAGGATCAGATTGTTTCCAAGTAACTTAACTGCATCCCAGGGAAAAGTTAAGGAATTTTACAATAACATAAAAATATCAAGGATGTGGCCAAGCTAAAATTCATAATATCAAACAATCAATAAAATGTTACCAGGCATGCAAAGAGGTGGGAAAATATGACCTAAATGAGGAAAAAGATCAACCCATCAAAAGAGACTCTGAACTGACACAGGTGTTAGAATTAGCAGACATTGACATTGAAAATATGTATTCCATATGTTTGAAAGTTAAGTTCATACATGCAATGTATATTTTTAAATAAGAGTCAAAGAGAGAGGGTGAGAGAGCCAAATAGAACTTCTAGAATTGAAAACTACAATGTGTAAGATGCAAATTACATTAGGTAGAATGGCAGATTAGACATTATGGAAGATTAGTAAATTTGGAATCATCACACAATGAACTTGAATACAGCCATATTCAAAATTAGAGAGAAGAGATAACTTTTAATAAATGGAACAGAGACTCAATAAGTTGTTTGACAACTTCAAGAGATTTGAAATGTGTAATTCAAGCTCCTAAAGAATAGTATGAAGGATAGAAAAAAAAGAGAAATAATGACCCCAAAAGTTTCTAATTTGATGAAAACTATAAACCCACAAGCCCAAGCACACACACAGACACACGCCCATAAAACAAAGAAAATTTCACCATGGAACATTATCATCAAATTGCACAAGATCAGGCCAGGGAGATGGGGTAAATACATTATAAACAGGACAAAGATAAAGATGTTAGCAGATTTTTGTTAGAAACAGTATAAGTAAAAAACAGAAGTTAGGATATTTAAAGTATTATTATCTTTTTTAAGAAAAGAAAGGGCAATCTAGGATTCTATATCCAGGGAAAATTTCTTTCTACAATGAAGGCATATAGAAGCTGACAGGATTGGTCAGCAGGGGTCCCACATGACAGGGAATGTAAAAGAAAGTTCTTTCAGAAGTAAAATGATACCAGATGGAAGTATATATCTACATGACAAAGAGCTTAGGATATGGTACCACCTTAGTTTATATCAATTACACCTCAAAAAAGCTATTTTTAAAATTACAATGAGATATTACTAATATTAATTACAATGGCTAACATTAAAAAAAATCGGACTATCTCAAAGACTAGAAGGATGTAGAGCAACTCGAAACCTCCTTCACTGCTGGCTGGAGTCACCACTGGTGCAGCCACTTAGGAAAAATGTTTGGAAGTTTCTTTTGAAGCTGATCATGTACTTAAAATGTGTCCCAGCAACCATACTTTTAAGTATTTACCTAAAGGAAATGTAAACTTATATCAACCCCAAAACCTGTATACAAATATATCTTAACAGCTTCACTCATAATCATCAAAAACTAGAAACAACCCAATGTCCTTCAATTAGTAAATGGATAAACTGAAAACGACTTCACAAAAAAAGGGGGGAAAAAACCTACTAATATACTAAACAACATGGATGAATCACAAGTGCATTATGCAAGACTGAAGAGGCCAGACTGAGAAGGTTACATACTGTACAACTCCTTTTCCAAAGTCAATGGTTATAAAAATAGAGAACAGATCAGTGATTGGAGGGAGAAACTGACTGCAAAATTCAGCACTAGGTCATTCTGGGAAGTGATGGACCTGTTCTGTATCCTGACTGTCGTGAAGGTTACGTACTTGTATGCTTTCTCAAAACTCCAATTTTACTATATGTTTCAATTATACTATATGTACATTTTAAGCAAAACTCAAATGCAATTAAAAATATGTTTAGCCAGAAATAAATATTGTGTGGTCCTGTCGGGCAATTTTCCTAATGTATACTATCACATGAAGAGTGATTATATCACATAATCTAATGTATACTATCAACTTCTAGTTTCTGTGTACAACATCTAATGGAATGAAATAGAAATGATGCACCAAGATAGGCTAGGATTAGTTGTAGCAAGTAGATGTTATGCTCTTAGCTTACAGATGCAAAACTGTGTCCAGTACAATGAACTTATTTACTCAGAACAGACAGCTTGTCTGTGGAATAAATACTCAAGAGTTTAAATTCAAGTCCACAGTACCATATCACCTCCTAAATCAGGTAACTTGTACTGGCATGCCCTACATAGTGGTTAGGAGACTAGACTTTGAAGCCAGACAGCCTGGTTCCGAATTCCAACTTGACTACTTTAGAGCTCAGGGGACCTTTTCCTCACTGTATTTCATTGCTCTCATCTGTAAAATGGGGATGATAGTTATCCCTCCTTCATAGGCTTATACGGAGAATGAAATGAGCTTAATACTTGTAAGCATTTAGAAGAGATCCTGGCATAAAATAAGTGTTCAATGTATCTCAATGATTTATTTTATGGCCACTAATTTCAATAAATAATTTTCAGACAGGCACATGTTCTGACTTTTATTGTTTAGGGCCAAGGCAGAGTTATAACTATGTCTAAGACACATCACTCTGTAGACTTGTATGAAAGTGAATTTACTCACTGCACCAGTAAAAGATGGTTTCAAGTAAGTTGCATTTACACTGTAAAAAAATGTGAGTTTCAGTCTCAGTATACTTTTTATACGGATGAGGAAATGATATTGATTGTGTAAAGAGAGGTGCTGCCTATTTGATTCACAAATTCTCTTTGTTAAATCGGTTTTCATCATTTTGGTCATTCTTTAAAGCACAAACTACATTTACAAACTACATTTCTCTTTTACTTCTTTTTGTTGTTGTTTCCCGGACAGTAAATGAGCCAAACTAAAGTTTCCAATGGCAACATTTGCTCCTTTATCACACAACCAGGATCTTAGGGCTAGCAGTAAAAGCTTTATAAGCTGACTAATAGAGGGGAGAAGAGAAATCCAAAGGGTTAGAATGGGAGCATTCTGCCTTCATTTCACACCATGACTCTAAAGGAAGAATGGAACCACAAGAATCCCCCGTTAAACTAGGGGTCAAACAGTTATGCCAATCACATTCATTGTGTTCCGCAAAGCTAGGTTTTGTCCGTGTTCACAAGTGTAGATTTCCCTTATGCTAATCAGCTCATACGATCTAACTGGCCGATTTTCTTTTCCTGACAATTACATTGTGATCAGTAGCATCTGTGTTACAGAGAACTGAAACCAATCCAGTACAAGCCAAATATCAGGAAACTTCTATTATTATATTTACTGAATTTAATCTTCTTCATGCTATTGATGACATTATTACTATTGTTCTAGTTCATGTCATGGTTGTTGTTTTGGAGAGCTCAACTATAAAAGTACTGGAAGATGTTTCAGGTGGGAAGTAATAATGTGATAATCACGCTGTCACCAAGCTGGTTTATCCTGCTGGACACTGCAGTCTTGTATTGCCCTTTTAAGTGATATGCATCATTTAAAAAGTGTTCAGAATTCAGTAGAACTAATTAGTTAGAACACACAGCCCAGAAATACGAGTAAACATTTTATGTAGTTGAGTAGGTAAGCAAGTCATGGTATTGCTAGGAAAATTGATTCTCAAAGCCGAAACTGATCTTGTTGAAAAGGTCTGCAAGCAATACATAAATATAGGGACTTCATGTAACCTAATAGTTCTACAAATTAAACTGAGTGTTAGTAAACTTTGAGCTTTCTTTTCTTGAAGAACAAGTGAGGTGTGCAATATAAATTGTGCTTTCACTCTGATATTAAATGATTAGTAGCAGTTTGAGTTATTTTTCCCTGTTTTATTACTAACTCTCCAACAGGAAAAAAAACATCCTGACAATTCAGAAAATTTAGTGACATATTAATGACTTTTATAAGAGTGGAACTGTGGATTAAAACTTTTCATAAGTGGCATATGAAATTCTTATAAGGTTTTATGTCTGTCCTCTCTTGACGAGAGAAAAATTAAAAGTAAACAAAAAAATTTTAAAGAATGAATTACTAATTTCTCTTGAACCTCTGGGAGAGCGAGGAGGATAATTCATTCCCTTGCCTGTCCTCAATTCTTCACTATTTTAAAACGGAGTTTCGTTTGTCCAGGAGTTTCATATAGCAAACAATTTCTGCCTTTGGGGAAAAAAGACATTGTCACTGGTGTGCGGAAATGCAGCTTCAATAGGTCCATGCTCACAAGAGAAGCTCAAATGACTGTGGTTTGTCTCGACTGGGGTCAGCACAACATCTGCTTTCCCATGTAATCATGCATCTAATTTCCTTGCCTTTGAGGATCATAGTAAATAGAATTTGAAAAAAAAAAAGTGGGTGGAATAATTTGACATTAGTTTTATTTGGATTGAATCCAAATAAATAGGAAGTGTGAAATAGTTGGAGCTTTTAAAGTAATTGATAAGATGTGATGACTCTCAAAGATACAGAATTCATATATAAGAAAAAAGTAAATTGTGTCTCAACACAAATCCACATTTTTGGCCAAACTCATTTCAGTCCCAATTTTCCAAGAATGAAAAGTATAGTAATCTAGTGCCAGATCGCCAGTGATGAAAAAGTCAGGATATCTAAATACAGATATTCAAAATTTGACAGAAGATTTGACAGTTGAGCATGTGGAAAGGCAAATAGCAAAAATTTCCTATTCAAATATGCAGATGTTTAAGTAAGGAAGTGATTTTTGCAAAATAGCAGCAATTAACCTGGAAATTAGTACTCTGTATCATATTGTTGTATGTAAATCACAACTCCTAGATACAGATAGTATAGAAAACCAGAACAAGGGTTTGTCAAACTGGACTTCGATAAGTTCTGGAGCCCATGGCATGTTCTCAGAAGTTTGTTAGCTGGTAACACTAATTTCTAAAATAGTTTGTGTTAATTTTAGGATAAAAGTTAAGAATAATAATAGATACGTATTGAGAATTGAGTGTGAAAGGCATTTTCTAAGTGACTAACCCATATTTACGTTTCTAACAGTCACATAAGTCTACGAGGTAGCTATTATTTTTATCTTCATTTAATGGATAGGGAGACTGAAGTGCAAAAAGAATATATTATCAGGCCACAGTTATTTGCAAATAAAGCTGGAACATTATAAAAATGATTATACGTGTATTCTGGGTTTTCTGGTTCAACAAGCACTTAATATTGTAATAGTACAATAAAATTATAATATCCAAGTTGTCATTTTGGTTTCCATTAATTTTGATCCCACACCCTTCCACCTAGATTGGGTCATACAAATAAGAAAGAACAGAGGAAGACTTAATACATGATGTTTTAGTAAACTATGTTTCTGTGCTAAATAAATGTCACATCACTATAGAACATTCTGCAAAAGTTTTCATAGTAGTTCAAAAAAGAGATAGTAGTGAGAAATTTGTATCATCACCAAACAAAGAGCAGTCTGGGCATGACAAATATAAAATGGCCTGAGTATATGGTCATTACCACATTTGTTCCTTTAGCAGTGATTTAGTTTCAACACAATGTCATCAACCATAATATAATATGAAGTTAGAGTTTTTTGGGTTTGGAGTTTGCTTCATTTAATGTATCAATTTGTGTAGATTTTAGGGTTATAAGTAAAAGATCTGTATATATCCATTTACATGTGTATATACTAAAGTAACTATATTAAAAATAATTTAAAATGATAATAGGGTCTGATCAAATTGCTTGTGCTTTAAAATATCACTCATATTTGGGACACCTGGGTGGCTCAGTCGGTGAAGCATCCGACTTCAGCGCAGGTCATGATCTCACAGTCCATGGGTTCGAGCCCTGCGTCAGGCTCTGTGCTGACAGCTCAGAGCCTGGAGCCTGCTTCAGATTCTGTGTCTCCCTCACTCTCTGCCCCTCCCCCACTCGCTCTCTGCCTCTCTCTCTCTCAATATAAAGACATAAAAAAATTTTAAATATTACTCATATTTGTGAAACATTGATCTAAATTGCCCCATTTGATATTGATATCTTTCTTTCTTTCTTTCTTTCTTTCTTTCTTTCTTTCTTTCTTTCTTTCTTTCTTTCTTTTGGAGAGAGAGTATGGGTGTGAGCAAGAGGGGTGGAGCAGTGGAGACAGAATCTTAAGCAGTCTCCATGTTCAGGGCAGAGCCTGATGTGGGGCTCAAACCCACGACCTTGGGATCATGACCTGAGCCAAAATCAAGAGTTGGACACTCAACTGACTGAACCACCAAAATGCCCCTGGTATTAATATTTTTCTAATAACCATATATTCCATATATTTAACATCATTCCCTGGTACTTTATGTGTGTGTGTGTGTTTATATATACTTTATATATATATATATATATAAAGTAGCCAGGTATAATGGAAAGATTTGGGGAGAATGATTATGGAGTAAGGCAAGCTGAATTGTATTACTCAATTCTCCACTTTCTAGCTGTGTGATTTCAGACATGTTACCTACACTTCATGTCTTTATATCTTCATTTTTGTTAGAGGTCTAATGATATCCTGCAAGGTTGTTTATGGTGAAGATTCAATTAGATAATGTATCTAACAATAAAACATGCCTTAAAACAGTACCCTCAAAGAGTCTTAATATTTTCCTTCATTAATTCACTTCTTTTTATCTGGATATTTACCATCCTGGAAGCATAAGCAAGAGCTTTCTCTTCGGATTCATTCACAAAACCTAGCACAGAGGTTTTTCTTGTAAATAACAGTAACTACCTTCCATTCCAAGGATTTAAAAATCTACCTTGTATACATTGTTTTTCAAGGTCCCTCATCAATTCAAGGATGGCAATCAAATCCTGGAAGTCTCTGGGTATATTAGTTAGAGACTAATATTATTAGTCTTATTAGCTTCTCTGGGGAAGCAGAACTATATTGTGTGTGTGTGTGTGTGTGTGTGTGTGTGTGCACACACGCGCGCATTTATAGAAAATAAAGAATTAACTCACATGATTATTCTGCCTGACAAGTCCTAAGATCTGCATTTGAAATCTGGAGACTCAGGATAGCAGATGGTGAGTCTGAAAGCCTAAGAACCAGAAGGGCACATGTCAGCATTTGGTTCAAATTCTAGCAAGCTCAAGACCTGGAAAGAGTCAATGTTTCAGTTCAAGTCTGAAGACTTAAAAACACCAATATCTCAACCCAGGTTGGTCAAGCAGAAGGTGTTTCCTTTTACTTTGCAGAGGGGTTGGGCTTTCTGTCTTATTCAGGCCTTCACCTGATTGGATGAAGCCCACTCACCTTCAGAGAGCAATTTTACTCAGATTACCAAGTCAAACATTGATCTCATCGAAAACACGCTCACAGACACAACCAGAATCATGCGTGGCCAAATACCTGAATAACTCTTGGTCCAGTAATGTTGACCCATAAGAGTTACCTATTACAGTGGACCATCTTGAGGCATGTTGCCAGTCATCATCATGGATCTGGCTGGATCCAGAGAGATAAGTATCTCTCTATTCATCAAAAAAGTTCAATTCACTTCTAGCTCTCACCTTCCCACTTCTGAATAGAATCCCAGGAGGTCTGGGAGGCCTATCAAACAGTCAAGGGTCAAGGTGAATCTTTTTACAATCTTGTAGCCAGCTGTGTCTATCATATCCAATACCTTTTTTCTTTACTCTTGACCAAAAATGGAAGATACTCTTTTTTTTTTTAATCTGTCCCTTCCTTCCCTTCATTCTCCTATTTCTATCTACCTCACCAACTTCCTACTGAATTCACTATGACCACTCATCCATAGCTACCTGGTCTCCTCCTACTTCATTGGTCATACATTTATCAGGTTCAGCTTCCTTTGTCCAAATCATAAATCAGGGTCAGTACCAATTTGGCTTTCTTCTTATCACACAATTTCTACACAGTTTCTCTGATCAATCTCATTCACTCTCATGGCTTTTTTTTGTGGTCAATATCCTGAAGTTTCTTAAACTTGTATATCTAGCCCAGGCTTTTCTTCTGTGATTCACAATGGTATATACAATCTTTAAAGGATTATCTCCAGTTCACTATCATAGTTGTGATAGTCTGACATTTCACACACCATGCTGAACTACTTCTCTTCTTGTGCCTGACCAACAAAGATACCATTTCCCATGTTTTCTAGCTGCAGCAGAATAGACCTATACAGCTTTGTTATTTTAAAATTAAAAGAAAAAAATACATATATTGTACTAATTTCATGGAATTTTCCCTGTGGCAAACGAATGCAGTAAGAGAAGCTAATCTGTCCCTGGGTGACGGGCAATTGCTAAGTGATGCTTGGCTGCCCTCAGAGCTGTTGCTTCATCATTATCTCTTCTTGTCTCTTTCTTCAGTACTTTATCAGCTCAGAAACAAGGCAGGAAACATGGCACTAAAGAGCAATTCTGGAGGATATGCCTCAGGGCCATATTATCCATGATTTCATTAAGTAATCAATCGATTGTTGAAATGTAGTTGACAATATTACCCATTAGTTTAAATTGCAATATTTAAGGTCCAAGATTGGCAAACTCTACAATTCAATGCTGTATCTGTATTTGTATAAATGCCAATGACTTACAAAACCAAAGCCAAAATTACAGAGAATAAAAAAGTTGTTTGGTATTGGGACACATTTAGTGTCACTATAAAATCCAGACATGTTTAGAAAAGTCATTTCTTTTACTATTTGTTTTGCTTTTTATTAGAATGTGCTAACTTCTAACCAATGAGTTGCCATCTGATGATTTGTTTTCTCAATTTATGGTTCATGGATACCTGCACTTGATTCATCTGGGGTATATGGTAGATGGTTCAGATTAGCTTACTCACTACACATGAGAAGTGAGAGCAACTTTCCCAAGGCTCCCATGTAGGATGTACCTTCTACAAGCAGATATACTCACGAGAGTCTGTAAAGAGCGAACACATGAAGTAAAGGCCCTGTTTCTGCTACTTTCCCTATTTCTTCTACATGTAGGATTATGGATTTTCCTAAAACAGCTGTAGGAAATCCTTCTGCCTCTTTCACAGTGTTTTAGTGCCAACAGGGAAGGTGTGTGCCATCCATTCTGCTGGCATGTACTGTGGCACAGACTGCCTAATTCCCTTACACCTTGATCAAGGTAGGCAATGAAGTTTCCTTTATGACCCAATTCAGTGGTCATTTTGGAAGTCAACACGGAAGTCAAACCTGGAATCTGGTATGTGAACTCTCCCAACAATTTTGTAAACATCTGATTCCCTCCTTTCTATCTCTGTCTTCTGAAACTACATGTAGTGGTTTTGTTATCTGCAACCTAATGGACACAGAATTTTTTTTTATTTATTATTTAATGTTTTATTAAAATGAAGGATCTTCATTTTAAGTTATCTTCCTAGGACAGCAGGTGCACCATGAAATTTGAGAACCTCTGTTAGGTCAAACATTTTGGGGGGTAAAACTGCAAAAGGATCACCATTATGAACTAACAAGCCAGGCAATGAGCTTCAGTTTAAATTAACTCCTATTGAGCAGTCTCTTATCACCTGCCTTGCCCAGAGCTCTCCTTCTGGTAAGTTCTTTATAAATAGATCATCATGTTTTATGTCCTGTGATTTCACTGATTTGGCTACATCACAAACTCAATGGCAGTCATTTATATAGACCAGTACATAACAGGACCTGGCACAAGAGATCTTCCTAGAAGACACACTTTATGATGAACAGTCACGGTCTACAACAGTAACATTCTCTCCCCTAGGAAATTTGAATGTGAGACAAGAAGCAGACATTGACTTGTATAGATGCAGAGAGCCCACAGAAAGAATGCTCTGGTATCTCTGAAGTCTCAGAAGTCAAGACTTAAAAGATAAATCAGCCAGTACCAACTGTAGCTGCAGTAATAAACCGAGAGGCAGAACACAGCTGAAACACAATGAAGCAGAATATAAAGAGCAAAGAACACCAGTTATATGGTAAGAAAGTCCATTAATGCCAGTTGCTGCAGAGGAGCTGTGTTGTGCACCATGTTCTAGATCCTGAGACTTAACTCTTCCACATGGTAAAACATTTCTAGATTTTTTAAGTTTATTTATTTAATTTGAGAGAGGGGGAGAGAAAGAGAGAGAGAACTCAAGTTGAGGAGGTGCAGAGAGAGAGGGAGAGAGAGAGAATCCTAAGCAGGCTCCGTGCTTTCAGTGCAGAGCCTGATCTGGGGCTTGAACTGACGAACTGTGAGATCATGACCTGAGCCAAAATCAAGAGTCGGACATTTAAATGACTGAGCCACCCAGGCGCCCTGCTAGTGTTTTGTTTGTTTGTTTAATGTAGCAGATGCTGTGGTATGCCAACCATGTCCCTTGCTTCAAGGTTCATTCCTCCAGCTGCTGGAGGAATGTTATCAACTGTTAACATTTGTTATCTGAGTACTTCTCCAATATTGGTTTCAGCTCAAGAGAGCCACCTCTGAGGTCATGTCCCCTTCCTGGAACCAACTCACATCTAATGACTACTCCATGCAGGGGTGTAAGACCCAGCCCTCATTGCCTTTTTGTTGTACATCTCTGCAGAGTCATCCCAGCCCCCATGGGACTGGCTGAGACCCTTCTAATGACAGCAGTGAACCTCAACTTCTTCCTTCACCCATTCCGATTGTCTTCACTCTCTCCCAGCTGTTGATCCAAAGAGCACATCCCAGTAAATATCTGCCTGCAAATTTCTATCTCAGAGTCTATTTCTCGGAGAGCTCAACCACTGATAGATTTCTTCCCATGGAGTGTCCAACTGAAATAATCTAAGTATGTGTATCTCTGATTGTCCAAATTTACAAAAAAAATAAACTATGTTTAAACAAAAATTATTTTTAAGACTCAACCAAGTAAATATTTGAAGTTCTTAAATTGCTGTAATCTGACTGACTTTCTCACAGTGTACTGGGATTATTTGCTGGAATGTTTTCAGTTTCTAGAAAGATTACCCTAGAAAAATATTTCTTTCTCTTACAAATATGTTTATTGTTATATCTAAGTTTCCCTCATTAACTTGCCCATAAAATTGACCAAAATTAACTAGGTCAATCATAAGTTTCCATTTTATAATAAAGCTCCTATCTTATAATAAATAAATTCTCAAGGAAACCAAGACTTTTAAAATTACTTTTGTTTTGCTAAATATAACTAGGAATATGCCCATAAAAGGCTTTATCATACTTTAACTTCTTCATGTATAAAAAATTGGTATCATTTCAGAATCCGTGAAGAAAATTCTAACAGCTATTGGTTCTTTTTCTGAACATATAGAGGAAAGCAAGCATGAAATCAGAATTCAACATAACAAGTGAACAACAGTGAACATACTTTCAAAAGATGTTTCCTAATATTGATCTAAGTTTGCTCAAAAGCCAAGAAAATAATGTATCTGGTAGAGACTCATCTACAGATACGACTACTCATTGGACATAATATGAATCAGAACAGCTAAAAAAATCAATTGGACTTGAATTAAGAATCCTGCAAAGTAAAATGTGAACTTAGGTTGCATATTGTGCTAACAAATCTGGAATAATCTTTGTCTAGATTGAATTCTCTTCAAAGCCTTTCATGTAAACTTTCTTAGGAAATAATATGACTCTCTTTAGGAACCCACTGTTATAAGAAGTTAAAGTAGAACATTTGGTGATATGTATGCAAGATTTAATTATAGGGACGAGGGATACAAATATTCAAATCCATACTAGTACCTCTACCTGATTAACCTTCAAATATGCATGAACTTTCAAATATAGCTAGCTCTAACAAAGTTTAGCTCACTTAATCATAAACATAAACTGATTTCTGCACATGGTTGCATTAAAATGTCAGTATTTCAATAGCCAAAAACAATTAAAACAATTTGAGTATTTATACTGTGCCTAAAAGAGGGGTACAAAAGTACCCCAAATCCACCTTCCCAGTATTTCCACTTCTTGATATTGCCCCCTAAACGGTATCTGCCTTTTTTCTCTTCCCTCATTCTAAGGCACCAAAAACCCTCCCCACAACTCTACTACCATTTGTTGTCTTATCTTTTTCCTTCTTGCACTCTCTGGCTTAGTTCATTATGCATTTACTTTCCTCTCCCACTTTCCACTCTGTCCTTCTCTTCCTCCTTTTCTTTGTATCTCCTCTTCCTCATCATTTCTTCATCTATATCTTTGTCTTCATCTTTTGTTTATTTTTTCAACTTTACCAGTTATCTGGATTCTGTAAGAAAGTGGAGAAGCCAGGAAGCAACACTTGTTTCTCCATAGAAATGTTAGTCAGTGAGTAGAGATTTCACATATTTCCTCTTAGTATCATTTCTCTTATCCTAGTCACATACAACTGCAAATGAATTAAAAATCGGTCTGCATTCAGAGACACTTAGTAAACAAAAATACTTAAACTTTCCTCAGCTCTGTCCTCAACGGTAAAATGGGAATAAGATGACACAGATTACACAATTCACAAAGGCATGTGATAAAATGAGATAGTATGTGGCAATAAGCCATGAAAAATATAAACCTAAAATATTACTTATTGTATGAAACTTTCACCAAAAATTGTACTGGAGATGATCTGCCACTCTTTTCTTTCTGCTAAAAATACTCCAATATAACTATAGTAAATGACACCCCTCTCTCATACTAAGTCCAAATAATTTAGGTAGATTTGAGACTTCTCTAACCTAAGGATGACCATGACACTCAAGTTAATCACAGCACCACTTCCACTTAGCCAATTTCAAGCATGGAAAAATTAACAAATTTAAACTATAAAAGCCCAGAACTATTTTGCTTTTTAAGTAACACTAAATATTCTAATAATTATTTTTAAAAATAGAAATTATTTCTTACCCAGACAGGTGAGAAATGAGGAGGGTATTATATTTCATACCCTCAGAAAAATGGGCTAATGCAAGTATTGTGTCATCAAAAGTGTTTTTCAATGGAGGTCTTAGGGCACCATTCATAGGTGGAAAAAGAATAGAAAGGATCATTATGAATGAGAGATTTCAATGAGCTAGACCTAGAAGTAGCATATATCGTCTCTGTTCCCAATCCACTGGCTAGAGGTCACTCACATGTTCTTTCTTAGAAACTGTTGACATAGAAAAATTTATCAATGGCTACATTACACAATGGAAAGAAGTAAATGCTTCTTTGGTAAAAAAAAAAAAAAATGCCATCATAACCATACTGTTGATGAAGAAAAGTTCTATTTTTCTACCTAAATTGAACCCAGGTACTCCATGGAGGACTAATCTGTTAGACGGAATTTTTGCATGGATCTTGAAAAAGGAGGGAAACAGCAGAAATCCTAATCATGTCATTGAGGCCCTGAATCAAACCACAAAAGAGGCAAAAATAACCCTAGATTTGAAAAAATACTTTCCCTTTTTTTGGTCTAAGAATGTTTGATCAAGGACTTCTATCAAGAGTTAGTTAAGGGTCATGGCTATTATAAACCAATAGTTAAAACCATTGACTGTTCAAATCCTAATCCTCCTGACTTTGACATTTACTAGCTATGTGAGTGTTGGGAACATTGTTAATCATTTTGAGCCCCTCTTCCTTAAATTGGGTTATATGCATCAAGTTCTCAGGAGGGTGCTCAATATACAGTTAATGAGTAAGTGTGCAATAAATATTAGCTACATTTATTATTATAATAATTATTATTTCTATTCATCCTAAAGTACATGACTCAGCTTTTCGTATTTCTTCTATAGTCTTTAGAGGGATATAAAATACACTGTTAGGAATTCAGAAGGCAAAGAAACTGACAAAGTCTATACTTCTATCTTTTTATTCTTGCCAGTACCACATACCCTCCAATTACCTTTTTATCTCTTTTGGTTTGATGCCTCCTATATCTATACAGTTCTTGCTTATCCCTGACACTTACTACCTTCCACTGAGCCACCCCGACCAAGGGGCTCAGCCCTATATTTCTGTGCCCCTAAATAATCGTTCTGTGGATGCTTCACTAAAATGCACTGTTGCTCTCACTGGGTCTCACAACCATTGTAATATATAAAATAAAGAGTTATATTAGATGATGAAACATGTTTTAGGCCCAATTTAGCCTATAATTTCATAACATGTTAGCAAACATTTATTAATCAATTATTAGAAATCATTCACAACAGCTGGGATCTATGGCATAACAAAAGAGGATAGAATTTATAGCCTTGAGGGACTCACGTTCAAAGAAAATAAGTCAAAGAATTTTAAAAAATGAATAATCACTTTTACATGTAATTATGGAGCCAGAGGCTTGTGAGAAACCCAAGAAGGGCTGTTGCCTTTGTTGGTGAAGTGAATAGGAAGGATCTTCAAGAATTGCTTCCTGAGAAGTTGGCACCTGAGTTGATTCATAACTAGGACTACAAGGAGATAACAAGACTGAGAGCAGAGAGGGAGGTGGGTTAGTCATATTAGACACTATAAGTGAAGGCTTCATGTTGATACATTTTGGGAAGAAAATTCCAAAGGTTCTGACATACACAGTACCAGACAAGCAGGGCAGATGTGGGAGATATGTGAGAGAGCAAAATTAAAGGTGGTATGACTAAAAACTGTTCAGATGATTAAACACAGGAGCCACCTTTTCTTTCCAGAAAAGGAAAGAAAATCTGATAATGAAAAAAAAAATCTGATAACGAAGAAGGATAGGAAGGGACTGAATAACTGAAGGCTCCCTTCATGACAGACCTCAAAATGTAACTATTGAAATCTATCTCTCCTGATGTTACACCTGCACATGTAACTATTTAAATGTATCTTTCCTGAAAAATCTTAGCTTCTGGCCAAGATGGAATAATAGGAATTGGATTTACCCTTCAGCCCCAAGTGACTAGATGACAGACTAAATAAATGAAAGAAAGTTTTGAGGACACTGGCCATCTGGCAATAAGATAGTGATCTCTGAGAGACAGAAAATAAATAAGAGAATCCTTAAGATTGTTAAGGCTTACTATATGGAGAGAGACTGCAGTAGGAGGCTCAAGGAGAAAAAACAAGCACAGCCTGTAGGACTTTGAGATTTAGAAGATGGAGCTCAGAGTGTAGGGAAAACAAACTGACCTGAGTTGACAGAACAGAGTACTGGCAAAGAAAGAGCTGCACAGAGAGAGAACGTAGACTACATAGAGAGGAGTTCTTTTGAGTGTTCAGTAAATTCTTTCTCAGCACCTATGTGAGAGGCTACTATGGAAGGTTGGCAAAGAAACACACATAAGAATAAGAGGAAATAGTATCTGATACTCACCAGTTTGGGAATAGTGCCTATGACCAACAGTAAGACTCTGAAACCTATAATTGATGTGCTATTGGACAAGCACTCAAAAAGTCTTGCTTCAGTAGTAGGAAATAATTAACCATAGAGTAAACACTATTCCAGCCCCACCTAGTAAAACCTAAATCAGGATCTCAAATAATCAAACTATTTCTAAGTGACTTAATAGCATCTGTGCAGGAAAGATTTAACATACCAGGCCTGACTGCTATACTTTGAAAACCATGCATACAAGGTTGACATTGGCTGGTATCTGGGAATTTTGGTTTGGGAACAGTTCCTACCATTAACTGATAAGAGTGACTTGCTGTGCCTAAACTGATTGAACAGACAATATGGTTTCTACTGAACATCTTCTCTCTTTCTGGCACTCTGGAATCTGCATACTTGACAAACTGGGGTGCTTTCCCGGTTGGCAATATTTCACACATGTTGTCACAACTCATTGCTGGGGCCTTATGTGCATCCAATGGGATTCCACTCTGGGAGGATTCTTAGAAGCTTGGGCCTGATTTCCCTCAGTCTGTGTCCCATGTACTTTAACTCTTTGCTGATTTATTTTAAATCCTTTCCTCATAGTAAATCAGTCATGAGTGTGACTCTGTGTTGAGACCATGTGTTTTCCTAGATAATCATTGAAACTTGGCCTGGTCTTAAGGATCCTCAATACAGCATCTAAACAAAAAAACCCAAGAATACCCATAAGACTTTAAAGTATCCAAAATCTAACAGGGTAAAATTTAAAGTGACTGCCATATAATAATAAACTACTAGGCATGCAATAAAGCAGAAAAACTTAAGATACAAGGAAGACAGAAAAAAACAATTAAAAATCACCCAGAACTGATAGATGTTAGAATCATAGGACAGGGAATTAAGACATTTACTGTAAGTGTATCCCATAAACTAAAATATAATAAATATATTAAGACATGGAATATATTTATGAAACACTAAAATGAATATTCTGGAAAATGACACACAAATGTCTGAGATAAAATATCACTGGGTAAAATTAAGAGAAGATTAGAAATTGCAGAAGAAAAAACATGAGCAGTAGGACAACTTTATGCAGTCGAAATATATGTACACTGGAGTGCTTGGAAGAAAGAGAAAAAGTTAAAGAGAAAAACATTGTAAGAAATAATGATTCCAAATTTTTCAAACCTAATGAAAACTAACCACCAAGAGATCCAAGAATCTCAGCAAATTTCAAGCATGAGAAATATGAATAAAACTATACAAAGGTACATTATCAAATTTCACAAATTATGTAATACAGAAAAATCTTAATAGCATACAGAGGAAAAAGCTCTATTACAAAGGAATACAGATAAGAAATTCCACAGATTTCCTATCAGAAACAATGTAAATGAGGAGACAATGGAGCAACAATATCAAAGTACATTAAAAAAACTGTCAATTCAGAATTTTATGTTCATGTAAGTTTTCCTCAAAAACTGAAAGCAATAAAGGCTTTTGAGAAATTAAAAGTTTAATGACTTCATCACCAAATTCTCACTAAAAGAAATGCTAAAGGAAGTTCTTCAGACAGAAGAGAAATGATACCAAATAAAAAACAAAACAATGAAGATAATAGGAAATGGTAATAATGTGAGTAAATATAAGACATTTTCTCATTTACAGTACTTTAAAATACAATTGACTGTTCTAACAAAAATAAGAACAGTACGGTATTGTGGTTTATAACATAAATAGTAATAAAATATATGGCAACAATGGCACAAATACCAATAAGAAGTAGAAAAATACTTTTGTAATATTCTGATATTTTATATAAAATGTTATAATAACACTTTAAGTTAGACTTTAATAAGTTAAGATGTATAGCATAAGCCATAAAACCAATAAAAAAGAATTATAACCTTATATATTAGGGAAAGAGATAATTCTAACCGTACTAAATGTACAACAAAAAAGCATAAAAATTAACAATAACAAATGGACAAATGGAAAACAAGTAGCAATTTTAGATTTAAACAAAATCACATCAAAAACCACATTAAATGTAAATAAACAAAGTAATCAAATCAAAAGACATAAAATGATCATAGCAGATTAAACAAAAAAAGCAAGGCCTACTATGTTTATTAGTAACTTACTTTATTTTTTTATTAATTTTTTTAAATTAACCTCCAAGTTAGTTAGCATATAGTGCAACAAAGATTGAGAGTAGATTCCTTAATGCCCCTTCCCCATTTAGCCCATCCCCCCTCCCACAACCCCTCCAATAACCCTCTGTTTGTTCTCCATGTTTAATAAGAGTCTCTTATGAGAAACTTACTTTAAATACAAAGACACAGATAAGTACAATTGAAAGGATAGAAAAAGATACACCACAGTAACACTAATGAAAAGGAAGTAGGACTGTCTATATGGATATTAAACAAGTACATTTCAGAGAAAATAATATTGAAAGAGAGAAAGAAAGCATGTCATAATGATAAAGATGTTAATTCATCCTGAGGATTTAGCATTCCAAATGTTTATGCACAGAATAACAGTTTCGAAATTCATGAAGCAAAGACTAATACTAATGAAAGGAGAAAGAGAAAAATCCGCCAATTTAATAAAATATTTAAGTATTCCCTCTTCAATACTAGGAGAACAATTAGACCAAAAATCAGCAAGGACATAAGAGATTTGAACATAAACAATCAACTTGACCTAACTGACATGTATAGAATATTCACCCAACAATAGAGAAATCCTTTATTTTCAAGTACACGCAGAACATCTGCAGCATAGACCATATTCTAAGTTATAAAATCAGTCTCATAAGTTTAAAACCATGCAAATCTTACAAAGCATACTCTCTGGCAACACTACAATTAAGTTAGAAATCAAAATTAGAAATCAAAATTAGAAATCAACACTACAATAAAATTAGAAATCAAATTATATTCTTTGGCAACATTATAATTAAATTAGAAATTTTAAAAATATTTGGAAACTAAATTACACAATTATACATAACCCCTTGGTTAAGAAGAAATCAAAAGATAAATTAGTAAGACATTTGAACTGAATCAAAATGAAATCACAAGATATGCCACTAAAACAATACCTGGGGTAAATTTATCGTCTCAAATCAGCGGCCTCAGCTTTCACCCTAAAAAACTAGAAAAAGATTAGCCAAAAGTAAGCAGAAGAAACAAAAATAAATACCAATTTACATCCTCATTGACTTCATTATCACATCTTTTCCTTTACTAAAATGTTTAAATCTGTTTTTAAATTAACACGTGAAACCTAAAACTGCCCTAAAACAGTGTATTAGAAAAAACAAAAAACATAAAACACACCTATAATATTGCATATGTTTGATTCCAGCAATTCCATTATTGGTAATTCATGCTATGGAAATGAACTTAATGTATTAAACTATTGTACAAAAATGTTTACTACCACAATATTTATAACAGTAAAACTTGGAAACTATCTATCCATATAATGGGAGAAAGATTAAATAATCTTTGTGTATCAACTCAATGGGGTGTGATGCAGCATTTACAAATCATGATTAGAAAGTTTGATAGTTGGAATTCTTACTAATAATCATAATTAGAACTATTTTTCCCCTTCCCTTCCCCCATGGACAGAGAGGGAGGGAGGCAAACCACAAGAGACTCTTAAATACAGAGAACAAATTGAGGGTGGATGGGGGGGGTGGGGGAGAGGGGAAAATGGATGATGAGCATTGAGGAGGGCACTTGTTGGGATGAACACTGGGTGTTGTATGTAAGCCAATTTGACAATAAATTATACTTAAAATAAAAAATAAAAAATGATCATAATTATAATTAGTTCAACAGAGCACTATAAAAACAATGATCACAAAGACTTCAAATATCCTATTCTTTCCATCTAACCACCATAACTTTGCCCATACACACGCCACAGCCTGCTGTAAATAAAACAATCTACAAACATAACTGAGTGCATATACAGATACTGGTATTGAAAGTGAGAAGCCAAGTGGTGAGATTTAGGATTTTCTTCTTAATTAGAAAAGTCCTATTGTTGTTTGGACAATGATTTCACTTTAAATGATGAGCAGTACTACACTTTTCCCAATTCATCAGGGGTTTAAGAGACTTGAATGATCGCCCACGAGCAGTCATCATGGCAGTGCCTAACTATGGCAGAAAAATCTGAGAATTGAGGTATTTATCCAATGATAATTCAACATCCTGACCATCCCTTTTAACATTGCGAATAATCACTTTATAAAAATCATACAGATAATTGAAACAGATTTTTTCTCTTCAATAACTATTTCAACTCTCAACTCATTTTGCTGTGTAAAATCTGTTTCAGTAATGTTTCTTACACTTTAATTACATATGAATCACCTGGGGATCTTGTTAGACGGCAGACTTTGATTTGGTAGATTAAGACGGGGCCTGAGAGTCTTCATTTATAACAAGTTCCCAGGTGACATCAAGGTTGTTGGTCCAAATACCATACCTGAGTAACAAGTCACTTGGGACTTGAGCAATTTATTTATCTGGTGAATCTAGATCATTCATATACTTATATATGTGTGTAAACAGACGCACAACTATTTTAATTGTTATGTAAATTTTGGCCACCAACATCAAGGAAGTTTTGGAAAACTACCTACTGTTTCTACATTCTTTCTAAACGAAGCAAAAAAAGGTGGGGGGGAGAAAGAAAAAAGAGAGAGACAATGAAAAAAAAGAAGGAAGGAAGGGAAGAAGAGAGAAAGAAAAAGGGAGAGAAGGAAAGAGAAAGAAAAAATGTTGAGTTGATGCTTGGCAGAAACTTGAGTTGAACAATGATAAAAGCAAACTCTGGTTGCAAGTGCTCAAAAAGCATCAATAAACTCCAGTAATTCCTGCTGATGGAAAAAAAAATAATACATGTTCAATTTTCAAATTGGGAAACTTTGAAAAGAAATAAAGGAGAAAGTAAATCCTTGTAACACAATCAATAAGACATAACATTTGCATATGCCTGTAATATTACGTTAAATAAATGTCTTTTAACATGAAAAGAGACATATTAACACTGTATATCCTTTATTTTTGTAGAATTGCAATCAACATACCATATTTGTATCTTTACCTTTTACTTTTATAACAGCATATATGTTACCTACGTCCAAGACTGTGTCTTTGATGTTTTGTATTATTCTAACAGTAACAATTAAATTGTTAAGCATTTATTGTATTCTAGAAATTATACTAAGAAATTTACAGATATTGTATCATTAATTCCTTATAACAAGAATATGTGAAAACTACTGTTAATTAATATTTATGATTATAAGTCGTAATTCAAGAGTCTGAAAATTAAGTTTGAAGTAGGGGTTTCTCATTTCTGGTAACATCAGTTTGATACACTGAATGAAACACAAAAATTCTGGATTAAATATTTAAAAACAGGGAGATGTCATTCCGAGGCAAGAATAAGAGAAGCCCAACAGAAATGTAGGCAAGAACAAAAGGACTTTAGCTTAAGCCATCTGTAAATTCATGGTGACAGAGCTTCAGTTTAAATGGTCATGATGATGGGGAGCAGAAAACAAAGTCAGACTGGAGAATTTCACATGAAGCTAAGACTCAAAATACCTATACTCGGCTATACTCTCCTCCCCCCACCAACATTCACCAATTTATTTGTTCATATTCTTTACTCCCAGCAAACGGGCAGAGAACTGAAATAATCATACAGCTCATCTCAACATTCATTATTCTTTTTGGTTTTTGTTTGTTATTTTTTCTGTGGGGGGGAGTTCAAGTTTTTATTTAAATTCTAGTTACTTAATATAGGGTAATATTGGTTTCAAGAGTAGAATTTAGTGATTCATCACTTACATATAACAAGCGCCCTCCTTAATAATCATCACCCATTTAACCCATCCCCTGCCCACCTCCCCTCCACCAACCCTCAGTTTGTCCTCTATAGTTAAGAGTCTCTCATGGTTGGCCTCCCTCTCTTTTTTTTCCTCCCTTCCCTATGTTCATCTGTTTTGTTTCTTAAATTCCACATATGAGCGAAACCATACAGTATTTGTCTTTCTCTGCTTGTTTTGCTTAGCATAATACACTCTAGTTCCATCCATGTCATTGTAAATGGCAACATTTCATTCTTTTTGGTGGCTGAGTAATATTCCATTGAAAATGTTAGACTATCTCTGTGAACTAAGAGACTACAAGTTAAAATTTTTAATTTAATTTAAATTTAATTTGAAATTTTGCTAGGCACCTACCCCAAGGAAATAAAATTCCTCCATAGAATATTATATTCTCAAACCAGATTTAAAAGAGCACAAGGTAAATTTCCAATGAACATGAGTTCAAATGAATTTCAAACATTTCAAAAATTCAAAACTTCAAAAATTCAATTTTTTTCAAAATGATTAGGAAACAAGGCTTTAGACAGAATCAGAAATATAATGAATGCAAAATCAGATCTCAAATATAAGATACTGGATTATGAGAAACAATAAAAATATGAGACATATATAGATACAGCTATGTCATAACATATAAAGAAATAAAATAAATAAACACATAGAGACTATAAAGAATGGCTAACGAGATTTGAAAAGAACTAAATAGAATTTCTAAAACTGAAAATATAATGAATATTAACAATTCAATGTGAGTGTTAAATAGCAACCTATATACACCTGAACATACACTTAGTCGTTTGAAAAATAAATCTGAAGAAATTACATGGAAGGAAGCTGAATTAAAGAGATGGCATACATGAACGGAGGTTAAGAAATCTAGAAGTTAAAGTAGACAAGTCTAACTTAGAACTAAATTAGAATTCCAGGAACTTATTAATTTATTATATGGTGTGTATATATGGGGTGTGTGTGTGTGTGTGTATATATATATATATGTATACCTACATACACCATAGGCATTATTGAAGAGATAATGTCTTGCAATTTTCTAAATTATAGAAAAACACCTCAACTCTTTTGTATGCCCGTTAGTTCCCAAATATAATAAAAATAAGTTCATACTTCTACACATTGTATTCACGTTGCAAAGCATCAAAGGTTAAAGTTATTAAAAGCATCCAGAGAGAAAGACAAAAATGTCTACAAAAAAAGGTTTATTAAAAATTTTTTTAAAATGTTTTATTTATTATTGAGACAGAAACAGAGCATGAGTGGGGGAGGGTGAGAGAGAGAGGGAGACACAGAATCGGAAGCAGGCTCCAGGCTCTGAGCTGTCAGCACAGAGCCTGATGCGGGGCTCGAACCCACAAACTGTGAGATCGTGACCTGAGCCGAAGTCAGCTGCTTAACCAACTGAGCCACCAAGGCACCCCCCCCCAAAAAAAAAAGGTTTAAAGTAACTTCCCATGACATAAGTCAGTGGAACATCCAAGTTGCTAATACAAAGTTACTAACAACCTAGAAATACATACTAATAAAACTATTTTCCCCCCCACCCCCAAGAAGACGGTCAAATAAAGATACTTTAAGGCTACCAAAAAGTAAATGTTGGTTCCCAGTCGAGAATTCCCCGGTGAAATCGGAAACTGGTCTTGCCCCTTGCCCCGGAAAGTGGGTAGGGAGAGACAGAACACAGAAGCCGGCCTCCCCAGATCGGTAGGCAGCGCTTTTAACAAGCAGGTGAACTTACTTAGGAGGCTTGTCTCGCCCCGCAGCAAGATGAGTAGATCTCTGAACCTGCCGGCCCAAATCATAGAAGCTTATCTGGAGACCATGCCACCCTCCTTGTCACAACACTGCTGTCTCAAGGCTGCGTCCTTAGAGAATCGCTCCGCGCATAACGGTGGGCGGAGCATGCTTTCCAAGGACCGGGGAGGAGTAAGCCGCTTCCCCTTGCCTGGGTCCAGACGGGTCAACTGGAGGTCATACTCTCTGGGTGACCTCCTCCAACACTCCAGTCCTGGCGACTGACTGGCGGTTATGATCCTACACACCCCGATATGCCCTGAGCAGTCAGTAAGGGGTTTTATTAGCATGGAAGTGGCTCATTTGGCGCTATCTGCCTGCGTTGGAGGCGGATGCAACCGCAGTGATAGGAATACACGGCAGAGAAAACACAGATCGAGACAATGATTCCCTAAATAAGTAACAGCTTGTTTCCCACTAAGAACCCTATGATCTGAATCACTGATTTAGTAGGTTTCCCAGGCTTGGGGTTGGAGCATTCAGGACATTTACTTGTGTCTTCACGCACTTTAGTAAAGATGATATATTAGACTCATCAGGTGTGAACGCACCACATTCTGTTTGGATAACAGCACAGGTGACCTCTTGTGAGGCAGTAATCATGACCAGGGCTGTTGTATTTTGAAGGGCAGCTGTTTTCATTACAGACATTTCAGTGTTGATTAAGGACAGGCTCTGCTGGCTGTCATTTATGTTTTGCTGGGTGAATTTGGGGTGCTATTTTATCCTCCAGGCCAATGGAGGGAATAGAGATTGGGGCCAAATGATTGTACCAGTGGGAAACAGAATGTAGCATCCTGGTCTGGAAGAGAGGGAGGTTGGCAGCTTTAGGAATTTGAGCTGGTTGTGCACACCATAAATGTTGGCCAGGGAAGGCAGCACTGTCAGACATGAGGAGATGGACTGGGGGTGGAGTATGCCAGACCAGGACCCCCGTCTTCTCGCCTCTTTCATTGGTGCCTGTTTCATTTCAGGTCTAGTGTATTTCAACAGGCCTGGCTTGCAGCAAGACAATAGGAACCCAGTAGAAATTAAGTAGTCCCCCCTCACCTAGGGGTTTGAAAACTCACCCATCCCCACGGGACATTCCACTGCAAATTCCGGTAGATAATTCTTCCCAGGCCTGATGAGACTTGGTGTTCTCAGCAGCACAGTACCTTGATCCATGTTACCATGGGGCTACGGCTGTTTCTTATGATTTCCATACCTTTACATGTTGCGGGCCTCACCAGGGTTCCCCAATCTGTCTTATGGGGTAACAGGCCCTACTGGCTGATCATTCAAATTGAGAACATAAGACCCCAAGGATTAGACAGCAATAACTGACAGATAAGATGGGCTCCCTCATGTCAAGAGTGAGAAACTAAAATTTTAATCAGATCCAATGACCTTGAGGAACAAAAACCAGTCAGCACAGCCTGAGGTGACAAACTTGCACAGAACTCAGCAAAATTCACACAAAGCCCCCTGCAACACATCCTGTCATCCTTTTCAGTGGCTGCCACATCATGAAACTGCAACCAGAAGAAGTGAGCTGCCTCCTGCTTGCCACCCTGGTCCTAAAGCTTGCAGTTTGGGACTTGAATCTGACCAATCTCCACAAAGGGCCCAGAATTGGCAGGATGTGCCTATTTCACCCCGAGCTTAAAGCTTCCCCTTTGGAAAGTTCTTTCAGATTGTAGCCAAAAGTTGGGTCTCTCCCGTTTGCAAACTACATGGCAATAAAACTTTTCCTTGCCTCTGACTAAATCCTTGCATTCCAGGATGTTTTTTTGTTGATAAAATGTATTAAAGACTAGGATTGTACCTCAGCCCACCTAGCCAAGATGGTTTATGTGTTAGCAATTCAATCTGCTGCTTTAATATTCCATTCTTTCTTTCAACCAACCCTGCTGCTTTTGGGTTATGGGGGATATAGACCGTCCATTCAGCGTCATGTTCTTTTGCTCAATCTTGCACATCAGAACCTTTAAAATGTGACTCAGTCAATGTCTATTCGACAAAGGTATTTATACATGGCACTCAGTCTCTCTAATCCCCTAATGGTGATAGCCTGGCTTGCGAGGCAACAAGGGAAAGCTTCCATTAAGCCAGATGTGGTGTCCACACACACCAAGATATAATTTTGAACCATCACTTGAAGGGAGGGACCAATATAATCAACTTGCCAATCCCTCACCAGTTGGGAACTCTAGTGGATGGTCCTAGACTCCTTTAGGAGTTGCCTTGGGTGTTTAGAACACGCATATGCATGCTATTACGGCATTAAACAAATGCCTGTATTTCAAGGGCACTCTGACATCCTCGGCAATACCCCATCCCACATGAGTGCTGTGGTGACCACTTTTCTATGCATCTGATCTATCTACTGAAGGGTCAGTTGCTCGGTAGGGCTCATACCCAGACTAGGGTGTCAGCTTCTTGGTCAGCAAGGAGTAACAGCACTTTATGAGCTGAGATTGGAAAACATAACTGTCTCAGGCTCTTGCAGATGAAACTAAATGTCTTTCCATAAATCCCGACTGAACAAGGGCCCATTCATGATAGTCCACTCCTTGGCTTCCCATTGTCCAAAGCCATAGGCCTAATCTCTTGAGAGCATTTTGACAAAGGGCACAAAGGGTTAATGGCCAAGGCTCAGGAGCGATCACCAGCCAAACTGTTCAGAGTTCAGCCCCCTGCCTGCTGTGGTCCATTCCTGTTTCCATCCAGATGGTGTCAGTGTTGGGCTGAATAGTGATTACATTCCTTGTGGATGGTTTGCCCCAATTCGACCCATCTCTATAGCAGGCATCAGTGGGAATTTCCCCCACTTCCTCTCTCTAGGCCACAGAAACCCCAGAGGTAGGAGCCTTTGGAGGGTCTACGTACTCTATGAGGCCTAGTAGCACCAGCAATTCTGTGCGTGTGTGTGTGTGTGTGTGTGCACATGTTTATGCTATTGGTGATGTTTCTCTGGAAAACCCTGGACAAAGGGAGGGAGAGACATTAGTGGCTGTAGCTATGAAAGGATAGCAAGAGTGATCCTTGCGATTAAAGTATTCTGTGTCTCAACTGTGGTAATGTTCTATCCTTGTGATAAAACTGGATCTATACTTGTGATAAAATTGTATAGAATTACACACACACACACACAAATGACTATATGTAAATCTGGCGAAATTTGAATAAAGTTGATAGATGAAATTAATGTCTATTACCTGGTTTTGATACTACACTATCTTTATGCAAAATGTTATCCTTAGGGAAAATGAGTGAAGAGTACATGGGATGTCTCTGCTATTTCTTATAACTGCATTTAGTCTGTAATTATCTCCAAAAAATTTTAAGGTAATTTTTCAAAAAAATTAAATAAATTATAAAATTGATACCACATTCCAAGGTTAGATGCATGGTTATCATGACAACATGCAAAGCTCTTTGAAATCTAATTCTGTTACCTCAGCTGTCCATCCATTTCCAGATTACAAAACAGGTTTAAGCCAGGGAGTAAGGAATTGAGGCGAGAAGAGAGCTGTTGGTGAGGACTGTGGATCATTTCAGGTCCAAGATTCTCCCAAGTCACCCAAGGGAGGTGACAGATGTCTCTCTCATCTGAAGTCTGGGAAAGAAACTTCAGTGGGACCACTCACAGCACCTGATATCTGTCCATTAACAGTTATTGGGCACAAAGGGCTAGTGTCTGTCTCAGGCTTGAATCTCACATGGTAGGAATGCGTGTTTGGCTTGCTGCTCTGACAAAGGTACAGAGTAGTTTGCGGCTTTCAGGGCACTGTTCCAACATTCCTGGAGTTTGTTGGGGAAAAAGAATACCGAAGTGTTTACTATGAACACAAGATGTGAGAATGAGCAGAAGATAGCTCGCCTAACACTGAGAACTCAGTAGATAAAAGACTCCTGACCTACCAAAATATATGTGCATTTGGCTGCATCAAGGCAAATGCAGAAAAATCCCTAGGGATCAGACCATGTCCCTTAAACCCTCAGACAGTCAGTTGTAAATACTTGTCAAATCTAGATGCTAAATTATCATTCATTTTAGACTACTAAGAACTTTGTACATCCTTCCTCATGCCCCTGACCTTCCTTCCCTAAAAATACATTGTGCTTTTAAATCATTTGCCTGTTTACTCTTTGATCAGATTATCCATTCTTGCTCAGTGCTGTTCTAAATTGCAGAAAATTCCATTTCCCAAGAACTTGCCCATCTTCATATAGGCCCTGGTGTCTAATGATTGTGGTTTCACAGTGGCTATTGTTGGGAAAAGAAAAATCACACATAAAGTGTATAGTAAAAAGCACTAATATCTATTAATGGAAGGAGCCAAAAACCATTCAGCATACATAAATCCAGGCATATGACAGCTCAACAGATTTAATTGAAAGATCCAACTCAATGAGAGCCACTTTTTCTTTGGAAATTTAATAAGGTGAGTTAGTAAGAAAAGGGCTGAGTAGTATCAACATCTCCTCCTCCCAGCTCCCACACTTGGGGTAAAAGCCAACAGTACTATTTAAAAAAATAAATTTTAATAATTTTTAATAAGTTAAGTCTTTGTTTTTGAAAATATCAGATTGAAATACATTCTTGGATGTGGATACCTGCAATAAATAGAAAATAGAGATGCATAGTGCTGGAGATGTGTTGATCAACTTATCTTTAACTGTTGCCTAATATAGTAGACAAAATTTGACACACAGTTAGCATTGCTGAAAGAGCAGCCAAAGAACCAGAGACAAGGTTTGAAATAAGTAGCAAGATGGCTTAAGACATTGAATGAATTACCAAAAAATATTTACTATTTTTCTGGGATCTAACTTTACTACAGCATTGGATTCCTTTTTGGTGTATCTATCATGTTTTTTTTTTTAAATTGTCCTTAATGTTTATTCATTTTTGAGGAACAGAGACAGAGTGCAAGCAGGGGCAGGCCGGAAAGTGAGGGAGACATAGAATCCAAAGCAGGCTCCAGGCAGGCTCTGAGCTGTCAGCGTAGAGCGTGACACGGGGCTCGAACCCATGAACTGTGAGATCATGACTTGAGCCAAAGTCGGATGCTTAACCGAATGAGCCACCCAGGCACCCCGTATCTATCATTTTTTAATGTATATATTGATACCGCATTTTTAGGACTTATTCCAGGTATTACATTAAAGATGCAAAACTTACCAGAGCTGACTTGGATGGATTGACATTTTCCAGTTCAAGTCAAGCATAGAAACGTTACATCCTTTCACACACTTTACACTTCCTCAGCTACAATGTAATTGTCTTAAATATTTTCTTTTCCTACATCTAGAATCACACCAAACCATGTTACAATTTTTGCTTCCACAAACCTGGAGGCACTCCAAAGAGAAGGGCTTAGAGCTGGATCTAAGGCATGAAAACCTGAGCATTTTCTCCAAATGGCATGGACTGAGGAGAATGTCTGGACTGAGGACATTCAGATACAGGAAGCCTCAATAATAATTGAAATAGAACTTCTACCTTACTGTTCCGCTTTGTGGTCAGATTAATCGAGAATTTTATTTATAAAAAAAATGTGACTTCTATTGTACCTTACTGGGATTGCAAATTCATATTCAGAATTAAGTTCATAATGCTAACACTACTTTTAAAAAATATGTTAAATACTTTACAGATGTTATGTAATTTTAATGATTTTGTAGAACCATTGGTTGGCTTCTATAGTGTCTGCATAGCTCATAATGCCCTCCACGCATCCCCTACTACGTCCCTGACCCCACAGAAGGCTTACTAGTCATTTTCTATAATGTGATTTTTACCACCCTCCCAGACAGTGGTCCTCAACCTTAGCTATTGATGAGAATCACCTGAGGAACTTAAAAATGCTGACGCCTTAGCACCAACCCACAGAGATTCAAACTTAATTGGACAAAGTATTTCTACAACTCCCTAGGTGCATCTAATGTACTGCCAAGATACCTTACTTGTATGTGCTATGACTTGAGGAAATCAAAATTCTCAGGGAATCTGACTTAGAATAAGGGAAAGAAAATGGTTGGCTCACTTCGGTGGGTTAGATCTTACGCCCCTGAATAATGGGAGGATCAAGAGGTGAACAAGAGAAACAAAATATGTCCACAATGAGAAGAAAAAGAAAACCGTCACTGAGAGGAACAGAGGGGTGAGAGTAGTAGAGGGACCCTGGTCCCTGGGGACAGGCTGCAATCCTCTCTTGTGATTCCATGTGTACCCCTCTGTCTTTATGAAAAATTACTTTGATCCTTTAACTATTTGCAATAATCAAATTTTGTTACCCCAACCAAAGGAGTCCTAACTGATTCGATGGTTCAACTCAAAACCTCCTGCTCATTAACCTATAAATACAAACGATGCTGCCGCTACAAATGTCACTCATTGCCCAATGGAATCCTTTGGCATTTAAACATTTATGCTCTGTGTTTGAATCAATTTAGGCCAAATTTTACCCGAGATATACAGATGCTAGGTCATAAGAATTGGATATTACAACTAATACTCAAAAGTCCCAACATAGTAGAAATTTATTGTTGATAATAACTCTTTTGTGATTAAACACGCTACTTACCTTAAAAATAAAGTTGGTAAGCATTGGAAGACAAGTAATCCGATTGAAATACATGAAAATAACATGAAAAGAATACCTGGTATCATATTTTACCTAGAGGAAGATGTATCCATCCCTCTTCTCAATCCCTACACAAAATGTTGTTTGACTCACAAAACATGACCTACTCTCTAGAAGATAAATGGACAAGATGGGTCACTGTTCCCACTTCAGGGGAAGGGGTCTAAGTCAGTACCCTCTTCATATCTGTTGCATGTCCATAACACATTACAAGATGCTCAATGAATCTTTTCTTGCTGAAAGTAAAATTTCCTATTTCAACAAAAGTATAAGCTCCTCTGGGATAACAGTTAAGTTTTTCACTTCAGTCATTACAACATCTAGCACAGTGCTTTGTGCAGAATAGAGGCTTTATTAATGAATCTGTTTAAATGGATGGGTGAGAATCAGTTCAGCTTTTATATACCAGTTGTACATATTAAAGACAAATTTTAGCACCAAGCCTACACATGAGAAAACGTGATATTTTTACAATGCCATATACAATAACGTTTGGATTCTATTAACATCTCTACTTCCCATATTGTAAAAATGCAATCCATATAACTTTTATTTGTAATTGACTCTCCTCTAGTAATAAATAGGTTTTGTTCATATTGTAAGTTTGCTAGTCCCAATAAGAACACATGGGGGAAAACCTTAAATCATTACCCAATTCCACTGACATCCAAAGACTGTATGATGCTCTAGTACAAGTCTTACTGACATAAACATATGAAGACAGAAGACAAAAATGTGTTGGTAATGGTCACATACACATTTTCAGTTTTTATTAGGGAAAATCATGTTTTGTTAGTTCAGTGAAATAATTTTTTTTGACAGAAAAAAATCCATTTTTCCATTCTCTTGGGAATGTTTAGAATATTCACAGAGATAGTAACCCAATATTTCTTCAAACGCAGCATTTTGGATGATTAAAATGTGTATATATTATTAAAAGATATTGGAGTTTCAAAGTTTCTAAAGGCATTTTTTCCAATGATAGAGATCGAAAGCAAAACACTAAGAGTTACAAATCTACACTCTTATAGATATGGGAATAATATATTTTGTTCCATCAACATGTCTACTTTACATTATTCAGCACAAAGCTTTGTGAAATAAGAATCATGGGAATATAAGAATATAAAGGAAAAGGGTACAAATAACAGCTTCATAAACTGAGAAATGTACATAAATAAATCATGTATATGTGGGCAGTTTGCTTAGCTGGCAAGAAACAAAATATGGAAAATCTGCTTGTTAAACAATAACTACAGAGTGTGCTTTTATGATGTTTTTCACCACAGTAATTCATATTAGAGATAGAAGCAGTTGCATGTTAAATAAAATCATTGAGCATTGTTCCCCTCGCATTGCAAAGAGCTGACTTATGTTGTTTTTAGATGCCTCCCATTAGAAAGTAAATATTCCTTCAATGCTATGCATTTCACAAAATTTAATAAAGACGAACTGTAAATAAAGTCACAGGGAGATTTCAGACAGTTTTATTAGGAGATTGTTGAAAAGAAAAAAAGAAAATTAAATACAATAACAGTAAACGTGGTTCTCACATTGAAACCAGGCTCAAAGAACTAGGCTACCATAGAAAAATTTCCAATTCTTGCATTATGATGTAAAAACAGATTTTTGTACAGATTTTGTACAACAAAATTCGTAATAACCTTTTATCATTTTTAGAAAACTTTAAATATATAGATAAAAATAGACAATTTTCATAGTTCCTACATGAAGATGAGTGTTCTGTTCCAAGGGCTTGCATAGAGCGCAAATGTGGTTATAATATAGAACAACTAGACATTAATATTTTTAGGATTACAAAAGCATGGAAAGCATAAAATGGGCACAATTTTACTTGTTTATACCAAAAAAACCCCAAAACAAATGAATTTCAAACCAACCTGTATAACTAAAAAAGGAAAAAAAAACTTAAGTTACAGACTTAAAATAACATTTCATGAATTGCAATATTTACAACATGTTAGTAAGATTCTCTCTTAACATACAGCTGATAGCTTCTTTCTTTAATCCTTGCTAAAATACCTTTTACATCAAACCAAACACTAAAGCATTCTCAAAAGTCTTGAAAGGATGCATTTTAAAACTACTTAACCTACTTACCAGGTGACTCTATGCAAGGAGCAGAGCAATGGCTGATTCTAGGAGTTAGGTTCAGTTGTGGGCTTTTTAAAAAATCTCTTAAAAAATGTATGATTCAAAAGCTTGCCACAAGTCCATCCAATTGTAAATGTTGTAATCCTTTAAAGACTGCATACAGGGAAAAGCAAGAAATACAAACAAGGAATAGAATCTCTTGTGCTCCAACAACAAAAGATGGTTATGGAAGAACTATGCATAGGAAACCAAGTTTCTACAGAGCATTTACTAACAATATTTTAAATAAAAATATTGCTCCCTTTCAAGCAAGCTAAAATAGGAACTGTATATATAACTTTATTATTGTATTAAAAAATGGACTTAGCTGGTTAATAGTGAACTACACAAAGGAAATATGTCCAGTATTGCAAGGAAGACCTACAAACTATAGAAGCTTAGTGCCAGAGTATCTATGGTGTTAATTTCTTTTCTTAACCGAATAATTAATACCCAATCAGAACTATCTTTAAACATGTTTAAGCTAGTTTTCTTGGACATTTAGGATTTTGCTATTTATGGTAATAAATAATGTTATGATCATAAAATTTTAAGATGACAGCAAAATCATAAAATGTACAGCGACTGTACTGATTCATAGTATCAGTCTTGAAAGGTGTAACTCCAGACTAGTAAAAACAAAAAGAAGGTAACTTCAGTGTGTAATAAGCACTGTTTGCAGCTTTACTTCCAGTTATCTGCACAAAAGTGAAAACACATACTGTAACTTTCAAAAAGACAGTGAAAATAACACATAGGCACCCTTCCCTTGACCAGGGGGGGAAGCACAACACATTTTAACTTTATCACTCAGCGCTACATGGTATTGGACTGATACATCAAGGGTTTGTTAGGTTTTGTTTTTTAGCAACATTAACATAATATGACATTAACATATAAAAATATTTCTGGTGTTTTGATTTACTGTTCAGCCACAATCCATTCTCAATAGTGCAGTTTGGGGCACTAACTAGGGTTCAATATACAAATAAAGGTGGCTGACACAGAGTTCTGATGTCACCAGATGCTTAAGATCTCATTCATTAATACTGTGACTCCAGACAAATATTTACATGCCTGCATGCGTTAAAACCAGAAAGGTGTCTTTCTGACTAACAGGGTGACAAAACATATTTTCTAAAATTCTCATTTTCCTAAACTCTAGTATACTACTGCATACATAATACCTTCCTTGTATGTTTTATGTTTATATACTGTACATGTGACCAACAATTTGAATAAGAAGCATCATTATTATTTTAAACCCTATATACCACTACCAGTTTGGAATGAAAACATGTTACTTTTTTTTTTAAGAAAAAAGACCTTCGGTGAAACCTTTTGGCTTATATTCAATGCTTCTTTTCAGATATGCAAAATGTTATTTCACTGGGTTGTTGTCAACATCCATTTGTTGGTCTTTTGGAAGTATGTGAAAAAAATCTTCAGGAGAAAACCCACACTTAGTTTAAAATCAAATGTAATAGAATATTACTCTTTGATTTATTGATTTTTTTTTTAGGAATCCTCTATGCCCCCTATAAGTTCATTTCCAAGTGTTCTTGCTGGTTTCTGGAGGACATAATTCTGTAAGTCTGGGTGACCACTGCTACAAGAGTCTCTCGATGTGCTCAGATACAGAATTTTCAGAGGAAGAAAATGGTTCATTCCATTAAAAAAAAAAAAAAGCTAGGTCTTACTCAGACCTGTCTTTAACTCAGTATACAAGTGTCCAGCAGCAAAGTTGCAGTTATTAACTGTAAGAAGTTGATACTTGTACATTTACAAACATTCTCAGGTCTCTGGTATGAACCACAGGTGAAAATCAATGAAGGAAACTTTTTTTTTGTAGAATACTTAAACTTTTAAAGAACATTAATACACAAAATTGAGGAAGTTCCCATAAAAGGACTTTATTTTTTTCCGAACTTTCAAATGATGAATGTCTGCAAAATTCTTTACTATAACATGGAATTTCTTCAACAGGAAAGATTCAGTACATGACAGTAGTTTTCAAATACAGTCTTCCATCTAAAAATGAACAATAAAAAATAATTAATTACATGACATTTGGGAGACAAATGTGAATATAAAAACTAAGTAGCCTGCTATAAAATTTGTGTATCAGATTCGATCTTCATTTGTTTAGGAAGTAACATTTTTTTTCACATATTCTCAATGTTAATATCATAATTACATTGAGTTTATGTGATCAAAAAGAATATAGAATTTCTACTTCTCATAAATATATATTTGGTATTTTGATATCAGTTCCAGAGCACTCAGAAAATAGAAAAGGGTGTGTGTGTGTGTGTGTGTGTGTGTGTGTGTTACTGATATGCAAAGCTAGTTGATTTCTGTTGAATGACAATTACTTCTTCCAAGCTTGCAGAACCAAATTTTCTCTGAATGCACTCAGGTGTATCTCCATCAAGAAAAACTAAGCTCCCATCATACTCCTTAGCAATGTTGTTAAATATACCATGTAATGTAACTATTTTGCACATTTTGTTGCTATTTATATGAAAGCCACCTAGGTTATTTCATCACTATCAATGAGCTATATATATATATATATATATATATATATATATATAGTCCTTCCTCCTTGAAGTGAAATTAACTAAACAATTAAATGTTAAGAAAGAAATATATTACTCAACTTTTATCAACTGAGAAACTCACAGTCATGTGAAAAAGGGAAGCAAGTCGAATATTGGACACATTCCATAAACACATTTGAATGAAGCAGAAATTAAGAAATGGAAAATTAAAAATCCATAGGAAAAACAAAACAAAATGTAAACTTATTTCTCAACTGTAACACCCTCTAAACTCCCAACATTGTGGTGTGGACTAAACTTTGGATATATAGTGAAAACTTGGATTGCAAGTAACCTGCTTTGTGAGTGTTCTGCAAGATGAGCAAACATTTCTAATAAAATTTAACTTGATAAATGAGTGATGTCTTACAATACCAGTAGTACATAAAGTACATGACACTGAATGTCACGTGATCACAAATGAGGCAATGGTTCTTGAAATTCGCTTTGATTTATGAGTGCTTTGGATTACAAATATGGTTCCAGCATGAATTACGCTCACAAACCAAGGTTTTACTGTATTTGTAGAAAATATATCTAAATTCCAAGTTATAAGACCTACAGTAGAAGGAAATCAGAAAAAAAAATTTTCCAAACATTTTTAAAAATGCATATTGCCATGTAAATGTTTGCAAAATGACTGGTAGATTCAAAAGTTAAAATATAAGGAAACAGAAATAACCTAGAGTAAATCCAGGAAATAGAAATATATACTTCAAATATTTGCAGATCTTCATCTTTAACATTAAGCTAATTGCACTGTCTCACATAATCTGTAGTAGACATAGTAATTAGTAAGGAACTTAAAACCAATGTTAAACCATTTTTTTACTTAGAAATATTGGTGTGCCCCAATTTTTACATTCCTATTATGTTTTATTTTAGCCTAAATTGTATAGTTGTATCTCTCAGATGTCACAGACTCTGTTTTGTTCATTGATACATCCCAATAACCTAGCACATGTTCAATAAATGTGTGGAATGAATGAATGAATCAGAGACAGGTTTTGTGAGATTTATACAAAATAAATATTGAAATAAATAAATAACATAAATATAAATATATATTTAATTTAACTTCTTATATTGTCATAATCCAAAATCCACCATTTGCCTTTAGCCACATGGAAAGGAACGTCCATAAGACCAGTCTCATACTGGCTAATTTCTTTTCTTTTTTTAAAATGTTTATTTGTTTGTTTGTTTATTTATTTATTTATTTATTTAGAGAGAGAGTGTGTGTGTGTACACATTCACACCCAAGCAAGCCAAGGAGGGGCAGAGAGAGGGAAAGTGAATCCCAAGCAGGCTCCATGCTGTCAGCACAGAGCCCAAAGTGGGGTTCAGTCACACAAACCATGAGATCATGACCTGAACCCAAATCAAGAGTTGGACACTTAAACTGACTGAGTTACCCAGGCGCCCCCATACTGGCTAATTTCCAATAAGGTGTATCAAGTATTGGTTGCCTCTGTAAAATTAATCCAGTTCAACTCTAATAATAACATTTCCTTGAAAGTCTCTAAATATCCTTAGCTTTCCAGTTCAATAATCATGTATCAGTATATTTTAATAAATGAAACGTCTAATAAAGACAATGGATATCTGCTTTCCATAAGTAGCATACATTTTTATATATAGTATAACCTGAGATTCACCAATGCAAATGTATTATTAATCCAACTGAACTCTATTTTTTTAACAATGACTTAAAAGCATACAAAACCACTCTGGATAATCATCCTAGATATGTTGTCTAAAAACATGTTACCTCCTGGCCTGTAATGATAATCTTTCATTAATAGTAAATATTACTATAACTCAGAAATAGCTGTTACACTATTCAGTAAATATAGGAATTTCCTAAATCAAGTATTAATCAAATACCAATATCAAAGCCATAACACTTTTGATGAAAATTTCTTTCTAAGTAAGGATATGACACTACCATATTAATATATTATAAAATATTTATTGTTTTTGCATAGAACATGATCTGATTTCTTCTGTTAGGCTTGATAACACCCACTTGGGAGACAAAACTGATTTTTCTCACTTATATCATATATAAATACACTATGTATATAGACACTGTGTATATATAGACATATATATAGACACATATATATATATAGTTTCAGTTTAGCAGGAGTTTCAATATTCACTTTGTAAATAAACCTAATAAACTTGGTGTTATAAAATAAGCTAAAAATTAAGCCTTTTGTATATTTAGTACAATGCAGCTAAAAATTGGACCTTTTAAAAGATAACTTTGATCCTAATGATTTTTTTTACTACATAAAGCAACATACATTTTATAAAAATCTAGTAATAAATGTTTCAGAAGCAACCGAAAATGTAGAGGACTAATATTTTTACCAAAGTTTCTATTTCTTAGCCTTTAATTACTTTATCCCTACTTCTTTCTCCTTTTAACTATCTCATCATTTCTGCTATGTGGTCAATTATGTTGAGAGTATCATTCCATTCTTACTTCTAAAAAAAAAAAAAAAGCTCACAATATTTCCCAGCATTCCAACATTAGATAGTTGGACAAGAGACATCCTCAACTTACTCCAAATTCAAGTATCTAGTATTTTCCTCTCTAATCTTATCTGGTACATTCTCCCCTCACTCCATGACCCTGACTCTCCTTTGCATTCTATGACACATCAAGCTCTGTGTTATGTTGGAGTATTCAGGCCTGTTCTTCCTTTCAGAAACCTAGACGATAAGTACTTCCTCCTTGCCTGTTTCCTTTCCGTCTCTCCTCTATGGAACTTCTCTATATAGAGAACTCCTATTTATTCTCCAGTACAAATATCCTAGGAATTAAATCCATAAAACTTGTCTCACTTTGAAGTCACATTCGGAAGCCTGCTATATGGTGAGAACCACACAAGCAGCAGCTATATCTCTTCCCATCAGCATTAGAATGATAGTGTTTAGCATGATGGTTGCCTTAAACATTTAATGCAATCCCAAATGTTAAACTTTTGGAGAAATGAATTAATATGCTTACATAACAAAAATAATTATTTTTGGGATGCTAGAAATTTATTTTTTTTATTTTTTTAAAGTAGGTCCATGCCCCATGTGGGGCTTGAACATATGACCCCAGGATCAAGACGTGGATGCTGTACTAACTGAGCCAGCCAGGTGCCCTCAAGCTGAAAATTTTAAAGGTCTATCTGAAACTAAATTTTATTCATTTTTATCTCTTTAAACTTTCTTTTTAAGTTTATTTATTTATTTTGAGAGAGAGAAAGCACAGGTGCAAGCAGGGGAGAGAGAGAGAGAGAGAGAGAAAGAGAGAGAGAGAGAGAGAGAAAGAGAGAGAGGGAATCCCAAGCAGGCTCCACACTGTCAGCACAGAGCCCGATGCAGAATTTGATCCAATGGACTGTGAGATCATAACCTGAGCTGAGATCAAGAGCTGGACACTTAACCGACTGAGCCACCCAGGAGTCCCTGAAACTAAATTTTAAGATTAAACTATATTTATTTAAAAGCATAAAAGAAATAATTATTTTCTAAGCATCTTTACCATAGATCATACACAAAGTACATTTATAAAAATTATATCCATTATATTTATGTGTTCAGTATCTGATCTACTATAATTCCACTTTTAATAAATGTCTCCTTGCATTTTTGACTACTGTTCCTAACAGATGGACAAATGCATCAAGCATTAAAGATGCCAGCTATAAAATAGATCCCACCTGCTACACTTAAGGCATTTCCATGATTAAATAATACTTAGGCCTCAGAGATTATCTGCCTTAGAATTAACTGGAAGCAGATATACACCAGGCATAGACAGACCCTGGAGAGTAACTCACTCTCCTTTCGACTGCAAAGCCTAACTTTCAAATCAAGTCTACTTTCTGATTTTGTCATATTTATTGAAACATACTTATGGATAATTCAAAGTCTGTAAGGAAAAAAAAGTTTTAACTAATTTTATATTGTTCCAGAGAAGTTAAACTGGTCCGCAATCCACAGTCAACAGCCCCACGTGTATGTACCCAGAGAGCTAACAACAGGCCTCTGAATTATGGGACCCCAAGTCTATCTCAGCCTTTTGATAACAAACCACCTGAGTGAAAGTAGAATGGTAAGGGTGCTAGGAAAGATAGATGGGCCCATAATTCAAACTGAGATATGTTTTTATGTTATATAATAATGGTCTCAATACTCCCCTTCCTTGAGTCTTCAAACAGCAGGCAAAGCCATGGGGCCATAGAGTAGGCCCTACAAAAACGAGCTACAGAATGAAGGTCATTACAATCGCTGGAGTATTTCCACGGCTAAGACTTCACTATTCAGAGGTGTGTGGTTTAATCTGCAAACTCAGAGGTCTAATTTATATATTTTGTTTTAAGGGCTGCCCTTTGTGCATTATACTCACCTTCTAACTAGAGAATCTCACACCTATCCGCCCTTTCTCAGATTGTATTTATTGATTTCTACACATGTTGACCACAGAAAGATACATTTTCTGTTTCTTCCTGATGCTGCACCAGGTTTACCAAACAACTATTCCTTGATGTCTCAAATGGATGAGAGCTTTTCTTTAAGATCAAGTAAACTAGCAATAAAGGAAATGATGATTATTATTAGTATAGTTAATATTTTCTGAGCACTTGTGTTCAAGGCACTTACAGATTTTAACTCTAAACTTCCCAACAACTGAACATAATAGTTCTTCCTAGTGCCTTTTAAAAGTAGGCTATTAAGCTTGAAAAACTTGTCTCTTGCACATTTTCACAGAGCTTGCAAGTAAAAGAGCAGTGATTTGATATTTGTGTGAATCCAAATTTCACGTCCATTCCACTATGTCACTTTCCTTTAATAAGCAATTGGATCCTCACTGGAGAAAATATAATGTATCTGACTTGCAGAGGTAACAGACTGAATTTTGATACCATCTGCCTTACAGCCTTGCAGATCTATTACTCGCTGTATTCCCCAAGACAGGGTCTTTCTCTTAGTATGCAGAATTTCAACCAAATAAATTGAAATGAGAACTAGAATTCTGATGGTTTGATTTCAAAAAAAAAAATCTTCCTTTAACACTATGATTATTTGCTTTTGTATGGGAGTTTGATATGACAGAAAAATCATCACGCTACACTTTGTGCATGGGAGTACTTAATTAAAAAGTCTGTTCTAATTAAGAGCATTGGGGAGTAGGGAGTGAATGAAACTATTTAAATTACAAATTCCTAATAGTTCCAAAGTTCATTGTGATTTGATGCCTATAGCTATAATTTGGTGTATAAGAAATTATCTAGATCATAGAATAGTTTACTGAGGGTGTAAACTTTTGTATGATATTTATAGTTATGATGAAGATTTTGATCTATAGATAATGAGTTACATTTTTAAAAATTCCTTGTCATTTTTAAATTACAAGGATCTCAGGTTTTAATATTAAAGTTGAAGCCATCAGATCAGATCATCAAGCATATAGTATATACCATTAAGTGTATTATTTGCTGTGGCTAAGGAGGAAAAAATAGAGGATCTGTCACAAAATTTCCATTTTGGTTTTGTTCATGTATTAATTTTTCTATTTTGATATAATGTTTTTGCAGGTATTATTACATGTAGTTATTGGAAATGTCTAATGCATATAGACAGATATAGAATTTAGCTTTATTTCTATATGTATTCTAAAACTAGAGTATCAAATAGCTTGATTATTTATTTTTAAAACTAACAAAACTTGGGGCTCCTGGGTGGCTCGGTGGGTTGAGCATCTGACTTCATCTCAGGTCATGATCTCACAGTTTGGGGGTTCGAGCCCCATGTCGAGCTCTGTGCTGACGGCTCAGAGCCTGGAGCCTGGTTCTGATTCTGTGTCTCCCTCTCTCTGCTCCTCTCCTGCTGGTGCTCTGTTTCTCTGTCTCTCAAAAAGAAACATTGAAAAAATTAAAAAAAAAAACTAACAAAACTTGTTCAATAACAATGATATTATATAATAAGATTTTATATTAGAAGACAGCATACAAATTGCAACAATTTCAAATTGCTTAGTTGGGTGACACCAGAAATCCAATTCTTTCATTGTATGAAAACTACATGAAATCATTAACAATGGAGTCTGTTAGTGAAAGAGATTGCATAATGTGCAAATAGATATATATTCCAGTTTTGAATAGAACTCCCTTGCAAACATCCACAAGGATCTCTTACATGTTTTTGTTTTGTTTTGTTTTTGGTTTTTTTTTTTTTTTTTTTGCACGAAGGGCTTAATAAATGACACTTCCTGTTAGGAAGTAGCTTTATTAAAAATGGCATCTATTTTTTCAAAACTTATATCCAGAGACCTGTAATCTAACAAAATTTGCTGTTTTCACAAAATATGCATGTACACATATCTCACTACTCTGGAGCTGAGGAAAATATTAACAGAAGGCAAACATATAAGATCATGTATCCAGAAGCTTTAATATTTACTTAAAGACTATTAGGTTAATATTAGCCCTGAGTTTCTCTCAACATCATGTCTTAATCATGCGAAGTAAGAGAAACCAAAACAAGTGATGAAAACAAATGTTAATGATTCATGTGATATTTGATAAGACAACGAGAGGAAGTCAAAATAAAAGCAAACAAACAGGAACAGATGGGAAGGATCTTTGTCAAGTCATAACCCCTCTTCTAAAACCCCCAAAGGAAGAAGCTAATTAAAGAAAATATTGTTTCTTGCTTTTTTTTATAACTTTATATTTAGAGTAAGAACATTCTGCGACTGCTAAAGCAAAGAAGCAGAGACACAAAGTCTACATTTAACTTGAGAAATATTTTAAGAGAGATTGATGTTCAGCACAGGCCCTTTTATGAGAGGATTCTAAGTAAATACCATTTCTTCTCATGAAATTCAGTTAATAATCATTTCCAGAAGTTATACTGAAGGTTGTGGTCAAATATAACCGAAAAGTAAAAACTGAAAAAGTTACAACAGATTTTGAATTTTATGTAACTCAAGGTTATGGCTGCAGAACGTGAGGCCCACAGAGTTGGGTCAAAGTGAGAGAGAACTAGACCTCAGATCCCTTTGGGATGCTTTCTGCACAAGTACCCGGTGCTATTCTAGAGAGTGGGCATGGGCTGTGTATATAAGAGCACTGCAACAAGGGTATTCTGTTTATACAAGCCAAATATACTAGTACAAGCCATAGGTGATATGTTACCTAATGGAACAATATGACCCAGCTCATTTGAAGTCAGAGCAGATAATATCATGTTTATTACAAGACTAGTATGAAGTAAAGCTATTGATTGTGGTTAATAGTGATGACAAGGGGCGCCTGGGTGGCTCAGTTGGTTAAAAGTCTGGCTTCAGTTCAAGTCATGATCTTGGGGTTTGTGAGCTCCAGCCACACATTGGGCTCTCTGCTCTCAGCACAGAGTCTGCTTGGGATCCTCTGTCTCCCTCTCTCTCTTTCTCTCTCTTTCAAAAATAAATAACATTAAAAAAATGGTGACAACAAAAAAAGTACAATCAAAAACTGCTTTTATATATTTCTCAGTTCCCTTTAAAGAAGAAAGTAAAGGACAGAACCCAGTCTAGTTAAAAACATGTTCTGGGGCACCTGGGTGACTCAGTTGGTTAAGCCTCCGACTTTGGCTCAGGTCATGATCTCACGGTCTGTGAGTTTGACCCCCTCGAAGGGCTCTGTGCCAGCAGCTCAGAGCCTGGAGCCTGCTTCAGATTCTGTGTCTCCCCCTCTCTCTGCCCCTCCCATGCTCATGCTCTGTCTCTCTCTGTCTCTCAGGAATAAATAAACATCAAAAAATTACAGAAATATGTTCTTTTTTTAATTTTTTTTATTTTGACATTTATTTATTTTTGAGAGACAGAGCGTGAACAGGAGAGGGGCAGAGAGAGAAAGAGACACAGAATCTGAAGCAGGCTCCAGGCTCTGAGCTAGCGGTCAGCACAGAGCCTGATGCGGGGCTTAAACCCACGAACCGTGAGATCATGAACTGAACTGAAATCAGACGCTCAACCGACTGAGCCACGCAGGCGCCACTAAAGAAATATGTTCTTAGAGGATCATCTACAGCTATAATATATATTGAAAGGTAACTAAGCTTTATCAAAGACAATAAAAGTGAAACTCTGTCCATTTGTTGTGAAAGAACTTTGTATCAGACATTACGTAAGCACAAGAATCTAGGAGAGACCCAAACTTTGACAATTCAACCATTGAAAGCATGTGGAACTGGACTGTAGGTTTTGTGTGGCTAGAAAGGATCATCATTGGGCAAGCTGGTCTAATCACAACATCCTTTCTAAATAGGATGCTAAATAGACAAACCAGTAGAAAAGCGGGGCTGAAAATGTGCAGGGAAGGCATCTGAAGATCCAAAGATAACTATGGTTTTAATCTCAGCTGGCTTGGAGTTATTTAGTCAACTCCAGCCATAGGCAAAATACTTTCCCAAATGGCTAGATCAGCTTAAAATATCTCATTTCCTCTGAGAAGTGACATTCTTGCTGTCAGTATCTTAAAGTAAAGTCTCTTTGGCTGAATTTTAGGCTCAATGATGATGTTGATGTTCTCTGTGGACAAAGAGGAATTAGCTACCAAATATTAAGATAATCCTGTTTTACTGGATCCTAAAGATCTTTTATTCCGTAACTAAAGAATCTTCCCCAGTTGTGTAGAAATCGGACCCTGTGGTTCTATTAACTGATATCTATGTAGGAACTCAATGTTCTTAAAACCATACCTCCATGACCACAACCAAACAAAAGTGATTAAAAAATCAGCATCACCAACTGTCAACTGTTTATCTATGTAATAGGGAACAGGCAATTCTATAATAATGTTAGGAAATTAGCCCTCTGACAAAATGTTTTAATCATGAATAATCAGCCTATACTCGTGGAGAGGGTTTGGATCCCATATATTATATTACTAGAACCTAAGTGCTGTTACAACTGCATGTCATAGGATTCAAACATTGTCCCCTCAAACTGGTTTTACTATGCCAACACTTAAAAGCTTCACTATCCTAGGGGCACTTGGGTGACTCAATGATTTAAGCATCAGACTCTTGATTTCAGCTCAGGTCAAGATCTCATGGCTCATGAGCTCAAGCCCCACAGTCCATGAGCTCAAGCCTTGTGTCAGCCTCTGTGCTGACAGTGTGGGGTCTGTCTGGGATTCTCTCTCCCCCTCTCTCTCTCTCTGCCCCTCTCCCGCTAGCACTCTCTCTCTCTCTTTCAAAATAAATAAACTTTTAGAAAAAAATTTAAAAAACATCACTATCCTATAGAAATTGATTAAAGTTTGGCTATAATATCCTTAAGAGCAGATAACATATCATATGATGTTGTGTATTTTTAGTACCTTGAACATTGCCTGGAACCTGCTAAGTGCTCAATAAAAATATTTGGAAGGAACTATCAAATTAAGATTACAAAAATGAGGGGAAGATGGATATCATGTGCACCTGAATGTATACCTTGAAAAAAATACAGTCTTATGTGGGTGGTACACTGATTTAGAATATATGACTGGGCCTAATTATGAGGAACTATCAGATGCAAAATGATAAACGTTCTATTAAGGCTGTATTCTTCCAAATGTCAATTTTATAAATTTTTTAAAGTCCAAGGAAGATCTCAAGATCAAGGAGACTAAAGAGAAATGACAACTAAATATAATATGTGATACTAATTTGGATTCAGTAATGCTATAAAAATGCTATAAGGACATGATTGGGTCAAATCACAAAAAGAATTTCAATGTCAGATCAAATAAGAGTATTGTGTCAATGAAGTATTTACTGGTATGATAATTATACTGTGTTTATGTATAAGAGAACACCCTTATTTTTAGGAAATACTTCTTATGTATGGGTAAATATAGCATGTAAAGGGCCATGATTTTTAGAACTTATTCTCAAATACTTCAGAAAATACTCTGCAGATAGAAATAATTATAAAGCATATGGGAGCAAAGTATTAAAAATAGATTAATCTTGGTAAAGGACATATGAGAGTTTTAATAATTTTTTAAAATTTGTAAGTATGGTTTTCTTTCAAATACAAGTTAAAAAATAAAATAGTTTGCAAAATTGATACAAAGTTTTAATACCTCACCAATATCAGCTATTTATTAATAACTCATTGAGGATATATACTCTCCACTATCCACACATACTACTTTACTGATTATGTAGATAATATTCTCATAGTAAATATTTTCTGCTTAACAACAAGGCTTTTGAGAAGTCCTATTCAAGTATTAGATAGTAAGATGATGCTTAGTGATTTTCTTAATAGAGTTCCCCTTAAGACCAGATTCAGTTTCATGGAACTTACTGGACTGAGGGTGTGGACATAAGCCGGATTCTGGTCTATTGGTCCATTATGCTTTAATGGGAAATTTACAATTGTAAAGTTTATGAAGTCTGCTTAACTGTATTACCTGTTAGTTAGTGAGGACTATGTATGCTAGTGTGTGCTTGTTGGCATAAGGAAATTACTGTTCTGATTAACTGTGCTTGAAACGCAGTTTATCTTTGAAAAGTTTATCAAAAACAAACAAAAAAGTAGAACACAAGCGTCTTTAAAGTTTTGTTTTGTTTCTGTAAACAAAGAAAACTTGCATCACTGGTAGGTCTACTTTGGTAAAGTATTTATGTGTGCGTGTGTGTGTTCTAATTAAGCATTCATTAGTAAGAAGTGGGAAACCATCAGAGTGGTTAATGTGCCGGCAAGTGAGAATGGGGTGCTTGGTACTTAGGCTACCTTGTCCTGATTGGAAGGTGAGACCTCCCAACTTCAGCAAAGTAAAGCACAGTAAAAATATCTCATTACTTTCTCCATCCTTCTTTTCACTTCTGGAATAAAGAAGACTAAGACACAAGATTGTAAGGAAATAATCATTCAAGGGCATATGTGAACCTGAAGGATGAATAGATAAATTATCTACTATGCTTAATTAAAACAGAAAGTAGAAAAAAAATAGTGATGCCTTATTTGATAAAACAAAATACTGCAGGAAAGGGAAATGGATTTTTAAACCAATCATTTGTATCCTTCAGAATTGCAAAACACAGTCAAAATCCTCAGTGAATAAATTGTTTTCAGAATAAACTTATGTGTTATCTCTGGGGGGGAAAAAACAAAGGTGACAATTAGAAGAGCTTTTGCAGAGCCTAGTGATTTTAAGCGTGGAGGGAAAAATCATCTTTCCTTTAAAAGTTTAACAGCCACTATTCCTTTTGATTTTCTCTAGCATGACTAAATGAGCTATTTTAATAAAATTATATTTGTTTAGGGAAGCACCTGTAAGTGAATTAAGTTCTAACTCTCTAGAGCTTTATTTAACACATTTATACAATGCTGAACCAGAATATTGGTCTAGTGCTAAACTTGACAAATGACAAACTTCCATGAGAAAATCTCAATTTTTTAAGTAAATATGAGAACTGTTTTAACTAAGGAAATGACACTTTTGTGGAGAACAGCTTTTCTTTATATCTTATCTAATAGAACCATCAACTGTTGTTTAGACAGTAGGTGGGTAAGAATAGTAACATGTTATACAAGAATTATTAAATAATCTAAACTACAAAATTAACCCACAAGGAATCAACCCAGAGAAATGTAAAGTTATATTAAAGAGACAGACTAACAGACAAGAAAATGTGTTGCCAGAATGATCATATCTAAAAAAAGAATATGAGAATTGATAGAGTGTTTAAAAATGTAGCCCAGAGAAAGCAGTTAATCTGGCAAGTTTTACAAATGCCCATGAAAGCACAAACAGGGATGAAGTTCCCTTCAAACACTGATGTACACATCTGGTCTACCTTTAGATATATTCTTGAGTCCATAAAATATTTGATTATGTAATACTACTTGTTCTAATCCCAATCTTGCCAGATAATTGGGTGATTTTATTTTCTATATAGTCACTTTGGTAGAAATTTGTTAAGATGGCCAATAATGCTCCCTGCTTCCTGATATTCACATACTTGTGTGGTCCCCATCTCAAAGCTTTAAGTGTGGGCTGTATCTAGGGACTTGCTTCTTATGAAGAGAATATGGCAAAAGTAAAGTCACTTCCAAGATTAGGTTATAAAAATCGGACTTTCATCCTGCTGGCAGACACGTTCTCTCTGGATCTTCTCACTTGCTTGATCTGCTGAAGCAGGTTGTCATGTACTGAATTGCCCTATGAAAAGTCCTTGTGGCAAAGAACTGGACAAAAGCCTCTGGCCAACAGCTAACAAGGGAACCATGACCCTCAATCCAACACCCTTGAAGACAGGAGGCAAGCCAACAGCCATGGAGGAAGCTTGGAAGTGGATTCTGCCTCAGTTGAGTCTAGAGAAAACTGCAGCCCCTTCCAACACCTTATTGTAGCCTGAGAAACCTCAAAGCAGATGACCCAACTAAGCTATTCCCAAATTCCTCACATACAGAAACTGAGATAATAAATGTTGCAAACCGTGAGGTTTAGAAATAATCTGTTGTGCCACAGTACATAATTAATACTCCTTCCTTTATAAGAAAGATGTGCTGGTCAATGTCAAAAATAAATATTTCAATTCTGTGACTTACAGCGTTTTAGTATACTACCTCAGCTTGATTTCTTCTGGAACACAGAAAAGATTGATAACCCAACTCTGGGTCATTTTGAATTCACCAGGCCAAATGCCACTTTGTGAGTTCTCTTGGAAGCTTGCCTATACTTCAGAGAAATAGCAAAATCAACCTGCATGTTTGCCAGTACAATATTTGTCTTACAACACCAAAATAATTTTTTTTAAACTCTCTGATTTGCCACTAATGAAAAGAATTATTCTAAACCACAGAATATTTTTACATCTTTAGAAGATTTGTATAGTCTTTTAAAAATTGGGGGCGCCTGGGTGGCTCAGTCGGTTGAGCATCCGGCTTGGGTTCAGGTCACGATCTCGCGGTTCGTGGGTTCGAGCCCCATATCGGGCTCTGTACTGACAGATCGTGCAGAGCCTAGAGCCTGTCTTCAGATTCTGTGTCTGACCTCCCCTGCTCAAGCTGTCTCTCTCTCTCTCTCAAAAATAAAAAACATTAAAAAATTTTTAAAAATTGATATTATATAAATGTATATACATATACATATATATAAATACATATTAAATATGTATATCCTCTGTTAAGTAGAAGTAACTTTACTTACATTACCTTAGGGCAATTTGATTCTACTGGGGATAAAAAAATAAGTTTTCCTTAAAGATTGATGATCTTATTTCATGATATATGGTGGCCTCAGAAATAAAAATGATAATTGTCAATAGTCTAATTCTTGTACTAAACTTCTCTCAGAATAATAGTCATTGTATCAGATAGTTGACCCAATGTGACAGAAGCAACCATCCCAGGAAATTGTAAAGCTCCACACTGCTGAAGCTATTACCATTTAATGAATTACCAAAGAAGAGAAAGGACAGAAAGAAACAAAAAACATTCTAGATCTCTCCATTAAAGGCACTTAGAAAGATACAAGATTGAAGAAGAAACCAGACAATCTTTTTAATGTTCCTCCAAACTTTTGATTCAGGATGGTGATGGGCTAAGTTCAATTTTGATTAAACCTTGGTATCTTGCAATATTCAAAACTGTTGTTTATCATACTATATGCTTCCCAAAGGAAACAGACGTAACTCTTTTTGCAAACTGATCAGGAAAGTATCAACAAAACCAGCCACAAACAATGACAAATGTAAGCCACTAAATGCTTTCTACAGTGGAAAACAATGAGAAAACAAAAAAGACAAAATGTGCTATTATAAAAATATGCAATGCTAATAGATAATTTTGCATTTTATGAATGGCCTGTCTCTAGACACAAAGAATTTCAGGACACATTTGAGCACCCTGGACTTACTCACAAGTTATGTTTAAGTTCCAATTTGTTCTCAGCATATATTAAATTCCATGAGATTGTCAAATTTCTTTAATTCAATTTCAAAAAATAAACACAAAAATCTCTACAAATAAGCATTTAAAGTATATTGTAATAAATGTGCATATATTTAGGTAGAAGATAAACACTGATATATGTTTATTTCATGCCTACTGTGAAATTCTGCCCTGGGTCATGATAACATAGGCCACTATTTCCATCACAATTAATAGCTTGTATCTGTGGTTACTGTCAGATTTCCTTATTTTCCCATCACTACCAATTGTGACACGAATAAAATTAACTTATGTCACCATGTAGATCATTATATCCAGAATTAAGGTTAGATTTAGAGAAGTATTATGAATATGAGGAACTCATCTAGGCTTGTGCCAAACCCGCTTTATAGTAAAATCTTTATTTTCCCATCAGAGAAACTATATGTTACTTTTTTAGGGCTAATTCACAGCTACACTTAGATAATACCAAATTGCTCAACCAAAAATGCCTAATTTTATCTTAATATCCTTGATGAATTTCAGTTGGACAGATCAGTTCTGTCTCTTTTTAAGGAAACTTACTTGTATAGCTGTAATAATATTAACTTGTAAGACTTGATTAATAAATACTGCCTGTTTTCCCACCATGATAGTATTATGGTGTCTATATGAAGAGCTCACTTTAACAGCTCTCTTTAACAGGACTTTTTTTTGCTAGTTCAGGGCTCGGATGAGAATTCTTTCAATGCTTCAACTCTAACCAGACACTTGATGACTTTATTACCAAATGCCTCATGTATTGAAAAATCATGATACTCCTAAAGCTTAAAAATATACTGTAGGACTAGTATTATTTTGGTGTAAAACACACTTGATTTTGATAATTCAAAACACTCTTACATGAACATTTTTTACTTACTTATCGAGTCTGAAGAATATGTATAATTTTTACTTTTCCTTTCATCAAAATAAGAATGCATTACACTGTTCAAATGATTGCAAAAAACATGTATGCATCAGAAGGAAAGCTAACAATGAGAGTAAATTATTGTTGCTTTTTTGTTTATGACTCTATTCAATGTAGTTTGATTACTTGAAAGGACTGATATCCAACATATTGCCATATGAAACAATATCATGAAAAATACATGTCTCTTAATGCAAGAGTTGAACTGACAGTTTGTCATAGGTAAAATCTGCAGAATCAACAAAGATGCAATATAAATAAGTCAAAATATGAATTATCTAATATACCACTATGTATTTTTAGCATTCTCTATTCTAATTTTATGTACGTCATCTAGCACTGTAATTGTTTTGATCCCAGTTTTATTACACTCACTTTAATGGACAAAATTCAACGCTGAGTAATCCATCCTTTCTAACTGCCATTAAAAAAAAAAGAAAGCTACTTTATGTTTTCTCTATTTTTTAAAAAACTATTAGGTCATTCATTACAAATAAGGATAGTAGAGAAATGTATTAACTCATAGTCATTTGAACATTCTTTCCTTAATGTTGCATTTGTTACTCTTCATAGTAACCTTTTCCTGGAGAGGTGGCTTGACACTCTAAAAGAATGACATTATCAAGATTAAGCAAAGAGATTCTATATTTTCAACCTAAGGCTTTAATGGTGTCCAAAGCTGTATCTCTTGTCTGGACCTCACATTCAAACTACCTCATACTCAAACTCCAGCTCTATATCCACCTGGATGCTTAATTTACAACTCAATCTAATTATCCCATTAGCCAGGATCTCTTTCCCTGACTACCTACTTTGAATTATCAATTGCTGTTTTTGAAGTCCTATGAGGTGATTTTCCCCTTGTCCCTCACTGCTCACTTCCACTTATTCCTTACACATCATCAGAAGTCGAATTCTCATTACTTGACTTCTGAGTTCACTACATTCTTCTTTATTCTTATTCTAGATCGACACTTCCCATGCAATGTTTATATTGGACTTATGACTTAATATATTGATTTCAGATATAAAACCAAGGGGACCAGATTTTTTCATATTATGTTACAATCATCATACCAATTAAGTGCCTAACACAATGGGATTAATCTATTTAAAATAAAAATATATTTTCTTTTTTATTTATATTTTATTTTATTCCAGGTATAAAACAAAGGGAAGCAGATAAATATTCCTAAATATTATTCAGTTATCTATTTAAAGCCATACTCAGAAGCAGCCATAATATTTATGCATCTTCCACTTGAGAAAATTATATAAAATATGTCAATAATATGGCTTCTCAGAAGATTTAGATTTACATATGTAGACTTAAATGATTCATCACCAATCACCCAATAAGAATTATCTAGTTTGTTGGTGTTCTTAAAGTACTTTTGTTTACATTTTAGAAGCATTAGATCAAAGCAGTACTTCCTCAGGAGAGACTGATAGCTCTTTTACATCTTTAAGGGAAAAACAATCAATTTTCTAAATTTCAGGTTCAATCTGTTAAATTAATTTTAGGCCTTTTATACAGGTTCCCAAAAGTGTACTAGTGAGTTCTTATAAACAACAAAGCTAAAAATAAGTCCTATTGGAAAAGCTTCAAAGTATGACTACCTAGAATGTTTATAGAGCATGTTAGTATTTTGTTTGTTTTGTTTTAGAGTATGTTAGTTTTTACATATAAAGACATATAGGTATATTATTTCACCATATTTTGATTTGTTAAAATGATTCCTGGTTTCTCATAAAAAAATGTGTAAATATTTAATATTTCCATATAACTAAAATTAGACTTAATTCCTACCACCCCTGAACAATACCGTAACACCCACAGTTTCATCAAAAAGTATGAACCCAATGCATATTTTATGAGAATTATTTATGTATCTCTATATCCCACCAGATTATCGACTACCTAGAAATGATATTATTTGTTTTGCATTTTTTTTTAGTCCCAGCATTTGGTGTATAAGCATTTGTTAAAGTGAATTGGTTACAACAGATAGATTTACCAAGAATTAGTTACCAGGGACAATATGCCTAAGTTCACTCCAGGAGATATTACTTTTAATTCATTAAAAAGGTTTTGTAATCAGATGATTTTAGGAAATGTTAATTTAACTTTTAAGTGAAATATATATCAACTTTAATGCAGGACTTTTAGAGTCTTTAGGATATTAAAAATGACCTTTGAAAATTCAAGAAGATATATATTTTTAAATGAATTCACTTTTCACAGATGGCCATTTTTAAGTTTTGTTTTCCCAAACTGTTCATGAGATGATTCTCAGAAGAGGACATTGATATCCATCTAGAAGTCATGTTGGAGGAATATGTTCATCTATGGTTTTCCATTCCATACTGCAGTGAAGATTTCATAGCAGTTGGAGTGGTCAGAAGGGTTTTAAGAAGAGACAGCAGGTGACAACTATTTATTTGAAAGGGATGAGAATAGAAGTTCTGAGGTTTCATTAAGATTTAAATTTGTGATCTTGGAGTTTCCATAAATTTCCTTGTTTGTATTCTGTATTTATTTACTTATTAGCCTAACCATATGAAAATGTGTACCTCCAGTTAGTGGTTAGAGAGGAAGTCAACAAAACCACAATAGAGAAGAAACTGAAATTAAAATTAGCACAAAAGTGATTTTAAAATGTCTAGTTTTATATATTCATATATTTGTCACATTGCTAACATTTCATTCAGAAATCATAAATGCTGCCAACAGTAAAAAAAAATAATCAAAGTCATTGATTTCAAGGCTCAGTATTCTAAACTGTCATTGATCCATTAAATATTGCTAAAATTGCATGTATACTTCGTTCCCCAATATCACACCCTGAAACTGTTAAAATTGAAAAGCTTTGGAATAATGACATAAAATTTCACCACTTTGTTGGCTATGAAATTTAACATTAAAAAATAATTGGAAATGTTTTTGTATTTCCTTTGTTTTGTAAAAACAACTTGCAAAAGGAGCATATTGAGTGGATATAATTCACAGCCTTTCTATGTGAACTGTTGGGTTTAAATAAATGTCGGCGTTCCAATTTTCTCACAAGGGAATAGAATCACATATTGAAACACATTTTAAAACAAGGCAACGAAGAACTGCATTTGAGATCAAAATGGGCAATTACACCAACGAAATATTTAAACATTAACTTAGAAATCAATTCATATGTGACTTAACAAAAACAAAAACACAAAAAAATATATATAGACTATATATACTATATACACTATACTGAAACTTAAGTATATAAACATCCTAAAAATATTGACCTAATTTTGGTATGTTTATTTATAATCACTCAACCATTAGTTTTCATAATATTTCATATTATTTTTACTATGTAGATAAATGCTGTTAGTATTTTTGGAATTAGTTGAGACTTTATTGTGGATGTGGTATTATGAGATGAGAGAATGTGGAAACTGAATTAAATACTGTTCAAAGCTTTGTATCAAAATGAGATTTGATCACCTGTTCACATGAGAGCTCATATTCTTTAGTGTCTTTCCACTTTTGGATGGATGGTCTGTTGGGGTTTGAGCCATACTTTGCTTATGATTTGACAAGGGTAACTTTTTGAAAGGAATTGCAATTAGTTCAGTGTGATGGGTTCACTGCCTTCATTTGCTATTATTAGTAGGTGTAACAAAAAACAAAAAGCTACTAGTTAAATTTTACATGCATTTTAAATATTTTTTTGTTTATTTATTTTAAGAGAGAGCATGAGAGAGAGAGAGAGAGAGAGAGAGCACATGCCTATGAGTGGGGGAGGAGCAGAGAGAAAGGGAGAGAGAGAATCCCAAGCAGGCTCCAAGCCGTCAGTGTAGAGCCCCATGCAGGGCTCAGTCTAAGGAACCAAACCATGAGATCATGACCCCAGGTGAAATCAAGAGTCAGAGGCTCAAGAGACTGAGCCACCCAGGTGCCCTTTAGCTGCATTTTAAAATCTCATTGTAAGACTATAATAAGATTTCTACAAATAGTGGAATAACATGATATGGAGAAATAGATTTTTAGAGGCGTAGTTTGATTCTGCTACTGGTAACCCTTGGAAAGTTGGTGCAAATATATCACAAATCTCAACAACATCCCACCCAGGAAAAATAAGAATTATAATAAATTCATTACAAAAGATACAGCATAATCATATAAATGCCATGCCATTAACATTCTTCTTTTTACCTACCATGTGTACTTCACTCTTTTCACTCATTGAAGCTTGGAGATATACTGACCAGAATTATATTGCTTAGTGAAATACAGCCTATGAGCTATAGTATATAATACATCAACCTTTTTACATTGAAGTACCTTTTGCAAACATGAGAAATGTTTCTCATTCTAATAATTTAAGTAGTATAATTAGAATTTACAAAATAAATAATTGGGCATTTATAATCCTTTGCAAATATCATACCAACTAAGTACCTAACACAATGGGATTAACCTGAATTGCAAAAACTTGAAGAAAAATTGCAAACAATTGAAGAAAGATGTGGGCAAATGGGCCTCAAAATTCTATCTCAAAAATAACCAGAAATTAAAGCAGTTAGGGGAAGTCATTGCATTCATTCAAAAAAGCTTGGAGAGCTGTTCTCTTTACTTGTGACATTTTTTAAGCTTATTTACTTATTTTGAGAGAGAACACATGCATGTGAGCAAGGGAGAGGAAGAGAGAAAGGGAGAGAGAGGATCCCAAGATGGCTTGATCTCACCAACCAAATCCTGAGATCATGACCTGAGCCAAAATCAAGAGTCAGATGCTTAACCAACTGTGCCACCCAGGCACCTCTTTTCACTTATGACTTAACTGCTATTTTTAATTTGGTTTATGTGTTGACATAATCTGACATACTATGATTTTTTTGGGGGGGGATTGAGAGACCTTTTCTCATACTATTATCAAAGGCCATAAACAAACATTTATCCTATTCAGGCTTCCACACTATTTTTAAAAATCTATACTTTCACAAAAAGTTCCCTCAAGAAAAAAAATAAGGTAGTACTGGGTTTATGGTCCCACTTGGGCAACAGTTGGCTAGAACCCAGAACCATCTGTTGGGTTTAGGAGAGGAATATACTTTCTGCACCATTGTTTCACATCTAATCTTCTTTCTCATTTGTGTATTTTTTCTCCATTCCTAACAGTTAATCTAGAGATAAGGGCTCACTGAGACATTTCATTTAACATTGCTAGATAATTTATAAAAAACAGTCAAAAGACTAAGATAACTTGAATCAAAATACCTAGAACTATATTAATCAGTAAAAGTGATTAAGAAAAAATAAAGACATTGAAATTTTAATGATAAAGTAAATATTTTATCATGAAAATCAAATAATTGGTTCTTAATCTGTTAATATGGGAATTACATAAATTAATATAGCATCATAGTATGGAATCAAAGTTAAACACAGCAAACCTGATGATTATGTATGGGAATAATTTATGGTCTAAAATCTCCCCATCCAGTGCTCTTTTTCCCAGGGAGAAATAAATAAAGAATGAGAGTCAGATCCAATAATTTGTAGCCATCATTCATGGTTTTATAGGTGTAATTAGTAAGCTTAAGTGGAGATTTACTATCTCTCGAGTATGGTTATATATGAATTAGAAGAGTCTGAAGTTATTCCACACTATATGAAAATACAAACCATATTAAGAGAAATTTGCCAGAATATAATAAAAAATTAAGACACTCTAACAGTTCCATCTTAAGTGAGTCAAGAATAACTAGTTTATCTTTTATTTAATTTGCAAAGAGATAAATAATCATATTGAATATGTGGCTGCAAAGAAATGTCCCCAAACCATATTACTTAAATTGACATAAGTATTAAAATTTACACTCTGTCATGAATTTTTTAAATGCTTTGGAAAATATAGTAAATATAATTTGCATTTTCTAGGTTAAAACATGCTAAAAGAAATAGCATGGGTCACATCTAGAAAAAAAATCATTTGCTTAAAATATTTTTTAAGATCTAAATCATGTTTATTTATTACCAAAATGAATACTATTGCAAGTATTATTACATTAAATTTGTACATAATTGTGAAAATAGCCAAGTCTTCTAGCATTTAACATCTACCAAGCACTGTTCTTTACATACCTAAGTGTATGTAAGTTATTTACATACGTAAATTCACTTAATCCGATAACAACTCTGTGAGGTGGATATTATGATCATTGTCTGTGTTTTACATATGAGCACTCCAAAAATCAAAACGTTTAATTTACACACTCAGTGTAATACAGATAATAAACATCAGTGTGGTGATTTGAACCAGGCAGTCTGAATCCAGAAACCACATATCCATAATGGACCACAGACACATGACATGTATGTGTACCATGTGTGTGTTATGATATTAGTAATAGAACAGGTCTAGCAGTTAAAGTGAGTTACCAAGGTCACAACATTATTGAATGATATTTTTGACAGTAGATTATGATCTTCATTCTACCACTGCTCTCCTAGAACTAAATCAACTAAATGTTAAATTTTAATCCTTAGAAATTAGTTATTTATTAAATAAATTCTCAGTGTTAATGCTAGGGAAAATCTGGGGATTTCTTTTGTAACTGATTACTAATCACTTTCGTAACCTAGTGGATTAAATTTTTCTTTTTATATTTGGGAAAATTTCATGAGAAACTGCAAATCACGAGAGCAGTTTCAGGGCTAAGAAATTTGTCCATTGCCTACTGAAAATGCCTTTTTGCCTCCCTAAAGATGATCCTGGAGGAAACCAAAGTCAATTTCATTGATTTTTATCTCATTACTAAACTTTACGTAGAAGGAACCATATATTTGCATTTGGATTCTTAATCCTTATGAATTTATGCCACCCTCATTATTTGGCTTAACATTTAGCCACTCATAGCCACTTCATAAATTATCATGAAATAAAAAGATTGATGTCATGTAGGAGCAAGGCATATGGAGTGAAAAGGACTCAGATGTCCTGGTTCACATTTTGATTCCAAGCAATCCCCTTTATGTTTGTCTGCCTCGGTATTCTCAAATATAAAATGGGCTTGTGGTGAAGAGAAACAAAAATGTATGTGAGAAAGCTGTGCAAACTTTAAATTGCTTTAGACATTGTCTACTGAAGTTCTTCTTTGGAATATCCTGTATCACGGTTGCTTCAAAAATAATGGATACCATATCCAAAAATAATGAATCATCAATTTCCCTTCCCTTATATATTTTTACCTTCTGGGCTCTCTCCCCCACACTCTTCCTCAGCTCTCGTGAATATGTACTAGTTGGAGCTTGATGAGATTTTGAATTTCATCCCTTTCAAGGCACATCTCTTGGTCTTCATTATGATCTCAGTTTGTGAGAGAAGAAACCCTTACTGCAAATCTCAAGTGGTCAGATTTAGAATAAGTTGAAACTGTAGAGCTTCTGCCAGGAAATATTGTCAGTCGATCTAGCAGTTGTTAATAATCGCAAGTGGATTTTAATGGACTAATTTCTCTGAACCAGTTAAAATATTTTCAACCAATGAACCATTTCCCAAACAATGAAACACATGGATTTTTCTCATATTTACCCTCTCGTTGTCCACTATTTCAGTCATAAAAATAATATTACCATTGAAAGAAATGATTGGGTCTTTGTAAATCTTACTTTTAAAACCAAATAGCTATATTAAATTCATTTATCAAATGCTTTGCCACCATTGAAAAAGTGAAATTGGACTTCCTTTTAAAGTGTCGCTTTTGTTAAAATGATACTGGATGTTAAGAAATGTGTTTGTTTTTCAGCTGTTTTAAGTCTAAAGAGATTTTTTGAATACTTCAATTATAAAAACATTTAAAACATACAAACTTGTGCAATTTTTATTTTAATGAAGATGAGAAGTTCATTAAAGAAGATAAATATTTCATTAGATGTTAAATAAAACAAAGAGATTTTTTGGCTTCTCTCAGCACAAAATTCCTTTGAAAGATTAATTAATACATGCAAATTATGCAAATTAGACCCATGCAAATATTTTATGAAGACAATTAAGGGAACCATTAATTACTGCTTTTTTTGCTTCAGTGAGATTCATTCATTTAATTTTAATTTCACTTTAACTGTTTTGATGTATAATCTTGCAGCTAAGAACTTTATCTTTCCTGGCGGGTCACTTAAACTTATAAATTTCATCAAGTGAGTGCACAGAAATCTGTAAAGATATTCTCTAGACTATGTTTAGTATCAAGAGAAATTTCTGACACAATGCACTCCCAGAAACAGGGAAACTGGAAGGGAATGTGAGCTCATTCTTGGACAAGGTTCAACTGCTGGAAAAGCAATTAATTTGCTTTGGCTGTGCTAATATAGGGGAATTAGAAAGTGTGACACAAGACAAATAGAAATAATTAGTTCTCCAAAATGATGTTCTCATTAATATGGTTCGAACAGTCGAAATAAAAAACATTATTGTGGCATGTCTGCATTCTGTCCCTAACCATGGGAGGTGGAATAATGCACCATAAGCATTTTTACATTTATAGTCTAAATGATGATGTTTTATTTTTTTAAAGAAGAATTTATAGCAAAGCGTGCTATATATCTTGAATATGTAAACATACACATGCTATCAAAATTGATGGCATACTTTCCATCACCAGGTGTTTATGTACCAATTTTTTATTTTGTGCATACAAATCCTGTAATTTAGTGAATAGACTTTAAAGTGAGGGTTCTTTTTCTGTAATTTAAATATTTTCAGATAACTTTTATCACTCCTGGATTATAAATAACATTTTTCAGAAAATAAAAATCTATTTATGTTCCACCTCAAAGAAATTACGGGGAATATTTATTAAAGGTTCTTTTAGAAGGCTGGGCTACTTTTACTGTGGAAGGGTAGATACAAAGAGAGAAAGCAGACTATGTGAATATGGAACCCTGGACTTAGTCCTCATCTCTATTTCTAAATGGTAACCAACTTCAGCTTTAGTAGTATCCTCTGACATTTCTCTCATTCCTACAGCCACTCACTGTTGGTACAGAACTACAAAAAGTTGTAAGTGGACACATCTCATCATCGACATTTGTTGAGCTTTTACTGTTTTTATTTAAACCCACAGATCTTAAAATTAAATTTTCTTTCTTACAAAGAGAATCTCATTTCATTCATCCTGACATTCATAAATTCCCTACTTTCTATTGCTTACTTACACTGTCCACACAGATGTATGTTATGCCTTCTGAATTAGGATCATCTGTGAATTTCATTGATACACTCTGTTTAACCACTGTTCCATATCACTAATTATGACATTAAATCAAAATGGATCTAGCATTGATCTTTTGGGCTCCCTGCTAATATCTTTCTCAATTTCCATTTATCACTGCTCTTTGATTATGGTCTTCAGACAGTATTCAAGGCAAGCCACAAACACATTCATGAAAAAGCCAACTTAACTCAATTGTACTATGCTAACCAAACATTATATTTTCTATAAATAATTGGTCTGTTTCAATACTCAATTGCAATTTAGTTGTACAATGTCCTTTTTACCCTCTTTAAATCCCCAATTTTAATTATTTATTCCTGATATTCTCTATGTCCCCTGAATTCTCATAGAAGCCACCATCTATTATCCTACACTTACCAGGAAAAATGATGTCAGCTATATTATAAACCGAGTCCAATCATTTTGCTTTAATTTAATCTGCATAACATTTGGGCAATAGAGTAAGATTTGAAATCACAGAACAAACAGTTCAACACAAACATAATAATGAGAATCATGCTTTTACCCTTTAAGAACCAAGAGTTTAGAAAGTTAGGTCTATGGAACTAATATGTTGAAAATCATGTTAGTAAGTAATAATTATAACGAACTATATCTTACTGCTATTTTCAGCAACTTCATACTTAACTGCCCACTATGTTTCATTTCATGTATAGTTAGTTTAAATTATGTAAGAAGCCTTTTCCAATAAAAACTTATAAAAGGCTTTCAGAATCTGGTATTTAAACATAGCCACCCATGTTCAAAAACAAGATTTGTTTTGTTATATATTTCCTAAAAGAATAAAAATGCTTCTACTGAAATTATAAGAAAACATTCTTCTAAAATTTTATAAAATATCCCAATTCATGACTATCTCTGACATTTTCTATTTAATAATAACAACTCTTTCTAGTTAAATGAGTAGTTAACAATGACCTACGATAACTATGGAACAATAGTCTGTTTATTGGTTACAGCCTGCAATCAATATCAACTTTTGTTCAACTTAATCAATGCTGTCTCACATTGATTAGCTGCATTGAAATCCTGCCAAACACCAGAAACCAGTGCCAAGAGACTAAAAGTAAATTTATTATTGTTTTAGTTTGTTCATAGCAATATAATTCTAATATTTATTTTTTAAGATTAAGAAAAATAGTTGGAGGTAATTCTGATAGTGATTACATTACTTGTAAGTGCCTCAACGATTGTCAACATGCCATGCAAGCAGCCCAGAAACCAGTTTTAATGAACTTTTTCTCCTTTTTTCCCTTTTTCTTTTCTCTTTTCTTTTCTTCCTTTCTCTTTTTTTCTTCCTTCCTTCCTTCCTTCTTTCCTTCCTTCCTTCCTTCTTTCCCCCTTTCTTTTTTCCTTCCCTTTCTTTCTTCTTTCTATGAAACCTTCCCATGCCCTCTTTTAAGCTAAATAAAAGCATTTTAAAGGTGAAAAATTAGGTTCCAATAACAAAAACATTCTTATAAATTTCTACAAACACTTTCCTGTGGGATGAAATCAACATTATACTATGAAGACCAATTTTCTGAAAAAAGAAAAGTAATGTAAATTACATAACAGAGTAATAATAGCTTCAGTGTTTATCAGTTAGTTGCTAGGCACTGTAAATATGTTAACTCATAATAATAAAATTTAATGTTAACAGCTAAAACTTAACTGTATGCATACTCTTGCCCAGTATATGCTGAGTGCTTTACATAGATTATTTTATTTAATCTTTCTAAACAGCCCTCTGAGGTTAAGCAATTACTAAAAGAATAAACAAAATAGCAAGGCAGAGATTTGAATCTTGTTCTGACTCCTAGCGTTTCTTAATTGCTAGTTCTGTAGCGGTGCCTAGAAAGCCTCCACTCCTACGTTAAACTTAAGGGTCTTTTTTTTTTTTTTTTTGAGTATTAAAAATAGAAATGTGAACAGGACAATTATATGAAATTAAATTTCAACAATAGTTTCAAAAAGATTTTAGAAGTCCTAAGTTTAAGAAACCTTCAATTTAGGACCATTAGAGGGCAAAATCTTGGAATACCATTTAGTAACTATGTGCAAACACATCCTGCAAAAGAAATGAAGAGGTTCTCCAAATGTCTTATATTAAATCACAATTGGAATTGTGTCTGATTTTGAATTGATCTTAAGCTCATTGCATGCTAAGTAGCAGGGATGTATATAAATCTTTTATCTAAATATGATTAATTTTTTACTATCTTATATTGCCTCTTTGCTTTCTTCACTTAGGGTGAGTTTTCCCCAGGGTGGCTGGAAGTGTCTATAAATAGGGTATAGGCATAATGATGGATTAAAAAGTAAAAGTTGGAAAAGAAACTTTTTTTCCAGTTGTATATCATTCTCTAGTAGCTGTCAGTAGACTATTTTGAACTTCTTAAGCCATTAACAGACAATGTGCTAACTATTCAAACTGGGTGACAGGAATGCAAGTGTTATCCTGGAAGAGAGAGAAGTAACTCCAGACAGCAAGATATGGAGGATAGAACAGGACTTTGGGGTCATAAATAGGGATTCAAATGTCTGTGACCCCACTCATTCACAGTGCAAATGTAAGAATGTTAATTAGCCACTCTGCACTTTAGTTATATCACCTTTAACGTTTACTTATTTATTTTGAGAGAGATAGGGGAGTGTGAGTGGGGGAGGGGCAGAGAGAGAGAGAGGGACAGAGCTCCACATGGGGCTCAATCTCAGAAATCCTGAGATCATGACCAGAGCCAAAATCAAGAGTGGGACACTTAACTGACTGAGTCACCCAGGCACCCCACTTATCTCATACTTAAATTAGAATATATAGGAAAGGCTCAATAAATATCAGCTTTCATTCACATCACTATTTTCATAAGCAAATACTTCCATTTACTATCCCTAAGTCTAAATGAAAGAAAATGCATTACTAGGAGATTCACTGAGTGTTAAAACATTTGATTCAATAAAAAAAATCTTGATAACAGATACAAATTCCACTCATAAGAATGATATATGCATTATGATGCTTTGGAATTGTAAGTTGCTGAACAAATAATAATCATCATCCCATATTTAAGAGAGCAAGAAAAGCATATTTTAGCAACCCTAACCTAAAACAATCAGGATGTGAAAAGCAACCGTACTAAGTTATATTCCCAACTCTGATTAACTCATGTTATAACCTTTCACAAGCATGTGCTCTCCCTAAGTCTCACTCTCCTTGTTTGCAAAATGAAGAGATTTAATTGATCTTTAAAGTCCTTTCCTAGTGCCAAGACAATAACATCGTGAACGTGTGCTTGGCATATCATCATTATTCAATAAATATTTGTTGAATAAATAAATAATTTTTAAATTCAACACATATCTTCAAATATCTAGGAAGCAGAGAAGAGATTTTTTTTAATTGGAAAAAAAGAGATTGTTAATGTGAAGGCCAGTCTTTTATGTCCTTTCGTTGGAAGAATATTTGGTTTTCTATGATCTGAGATCAGTCAAAAAAAAAGAATAAAAAGCCAAACAGTTCTGATTATGGCCATTGGATGTAAATAAAAGAGATGTACTTTCAAGTGAAGTCAAGATTTTGCAAGCATAACTTGAAGATATTCTAAGATGTCAGAGAAACGATGGTCCACATTTCCATTGATTTTACCAATTCGTTTTTGGTTTATGAAGACAGGTTTTCTTAAAAAGAAGATGCTAAAGCTATTTGGAAAGTAAACTTTCCAGACTCTGGAATTTTATAAAAGACATAGATAAAACAGCACTAATCCATGATTCTCCTATGTTATAGTTTGTGTCTATATATTGATAACCTAAATAATTTATAGAGAAGATTTAATCATGTAAAATTATAAGAAGCATAAGGCTAATGTATATTAAACAAAAGATGAAAGTATTATTTTAAAAATGTGGCTATAGCATGTAAAATTAAATATAAATTTAAGATGGAAAAAATAAGTATAAGTGAATATTCACATAATACAAATCTTAAGTCAAATGCGCAAACAAGAAAGTAACATTACAAACACATACAAGAAGCATAAACACATCGTGTTAATTCAGCTCTCAGGTATGAAAATTAATTCTGCCAGAATCTGTAATTCTGACTTTCCTAGTTTGAACTACATTATACTTCATTTCCTAGCATCATTCTCTCCAACCCAAGTCTGAGAAATGTCAGAACAATTAGGACCCTGGACATCTACAAAATCAAACAGGTCCTAAGTCATCAGTGGTTGATACCTTTCCTTCATGATATATCAAACATTCAGCACTATGAACATGGCACAAACATCTGACGTATTTGGACGTTATCTGTCAAACATACAGGCAGTAGGGGCACATTGGTCACCAAAATAGGCATGGTTCACACTCTGCTCAGCTCCTTTCAGAGGAAGAAGACCTTAAAGAAAGAACTACAAATGCACAGCATATTATTGTGGAGAAGAGAGGATGGTAGGACAAGAAATCTCCAAGAGGAGGAACTAGACCCAGGGGCCAGGGAGGTGCTGCAGGGGCAGTGGTGGAGTCTGGGCAGCATTCCTGGAGGCAGCAACTTCTAAAATGGGGCTTCAAGGATGGGTCAGTAAAGGCAAAGAGGAAGGAACATGTCCCTGATAGGTGGAGAAAGACGTGGGATGTTCAAGAAATAAAAAAAAAAAAAAAAAAAAAAAAAAAAAAGGAGGAGTCGAGGACAAGGGGAAAGAGTTGTAACCAGTTTGGTGGGTAAGGAAGGGAAATTGTGCTCTGCACTTCCCTTCCTATAAACTAAGGAAGCTACTGCATCGGGCAGATGAGGGCTCAGGTTCTCTAGCGAAGGAACACTGGATGGAGACAGGTTTGTAGGGGATCAAGATCCTTTGGGTTTTGTGCACTGGACCTTGAAGCCTCTGTGAGACCTTGAGGCAAATAAAAGTTGGATACTACCTGGAGCTCTTAAAAGATGTCTGAATGGGAGGGAGATATATATGTTTTTAATTGTCAAAACACATAAGTTAAATAAACCATTTAAGTTTTATTGCCTAGGAAGAGAGATTTAAAAAGAGATTAGAATTTAGCTGAAGAAAGCCATCATATTATAGATTTGGTTGCACACAGGGTGGGGATAGGTGGGGGCAGAAGGGTTTTGGTGGATATTTATTTATTTTATTTATTAAAACATTTTAATGTTTTACTGATTGATTTTGAGAGAGAGTGACAGAACACGAGCGGGGGTGTTTGTGGGGGGAGGCAGAGAGGGAGGGAGACACAGAATCTGAAGCAGGCTCCAGGCTCTGAGCTGTTACGGCAGCACAGAGCCTGACATGGGACTCGAACCCACAGAACACAAAATTATGACCTTAGCCAAAGTCAGACTCTCAACCGACTGAGCCAACCAGGCGCCCCTGGCAGATATTTATTAACTTGTCCAAAAAAAGTGTTCAGTGACTATTTAAATGAATTCTGTCTACTCTGCATATTCAAAAGATCTTACAAAAAGCTTTAAAGTAAGATAAAATTTTCCAACACAAATCATGACATATAAATCTGTAAGACTCAAGCCATGGGAGTTAATCTTATAATTCAGCTCCTGAAACAAGTTGTTTTTTAAATTTTTTTATGTTTATTCTCTATCCATAATATCTCCACCAAACTCGTGAATTTTGAGTTAGTTACTACTAGAAATATCAGCAATGAAGAATTTATCCCTGTGTAGCATGAGATGACTTACTTTACATATCACAAGTAAGTAAATTATTTAGAGTCTCTTTGCTCAGGAATATTTGCAAACTTCTTTGTGGTTTCCTCCTCCCCTCCTCTACAGTTTTTACAGAAACGGTGGTACTAAACACCAATGAGGCAGTATTTAGTCTAATCCTAGGTGCTTATTTTCAGGTAATTACCTGGCACTTGAGTGGTATTTAAGTGCCCAACTGCTAGGTGACTAACTCTTGGGCCAAGCATGGCATTTCTTTATTGCCAGAATGTAAAAAAAATAAATAAATAAATCCATGACAAGCATAGAGAAATGTGGGTTTCCTTTGTCTTTCCTAATTAAGTTGAGTTTATTTTGGAACAGAGAATAATTTCACTTACGGTTGAACTGGGAGCAAGAAAGAATACAAAGAATATCACAACACCTGGCCGTGGGGACATCAAAACAGAGAAAAGCAAAGGGAGTAAGAGACCAAGTTTGTGTCATTCTTATATTACGAAGCAGCAAGTGCTCATGGCTCCCCAAATGCATGACATAGACCATTTCACCAATTAGCAATGAATTCCAATTCTTTCTTTGTCCTTCCCATAGTTGTGCTTAGACTCAGAATTTAACTCAGTAGTTTTTTTTTATATTTGATTTCTTGTGTTTGCAGTTATTTTTCTTCTGTGTTCCAAACATATTAGTGCATATTAGTGCAGTCTCAGGTTAAAAAAAAAAAAAGCTTCCAAGGGCTAAATGAACTTATTTAGTGGAGTGAGAGCAGCAAAAGATGATCTCCTTGCTCTGCCTGGTATTTTAAATGTCTTGGGTGGTGCAACTGTTGTTGAAATACCTTTTTAGCGACTAAAACATAAAAATACAGATTCATCTACCATTTTCTATTACATTTGAGAAAAAATCATAGTATCTAATTAAAACCATGAATATTAGGTGTTTTGTTGAAAACTAATTGTGCTTTTGAACAATAGAATAAAACCATTAAATCCAAGGATAAGTATGATAAAAGTAGAGTATTACTGATTATTCACATTAGAATTCAGGAACATATATTTTTAATTGACCAGCTGAATGAATGAATGAGATGAATAAGATTTTATATTACAACTAAAGCAAAGCATTAAATAACTCCATAATCATTTATATTTGGCTTTAGGTTACTATGTTTATTGCCTTAATTATAAAGTTGTTTGGGTTGGGTTTTCTTTGTTACTCAACTGAGAGCATTCTGGATTGCAAAAGAAAGGCAATCTATGATTTAAAATTGTACTCAGAATAAGCAAATCACAATAGAAATTGAGGGTAGTCAATGCTTCAACCTTATGCAGCAAGACTTTATCCATATTAAAGTGTATATTTGAATATATGTGAATTTTGCAAATTCAAATTAAAATAACTACAGCCTTGTTGATGACCAAAATATTACTGATAGCAAATTCCTGGAATAAACATTAGGTCAACCATGCACAATGTTTAATCATTGCCCAATTGCTTCTTAACACTGACAATAAATCTTCCATTAATGCACAGGAATATATTCTATCATTTTTCTTGGATTGAGTTTGACAACCTTGAGGATTCTGTAGCTACCAGGTAATTTATATACCACATCTACCTGGAAACTCATGTGCTTTCTTAGACCACTTTGGCCATCAGCTAAGTTAGTGCATGAGTGGTCCCTGCACATACAAATTAGGACTGATATTTACATTGACCTTATTGAAGTTATCATCCCCGTTAAAGAGGACTGGCTTTGATATTACTCATTTGTTAACATCTGTATGCAATTTTTAAGAGAGCTGCAACAGAAATCTTATGATTTTAATAAGATTATATGCATACACAGGCACATAATTTTGCTGATATCCATAATGCTCTAAAAGAATAAGACTTCCCTACATGTCCAATTTCATTAATCTTATATCTATAAGGAGATATCTCATAATAACATATGGTTCAATTCTCAGGATTTAAAGTAGTAATTACCATGGTTTTTGGTAAAATATATAGGCAAAAACATTCTTCAGGAATGCTTCATCAAATTTCTGATTTTTACTTACTACATATCTGATACTTTACGAAAATATATTTCCTTTACACTAAACCGAAAATGACACTTTTGAAGCTGATTAAGTAGCACAATTAATGTCAAACAATACCCCCAAAATGATTGAGCTTAAAATGCAAAATAAAAGCAATTGGGAGGATTATAACAGTTAATCATGTTAGGCTTCCCTTTGAAGAACCACCTTCATTTAAAATAGAAAACAAATACTCTTTTTACTGTTTAGTATTCATGTTGTTAGACTGAGTTTATTGCCTAGAATAGATGTTAGACTATAAATGTTACCTTCAGATTTTGTTCTTTCCTAATAGTGTGGTCTCGGCAATATACATATTTAGCTCTTCTGAGTGTTTAATACAACTCCCTTTAGTATTCTATCTATGATTTTGCTCAGCAGATTTGTGTTATTAAAATGTATATAATGGCATACAGAACATTCAGGAAATCCACAGAGGACTAAACAATCTTATTTATTGTTAACATTCAACCAGTCTATTTTGCATGTACCTTGCCGTATCTGTCACAAAAAAAGGGAAGGAGAAATTTTCAAATTTAAGAACTACCTATTTGATTAACCCATGCTTTTATTCACAGAGTATAGAACTTATAAACCTTTCCTGCATGAGATTGGCTTCAAGCATTCAATAAAACACATTTACTGTGTCCAAGATTAAATCATACATTGTTTAAAATTAATTATTCCTTTTTAATTGCATTGTATAAACAGAAATGACCTGTTAATTTAAAGAAGATCTATCAGCACAAAATGAATTCACTCATATAAACAAGCAAGATGAACTTGACCTTGTTTGAACTTGTTTTGATGTGGCCCAGATGGTAGGCTACATGCTTGAATAGCAGGCTAAAGCTGAGGAAAAACTCATATAGCAAGATCTAGATTTATAGCCTTTTGCAAATTCCTACCTTGTATTGTCCTCTCAGCATCTGTTCTGCTGCCACTGCGGTCAGCCTCTATCTCTGGGGTCAGAGAGTCTAAAAGCACAGAAAGGTAAGAGTGACACATATTTCATTTGATTCTATTGTCCTTTAAAAAAAGAGCAACCTGTTACTTTGGTGCTGAATTAAAATTACATAAATCTGTGTCATCTTGTAAAGGTTGAACAAAGACCATAACCATAAGAATAATCGAAATATTTGAATAGATAAATAAGTACTGCAAAATTGTTCATAACATGGGATAGGGGGTGGGAAGGGCTCAGATGAATATTTTAGCCTATTTCGGTAGAGACAGGTTTGGTTAAACAGGAAAGTGAGGTCAAGTCCCAGATACTGACGTTAAGTAACAAGGCAGTAAAGGCACCTATGAAATAAAGCATTTTTCCAACACATGTGACTGCTTCCCACCAGGCTCTCAGCTACAAGCACAGTATACAGAAGCACTAGACATAGAAAACTACAAAACCACAAAGAGAGGTTTAACTTGCCTTTTTGAGTACTAAAAACAAAGTTAGTTAGCCATGCATAAAGATGCACCCTCTTACCATTTAAGACCCTGAGACTGTCTGTAGAAGCTGCCTGCTTTAGTGTTTGTTCTGCTTGCTCACGCCGTTTTGTCTCAAATTCAAGTGCTTCCTGTAATTTTCTCTTTGCCTTCTTCTCCTTCTTTAGCCTCTTTTGAACTATGGCTAGAAAAGAGTGTTTTTATATTATTTTTTAAAATGTTTTTGCAATGCTCAAACTTACAAATGATCTGTTTTTTCATTTTATATATATATATATATATATATATATATTTTTTTTTTTTTTTCCCCTGTTGGGCTGAGTTTACCTATGCAGAGAAAGTTAAAAAAAATCCCACCTTTACCTAAAATAAATCCCAGTGAATATCCAAGGAGGCCAATTTTTATGTAGCTTTCTACTATTATATTATGAATATACCTTTAATTGTCATCAGTTGGGACAGATTTAAGGGGAAATTAATGTTAGTAAATATTTATATACACTGATAAATGAAGCCTGATTAAATTTTGTGGATTAGCCTCTGCCCTTGAATCAGAATAGTCAGAGTACTTAGAATAATGCAACCTTTATAAGCATGCCTCCTATCTCTTTATGAAGCACCAATTTTTGACCAGCAAATGGAGCATTTCCCCTATAGTTGATTGGCAAAACAGTTAAGAATTTTTCCCTGAAATTTTAAAAAATGTAATAAATACATTACAAATACATATAATGAGCTAACTACTCTTAATTATTAACATATAAGCAGTCTTTCTGGGGATGAAGCTATTGTAATTTGCTCAGAGATATCAATAATTTCTTTAAAGCAAATGTATATGCTTTACAACATATTTTAAGAAAATTATATTTTATTCTGCTGAAATCTGGCGGAGAATAAAACCTCACTAATAATAATAATAATGTGCTATTGCTGGCAATGTGGTATTTATATAAAATGAGATTATGATACATAAAGTTAATTATTTTCTCCTACTGGACAATTTAAATATTTGTATATAATATGTAATCAATAAATAGTAACAAATAAACAATGTTCATAAAATGTCTGTTCACTATACTTTCAGTATATAATTGTTTTAGCTTTTACAATTTATATAAGGTAAGCAGTCAGCATATGGGGTGCATGCAAATGTTTTTCTTTAGACTATATATATTATATATATATATTTTTTTTTGCTGGTTGATAAACATTGTGGATGTGAATATGACAGAATCAGTATGAGAAAATCCTTTTGGTAGAATTAGTCATAAGGAGTAGTTATTCTAAGTTTACTTTTTGATTTTTTACTGCAGATTAAAGAATAACAACATTATTATTTAATATAGTATTTAGTCAAAATAAAATAATAAAGGTTCAAGTAAGAATTTGTTTCAATTTTTAATTTCCATATATCCAATGCTTATAATTATGAATACTATTGAGATGGCAGACCATTAACTTGTGGAGTTTATTGTTGCTGGTACCATATATTAACAGAGACTGTTTTTATCAAAATGTACACTGGCTACAGTCTTATAATGAAAACAAAACTGGTTTTTAACAAATGCTAATATTCTTTATTTAATAGTGTGAATGTGGGGCACCTGGGTGGCTCAGTCGGTTAAGCATCTGACTTTGGCTCAGGTCATGATCCCACTGTTCCTGAGTTCAAGCCCTGTGTCAGGCTCTGTGCTGACAGCTCAGTGCCTGGAGCCTGCTTCAGATTCTGTGTCTCCCTCTCTTTCTGACGCTGCCCTGCTCATACTCTAATTCTGCCTCTCTCTCAAAAATAAATAAACATTAATTTTTTTAAATAAAAAAATAGTGTGAGAGCCATATTAACAAAATCATTTACCTACTATATCCTTTCCCAAAGATGACTCTTTATCTTTGAAAAGAAACAGTAATTTCTGAATTATTTATTTAGATTATATATATCCATGGCACTAAAATCTCAATACCCAGTGCCTTGCCATTGACTGCTTACTGTTTCCTCCTCTGTGATTGAACCAAATGATATTGCCATGCTCTCTCTTCAGCATAGTACACTGCTTCAACAGATACATTTACGATAGATAATTATTGATAGCTATTACCTTTAATTTATTGTTCACAATTAATTAAATGGGAGGTTCATGAGGTGATCTGTGAAATGTTTTGCCCTCTAGTGGTTGAAGAAAACAACAAGATAAAGCCTCCAATGGATTTGAACCAATAAAATTCTGAAGTTCTCTCAAGCAACCTAAAGATTACTTTAGGAATTCAAGGATCTAGCTTTAAGTCTTGTCAATAAAAAAAGAAAGAAAGAAAGAAAGCAAGAAAGAAAGAAAGAAAGAAAATAAAAAAAGAATTGTCCAGGTGAGAACAAAATCAAGACATGGCTATCTCATGGAAGATGGTTCTATATCATGAACTCTTTGGCCGATCTTCATTATTCTCATAGAATACATCCCATTATCAATGTCTATCTTGTCTTGATTACTTTAGTACCTAAATCTATATGAAACTACATTATCTAGAAGCGTGCTATACATGTACAGTGATGGCTTCCCAAATCAGCCTCGTCCCAGAAACCCACTAGCTATTGCTTCCCAGTAACTAATGAAAAAACCTACTAAGTCCTGCTGGTTTCAAAGGCAAAACAGAAACAATGATTTCCAAATGACTGTGTCAAACATATAGAAGGAGAATACATGGAATATTTATATTGGATACTTATTAAATAAGAGAATAGGTGCTCTCCTTCTGGAGTACTTAAGATAGTCTTATAGTTGAGGCAAAGGGAAAATTGATTATAAAGAAAATATTCTTAATCTCATATATAATATAAACACCCACATATGAATGACCTTCAAAATCATCTGTACATGCACTGTAAAGTGTGTTAGAAGGAGGAATTCATAGATTGGTAATATTATTATTTTTACCCAATAAAAATTCATATTGGTTTATACATTAATATAATGTATACATTAAGTAATGTGTACTTAACCTTGTTGGATGAAAATGAGCCATTCAGAGAGAAAATTATACAAATACTCAACTTTGGTCACTTGTTCAGATATTCATCAATCTTCAATTTCAGTTGATAAATATTTACTAAATCTTCTTCACTTGAATAATCAGTATTTTCTATTTTAGCTTTATGACTTATCTCAAGTTTTTCAAAGGGCAATTGTAAATAAATACAAAATTTTTCTTCATGGCTGTCATCAGCGCTCATTCTTATCTTACTTGTTAAGCTCTATGAGCAATAAAAATGATGTGATTAATGATAAAATAGAAATATTTCAATTCCCTGTGGTATGAATAGAAGAGAAACCATGTACTCTGGAGAAGAAAAAAAATACAATGAGCCCAGGATTCAAATCCTCCTGTGAACTTCACCGATAGTAAATTAACAAAAAAGCTATATAGTCTCTTAGTAAATCACCAAACATAATATTGTTCAGTTGAATATTTTATATAAAGTACTACACTTATTTGGAAGTTTAGAAATACCTCTGTTCTTTTGTTCCATAGCCAACTGCTTCTCAAGTGTTTCTCTTAGTTCTCTTTCCCTTAAAAAATCCATCTTCAACTCCGTTTTTTCCAGTTGGACTTGTTTTTCTTGAGCCCTGGCATTATCTATGGCAACTTTCAAGAGCCCCTGTACAAAGAAGGCATTTCAGAATTGTAATATTTTGGTGCATAGCACGTTTCATTCGTTACTAAAAGCATCTGTAAAGGAGAACCAACTTAACACATTCTTTCATTCTTGTACATTCACTCTGTATTCACTAGGACAAGTACTCTAACTAAAGCACAGAATTTCTAAATCTAATTAAATTGTATTAGGAAGACAAATGTTTTTGCCATGCAGGTTCGATTGCTTCTAATTAGAATATACAGATCTAAAGCTAAATGCGGGAAGCACATCAGCATGGTAAAAAATAGGAACTCAGAAATGATAATCCGGCATGGTTTACACAATCCCAGGGGATCCTAGCGGCACCCATCTATCCCTTGGAGCTCATTCTCTACCATTCCCAACTGAGATTATACTTGACACAATGTTTATCTTTCCATTTCTCAAGAAAACTGGTTTCTGCACCAGGGATTTTGTTCTTTCTGTTCTCTTCCTGAATGCTTTTCCTCCCACTTTTTGCGTGGCTTATGCCCTCACTTCATTTCACCTCTGTGTAGTTACCACTCAGGAAAGGCCTTTTCATGCCACCCTATCTAGAATCGCCCTCCAAACCATCTCGTTATTCCCTCCTCAGAAATCTTCATATCATTATTATGTAATATTGTCATGTATGCATTTGTTTACTGCTTTATGCCATGTCTCCGCCACTAAAATGTAAACTCTCTGAGGCAGGGACATTTTCTTTCATTTGGTACTATGTCCCTAGGACCCAGAGAGTGCCTACCATATAGGAGATTGCAAAAATTTGATAGAAATTATAACATTGGTATATTTTTCTTGACATATATAATACATGTAAGGGATCCAAAACCTAGAGATTAATAGAGTATTATTTTTAAAAAGTCACTTAAAATGGTTATAATAAGTTGAGAATAACTTTTAGGGGACTATTTGACAGTATAACTCAATAGGATATGGTAAAGTATTTATACAACTGATAATGGAATCTCATATATATGCATAACATATGAGATATATATGTAAGTTGATTTACTCTTTGATAATTAAAAATTTAGTCATATTCTGATATTCTTGAAAATGAGATTATGAAAGCATATAAGAAGTATTCTGCACGTGTTCTCTCCTAATATCCTTTAGAAAATTATTAGTAAACTTTAAAGCTAAAATATCTATGCTTATCATTTCGGCAATACAAAATGCCTTTTTTGAAGTAGAAGATATTTTGCCTTGGTCTGTGAACACCAGAGACTAAAATTTTCAGTTGAAATTATAAATGAAATAGAAGTTGGTGCTAGTTTGTAGATCTGATCTAGGATATGACCCCTCTTGCAAGAGACAACATAAGCAATCCGAATCTGGAATTTCAACTCTGGCTTGACTTGTTAGCCCAATAGATTAGCTCATCAACCCTCAGATCAGCTCACCAATGTAGCATTATCGTAAGCCATTTTATTCTCATTTCAAGCACATATAAATTATTTCATGTCTGTTATGCCTGACCCTGAATTTCCTGGTATAATTCTTATGATATGAAACATGCTGGAGAGTTTCTCCATGGCTGTTCGCCCTCCCTACTCTTTTGTTTTTAACAATAAAACATAGCTGCTAAGGAAACTGCCATCTTAACTCAATTCAGCAACATTCCTGTGTATGTTTCTTCTTCATCAGGAACAAACAATTAGTAACAAATGAAAGAGATCATTACATCAAGTGCCCTTTTAGATCACCCCAATTAAAACTTTAGTTTAGCTGTATTTTAATTCTAAGATACCAAATTCTAATTTTCTGCTCTGATTGCTCTTGTTGACTTATCTTTGAAAGATGTACTCTCTGTGCAATGTCTAGAGATTATTTAGCAAGATGCCAATGTTGGCACCACTTAATGTGTTGATTGGTTGTATTATCAGTAGCTGTTTAAAATAAATTACTATTAAACTATTATTGTCCTTGGCTGACAAAACACAGTATTTTGGTGTTCCTTAAATATGAAACAGTCATTATGAATAAACATGTTGAATAATGTTAAATTATAACTCTAATCTGTGCAATTTTATATTAATATTTGTTGTAAGGTAGGAAGTTGCCAAGAGCATTTCTGTTTTCTGTTTTCTTTTGTTACAGTTGCTGCTAATGTCCCTAATGGTAATACATTACCTATTCCTGCTGATTATGTCTGAAAAATCCTATCTTTAAGATCCAATATCCTCCAGGGACTACTTATAAGCTATATAAAATTAAGTTTCATTTTTAGACTTTAGATCAGTGCATATCAGTAGGAGTCCAGTGTGAACAAAAATCTGCACTAGAGCCAAACTGATACATATGCAAAAATACGTTATAGCCTGTGACAGCTTTGCTGCAAAAAATACAGAAAACCGATTAAATTTCAATGCAGCAGGGGGCTGGGAAGAGCAATAGCAAATAGTGTTCATAACATCTACAAATCATTAGGACACCATTTTAACCATCAGTGATAATAGTACTTTCAGATTTGTGTAACTTCTGTAAATTTTCCAGGTAGATCATATGCAAAGGTCATACTAAATGCTGAGTCTCACGTGGACATGCAGTATTGAGCAAAATTCTGCGATAACAATTCTGTGATGATAAATTACAGCAAGAGACACAAGGTTTAAAACATGAATTTTCTCCAGGGGGAGGTCAGTTATGATGTTGCACAATGACAATTCTAAAGAAATGCATTTTGAGTTTACTCTATGGCATAGCAATTATAAGAGACAATGGTTGTTTGGCCTCAAATTTCTTTCTCGTGAGGCATGACTGTTGTCATATACACACATAATATTTTGTTTTCAAAAATGATCTACCTTGTAAATTTGATTATTTTAATCATTTTTCAGAGAATGTGTCTATACGTATTTCTTTTCAGAAGGGCATTGTGATTGATCTAGCAGTTTTTCAACTATTTCTATAACCTAGAAAGTACAAATATCTGCTTGTATAAGGGAACTTACAGTGATACTGATATGAAGGAAACATTTCTTAATCTACTAGTTAGATCCTAAAGGAAAACCTTCCTTCACCATGTTTGTTTTTTCTACTAAAATTGTTTCAGAATCTGATGGTATCAGAATCAAAGTTCTTTGAATGTCACTGGAATTAATGTGACAAAATTCTGCTCAATAATGCATATCCTCTAATCAGAGTAACCATCCTAGTTGAAGGGGATTTTAGTGATTACCCATGCTATTTAAAACCTTTTAAAATTGAAAAACAACAACAGCAACAACAACAAAACAAGGTCCAGAAAGAACAGATGATTTGTTAAAATCCCAAACTAGTAAACTGACTATGCTTAGATCAGAATTTTCAAGCTTATTTAAACTTTTTTTCTTTCTTTCAGTGTTTCTTTCTAGGATGAGAGATTAGTGTCCCTAGAAACCAGGAACTTTTGTAGACAAACAAATATATAGTAGAACAGTGTCAACCAATACATTTCCACAGAAGCTCTTATAACAAGAGATACAACTATACTTAATTTGATATTATGGTTAATGTTCTCCAAAGTCAGTCAATAACAGACACTCCCTCAAAAGCATTTCCAGGTATAAAACCCATCTTGTGATTTATATGATCATGGTTAGCAATATGGCAACATGCGCTCTGTAATTATCCTACCTATATTTAAATCTAGACTCCATCATCATTGTATGACCTTGATCAAAAACTTGTCTGCCTCCATTTACTCATCTGTAAAATGGAGCTAATAATGAGATCCACTATCTGGGGTTATAAACATGATTCAATGTAATATAATATAGAATTCACACAGTGATGAACTGTGGACATGGTGATTTACAGTAAGAAAGATATATTTGGTGTTCATCTCAATCCAGGTACGGAGGTCCTACAATGGGTGGAATTTCCTAAGTGAAAAGAGCAAAACGGTGAAATGGGTGTCTTTTGTTATTCATAATAAGCCCCTCCCAACTACACCAGAGTTCATTTCAACCAGGTGACTTTTGGAAAGCCCTAAGGATGTAGGCTGGTTGTCAGGGGAACTAACTCTGTGATTATAAGGATGAATATTTCAGCCCCGCCCCCCTGATCTGTGGGAGGACAGAGGGCTATAAATTGAATTAATCAACAACTCGGGTGATTTAATCAAGCATACCAATATAATGGAAACTCTATGAAAAGTCAAAAGAGCTCACACAGAGTTCAAAGAGGCTTCTGGGTTGGTCAACATTTAGAGGTACTGGGGAGGTGGCGTGTTCAGAGAAGGCATGAGAGTTAGGCATCCCTTCCCACATACCATGCCTTATGCCTCTCTTCCATCTGACTGTACCTGAGTTATGTCCCTTGAAAACAAACTGGTAATCTAGTAAGTAAAATGTTTTCCTGAGTTTGTGAACCGCTCTAGCAAATTAATTGAAACCGAGGAGAGGGGTGATGGGAACCTCTGATCTACACCTGGTTGGTCAGTAGCACGGGTTATAACCTGCAATTGTCATCTGACATTTGGGTAGGCGGCAATGTTGTGGGACTGAACTCTTAACCTGTGGGATGCGATGCTATCTCCAGGGAGATAATTGAGTTAAATTGTAGGGTATCCAGCCAGTGTTGCAGAATTGTTTGGTGTGGAAAACACAATCAGACTTTTGGTGAGCAAGTGTCAGAGGTGAAGTGATGTTGTAGTAGGATACTGAGAGCAGAAGTCAAAAATAGGAGTATTTTTTTCCTATATAATGACATATTAAGAGTGTTCAATAACTAAGGGGCGCCTGGATGGCTCAGTCGGTTAAGCATCCGACTTCGGCTCAGATCATGATCTCATGATTTGTGGGTTCGAGTCCCGTGTCAGGCTCTGTGCTGACAGCTAGCCCAGAACCTGGAGCCTGTCTTCAGATTCAGTATCTCCCTCTCTCTCTGACCCTCCCTTGCTTGTGCTCTCTCTCTTTCTGTCTCTTAAAAATAAATAAAAAACAAAAAAAAATTAAAAATAAAAAAAGATTGTTCAATACCTGTTAGTTTTTACTAGTATCACTATTATTATTGTTGTGGTATATGATATCAATTCGTGAGGACAGTATGTAATCCAGACTCTTAAGAGACTAATGCTATTCTCTTTATCATAGTATACTGTGTTTAGAATACTGGATATATTTCACCGTTTTTTTGTTTTGTTTTGTTTTGTTTTGTTTTTTAATGAGCTCTCTCCACAAATTAGTAATGAAACAAATAGAAAACTTATATATATGATTAAATGTGATTAAATATATTAAACATAAAAAGATATAGTGTAACACCAATATATCTGATCTTAGTCTACCCGTATTTTGAAGCCAATGTCCTATTTTGTTCTTTATCTTTTCGAAAGTTTCCTCCTAATTATTTTGTCTGTTATAATTAAAATGACATATTAAAAATGCAAATAAAAACTATTAACTTTTTAAAAATGTATACATTATTGGCTATGGCACTGAAATGTCAAGATTGAAAGATATAAAATCAGAGTGTTTTAGACTAAGTAGTGAGCCAACTTCTTCTTCATTTTCTTTTGTCAAACACAGAAATTAGAGAATACTTTATAAATACCATAGTTGGATTATGTTTATTGATTAGGCCATAGTGTTGCAATCTGGGACTGCCATTTACTGTGATTTTAACAACCTTTTTAGATCTTTCTTGTGTATTTAATTCCTCCATATACACAAATCATAGTGAACCAAACTTCTATCACATATCCCCTTACGGCATCTATCTTCAATGCTATCCTCACCCATATCTAAATATCATATTCTCTACCTTATTTTACTTTCCTTTTTTAATTTATTTACCTATTCTTACTTTAATATTTGTAAGTCATGGTAAGTTATTCTTATAATAAGATAAACAATGTAAATTATTTGTTCCGAAATAGGTTGTAGCTTTGATTTACAGCATGAAAGCTTGGATTGAGAATTGAAAATTCTCCTTTAAGTGTGTTAATTGGGTAGCCCATGTTCGAAGGTGTCACATTCAGTAAATTGACACTGAAATTCTAGTTTCCTCACTTAAAATCTCACAGGGAGTTCTCCAAGGACATGTTTGAATAAGGAAGCCATACTAAAAGTTTGCTCACGTTGAGAAAAACAAAATCCACATAAAATATTTTTTTTTTTTAAATCATAAAAAAGCAAAATCTGGAATGAATCCATATCACTCACTTAAGTGAAATTACTATCCTTTATGGTAGATATACATATTTAGTATATATAGTATATTTAAAAATACTAGTGTATAGTATTTCTCTACAGGTCTTCTTTTAAAGCAAAAAAGAAAAATCATTTATGAAAATTCAATTTGGATATGTCATGGAATGGACATCTGTCCTAACCATTACAAATCTGAAAATTGAGATTTTTATCAAATATAGAATATCATTTTGTGGAATTATTTAATATTAGAAAATAAACCCTTAAACATCATTTTGAAGGGATTTTGGTCATTAATTATAAGAAAAATAGACATATACATTAAATTTAAATATAACCCAATGTCTTAAGTTTAATTAAAATAGTAAATATACATAAGATAGCTTAATTTCACACATGGTATTGTATGATTTGAAACATGTAAACATTTTTAACTCAATTTTTTTCATTGCCATCCTGATAAAATATCTCCAAAAGAAATATGGAGCTTTAAACTTACCACAGAAAAAGTATGTTACCATTTTGAAATAGAAAGCAGAGAACCACATTATATATAATTGAAATTGCAGAGGAAATTGAGGTAGGCAGAATGTAATTACCCAAATTAGAATTTGGACAGCAAACACATTTATACTGTATGCCCAATAAGCCAGGGTCATGACTGCTTAAACATTCTATACCATTCCTAGAATATTACTATAACTCAATAAATGTGGCAATAATAAAGGAACTAGCATTCATAACCTTTTGCAAAATGATGTGAAACCATAACTGAACATAAATTCAGTAAACATGTGTTTGTATGTATGTGTACATATATATATATATATATATGCATGTATTGCATATGTGTGCGTATTCCTATGCATGGAACTCAGTAAGATTTTTAATCTTTATTTTCCCTTATGTGCACATATGTGAATGCACTGAAGTGGAGAAACATAATTTATTTTCAACAAAATATTCTTATTGTAGGTGTTCTAACTTTGACAGACCCAAATCCCTATGATTGTGGACTGACAATAAACAATTTAGCTTGCATTGACTCTTGTCCCATCATCAACTCTTGCTAAAATACGTCCTCAAGGTTGGCTGGAAGGTCAGAAAGAGAGTATATTAAAATCTAGAGATACCTTCAATAACATATTTGTCTAAAATCTGTGCATTTTAAAACTGGGGTTTCCTTTTCTTTCTTCTTCTTTCTTTGAAGAAATAATTACAGTTTGAGGTGATGCAGATACATCTGTAGTCTGAGAAACCTAGCATGGGGTAGGTAGATAAATACTCCCAAACCAACAGTATGTAACTCAGAGACGTGATATTCACATGCAATGCAGGAGTCCATGTGTGAACCCATTCTTCAGATGAGCAAGCTGGTTATACTGATGAAACCCAGAAATGTTTTCTCTGCTGAAATTGAAATTAAATGACCAGTTTTCTGCTTAAACACATTTTGGTTAATGAAGATACATACAACTGGATGGACAATTTTAAGTAAACTCTTCACTTGTCTTTGTTTCACATGGAGTTCTAAACATAACAAAATTAATTATTCCCTATTTTCAGAGTGTAAAATCAGAAATATTTAGGGATATTTTCTGAAATCATTTAATTTACCAAAAGAGAAATTCATTAAAAACTCTACCTCATAAAAAAACAATAATATGGGTCAAATTTAGAAAAAAATTTTATGTTTATTTTAAAATATAATCAATTATTTGGCCTTGATTAAGTTTAGGCTAGATTGATGATTTATTTCAATTACTGAGATATAAAACCTAAAGTTAAATACAGTTCTGGAGACTCTAATTACATTAGTATTAAAAATGCCACATTAATAGATGAGAAGATATGTTACATTAAAGGTCTTCTGTTATGTCCTTGGAGAGGTAAATAAAATTAATTACATTTCTACTGGGAGAAAGTTTAATATGGTAGGAAATATGTACAGAAAAATATCTCTAAGAATCAAGTACTAGCATAAAAAATCAAAAAAGAGAAAACACAACAAAAGTAACAGCACAGTATCTTCAAGCACATTCTTACTATTAGCTACTCCAAATACAGAGAAGTAGAGGGCAAAAATCTCCATCTGGGGTCCACATGATCGCTTCATGTGTGGGCAAGAGAATTATGCTTTCTTGTATCCCAAACACTCTTATTATTTTGGCTCCATGCTCTATGTTATTGTTAACTGTAAGTATTTTTGATTCATAATGTACTGTACGTAAAATATACATCCTGGGGACTACATAGGAAATCCGTGCAAAGTTTTGTATAGCTTTTTGAAGTCTGTTCTTTGAAGAAACCCTATTAACTGAAACAAACTTATTTATGAAAGAAGGGATTTTTTGGATTCTTTTATATTAGACATATTTTAAGTGACTAAACATATCATTTCCTCACTCGAAGGCCAGCAGTTTAAAAATAACTAAATATTTATTAGAACTGGTGTGCTGTCGTTTAGTAAATCAGAGGCAAAGTTAAACAGTTAGATTCCTCCCATCAGTTGGCAATAAGGAGAGTACTGGGGCAGAATGATTTTTCAAATGGCCAGGTCATTTTCATTGAAGCTTTTATTAAGGCTGAGTATACATATTTGAATATTTCTAAACCAGTTTGATTAGTGTAGCAAGTTTAAAATTTTGAACTGCTAGAAAAAGTTCTATGTCATGATTCAGTCAATCTCATGAGTGGATGAAGCTGGAATGGTATGAATTTGGGAAAAATTTATAGCTGAGTCTTCCATGTTCCTTTCTCACAGGTAACAAAAAGGCCTACCTGTATGTTAGTCAGAAGGGTCTCTATGGAAGACAATCCATCAGGAAACAGAAAAGGAGGTGGAAAACCTGGAGGTAGTGGTTGTCCATGCCCAGTTAGAGAAAGTTTGTCAAGGCTGTCTCTTGCGGTTGGTGTGGAAAGCGGGGTCTCATCTGTATGTGATTGAAACAAAAATATAGAACAAGTTACGCTTGTCTGTTTTTATTAGACCTCAGTAATGGCTTCCCTAGTGGTTTCCAGAACATTTATTGCAAATTGGTTCCTGCTATCAGGAGAAAATGCTTTCTGCTGAATTTTCTTTAATGAAAAAGCTGTGGAGATACAACAAGATAACATTAATGAGTAACTTTATAAGCCTTTTAAATGCAGTCTCTAATGAGACTGAGTTTACAGTGCCATAGAATCTTTTTAAAACAAATATTATCTCACATATAGTTGTGATAATATACTCAGGCTGACTTTATGGGCACCTTCCCAATTATCTCATTTTAGTTTGTTCTGTTTGGATTGACAATAGAATATTTCTAGAGCTTCATATAAAAGAAATGCTTTGTGTATTACTATGTTTGTTCCTCAATTAACCCTTCCTTTATATCAATGATTTGTTCAAATATATTCTTAAGCAATCTATAAAAGACTGTACAATTAAAATTTGTCATTTTATGACTAAAAAGAAAAACTGGAATCAAATATATTCCTAAATTATAAATGAATTATTCAGTATCATTAAAACTAAAGGTCTAATTCTACTGACCCTGAATACTTTTTACCTTCCTATTGAAAAACTAGCCCTTTATACATGAAAAAGGAGTCCAAAGAAAGGATAATGAAACACAACTTCCATAACAATATTTAGAAAATCAAATATAAAACCCTCTAAGATAAATTAATCTTTACTTTGTCTATAGAATATTCTTCAACATTTTAAGCAGTTTAGAGTAATGTCCGGATATGGATTCTTTTTACTCTCATGGTGCAATCTTTTCACTCAGTTCTTTATTATTTAAACATTTTTTTTACAGTTTCATTTAAGACATCTACAAGTTATGGCTTATTTTAGGTTATTATATCACAGAGAAATTTTTATTCATGGCAGGATTCTCAATTTTATAAATATTTTCATATTTCACCCCAGGAAAATTAATCAGAGCAATGTATTTGCACAGTCCTGATAGTATCTCTCAATTTTGCAAGTGGCTAAAAACTTCAGCACACTTGCCTTTATGCTTATAATTTGATTCCACTGTTCTCGATCATTACTTTATTTTTCATTACAACACCTAACCACACAACACGTTTTCCAATTACCTCTCTCTGGGGCAGAAATATTATGGAAGTAGCCACACTTCTCTGTCTCTAACTAATGTCAGAACAAGTTAAATTCATCTCCCTCACCCTTCCACATTTCTAGTTAACAAACCAAAAGGGAAGAGAGGTTGGGGAGGAGAGTATCAGACACAGGCCTTCTATTAACTGCCTCCCTTCTTACGCTACACTTGGTCCTCTGCAGTTTCTCCTTTCAGTCCCTTCTCTGTTGACTTACTGACAGGCGATCTGAGGCAGCAGGTTCTAGAAGAAACGGAGTAAGCAGCTAAAGTAGGACTCACTGTGTCGTTATTTTTTTTATCACTCTTGTCACCGGGGTTGAAGAAAGACTGCCGTGCAGGGGTAGGGCTACTGCATGGCTAATGTGATCAAGATGATCTTGGACACCCTTTACCTAGCTGTCATAAATTACTCCTCCAGACCAAGGCTGCTAGTGTTTTCTCATAATAGCTCCAAAAAGGCGCTTGTTAAACATCTATGTGCATGTGAAATTGTTTGAGAATGGAGAGCGATATTTTTCGATCAGCATCACCTTAGCTGTCACATGCTAAAGAAAATGTGGCTTAATAGATCATGGGGATAATAATTGCTTGTCTCTTGAAGAGAGGCATAGAACCAGATGACCACCTGAGTTTGCTTTCAGTTTTAGAGACTGATTCCACAATTCTTTAAAGATCGTCCAAGAAAAAAGCACCATGTGAATGTACACACACATACACACACACATTTGAGTCTAAGTTCCATCATTCCCATGACTATTTGATTTAACTTCAATACATTTATGCTTGACTATGTTTGGCTGTTGTGCAAATTAATTCATAAAATCACTCATGACACACATATTTACATAGCCAGTATTTACTTAACATAAACAATGTGCTAGACACTGAGGGCAGAATGCTGAAAAACACAATCTACAAGCTTCAAGCAGCTTACTCTGGACTGGAGTGACTGATTCCAAGTGTTAAGCAGCCAATTCCTATAGTTAGTGAAATATTTTGTCCTCCATCATTATTTCGTTAGCCACTCCATTTTTCCCGATAGAGGATGAAAAGTGTTCTATCTACGTGTGTGTGTGTGTGTGTGTGTGTGTGTGTGTGTGTGTGATCTATTTTTCTGCAGTTGCTTCAGTAGAATGCTCATGCTCATCTTGGTCCTCATGGTTTCAACTATCATTCAGTATAGACTCACATTATTGGATTCATTCATTAGTCATTTTATTGAGATATTACATAAGGCCACTCTAAATATGGAGCTAAGAAACAATAAAACTTAGGGCAAAGTGATGACTAAAGAAATGAAAAATAAAGGGTGGTTCTTAAGATCAATATACATTTTTTAAAAGAAGACACATTAATCAAAGATCAAACATACAAATCAAAAATATTCCTTTGGGCTTCAAGGCCCTACTAAAAAGTTGTCATCTTGTGGCAATTAACATCATAGAAAGTCTCATTTAGTCTTCGTACAAAGATAGTAAAATTGGGAATATAGTTCTTCCTTTTGAAATGAAATGACCTTTGATATCCTAAATGTTCTAAGAAGATTAAAGCAAATGTTTGAGAGGCCAGACAACATGGAAAAGAGTTTTGACATTACCTAATCTCCACTGACTTCAAACAGTGAACAATGATGAAGCACAAATTCACAAAACACCTTATTCCAACTTGATATATCTGCACATACTTTTTAAAGTTTTATCTTTAAAAGAAAGCTTGTCAGGTGGCATGTTTTTTGGATTATTACAGCATTTGACAATGTAATCTGTTTTTTGTTCTTGAGTATTTTGCTTTCAAATAATTTTAAACTTATAGAAGGGTTGCAAGAATTGCAAAGAATTCCTATACCCTCCTGGAGTGTTTTGCATGGTAGCCCCCTAAAATATATATCCATGCCTAATCCCTGGAACCAAGTAATGGTAGCTTGCTTGGAAAGAGGAGTTTTACAGACGTGATTAAGTTAAACATCTTGAGGTGAGGAGATCATCCTAGTTTAGGATGGGTGCTAAATCCAATGACAAGTGTCATTAGAAGAGAAAAGCAGAGTGAGACTTGAGAGAGACAGAAGAGATCCACAGTGAAGAGGAGGAGACAGAGTGGAGAGGGAAACAGAGATCAGAATTTACCAGCCATAGTAAATGCATGATGCTGACAGCCACCAAAAGCTACAAGAGGTAAAGCATGGATTCTCCTTTATAGCCTTTTGCGGGGTTTAGGGGGGGTGCTTATGCCTGGGAATACTTTGATTCTAGACCTCTGTCTTCCAGAACTCCAGTAAGAAAATTAATTTTTGTTTTAAGCCATCAAGATTGTGACAATTTGTTAAATCAGCCCTAGCAAACTAACTCAACTCGTTACTCAAATTTACCAATTGTTTGCATTTTGCCATGTTGGCTTTGAAATTATTTCTCTGTCTCTCTCTCTCTCTCTCTTGTTCTGTGTGTATGTTTACATATGTTTGAACCATCTTCCCTTTTAATCCTAAAGTGTCAATGCATGTTTCATAAGTATAAGTACACACTCTTACCTGACCATGGTAAGACTAACATACAGAGAATACTATTGTTTAATCAAGAGTTTGTATTCCAATTTCATTACGTGTAGGATATTTTACTGTAAACAGTTAAATAATTAATGCCTCTTAAAATGTACTTGATATGTACTTGGGGAATATTTTCTCTGGGCTTGTGGTAGCTTTGTAGTAGCGTCTAAAATGGCCTCTGATGGTTCCTCCCTCCTGTTATTCACATCCTTTCTAGAACCTTCCTCCTTAATCTGAGTCAGATCTAACAAATACAGAAAAATAAGTGTGTTGGGCAGTCCCTTCCAAGATTCAGTTATAAAAAGTTTATAGTCTCCATTTATCTCTCTATCTTTCTCTTATATTTCTTGCCCTAGGAAAAATCAGCTGTTCTGTCATGAGACAGCCCTGTGGAAGTACACATGACAAGGAACTGAGGCCTGCCAGAAACCATGTGAGCTGGATTGAAAGCAGAAGCCCCTGCCCGGTTGAACCTTTAGATGAGGCTACAGCCCAGGCTGAAAGTAGAGCTGAAACCTCATGAGAGACCTTAAACCAGAAGCACTCAGCTAAGTTGCATCCAAATCCTGATCCACACAAGTTGACATTTTAAATGTTTGATAGTTTAAGGCACTAATTGGTGGGACAATTTGTTACATGGCTATTGATAACTAGAACAGAGCATAACATTTTGAATACTTTGGGATACGTATAGAAAATGACTTAGTGTCCAAGGCGTATCAACTACGTTGGACATGTAACAACTTCTTCGGGCTTCAATTTCCTCAAATTAAAACAAACAAACAAACAAAAAAACCTAGTAGGTAGAATGAGACAAATTCTAGGGTCACACAGATGTAAAATTTCACATTCTCTATTATTGCTTATAAAAATTCTTAAAAATTAGTGAGTGGACGGGGTGCCTGGGTGGCTCAGTCAGTTAAGCATCTGACTTCAGCTCAGGTCATGATCTCATGGTTCATGAGTTTGAGCCCCACATTGTGCTCTATGCTGACAGCTCAGAGCCTAGAGACTGCTTCGGATTCTGGGTCTTCCTCCCTCCCTCCCCTTCCCAATTCATACTCTGTGGTTCTCTCTCTCTCTCTCAAAATAAATAAGCATTAAAAAAATTAAAAAAAAAACAGGTGAGGGGACATTTCACCTATATTGACTAGAGATTTCACCTATATTGACTGAAAAAGAATTGAGTCACATAAACACAAAATTTCAAAGCAAGCTATTGATTATATAGGTTTACTAATTCCATTTTACAAGGATTCTTAACTTTTCTTGCTTCATTTTATCAAATTAGAAAAAGTTCAACCATTTATAAGACAGGCACTCCCTACATCTGGGATGGCAAATTAGAGGCAGGGAAGGGTGTGGCCTCCTAAGAATAAAGTAAGAACTTCTGAAAGGCATATTAACTAGGGTACAATTTTTTTAAGTACTCCATATCCATAGGGGACCAGCAGTTATGCCAGTTCTCAAAGGAGTTCTTGTTATTTTTAAATTCCTAAAAAAGAGTGGTTTATAACTTTCTTGTATTTTAATTCAGTTGCAGGGAACCACAGTTAATTTCTAAAGGAAAATAGAACCGCATATGATACAATGCCACAAATGATTTCATCTGCTAACCAGAAAAATACTGATTAACATTTTAATAATTACATAATATAATGACAGTTATAACAACATACAATTAGGATCAATTAGAATATAATGGACATGATAAAGAGAAAGCAGAGATGGAAGATAAGAAAATGTTTAAAAATCCAAAATCAATGAAGTATGAAAAAACGATATTTCATTCTGCTTACCATTTCATCTCATGATTCTCCTTGTATTTTAAGTCACATATCAATAAATGACTATCAGTAAGATTGATGCCTCTGTAAGACAGCTTTTTTTTCCATCCAATCTTATCACACATAACAATTTAGCAGGATATCCTAAGGAACAATGTTGTTTAAAAAAATAATGGGCCTCTACTTTTAAAATGTTTTCTTTCCTGTTAATAAAATCTACTCAGTTGTTATTTTCATAACTAATCCCTTTGGGTTTGAATTATATATTCTCTTTCAAGTTCTTGAGTGTGTGTGTGTGTGTGTGTGTGTGTGTGTCTTTTTGTGTCTGATGTCTTTTATTACATCATAAATTCCAAGTAGAAAAATACTCGCTTTTAAAAAACCATACGTTCCAAGGGAATTCACATTTATTCATCTTGATGTAAGTAGATAGCAACATTATTAAAATAAAAAAGTCTCCGTATTTAATGTTTACAAGTGATCTGGGATTTTGCATGAAAATGTAATATTTTTATACTGGAAAAGTGAAAAAACTGTTGACAAAAATTCTAGAGAATATGGCTCTATGAATAGTTATTTATCAAAATGTAAATGTTTCTTTGCCTTTTTGATACATTTCCATCACAATTATATAGAAAGTTACATTTATTGATGTTCTTGTAAACTCATCAGACACATCATTCAACTGGAGTACAGGCATGAATAATCTAAAATACTCAGGGTTTCTGTTTAAAAGATTATTTGAAACTTATATTCAGACATCAGACACAGTCATTTAACTTGAGTTCAATCATATCCTCAATCCTAGTTCACTCCTACTGTAGACTCTGGGTTTAATTTGGCAATGGAAACTAATAATAAAGTTGAATAATGTGATTCAGAGTGTAATCTTAAATTAGAAATGGTCATGTAAATGATCATTTTTTTCTTTCTATTTTCATCTTCTCATGAAATAACAAATTCCAAAATATCACATCAAAATTTATTTGTATGACTTTCATGTATCTATTTCATTCTTATAAAATATGCAGGGCTATGGTAGAGGAAAGATAATTTCCTGTATTTAATTTTAAGCCCACTTCTCAAAATCTAGATACAGCTATGGTAAAATGAAGAGTAAACCAGCCTAGATTCAGAAAGTGTGAGTTCAAGCCCTGGCTCTAGCAAGTACTGGCAAATAGTAGAGCAAAAAATCCATCTCTTACATTCTATGAGATTCATTTGACTTATTTATTAAAACGATGATTGTAAACTCAAAGGATTATAGTTTAAATCCAATTAGATTATGTATATGAAAGTGCTTTGTAAAATATAAAATGCTAACAATAAACTATCAATAATTAACAAGCTACTACATGTATTGCACATTTCCTTCTGCAAACTTGGCTGCAATGTGCCACGAGACTTCTACACTATATTTCTCTAATGAGGCTCGTGATGATGAAGTATTATGTTCATAATAAAATTATTACTATATGTTATTATAGTTGCCTTATACAAACTAACCCTGAATTAGTTCAGCGAACAGTTAAAATTAACTATGATAGAAATAACTTGAGAAAGGGCAAAATGATATGAACTAGTTTATCAACTTCTCTTCTGGCAGCAGGACCTAGAGGAAATGGGTAAGGTGACTTTCACAGAAAGAAAACAATACAGATTCTGGAGAAATGACTGACAGAAGCATAAAAACAGTTACGAGTTTCCTTGGAACAGTATCTGGATTTTGAGCTGGGCTGAATGAAGGGAAGGATTTACTATGGAGAGGAGATCACTGTAAGTGCATATTTCACAGGATACTGGAGTTGTGCTAAAATAGACACCAAACTCACAGTTCTGCCTAATTTGATGCATTTTAAAGTATGTATTGCACACATATGCAATTATCACCTTTAAATCAGTGGTTATTAACTCTTGTGTAGTTTACCTTTGAGATACTGATGCAAATTAGGGACCACTCCTTAAAGGTAGAAATAGAACATAGAATCTCAGCTCCGTAACACAGAGTAAGCACTTACTAATATCTGTTGAAGGCATATGTGAATGAGATGAGTTGAGGCAAAAGCTGGAGCAGTGAAAAGGCAGAAATGAGAAGGATGTAAGTCTCTGGCGCACCCTGAGTTTACATCACATCCATGATAGTAAAACTAAAAATAATCTTCTATTGGAAAACCACTCTATTGATTGCCAAGACAATTTCATAGACATTATCTTGCGTTAGGAGGAAGCTCTAGGAAGAAGATTTAAAAAATGTATGCAATTATAATCTCAATAAGGTTATGTGCCAAAAGATTGACTCAAATGGCACCCAGTGGTTATTAAGAAAAAGAAAAGATTATATTTAGGTGATACAAGTTCAGAAAGAGTGAAGAAAATAAAATCTTCATGGCAAGGTGAATTAGAAAGGAGCATTGAATATTGGGAAAGAATTAAACAGAAGGAGGTCACATTCTTAACTGTTCAGGGAAAACCTTCATCTTGAGTCCCCTGAAAAAACTTTGCATTTTTAAAGGGAAAGCCTATTTTCTACCATTATGCTCAAAACAGAGAGTTCAATTTCTGGCTATTCTACATTTATATTTCAAAAATCTCTGTATAAGGGAAACTCTATATCAAGCTATAAATTAATAATTCCAAACAGAGACTTGACAGCAAACTCCTCACCATCTTTGGCACCTGAGACAATGAAACTACATACTCTGATATCTGTGTGTACATTTTTTTTTTCCTGCCACAGCTTGGGATTTCTTGGAAAAAATGGAATGGTACCAACATTAAACACACACACACACACACACACACACACACACACACTTACCATTTAAACATTTTGGGTGGCTTTTACCCCTGCTTGTTTGTTAGAGTCATAAGTCACAGTGTTTATGAACGAGCTGGCATAGCTACGCTGAAAAATCCACTTAATTGACCTTTCTGTCTTTTCCCTGACCCTGTAGGTTTAACCTCACTGCTGATACTGCAAGTGAATATGGGAAAATAGTTATTGAAAGCTGCATAACACACACGGTTATATTTCCTCGGTTGATGTTTTGCATATCTGCACAGTAGGGCCATTAAGGGTTCTAAGAGCACAACGGAAACAATCATAGCGTTTGTTTTTAGATGACTGACTCAGGACATGTACACCAGGCTTTATATAGAAACTGTTTTTGTTTTATTAAGGGACTGTTTGCCTGTTAGTGATAACATCATTAAAAATAAATGAAAGGGGGCTGGTAAAATGCTTCCCAAAAGCAGAAACCTAATTAAAGGTGATATGCCTGCTATGAGGCTTTTTTCAGGACTCAGAAATAGAACGAGGTTAGTTCTTTCTCATTTTATAAGGCCCAGAGAAGACCTCACAGTAAAACATCACTTCTGATCTAATTTTCTATTTCTGTGTACTTTAATAATCTACTTTGCAGTCTGTGCTTGCCCATAGAAAGTGAGCTAGTTTTGTTCCCACAGATAGCTGCTTCATCATGTCACACTGCATGAAAAGAAAATCTGATGGTTCGGGTCAAACAAAAAAAAAAATGCACTCTCCTTTTAAAGCAGATCGTATTGGTTGTGATATACACAGTCACAGCAGTTGAAATAATGCACAGACAGTTCATAATCCTAAAAGACCGCTTTTGAGAGCTTGAGTTAATGGTAAAAAACATTTCCAAATCATGGTTTATAATTTCAGAAAGAAAAAAAAAAGTAGACCCTTTCATTTTAAGGGGTGGAGTTACTCTAATTTCATGGATGGTGGAAAAAGCAGGAAACTGCATTCCCTTGATAACTCTGCCCTTATTGTGCTGTGACCTTGGCCAATTTACTTAAATTTACATCTGCCAAAAATGAGTTTCTGAAATGTGCTTTGAGAATTTTCGGGGGGTGGGGGAGGAGTTGTCACATCAATTCAAGGCCTTTTCAAAATTAATATTACTTTAGAAGTAAAGAGAAAAAGACGAGAACACTGGGCTCCCTCACAAAGAACTATAGTTTGATATCCTGGTTTCTTCTTGTCACCTCTGCACAGTTCAGGTTCATTTATGAGTCTCCAAGCTGAAAATGAATCTTTTGCTAAGTAAATAAAACAGAACAATTCCCAACTTATCCCCCTGAAGTATAAAGTAGCTCTGGTATTATGGATTATTTAAACTCAGATTTGCACATAGGTGTTAGACTAAAATTATCATGGGATTATAAAAAGTGTCAGAAATCTTTGGAAATCATTTGGTGTAAATTTTCATTTTTCAGACAGAATAAGTCCAATAAGCGATTGACCCAAAGTTCTTCAAAACCAAGTTTGCGAATTCTCATTTCTTTCTTCATTAAAAGTTATAGTGTCAATTTAGAGGAAATACTGGGAAAGAATATTCTGAATGCTTCCAAGGGTATGCATACACACAAACATACATACATTTAGGACCACTGAAGCATGGCAGGATATTTAATAAATATTATAGAATTTTAGGAGTGATAATGTGATGCAATTTAAAGACAAGAGCCCTTATTGTTAAGATACATATACTGGAAATTAAAAAAAAAATATTTACTGATTGAGTAAAATATGTTGGGGATTGAGTTCAAAATTCTTTGGGGGAGAGGAGGAATTGGGTGGGGGAATTTATAATACCAGTCGGGGCTTGCCATGATCATTTTTAAAGCCAAATGATGGGTAGGCATATGGGGGGTTCATTACTCTATACTAATTTTATGCTTGTTTGAAATTTTCTACAATAAAAAGGTTTTAACATAAAATAATGCTATGCAGTAAAAATTCTATTAACTCATTTTTCTTTCAAAATTCAGAGGCATTGGTATGATGAAGATCATCAGCATTACCATCAAAATAACTAGCATATACTGAGTGCTTTCTGTGTGTGCAAAGCCATGTTCTAAGCACTTTGCATGCATTAACTAATTTAATCCTCTCAATAATTCTGTTAGATTGTTACTACTGTTCTACTCATTTTACACATGAGTAGATAGAGGTAAACATAAGTTAATTAACTTGCCAAGAAAACTCGGCTAGTAAAGAGAGGAGCCAAATTCAAACCTAAGTAGTCCTGCTTCAGAGCCTTTAAACATACAAGGAGTAAAATATAAATTATCTATAAGATTTTTTAAAATGCATTGTTACATGTGTACAAGTATAAGAAACATACATTCCAAAAAAGGTAATAATTTCATAATTATTTTATCTCAGACTAGAAAGAAAACTTTGACATTTTTATTTCATTCCTTAATCAAGGCTTGACCTACCACTTAAAATCTAGCCAGCGTTCATCGTAAGCAGCCAAGACTCACTCAAACCGGCGATTTGCACCGTCACACTTGTGATCATTCATTTCTTCTTTAAGTTTATTTATTGATTTTGAGAAAGAAGGTGAGCATGAGTCAGGGGAGGGGCAGAGAGAGAGGGAGGAAGAGAGAATCCCAAGCAGGCTCCACAATGTCAGCACAGAGCCTGATGTGGGATCCAAATCCACCAACGCTGAGATCATGACCTGAGCTGAAATGAAGAGACAGATGCTCAACCAAAAAATGAGCCACTGAGGCATCCCAGCGATCATTCATTTTTGAGTCAAAGATATTTATCTTAGAAATGAAATTCCAGCTTCTCACCACTTGGGACTAGAGACCTCCAACCACAAGTACAATGGACACTTAGCGTCATCTCTAATTTCAGGTGTCTCCTACACATTTCCCCACTCTATACCTTTACTAAATGTCAAGCATACTGACAGAGTCTATACTTTCTCTGCGAGAAATATTTAACCATGAAAATATCACGTACAAAATGGCACATGCATTCCATTAGGTAAAAAAACACAAAAACACACACAAAAAACAATACCTACACAAGATTCTTAAAAAAAATTACAAGTGTCAAGGGATTTACTGCAAGAAGGAGTCAGTTTCACGTCTTACTCATTCATCAGCTACAATTCAACCTTGGGTATTGCCGCTTGTTCCAGTTTAGTGTCTCCTGGATTTCCTCATCATATACCCTTAGCCATGAATTTGCCTCACTTTTCACCATAAGAACTTTGTTAAGGTTTCCAGTACCAGCCCCACTCCCCACCCTGACACCATCACCACGCTGCATGCTCATGCCATAAACTCCCGGAGTTCTTGTCTACCACTGGGCTCTAGTAACATATCAGGTACCAGGCTGCTGAGATGCTGCCCTAGACAACAGTTTGCTGGTCTATATAAATTAACTAATGTAAGTCGGCTAATTTATCACAAATAATGACTCCTCCTAGGCCACAGGTGTGTTCTACTAGGTCGCTTTCTTCTCACATCCCTTGCTACAATATCCTGAGACATGAAGCAGGGTGTGCAGAAGTGGCTCTACACTTTCAGCTTCACAGTCCTGAACCCATTCATGTTTTCCCTCCCATTTGGAACAACTAATAACTGATACATTTTAGTGGGGCCATTCCAAATGATCAAATTCAATGAAGATTTTAACCAAAAAAAATTCTTTGTAAGTTTGTTTCCTTAAGCGTGTGTAACATGAAAAACCGAGGGAAGTAACTCTCACCATCTTATTCACCGCTGTAACCTCAATGCCTGGCACATGACACAATTTTTATCATTGATTGGTTGAATACGTGGTATGACTGATCCTCAAAACTGGTTAGTTGGTTAAGCCCTTTGTTCTTATATTAATAAAGACACATTTAAGCTGAGGTTAGTCTACAGTTTAAATTAGTTGAGTCTGAATGAATGAGAAGATATGTAATATAACATGCTTGTACTTTGGGTTGCCTTCTTAGAAATGCAAATCCAGCATAAAAAAGTTTTCTACCTTATTTACAATATTTTTTAAAGTTTATTTTTATTTATTTTGAGAGAGAGATTGAAAGGAACTGGGAGTGGGGGAGAGACAGAGAGGGAGACGGAAGTACAAGGCTCTGCACCGTCAGCACACAAAACAACGCGGGGCTCCAACCCACAACCATGAGATCATGACCTGAGCCGAAATCAAGAGTCAGATGCTTAACCGATTGAGCCACCCCGGTGCCACTATTTATGATATTTTATCTAAATTTTAAAACCCCATTTTTTAAAAACTGTGTAATTATATTTGTAGGTATCCATACAGAACAGGGACTGCTTGACAATGTGTAAAATACATTAAGATCTGATTCATGAACCTAAAAAGTGATGTTGGCTGCTCTGAGCACTAGTGGACATGCCATGACAGAGAGTCTATGCAAAGGCTGATATGCATCCTGTCAAGAATATTATAGAAACTCTTCCCTAGAAATTGATAGGAGGTTAAACTAAATGACCTTTTTATCCCTTTTACCTATTGAGATTTTATGACTTCTTCCTTTAAAACTAACTGCTTTCTAACATAGCCATATAAAAATGCAAAGGAGAGCACTAATTTTTAGGATTTAGGGAAATATAAAAAGTTAAGAGTGTATGTTTATGTCAAAGTCAGCATTCTTCCCTTGGCGAGAAGGGGATTCCTGAACAGCACAGCTGCTACTTTGCAAGTCTCAGAGCATAAAAACATAACGCAAATTCCCGGACCTTTACTACATATAAGTTTTAAAACATTGATTTCCAATTTATAACCACTTGTTCTTTGTAGCGAAGAAAAAAAAGACGACACTGCCAGATTTATAAAATTGTTGTTTTAGCTTTTTAACGTGTTATATTTAGGAAAAACACATCTGTTGGCTCACGAAAAGTAAAACAGAAGTTGAATATAGCAATGAAGTGTCCTGCCTCAGTCATCCCTTATCACCTATTTTTAAATTTAATTGAAAAAATGGGGTGCCTGGGTGGCTCAGTCACTTAAGCATCCGACTTCAGCTCAGGTCATGATCTCACAGTTCGTGGGTTCAAGCCCTGCATCGGGTTCTGTGCTGACAGCTCAGAGCCTGGAGCCTGTTTCAGATTCTGTGCCTCTCTCTCTCTCTGCCCCTCCCTTGTTCACACTCTGTCTCTCTCTGTCTCAAAAATAAATAAACATTTAAAAAATTAAAACAAAGAATAAATTTAATAGAAAAACTGTTTGAAATGTTAAAATTGCTTTACATTCCAAAATAAAAACGCAAATCATTTTTTTTGGCCCGTTGAAGTATTTCCTGTTATCTTCTACTTTATATTCTATATGGCTAATAGCATGGATGCCTCAGATTCATTTTGAGGAATTTTTTTAAATCATAAAGAAGTTATGCATTTAAGGTGCAAAACAGAACACGGATGAAGAATTGTAACTGGAAAGGAAACCTGTGTTAAGGGATCTGAGGAATGGTGGTGTGGGTGAGACCCAGTGCACGTGAGAAGAGTTGGCAGGTACAGGTGTCAGAGAAGTAAGGGCCCCAGAATTGCAGGAGCTCCCGTAGGCCAGACATGAGGTCATGGCCCACCATGGTCAGGAGCACTTCAGGCATGGGCGATCATCTTACAGAAATGTCACTTCTTTCTAATCATGTGCATCTCATGAGAATATAGAACCAATTTATCCTCTTATGCCCATGTGACTACCCATTCCCCTGCATGCTCATTTCAAATTACGCCAGCATTATGGCTACCTAATATTTTTGTCTATATTTCTTTATTGTTAATCTTTCCTCATTAAATGCAAGCTCCTTAAGAATAAAATTCCTCTATGTATTGATGGTATTGTGTTCCCTCTACTTCTAATGGTGCTTCGCACTTACTAGGCTCTCAAGAAATATGTGTAGAGTGAATAAATAAATGTTTAAAAAGTATTTCAAAATGAGATAAGTTAATCTCTCAGGCTATTTCTCTGCATTTAATTTTACTCAGAATTCTCAAATTTGTAAACAAATATATTAAAGATTCTTCTTTTTGTTAATGTTTATTTTTGAGAGACAGAGTGTGAGTGGGGGAGGGGCAGAGAGAGAGAGACACACACACAGAATCCAAAGTAGGCTCCAGGTTCCAAGCTGTCAGCACAGAGCCCGACGTGGGACCCAAACTCACACAAACTGTAAAATCATGACCTGAGCCGCAGTCGGATGCTTAACCGACTGAGCCACCCAGGCACCCGTTTTAAAGATTTTTCTTAATGACAATTAGGAAGGACTTAGAGAAGTTATATTACTATAGATAAAATGACCCTATACAATATAATGTATCTGAAGGAAATTTAAAGAAAATTGTATAATATGCAAGTCTATGTATACAAATGACTACATGCACATACACACATATAAATACTAGGAACATAGGTATATAAGTGCGTAGAACTCTTCTATATTTAGTCAGTAACTATTCTATATTTAGACTATTAATCTTCTTTAAAAACTATCACCAAAAGCTTTAGGCAAATAAAAATAAGTTTATTTGACATAATAAATTATCTTTTGTTACTTATTCCTTCTCCCCTTATAGTAAGATTTCAAAAGAATGAAAAACTCAGAAAGAACCTGGAAGTTTTACTACTACTTTCTATTTTGTCTCAGCATATGTACTGAAACATTATTTCATTAATGAGTTAATACTAATGGAAAATTTCAAAACAATTAAAATATTTGACTATATTAGAAAATGCCTCCTATTTGAACAAACCAAACGTGTAAGTTTCACTCCTGCATTCTTGATATACATGAAAAACTCACATTGCTCTTTAACGTCATTTTACATTAGAAAATTTAAATACCATAATAACAAGTAAAAAGAGGATATTTTACATGCATTTTCAAAACTCACACATAACTAAAGATTCTAATATGTCTCCACCGATGATGGCCCAGGACAGTAGTTACGGGGGAGAATTTATATTGGATCCACTTCCTTTTAGTTGGAATCATCACAAATACAGTACCTTCATTGTTTCTCTTATAATGTATTCTAAAACCCTTTTATTTGATAGCATACAAATTCTCCACAGAAATTTGAACAAAGTGCCTAGCATTGAAATAGATTTAAAAAAAAATCATGGGGGCGCCTGGGTGGCTCAGTCAGTTAAGCATCTGACTTTGGCTCATGTCATGATCTCACAGTTCTCAAGTTCAAGCCCTGCACTGGGATCCACACTGACAGTGTGCAGCCTGCTTGGGATTGTCTTTCTTCATCTCTGCCCCTCCACCACTCACGCCTACATGCACACGTGTACACACACACACACATATTCTCTCTCTCTCTCTCAAAAAAATCATGATAATCTAAAGAAAATTATTTTCTTCATTATTAAAATTATTTTCAGAACTGTTACATTTAATAATAAATTTCATCAGAGACTTTTTAGGAAACCAGAATAATCCTGAAATAGGAACTTATCTTGCCAATTGTTCAGTTGGCAAATCAGCCAAGTTAGAAGTTAGTCTTTCTAGAAATATTTATAGACGAATAGCAAATTCAATATGGTATGGTGTACACAATGATAAGAAGAGAGGAATATTGGAGCAAGCAAGGACACTTAGTTCATCCTTGGACATCCTGGAGGAAGAGAAATCCAAGCTCAGAATGAAGGAAAATCAGGATACAAAGCCGTAAGGCAGAGCTAAAACCTTTATATACGGAGAGATGGAATAAATTTTGGAAAAAAAATATTTTATTGTCTCAAACCTTATATCAGGTTTCTAAATTTGCCCTCTACTTAGATTAACTCCTTCAAAGGCTAATATATTTTTCTATCACCTATTTATTGAAAAAAAAGAAAAAAACCCTCTTGTCTATCAATATTTCATCTCATCATTCCCACATTGCCCTGGTAGGCAAAAAATGAGGCTAGGTTGGAAAAATTTATCCCAGTGAGCCCATGACAATCCTAGTGATTACCATTTTGTGTTCTAAGAAATTCTTTTAAGAAATGATGTTAGAATCTTCCTCAGGGTGATTATCAAGGGGCTTCTTACACTATTCTACAGACATTCTATCCTTTTTTTTTTTTTTTAATTATAATTGCATTGGCAGTTTACTTATCCATTACCTCTTGTCTATGGGCCACCAAATTCAGCTGTAATTTAGTTCAAATATCTTAGAACATAATTCATATGGCCTGAATTCATTTAAAATAGCCAAGACTTTTCTTATCATCTTTTCATCTACCTTGGGCTTCGTCTGTCTTGAGGTCTCATGACACTTACTCTCACTATTTTTATTTTCTCTTAGAAAGATAAAAACAAAAGAATAACATGTATGTCTTTGAATTTTTTTAGATGTAGGCTATATATACTTAAAGAGAGATATGCTAAACGTTACATCGCTATTTGATTACTTGACTATAATTTGAGTTTATCTGTATCCTAAACATGGAGTTTCAAATTCTGAGGGGGAAAAGCTGGTCATAGTTTCTCTATGCTTTTCAATCTGGATTCTAGATCAAGCTTTTAAAAAATTAATGATATTGAGTAAGTCATTCTTTCCTCTGTCTCGTTTCCAAATAATTAGGATAACTTTTCTGCAAATGTGCCCTCTTATACACTTTTCCCCTCTTTACTGAATAATTCTAAATGTATATAAACATTTTGTATTACATCCCATCTTCTAAAACAGAAAATCTCCTTTGGTTTCATCTTTTCCTTCAATTATTGCCCCAAGTTTTCATATCCCTTTTCAAGTGTTAATATATACTCTGTAATTTCATCTTCTCCTCATGACTTAATTTTGAACTCACTCTAGTCAGTTTTTATTCCTCCCTTTCTAATAAAACTACTTTTTTTTCAAAATCAACTGTGACGTCAATGTTAAAGATGTCAAATCAAAACAGAGAGTTGATTCTCAGACCTCCCCTTACTTGACTTATCAGCAGCCCTGGACATGTTTATCATTCCTTCGTTCTTGAAACACTTTCTTCACTTGGTTTCCAGGTCACCACTCTCTCTCTTCTTGTCCCCAAACCTCACTGGCAGCTTCTTCATAGTCTCTTTATTGCTTTTCTTTTTTATCCAATCTTTTCAAGCTCAAAATATTACAGGATACCTTCTGACCTTTTCTCTTTGCTATATGCATTCCCTCATGATCTCATTCAGACCCACGCCTTTAAATACCATCTATATGCTGATGGCTCCAAAATTTATATCTTTAGCTCAGACCTTTTGCCTGAACTGCCCTCATCTCTGGACTCACATCTCCACTGGGATCTCTAATAGGCATCTTGAAATTCACATGTCCAAAAAACGAACACTTAATTACCCAATTTCACAGCTGCTCCTTCTATCATCTTGTTAATCTCAGTTCCATTCCATTCTTTCTTCTCAGAGTAAACTAAAATGATGAATTGGTAGTGTTTCATTCTAGTTCATATAGCTACAGATAATACGTAGAAATACAGATCTGAATATATCTATATTTGTGTGCAACCATGAGAAACATTCAACATGATTTTGAGTTAAGTTTACATAAATAACATCAACATCACATAATTTATTACATAAATAACATTAATAATGTTAATATCTTTTTTCCAACTTTTATTGTGGTTTTGAGACTTCTCTAAGTTGGTTCCCATAGATCTATTTATTCATTTGAAGTGCTGGATGAAATTACATCATACTACTATGCTATCTTTTATTTATTCATTCTTCTATTGTAGTGTTCAATTGGTTCCAAAATGTTTGGTATGATAAACAATGTTGCAGTAAAATGCTTATTTTATCTACATGTTAGACCTCTAAGTGCATTGTTTTATGTTATTCTCACAGAACAATCTTGCCTAGTATTATCCTTTTTCACCATAAAAAAAAGACTGAATCTTAAAGAGATTGTGTAATTTTCCTACAAGGACATGGACAGAATTTGAAAGCACACTTATGCCATTTCACCATTTAGGGTTATTTCCTATAGCAGTAACTTAATCCGGTTCGAAATCCCATGAAGTCTTTGTAGGAATTTTACTGACAGGGAACAATGAGAAAAGCCCATGACCAATCCTAATTCTTGCTTCAATGAGAATTCTAGAAAATTGTTAGTGGGCAATGAGAGCACGACTATGGGAGAAATAGGAGTACTGTGGTAGCAGCCCCATTTAGAAATCTACTATTTAAAGCCTTTTTGTCAACTTGTTAGGCACTTCTGTTCTAGAAATACTGGCAAGAAAATCATAGAAATTAAAATGTGGCATGAGGAAGTAGTAGAAATCAAAGAGAAAGTTTTATTTTGTGTGACTGAGACCCAGGAAAAAGTACCTGATATTAACCAAACTAAGAAAATTAGAAAGAAGACCCTCTAGGATACAGCAAGGTATGGGGTGAGGGGAACTTAAGTACTTGATGATGTTTTCTTTGAAATAAAGATTCGTTTTACTTATCAAGACTTTACACCAAGAATTTCTATTTGCTTTTTGAATGAGAAAAAAGTATGAGAAACAAATAACAAATAGTAAAAAGAAAGTAACACACTACACTGACTCTTTATAGATACAAATCTAGAACTGTGATAATTACCTTTTCTTCTTTCCCTTGCCGCTATACACATGACATTCGGCTCCTGACTAGAGATTCAAACATGAGCAATCACTGAAACCAGTCATTAGAATCAGTAGAAGGAGTAAATAAAGCACATCAAGCTAAGAAATTAAACAAGCAAATATGCAGTCTCAATTTGTCTTTACTGATCTGCTCTGGCCTTGGGTATTGATTTTAATAATTGTATTCCTGCTTTGTTTCCCTACAGGATTTATCCCTAATGTTATAACTGGGGCCCATCTTGTTCTAGAACCTGCATCTTGGTTCCATGTTCAATATCTTGAATACCATGAATATATTTATATTTGTGTGCAGCCATGAGAAACATTCAACATTTCAAGGTGTCCCTTGGCCTTCCCCTCTCAGCATTTCTATTTTTGGAAATCCAGCGCAGAAACCAATTCTCCATGGTCAGATGCCCCCAATATAGTATGTATGTATGTATGTGTATGTGTATGTTTGTGTGTATTTTTTTTCCGGAACTTCACTTTTGCCTATCATCACCACTTACAGGCCTTCAATTATCGCCTACCACCTGCCAGAACTTTCTTGCTACTGATCTGTGTCAATATCCTGACTCAACATCATGTTCCTCATACCTAAGGTTGTTTAGAAAGTGAATACAGTGATTTTTTTTGTTTGTTTATTTGTTTGGTTTACCACATGAATTAACAAGCACCCATTATGAAGAAAGAGAAAAGTTAATGGCATAGAGGAAGAATCTCTGCTTCCCCTCTAAAGACATAGGAGGCAAACATAGAAGAAGAGAAAAATACCAAAACAAAGAGGAAAAAGTGAAATGCCAACTGATGAGGCCTGAGCATAGACCACGAAGTGTCAGGAAACATACATATTTAGTCTAATAGACTAACTATTTGGATCATTTTGTTCTCTGACAAACTTTCCTTAGCTTCTAAAGTGTGAATAAATTCAATAAAATGCTATCAAATCCTAAAGCTATAAAAGTCCTGTATAAATGTTAATGTTTTCATGTGTAGATTACCAACCAAGAATTGTGCAGAGCAACTTCAATTGCAATTTCAAATGTATCCACATTTGTCAAATTATTGTGTTTTTGAATTGATTCTTAGAGGCTTTAAAAAATTTTTTAATTTAAGAAACTCCCCAAAGAGGGGGTGCCTGGGTGGCTCATTTGGTTAAGTGTCTGACTCTTGGTTTCAGCTCAGGTCATGATCTCATGGTTCGTGATATCGAGCCCCATGTGGGCTCTGCGCTGACAGCACAGAGACTTCTTTGGGTTCTCTCTCTCCCCCTCTCTGCCCCTTCCCTGCTTGTGCCTCTCTTTCTCTCTCTCAAAACAAATAAACTTAAAAAAAAAAAAAGAAACCCACAGAAGAATCATTATACCTTTTAAGAGAATCTAGAAAGGTAGCCTCTTCCCCCTCTCTCTCTCTCTCTCTCTTTTAAGGATGATTCTTCCTAGAAAGGTATGAAAACAGAGACATAGATGCTTTGGAAAATAAAGTGAGATAGTGATGAGTGGAAATGGCTAGGCTTCAATTCAACAAAAGTATAAGAAATAGAACACTGCAGAGAAATATGCACAGACTGAGAAGTATACACAGTAATTGGAACCATCTGCTAGCAAATACAGGTACTATAAGACCTGTTTCAAAGACTAAATTGGACTCATTTGTTATTAGCAGTATATATTTGCATTCAATTAATGTGTTAAAATCCTTTAAAAGTATGCTCTCTTAAGTGGGTTAAACATGCTCATTGTAATCTTGTTTATACTAATAATTGGCTTAGCAAATCTTTTCTTTATATCTAGTACAAAGGTAAACTTTATCAAGCCCAAGCTAAATTATCATAAATTCCATATTAGCAGAAACCAAATTAATGAGGTTTGATTGTACCAAGAAAATTGCTTTTGCCATTTGCTTAATTTCATCTGCTGTATATAATAACAAAAAATTCAAGTGATGGAAGGGGTAGATAATTCAGTATTTGCAAAAATATTAGGAGAAGCAAGGCAAACTTTCAGAAACCCTAATTTAGTGTTATATTTATTTGTTTAGGTTCAGTGTGTAATATGATGTTAAGTATATTACTGTACCATGCTATTACGGAACAGATGTTAAATGCAATGTAAAAATGTCAGGGGTAAATGATTGATGATCCTCTTTGCCATTTCAAAGTAAACCATGATTATTTATATGCTCTGGACATTGCTTGAAAGCATCATATTAAATCTAAACAATTGATCCATTTTCAAGGGTTTTTGTATAATGTATTATTTATGTGTTTTTTATTCTTTTGTGAAAATGCCCCAGTATAAGGAAGTGTTTAGAGTCTCAAGTGCTCCACCCAGTCCATATGGTAGATTTGTTCTCTGTGTAATACTTACCTTTTCCCTCTAGGCCCATATGGCAAGTCCATAGGCTGCCCAGGCCCCTCTGTCCTCCACAGGGGCCATATGGCAAGTTCAGTGAGCACTCATTTACCTTGTATTAATATTTTATCTGCCTCAGACAGAAAAAGAGATCAGATTAAGTAAAGTCAGCCCCTGAAAATGGTTTAGCCATATAATCAATACTGAGTGTCAATGTGGTATGAAATATGGGTTCTGTTATTTCATTTATATTAAAAATAGCAAATCCATTTGAATAATTTATCAAATAATTTCATAAGCTCTTTTGATCACTTGATATACATTGACAGAATACTGTTTAATTATGCTAATCATCCAGGCAATATTAACACACGATAGTATAAGCTTCTAAAGTTTAGAACTGGTTTAAACATATAGGCTTTGATATATCCAAAGAGATAAGACTGAATCTAAATTATAATCTATATTACCATAGTAATTGCTCTAAAATTAATTCATTGTTATAACATTTGCAACTATAGGCTAAACTTTTGCTGTCAACTTAAAGTCATTAAGAAACCCTCAGTACTTTATTTACAGTTAGAATTTATATAAAAATATGGAATAAATTAAAATGCTACATCTCTGCATCTTCTACTGCCTCTACAGATTCTTATAAAGGTACGAAATGAATAAACTTCATGGGGTAATTTATTTCACTGTAAATTCATTTAGTTGATAAAATCATTATTTTTATAACATCATTTACTTCTGAGCTAAAGATATTATCTCTCTGTTTTCTCTTTAACACCTGATAGCTTTGATATATATGGATATGCCAATATATCTCATAATCAAATTGCTATTCCTAGCACTTAACAACTCTTCCAGAATATGCCACAGAAACATGCCTATCCTTTATGTTAGTCACAGTTACGTATGTATATTTCTTTCATCTCCTTCAATAAAAAGATACTGGCCTCATTTTTTAAAACATCTTCATTATTAATAACCTGAGCTCAGTTATTCAAAATGAACAAAAACAACAATGCATCCCACCATACTTAAGGCAATTTATTTTTGTTAGACCTTAGAATTCTTGTCAGCTTAGCGCATAAAATCTGATGTGAGAATGTTCAAAAGAGAGAGTTCATGCTTTGTTGCTTAGTCCTTTCTTTTATACATTTAAATGTCTTCTTCTTGGACATGTCTTTTAATCAGTCAGCCTTCTCTCCACAAAACAGTTCTAAATAGTTGGCTTTTTTTTTATTTGATTTCACACAATGCATATAGCCTATTATCATGTTCTGTCCATGTTTCCTCTGAGTCCCCGTATCTGTAATCATACTTGTTCTGATCTTTGTCCGGAATAGATTTGCTGAGATCATTTCATATAGGTGATATGAAACAGATTCTGGAGTCATTTGAAATTTTAAAATGATAATATTGAAATAAAAATGTTAATGTGCTTAGGTTTGTCACCTGTAAGTGCAAGTAAAGTCATAATTAAAATATAAAGACAACATCAGGATCTCTGACAGCTTATTTTAGGCTTGTACATATAGAAATATATTTTAATGAAAATATAAAAGTTTAATTTTATGCACTGAATATTTTCACGGAGTCAGCACTTTGCTATTTTGTGATAACATGTTAAAATTAATGGGATGTCTTAACTAAGTTCTTTCTGCATATATACATATAAAAAAGGGAAAGCTCTGAACCTGACTTCATAAATAACATTCACTGTGATTTTGTTAAAGTTTAGATGTGTGGATTTGTATTTGAAATCCTCAGAAGGTTACAGGGTGCAACCCTCCAACAATATCTCTGAGTCTTCAGGGACAAAATCCCATTATGTGGAGTTCAGTGAAGGGGGTAAACACCACCATAAAGAAATACAAATTGCACATATTTCCCATTTAGCTAGTGTCACCAAAGTTCACCATTTAGAATTCTAACCAGTTAGGACTTATTCTTGGAGGTCAAGTACCTTGTGAACCTTGTCATCTCATTGATGACATCATATCCCATCCATCAGTTCTTTCAGGAGCACACTTGCCATCTGTTCAGCTCACGTTGTAATAACTTATTAGACAAATTCACAGGGTAACAATCTGTACGATGACACTGTTATCTTAATGCTGGCACATACTGAGATAACAACCACTGTTTTCCTGTCAGAGCACAAGGATTCTGCCCTCCAACTTTAAAACGGAAGTGAGGAGGCTATGGAAACTTCTTAAGTATATGGAAACTACAAGCATATGGGCAGAAACGTTTTTCTCCATTGTAGGACCACAAATGAAACTCTCCTCATGAGGAGGTCATTTCGATGGATGATCCCTGCTTAGGGTTTGTGGGCTGAAAATTCCTTTTTTTTAAAATTCATGCAGGAATCAGATATCTAAGAAGTATGCCCCTGTACCCCCAGAAACTTAAAATAATAACATTCATAATCACCAAGCAATAAAACTCAATACCTCCTTTCCACTCGCTAAAATAATATAATTACAATAATTTCCCAACCTGTTCCAGATGACTACAACCTCTCTTATTTTCTTCTCTAAAGACATTTAATTAGCAGAAAGAGGGTCTCAAACATCTAGCTGACACTGCATACCTGCAACTCTAATAGGTCCTTTGGAAAAACCAAGGACAGTGTCCAAGATCCTGTACCTATATCTTAGCAGATCTTTATCTGCAGCACAGAATTATTGGGCATGTTTAACCTACCAGCTATCAGGGGTCCTATGACTTGATGAATCCCCGCACAACAATCTTTCTATCCCTTAGCTTTAAAAATTATATCGTTTTAGAGAAGAAGGTGGTTTTTATTTTGCATTACATGAAATTCATCCTCTGTTTCTTCTTTTGGCTTGTCATTTATTCCAGCTTACACTGTGATCAACATTGTACTAAAATAAAGTCAAGTACAACAGCCGCTCCCTGCCCATCAAAACGCACAGACGTCTGCCAAGCACTTGTAACAGCTGGTGTTACATTAATTAGTTTAAACTATTTATTTCATCCATCTCCAGAGCAGATTGAGCAAAAACATTAGAGATTATTCTAGCATCTGTAAGTGCCCTGCAAACATTAACCAAGGAAAGTTAGAATATTCATCGGTATCATATATACACATATACACAAATATATATTTATACATATATATATTTATACGTATATATATATATATATATATATAATTTAAGAATCCAGTCATTATAAATGAGTAAACACTATCATATACATAGTGAAGAGATGTTTTATTAACTGCCTTTATAAACATAAGTTTTCATCTTATATTCATCTTTTGTGTCCACAAAGTTCCTCTCTTTAAAAATTATCACTAGAAAGCGATAATAATTCCTGGCAGCATGGGCCATTAAACAATATATGACAGGGACTGGGTGACTCAGTGGATTAGTCACAGATTTTATGGCCACTGTTGGAATCCTGCCCTAACTACAGTGATCAAAACACTGTTATCAAATGGTTGTAAAAATCTCAATTAAAATTACTTCTATGGCCTCCAATAGGTTCTTAGCAAACTACATCCCATAACATGAATCTACACGTTATTGACAAAATTAACTCAACTGCCACTTTTTGGCTTAAGAGAATTTAGAAATTAACTATCTAACTGACTCTTCAAGTAATGGTTGTCAACAGGGACTTGATTATAAATGTGTGTCCATTAAACACCTGTCAGTCTATGCTTTGGGTAGGACTTCCACTTTTTTAAGTCTACATTATCTTTCAGCATGCTTTTTCTAAACACCAAATACATATGGATCAAACTAACATTGGATGCACCTGTTTATGAAAAACAAAAACATTCTGAAATATATGAAGACTAATTCACAAAAGTAGTGGTGGAGAATAATCAGAATTTAAAATTTTTTGTTGAGGGGCACCTAGGTGGATCAGTCAGTTAAGCGTCTGACTCTTGACTTTAGTTCAGGTCAAGATCTCAAGGTGGTGAGATCTTTGCCCTGGGTTTGGAGCCAGCTTAAGATTCTTTCTTTCCCGTTCCCCCCTGTACCTCCCCTGCTCACGTGTGTAGAAATAAATTTAAAGTTTAAAAAATTAAAAACCAAAAATTTTTGTTGAATATGAACATAGTCCTATGTAAATTCCCTCAAGGCTGATGATTTTCAAAGCAATTTGTTTTACTCCACCAAAAACAATGTCATGAATAGTATTTGACACATAATTTTTTCAATTAAAGGTGAACAAAAAGGTCTATATGATAGATAGAAAACAAGCATTTAGGAAATATTCTGATCTTCAGTGAATAAAAGTAAAAAGAAGTAAAGAGCTTCAGGGAAAACAATATTGGATACCTTGGCAAAAGTTTTCCATGTAAACAGCCAGAAGTCCTGAAGCAATACTCATTATTCCTAGAGTTAAAAGCTTTTGCTGTTTTAACCTTACTCAGGTCAAAAATCAATCTCCATAAAGGAAATTAATTTTACTCCTTGGTATTATATTTTTGCTATAGTAAATGCAAAAAATAGTATAACAAAAATTTAATGCAATATAATTCTATTTAGATTTATCTCAGATTGAAATAACCCAGATGTTGAATTTTGAGATTAAGGGAACTATTAAAATGCATCCTTATGGTCACATTGCCTATTCCTCTATATTATTGTGTCTTTAACCTACGGGGATTTAGCTTAGTTACCTATGTAGGTTTATGGACAATTTAGTCATTACTACAAGGACTGTCATAGACTGTTATAGAGCTGTGTCTCCTCAAAATTTATATGCTGACACCCTAATCTCCATTGCAACTGTATTTGGAGATAGGATCTTTAAGGGGATAACTAAGGTTAAATGAGATTACAAGGGTGGGGCTCTTATCCAATTGAGCTGGTGTCCTCACAGGAAGAGGAAGAAATGCCAGAGAAACCAGCACAGAAGGCCATGTGAGGACATAGTGAGAAGGTGGTGTCTGCAAGCCAAGGAGACTCAGGCTTCAGAAAAAACTAAACTGCCCCAGCCTGATTTTGGACTTCTGGTTGCCATAACTGTAAGAAAATAAATCTCTATTGTTTAAGGCCACCCAGTCTGTAGTATTTTGTTCTGGGTGCCCTAGCAAACTGGAACAGGATCTACAGCCCAGATACTGGAAATCATCACAGAGTGAGGTACTCATGTCCCCCATTCTACAGTGCCCTTTAATTAGCAATCATAGAAAATCGTGTTCCTTTTGTTCCTTACAGCAACCCTGTGAGGTATGAGATGTCCCCCCTTTCAATACGAGAAGTCTGGACTTGTGGAGTTTAACTGGCTTGTGCCAAAGCAGATTACTGCTAAGTTATAATGGTGGTCTTGTACCCAGACTTCTGAATCAAATTCCAAGTTATCAACACTCTGTCCTAGACCATGAGTCTTTGAACTTTTTGTATAAATAATCAATTTTCAAATTTTAGAATCTTTCAGATCCCTGAGAGATGAAATGCCGACAAAGGTGAATGAAATACAATATTTTTGGGAAAAAGTTCAGAAGAGACAATATCTATTTCTGATCAGACACAGCCTGTGAGCAAACAATGTTTTTTGCATTTTGAAATTATTGAAAAAATAAAAAGAGGAATAATATTTTGTGACACCTAAAAATTATATAAAACTCAAATTTCAGTGTCCATAAAGTTTTATTGGAACAGAGCCACAAACATTCATGTGTATATAATCTATGACTGCTTTAGAACTCTTAACAGTAGATCTAAGGAGTTGTGACAGAGCCCATAAGGCCCCAAAGCCTAAGATATTTACTATCAGGCCTTTAACAGAGAAAGTTTGCTGACTCCTGTGTTATCCAACAGGATTAGTAGCATCCTTTATTATGATTGTTTCAAATAGTCTAGCTCTGGTTTTTCCAGGGAGCCTATTTAACCCATAACAAATTTATAGAGTATCACTAATGAGCTGATAGTATTCTTTCAATTAGCGCTAACCTATATTTATGATGTTATTCTATGGGGGAAAAGGATGTTTCAACTTTCAAATAACTCACACGTGAATTTTTGGAACATAACCTGTTGGTAAATTTGTGGCTACCTGGTTCAGAGATGATTGATGATGAAGAAAGATGATAGAAACAACAGTCACCCATGTCTATACTTTAGCCAATTGTTCTTACAACTTCTCCCTTCAGCAGAAACTTATTATTCCCATTTTTCACACCTGGAAAAAAAGGATTCATGTAGCTAAGGGACCCTCACAATTTAATAGCGTATACTATGCCACCGAGTGGGGGGTGAAATAGAAGTTTCCCTGGATCTAGGGTCCACGCTTCCAACCGTTATGCTCTACTGTCTACAGTAATTTCCTTTAGGTATTATTTCTGTTCATATTTTAACATTTTTTGTTATCACACTGTTCTAAAAATAACATAGGAACAAAACAAAGCATTTTATTTATTTATTATTGTTTTAGATTTATTTATTTGTTTTGAGAGACAGAGAGAGAGAGAGAGAGAGAGAGAGAGAGGGAGAGTGCCAGTGAGGAAGGGGCAGAGAGAGAATCCCAAGCACGCTACGTGCTGTCAGCACAGAGTCCAATACAAGGCTCAAATTCTTGAACCATGAGATTATGGCCTGAGCTGAAGTCAAGAAGTGGATGCACTTAGTACCCGACTGAGCCACCTAGGTGCCCCCAAAACAAAGAATTTTAAAGCTTTTGTTAAAGAAATACCAATTCGGTTCAAAATTGATAAAAGCAATATTTATGAGGACTGCGTAATACTTTAGCAATAATGTTTCAGATAATTTATTGTTCAAATTTTTCAGTCCTAATCCACATAGCCTACATGAATGTGTAGGATTAAACACTGGCACAGGAATTGATATACCATTAAATTAGCAAATTTATCTGGCCTCCACATCAACATTACTTATCATTCCTAATATTTCCATTAATAAAAGGATTTTAGTGAGGTGCCTGGGTGGCTCAGTCAGTTAAGCATCCAACTCTTGATTTTGGCTCAAGTCACAATCTCATGGTTGTGAGATTGAATCCTGCATCAGGCTCCATGCTGGGTATGGAGCCTGCTTAAGATTCTCCTTCTCCTTCTCCCTCTGCCCCTCCCACACTCTTTCCCTCTCCAAAGGAAAAAAAAAAAGTAAAGAAAGAAAAGAAGAAGGATTTTAGCAATAAATTGAAATAAGGTGAAAGATATGGTAAAGCAATTTAGAGAGAAAAGACATGAGAGGAGGTCAACTTGAGTTTCTTCCTAATTATGTCATTCTCAAGCTCTGAGTCTCAAACAATCTATCAGTCCTCTCTAAACCTCAATTTCATCACCATTATAATGTAGATAAAATAGTACCAATTGCAGAAGAGTATTGTTAGGGTTATATGTGATAATGTCATGCTCTTGTCATCACATGACAAGCTCATGAGGCCCTGGAGGAAAAAATTGTCCCATAAATGGAAAACACAGAGATAAGTTGAGGCTTATCCCCAAAAGCGTAAAAAAGAATTTAGGGAAGGTGAAAGAAAAAAGAACTTTGAGGGAAAATTAAAGGAGGTAATCATATATAAGATTGAAAGGACAAGTTAACAAGGCTTCAGAAATCTAGTACAAACACAGACAAAATGAAAATGGTAGAAATAAATGATTGAATATAACATAACTAGTTTAAAATATATAAAGATTGGATGACATATACAGAAAAATTATTTTAAACAATTATATATAAAATCAGAGAATATGTATCAGGGAATAGTTCACCCAAGGAAGACAAACGGACTTAAAAGGAAATTGAACTAACAGGAGTTTGTCTTTAACACAAGGAAGCATATAAAACTACAGAGATCCATACATTTGAAGTAAGTAAGGAGGAATATTTAAAGTCAGTATTATAGCATTTATTCCAATAATATAACATTGGAGGAATTGGTTGGGTAAGGAGGTAAATTGGTTGGCATGTATATAGGCAAAACAAGATTTTTTTTTACAGATGGGGTATATATACATACTCCAATCCCCACTTGTGAAGCATGTATACATTGTAGCTAAGTCATTTCTAAGCTCTGGCTTTAAGGGTCCAGGGAACACGTCTGTCCCAGTCATTATATTAAATAAATGGCATCATGGTTAGGAGCTTGGACTCTGGAGGGAAACTGCTGGGACTCAATTCCCAGACCTGTCTTCTACCCACTAGCCATGTGACCTTGGGCTCTGTCTCATTTGTCTCCTCTGTAAAATGGAGATGATACTAGTAATCCACAAAACCTCCCATGAGGGCTGAGTTATTATGCCTAATATTTAGAACGATACTTGACATATAGGATGTACTATATAAAAGTTTGCTGGGATTAGTAAATCTTTTGCAAACAAATGGGGGGCAGAGATGAGAGTTTTCTTTTGTTTTTTTCTAAAATAGGCCATGACTTTCCCATATTTAATATATATATGAATATGAATATAGATAATATAGATTAGATAACAGACATAGGTATATATGCATGCAGATTTATTATAGCTTTAAATCTCATTTGTATCTATACAAGTTCAATGGGAATTAAAAATATTAAACCTATTTTAAAATGCACTTTAAAGCCACTTCTTGGGAGGAAAAAAGCTAAATGATAATCTTTTAATCTTTCAAACTCAAGGAAAACTATTGTTTATATAAGCTCTCTGGTAAGCAGACACAACATTTGTTGACATTCTGAAGCCATAATCCATCATTTTCATCTCTTCATGGTTGACTCCTCATGTTTTTTCTTCACCCCGAAAGTTAAGTAATCACCTGATGCCAAAGTATCAGATAAAAATGCCAAATCACATGTGATCAGCTTCTACCAATATTTAACCCCACATCCCCTCTCAAATGGCCATGAAGAGGAAGAGTCTCTCACTTAAACTCAGCTTAGTACTTAGCCACCATACTGTCCTTACTACTAATAACAAAATCCACTCAAAGCTTAAAAAAATAAACGTTAATACTTTAATTTCAAGAGAGCTTAAAGTTCACATTTTCTTCTCATTTCAAAAGTCATTGTTTTGTTGGTATTTATAGCACAATAGAATTTATCATGTGACATTTCCAGGAAACTGCAAACTACTACAGTAAAACAACCAAATTCAAATTGTTCTACTGTGTGGAAGAAACTGGACTGTTCCAAACAACGAATGGAACATAAAGCACATTGACCACAGAACTGTAGTTGACATATACAGTATTCGGAAACAGAGCACTATCAAGATCTCCTAATATAAATAATTATTTGTTTCACAGGCAAGACATGCCTACAAAGTTCGTGAGGACAAGAACACCCTGGGACACATCCTGGGAGCTTTTCCAAACTGGTACCTTCACATGGAAATACAAATCTCAGAAGCACCTGGAGAACGGGAGTGAGGCTAATGGACTGTAATTCAAAAAAAGTGCCTCTAGTTCCCCAACGGCCCTTCCCATGACTTGCCCCCTTCATGAAAATCACTTTCTAACTATTTTGATGAGAGCACCACTTTGGCCCGTAATAAGGCGTCTTAGTCCTTTTAAAAAAATCAAGATCAATGCCAATATACTGATGTCTTATAACTTACCAAATAAATATGTAAAATCTTTAGCTTATTAAATGAATTTCTCTGTAATCTCTTTTTCATGACACAGTACCATTAAGATCAGGAATAACCAAATTTTTATTATTCTTTTATTCCTCCATGATATAACTTATGATGTTTAACCCATTTGATAGTCTTACAGATGAAAAGTTCATTCCAAAGGTTGAATGTGGCAGGAACTTCCTTATTCTAAAACTATATACTATCTCACTTGCAGACGAAATTGTTTGCCAACTGACCTGAATTTTTTTTTCCTTTTCTACTTAAAAGTTAACTGTTAAACTTTGCTACAAAACCCTTTGTTCTTATTGAAGTCACTTTGCTTGTCTCTCCTACTGTAAGGACACCAAATCCTAAAAGCTGGCAAGAATGCATATGTTTATTTCACCATTGCTCTGCAATTACTGAATGCCACTTAATTATAGCAACAGATGCTCGAGTGTAGGAACCAGAAAAATCAAACGCCTCATTTCCAGGTTATTTTTTTCCATTGCTTCTGCCAACAGCAGATGTGTGAGCCCCTTGTGCTCTGGCGTAAATACTTATCAAATCCTAACAGGTCACCTATGTCACAAACAACATTTCAGATGCAACTGTTTCACCTGATAATAGGCTCTGAAAATAAAACTGTGAGCTGTAAATACAATGTATTCAGAATGAAATGCCATAATGTGAAATTGCTTTTTCTCTAGCTACAACTGAAGTCCTTGACAGTTTTTGGCAGTGATAAATCACCCTCCCATTAATTGTCTTCTCTCTCATTGTGAGGTGAGCTGCTAAAAGGGGCAGTCAACAAAAATGACTTAAAGGACAAATTTTGGCAAAAAGACAATGAAGAAATCTGTCATTGCTCAGCCTCCAGTAAACTGTCGTGAAACAATCAAAATATATGTAGCTGAAGTGTTTATGTCTTTGTTACGAAGATTATAGAATGATAAGTTTCTGTTATAGGAGAGGAAGGACCCAGAGAAACTTAAATTGTGGATCCTTGACACCCTCTTCCAAGTGATTTTTCTCCTCTAAGATGCATTACTGTCTCTTAGATATGAACATTTTTCTCATCTATTCAGATTCACACTCTGACCTGGAATAAATGAAAAGTTCCCCAATGTGTGATCACAAGTTATAAAATCTTGTTAACGTCATCTTGAATTGGGTGTAAATTTAATTTTTAAAAATTAATTTCAGAAATTCTTGAATAATATACTTTGCTATAAAACAGGGAAAATAAGTCATACTATTCTACATCCAGAAGTATGTTTGCCACCAGTAGACAATTTAATATTACCATACACAGTATGAGAAAATTATATGTTACTACAGTGCCTGTCAAATGCACCATTTACATTTTAGTTTATATTCAGCAGTAGTAAGTAAAGATGCATCAAAACTGGACCCATGTCTGTTCCTGCATTAAAACTGTTCATATTTACTTCATGTAATTAATGCTTTGCTTAAGTTGCTAAATCTTATGTCTAATCGAACAAGAACCCTAAATCTAAACGGTGCCATTTTTAGGAATGTACCCAGTCAACCCTCTTCAAATAGTAATAACATATTTGAAAGAGATACAGAGGCAAAATGTTAGGACCATAATTACTACATGGGGCAGGATAATTCAAATTAAGCAAAAACTCAAAAAAGAAAAGCATGCATTCAAGAATCCTTATGGAATACAATCGAGCATCCTGAAGCATGATTGGTATATTTCATGTCAACAATTTTTTTTCTAGAAAAATCTGAAATAACTTTACAAATAATTTATGGGTATTTCAATTAATACAGGAAATCACTGAGTCAGTAACTCTAAAAGGAATGGTTCAATATATCAACAGTATTCTTGCTAATAGATAGATGTCTCTGGTTTGCATTAAATGGGGCGAGATAAAGAAGTGGTATTTTGGTACTTCAACAATGTAATTCAATAAAGAGTCCAAGTTAAATAAGGAAAACTTAAAATTACCCCACGTCCTATTTTGTAGCTCAAATGGAATGTTATCTGAATATTAATAAATATACTTTATCGACTATGACATTAAAACATCTTTGAATGACAGAAATAAAAATTAAGGGATTGATTTTTTTTTTCTTTTTTGGTGATCCGCCAGTTTGAGAGCTTACTGAGAGCATATGTAGATAGCATATTTGCAAGTCCATCTCTGGAGGTTTGCAAAAGGCCCTTAGCTTGTGAAAAACAGCAATGTTATTTTTTTTTAACGTTCCCTATATTTAGAGATTAAATCGCTCACTGCACAAACCCATTTGGAACAGGCGCGAAGGTGAAAAGGATAATCAGTACAGTCACTGGTCCGTGTTTCCTAAACGCTTTTGAAAACATTACTGTGCGCAGGCATAAAATTAGCGGCAGGACCTTAAAAAGGCTGGCATTTAGCATGACTTTTTGGAAAGTGACACCCTCATTTTTTTCTTGTAGGATATCATTAAATTTCAATCGCCCTATGGCAGTGCCTTTCCATTAATAACCAATTCACTGTGTCACTTTGGCTCTCCTTTGAAATAATGAGCCTTTGCTTCGCTTTAATAAATTTAAACATATTCTCAAGGCCAGGGAAGATAGGAAACCGCAGATGGGCTGAGAAAAACACGATTCATAAATCCTTAACTGCCTGAGATCGTTGAGAGCAAAACAAAGTAACACTCGTAAAATATTAAACAATCCCAGCTGTATGAGGGAAGCTTCATTAACAAAAATGGACTATTTACTGCCTTGCTCAGAGCCTGTGGGTGGAGAGAGTCAAAGAAATCTTTAAAAAAAAAAAATCCATTTTTTTTTTTGTGATTCCTTAACCAACTAATGGAACAATGAAGATATTATCTGGAAAGTCTGTCTGCCAGGAATTAATAAATATTATTCAAAATCCTATAAATTATTTTTCCTACTTATATATATCATTTAAAAAGTAACAAATAAAAGTCTGCCATTTTTCTTGGAAATGCTTCCAGAATTTGGAAGTTATGGAAGGCATGATGACTGCCTAAGTACTCAAAATGATAATAATGAGCAATGTGAAAATCCTTATACAGATGGTTTTTGAAGGATACGTCAGACTAGAATCAATGGGTTACTTCCTTTTGCTTTTGTATCTGTATCTTGTTATCCACTTAACTGTCTAATACCTAAGACATTTTCTAACACTGAGTTTATCAAAAACTTTAAGATTGATGGTGTATTTGGAATCACACTTAAAGGTTGGAAATTCGGTGCAAAGATCCTAACATAGCAGATGGAAATTATGAGATATCATCATCAAGGGCAACATTTTAAACGCCCTGCTTCAAAATCAAGTCCCGCTTGCTGGTGGTATACAAGTTTGAAGAACCAAGAGATCAATGTCAGTCTGTTAAATGCTAAGAACTTAGAAGCTCTAACCTTAAAGACAAGCTGACAATTTAGTGGACAGAATGTCAATACTTCTAAACATTTCAAGGGCAAAAATATTGCTTTATACAATCTGTGTCACATTTATTGCAAGAAAAGAATTTAGATTTTTCTTCTGTATTCTGTCAGCACTTTTCCTTTCATTATACAGAGATACATAATTAAGGAGTTCAATATGGAATAATGCAGAGGCTGACCCTTTTAACAATACATAGCCAGTCTTGTGATATTACATGCTAAAACACACAAAAAAATGCAAATACATTCATCCTTTTTCAAGCACTATATATTTTACTAACTGAGCCCTTCCTTATATGGATAAAATTTCAGAGCATGTGAAAAAGCACTTGAATAAATAAGGTCTTTTTTCTCGTCATTAGCAGTTCCATTTTCTTACCATATTATAATGGAAGCAAATAATTGGTGACATGGTTCCCAAAAGACAACCTATGTTGAAAAGTAATATCAGATTCCGTTTAAGATCACAAATACTGACTCCAGATGCTACCTGCACATGCATTTCTTAATCTGCATTTCTTAATCTGGGATAAATAATAAGATCATCTACCTCCAAAAGTCATTTTAGAACGAAGCAAGTTAGTACACGTCAACTTCAAATAGTGCCTGACACATAGTGAGCAGACCAAACAGGTTAGATTGTGACCTAGCTTTAAACGCAATAGGTTTGAAGGAAGTATTGTTCTACCCTGATAATATGTTTAATGACTATTACAAGGAATACATAAAATAAACATCTGCTGTTATGGAAGAACAGGGTGGTTTGTGCTACTATTACAAAGCTATTTGTTGGCAATTCTTGTCAGGCATTTAAGACTTCCTTTGAATCAAAATCCTGTCTTCTCAGTGAAGTCTTCTGGGGCTGCCTATTACTTTTAGGTTTAAAATCTGCCTTAGGCTCAACTCTTCCATGGGAAGTTTAAACTTTGACTATTACATTCATCTGGTATTAGATCTGTTATTAACATCTATAAAATAGTTTCATGAGATTTTTAAAACACTCTTTCATTCCTACTTCTAAACAGTAAATAGCTATTTAATAAATTATAAATAAATATGCATATGTATCTAACACTATTTCTTTTTTGGGGAATGTTACTTGCTTTCAACCACATTCATAAAACCCATTCACTATAAATTCATCAATATAGAAGATTAAAATATATTTGGTTACTATTACATGCATTACTCAAGTAATTTGTAGAAAGAGTAAGATGTTGTTAAAGTAGTAAGTGTATATATTTGCATTACACATAACTGATGAAATAATTTAAATATCTTATAATTAAATACGATATTAACTATAAGATTTTTAAAATATAAGTTAAATTATGTATCGTATAGCTACACAGTTACAAATTCTGAAACTAAATCTTTTTTTTTTTCGTTTTCCACCTCAAAACGCCTTGAGAAGTCACCAATTATATTTTCTTGGCACTGGGGTAGAAAAGTTGAAAAGACTTTGATAACTGAGATGGCATGAGGATGCCATTGCAAATCAAAGGTGAAATAGCATCTAATTTGAGTCTAAGTGACTAGTCTCTGAAAAGTTGATTTTTTCTTCTCTAATAGTCCTTCATCATTGAATACGGGAAACAATTACAATGAGAGGCTTGTGAGCACAGTCTTTGCCACTGGGCCCTCATAAATCTTGCCAGTTCCCAGTGAACAACACCAAATATTTGCAGCTGAGGAGCATTTGGTCTGGCTTAAATTAACATATCTCAGCAGTCAGAAGTCATTAAGCTTTGCCAATGATTTGAAACAATTTTTCCATTTCAAAAGCAACATTGGCTTTTACTTATTTTTCTGGAAGAAGAAAGTAGTAAAAACTAAAACAAATGACATGAAGATACAAGTTATGAAGGACAAAAAAATGATAAAGGTCTTTGAACTGCATTTGGTAAATTTGTCAACACTTTTTAAACAGATCGCTTAGCTCTTATGCATATAATCAAATGATTCAAGATGATACACACCAATTAGATGGCAAACTGTGATTCAAGTATTAAAGTGTAGATACAGTTCACCATTAATTCTTTGTGAATGTAGGCATTATAAATTGTAAAGCTGATAAAAAATTACATGAGAAAGAATAACCCAACATTTCTACTAACGTTTTCAAGGAGATTAAGACAGAAATATGCTCGTGTATTTTCCAAAGCTCAAAGCTCAGTTCTGATACAGAGTTCATTCCAGCATAGGAACATGAGCAAATTGACCAGAGCAACTCAATAATTATACCAAGGAGTATAAAAATACACAAAATACACAAAAATAAAGTAAATATATTCAGGTGACGAGCCTGGAATTTAGAATGCAGATTAATTCATTCGCCTGTTTATGTTAATTCATCAACTGTGTGGTAGGGACTTCCTTCAAATAAGTAATATTGTTTCTGGAAAAAGAAACATAATGCTTGATTTCAATTCCAGTTTCCCTGCAGGATAGTTGTGTCAGCCTGAACAAGTCATTTAACCTTCCAGAGCCTCATCTGTAAAGTAAAGATAATAATACCCACCTTGCAAGTCACTGAGAGGATTTGAGATGATGAAAGGAACTAAGTGTTCCATGCCAAATGTTCTATAAGTGGTAGCTCTTGATACTAATATTTAAAAAATAGTTAAATTAGTGTCATTTCCATAAGCATGTAAATTCTTACATAGTCTCACACATAGTGAATCTTATTAATTGCCAACCATACAGCTAGGAAGAGACCTTTTATTGTAATAGATAATGGCAACAGAAATGTATATGCTTACCACAAAAGAGTGGGAATATGGAAAAGGAGGGTGAGGAATAAATAAAGCATTTATTATGTGCCAAGAGCCATACTGATTTTATTGGTATGTGATTTCACTCAGTGCTTCAAACAATAGTTTGATTTGGATATTTCCATTGGTCTATTATTATATCACTCATAAGCGAGGCAATTGGGGTTTAGGACCAGATCCATCTGCCTTCGGGTCTGTGTTCTCTCTCCTATGCTATGCTGCAGGCAAATTAACTTTAGAAAATACTACTAAAGCTTCAGAAAACTTTATGATATATTTTGTCAAAGGGTATAATCCACCTGCATCTGTATATCACCATTCATTTTAAACGCAAATTGAACCAATCGTCATTCCTTAAGCATATTAACTGAGATTACACAGTTTCAAACAGTCTGCATTCTGCTTGTAAATATTTTAGATTCTTTCCTAAGATAAAATACAAAGTAACTGATATTGAAGAAAACAAACATTTTGGAAAACAAAACTCGGCATCCAGTAGTTTAGTAAAATGGCCGTTAGATGGTAAGTAAGTAGGACCCATCAATAAACTTCAATTTATAAATACTCAAAGAAAAAGACCCATATACAGATCTTTTCTGTCAAATTAGGTAGTAATTCAGAACAATATTTGCATTATGTTGGCTCTTTCTCTGATGCAGATTTTTTGAAAGATCTTTGAAATATAGCTAAAGCATACTATCTGAGATAAATACAAAACAATGGAAAGATGGAAAAATGAAGTAGTAAAAGTTTGAAAAAGCGACACAACACAATTAGTGAAAACACATAATGGTTTTTGGGTCCATATGCCTTGCAACAAGGAGGAAAAATTACTTATTTTACTGCTTAGAGAAGGATCTGGAACAATACATAAAGCTCTCCTAGTGCTACATGATCAGTTCAGTTCATGATATGCACTTGCAGAAAGGGAAAAACATGTTTTAATCATTGTTTCTATGTACCTTTGTTTATTCTATGATTTTCCAACTCACATGGAACATCTATTATAAAACATATTTTCCTCCTTATGAATATCTGAAGGTTGTCCTACATTCTTTAGAGAAAGTCAAATAGATTTTTTAAATGTTACTTAAACTTTTAAAAGAGGTTACAACATCTTTTTAGAGAAGAAAAAAGGGTTGGCAGAGAAGCTCAAAGGGAAGGAGATGGGCCTGAAGCCCCTTCTTAAAGTCACTTGTCCAGTTGCCTACTGGATCCACCTTCTCAGTCTCAGGTCTTCTGTTTTCTCTTGGTAAGTTATGGATCTCTAATTACTTCATAGAGGAAGGAGAAAAGAGAAGATGAGCAAATCATTCTTCCTCTTCATATTGTAGTTAAAAAAAGTCAAATCCATAGTGTTAGAAATTAATACTTAGACATCACGGTAAGTCAAATGACTGATATTCATTCAATATATATTTATCAAGTAGGTAAATGTAAAAAGACGAAGACTTAAATCATATCTTTCATTTATAAAAATAATTTTCATTTCATCTCCATGTTATTTCCATGTGAATAAAAGAAAAAAAAAAGAAAGAATTTCTCAAGATATTTCTAGGCTGGCTTTAGGTTATCATTTCCAGGTTTTACTCGCTGCTAATGATCAACTTGAGGGGGAGGACAGATGGAGATGGGATGAGGTGTAAATAAAGATAGAAGAAAATAAACAGGGTGATGGGCATGGAGGAGGGCACTTGTGGGGAAGAGCATTGGGTGTTACATGGAAACCAACTTGACAATAAACTATTTTAAAAAAGAAAATATAGATAAAGTAACAGTAACAAAAATAAGGTAATTATGTTTGATAATTATTAGGAAAGAAGTACTTCTAATTTTTCAGGAAGAATTATGTAGTTTAACAAAGCATAAGTTTTATTTGGATTTTATGCTATATTAATCGTACATGTATAAATGCTATATTCATCATGCATGTATAAATATAAATTGTTAAATTCACTTAAATTATTTCAGAACATAACTGAATTTCATGTACGCTGTATTCACCCATTCCTAATGAAGAAAGTGCTAGGGAGGAGCTTGTATAACTTTACAAAAGAACAGATATTTGTCTTTGCATAAACAGTTGGAATTTGAAGAAAAAGTCAAATGCTAATTCACTCAGCACTTATGAACTATGGATGAAGACATCTAGAATGAATTCTGAAATTAGTAACCTTTTATGGAGACTCCTATTTAATGTTTATTTATATTTGAGAGAGAGAGAGAGAGAGAGCATCCACACATGAGTGGGAAAAGGGCAGAGAGAGAGGGAGGGAGACAGAGGTTCCAAAGAGGGTTCCATGCTGACTGCATAGAGCCCAATGTGGAGCTCGAACTCACAAACCACGAGATCATGACCTAAGCCAAAGTTGGATGCTTAACCCACTAAGCCATCCAGGAGCCCCTGAAATTCAGTAACCTTAAATGAAATGCACAAAGTAAAACTCTGTCTAATAAATTCAATTTTTATAATGAGATCATCAACTTATTTTTTTATGAGAACAGAAATAGGATTCAGCCTGTTAACTATTGAAATACTAAATATTTCAATACAAAGAAATACAAAGAAAGGAATGAGTAAAAACAAACCAGCCCCCCCATACATAAATGCAAAGCTAACATTATGGGAAAATGAGTTAAATTTCTAAATGTAATGGTTTTAAGTAATTTTGTTATAAACATTGTCATTTTGTGTGCTTGTTTGTTCTCAGAAATGTTGTTCTCAAAACAGGATGTTAAAATGGAAAACAAAGGCTCTTTCAAATGCCTGTCCCATCACACTGAGTTTTTAGGCATCACTCTTAAAATGAATATAGTAATACATTTGTACAGAGTTGTTTTGAGAAAGAACCATAACCATATTAACATAAATGTAAATGTATACTCTGGCACATAGTAGGTATTCAATGAACTCTTGCTGTTATTATAATGTTCATTTTCCTCATTCATTCAGAAACCAGAAAATAAGCCAATCATATTAGTGAATTACTTTTTATAAGTCCTATGATAACCAAATAATGATAAAGTCCTTGGTTTGAGCACTAACAACTGTTAAGCCTTTAGATTTTTATCATTTTGGAAAGATAATTTAGTTGACAATAGTTCTTTGGGGTTTTAAACATATTGTATTACTAAAATATATAATTAAAATATAAACCTGCAAGAAAGTTTGAGGAAAAGATACATTTCATTTCTAAGAATTTGTTTTAATTTTAAAAACACTGGGGGGTGCCTGGGTGGCTCAGTCGGTTAAACATCCGACTTTGGCTCAGGTCATGATCTTGCGGTTCATGAGTTCAAGCCCCATGTCGGGATCTGTGCTGACTGCTCAGAGCCTGGAGCCTGCTTCAGATTCTGTGTCTCCCTCTCTCTGCCCCTCCCCTGCTCACTCTCTGTCTCTCTCTCTCAAAAAATAAATAAATAAAAACACTGGGGAGAGAGGAAAAAGAGTAAAGAAAATATAAAATTTATAGATCAGTTTAATTTTTCAGATATTCATACACCACATTTTAACATTTACTATTTACACATTAAACTGTTCCACCAAAAGCAATCTAAAAGGGTTTCTCCAACATCACTACACAGAAGTAATTGGAAAATCTTTACTAAAGTAAAACTAATCTATCTCTCCCTCACAGTTGATTATGAAAAGTTTGTACTATTGAAGAATGAGATACTGAGGAGAACTTAATGAAAAAGAAAAGATCTACTGTGTTCATATGCTTAAAGATTCCTGGTTTATATTAGGCATTTGGTAAATACCCGTTGACTTGTTTCCATTTTTTGTAATTGATTGAATCATGAGAATAATAATAGCTTGAAAAAAAAGACCTTCTGCCTTAATAATACATGACAAGTTCTAATTATCTCTTCTATTTTGTGTTTGCTTTAGCATCTTAAAAAATCGGGATACAGATGATGATAGCAAGTTATATATGAATATATTTCTCCATTAACTTTATTTTTAGGAGTCAAATGAAATTTTCAGGTTAACAAATAAAGAAGGCTATGCCTAATTTCAAATAACATAATACATTTTCCTACATATGGGACACATGGTATTTAAAAAAATTAGTGACAAGTGAACCCAAGAAACACTGGGGAATATTTTTATCCAATTAGAAACAACATATTTTGTAATAAACTACTTTTCACAAGTAAACTACTTTTTTTAAAGGTCTTGCTGGAAATTTTGTTTAAAAGATTTTTTTGAAAAAAAATACAAAAAGCAGTATCAATATCATTTTCAAGTGGTTAGTATAGATCTCCTGGGTGGCTCAGTCAGTTAAGTATTTGACCTCAGTTCAGGTCATGATCTCACCATTCGGGAGTTCAAGCCCCACATTGGGCTCTCAGCTATCAGTGTATGGAGCCTGTTTCAGACCCTCTGTCCCACTCCCTACCCCTCCCCTACTCGCTCTCTCTCTCTCTCAAAAATAATTAAACATTAAAAAAAATTTTTAAGCCTTAAATGTTTAGTATATAATGGAATCTAAGTCACAGAAAAGCTCTTCAAACCATATTTTGTAAGATTGTTTTTCAGTATTTTTCCCTCATCATTCTATTCAGAGGTCAACTGTCAAGAGAATAAAAAATGTCTCATATGTAATTCTTTGGATGTCAAATCTAAAAATCAACATGAGAGAAGAAAAAGAAATGTGATAGTGGAGCTAGAATCTGTTCAGAGAAAACCACCACTTATCTGCCTACTATTTCTCGATGCTTTACATTAGGCTTTAGCACTGCAACACTGAAATCATTATAAACACTTGATGGTAATTAACTGAAGCTTATATTAAATTCTAATGCGCCATTGTAAATAATCTCTTAAAATTATTTTAAAGGTCTTTCTGACATTTTTCAACATTTTATTCAAGAGGAAGTTTGACTTTTCTCTCTCTGTTTAGTCCTAGGAAATTCTCTGCGTCTATGACTTAGTCGGTCGTCTGTCTCTTGCTCTCCTCTCTTGCAAACATTTTACAAAATGTATTGGTATCCAGAATAAAAGAGTGCTGAAAAAGAAGAATACCAGCCTGTATATTTTTTATTGGTCTTTGAACAAGAACCCTTTCTCTCTTTCTCCCCACCCCACCTCCAGTGGCACCGACAGAGAGACTCATATAAACACGCTAGAAGCTTGGTCAGGAAATTAGACATCTTATCTTTGGGTCTGCTAAGTAAGGACCAATAACCTAGGGCTGCGGCACACTTCATAATAACTGCCTTTACAAAATGAAATTTTGACTTCTTCACAGTTTAGCTACAAGAAGACAGTATCAGTAGGCCTGCATTTCTGTGCAATATGAGCGGTAGTAAAAGATTTCAACATCTGACAGGGGAAAATGAACAACTGATAAAAAATCATTGAAATGTTCTGTCAATGCAAAGCAACATTTTTGATGTTGATTTACATTTTTATTATTGTTTACCTCCTTGGAAGACTGAAGGTATACTAAATGTAGAGCACATAAATTGAAAGAAAAATAGAAATATTAACAGCAAAAAAGAAAGGACCAGATGTTAAAACAAAACAAAAAACAAAAACAAAAACAAAAAAAACAAACAAGAACAATCAACAAACAGGTATTTGTTTATAAAATATAACTATCCTTGTTAATTTACCTGTGCATTTACTTTGCTGAGTCTTTGAAATCATTGAGTACTATTTATTCCCTTAAGACCATAAATCATAAAGGAAAAAAAAATAAAGTTCTTTGAAGTTCTACTTGTTAAACTTAACCAAAATATCAACATCAAATCTTTTAGCTTCTAAAGCGTGAACAATTTTTGATGGTCCTCAAAGTCAGGGATTCAGGAATTGCAGCTATGTGAGAAACAAAAGAAATGAAGAAATAGCGTCTAGATTTTAAAATGAAAATATAAAATAATATTCTACATCTTAGATTAGAAAAAACATCTTCTGACAGAGGCAGGGGATGACTGAAGATAAAATAATGTTTATGAAAATAAAAACTGTAAATTCCATTGTCACATAATATTATAAAAATATGAAAGTTATAACTCATTTTAATGGTATATATACTATTGAAAAGGAGGAATAGTTTAAATTTATTACTAAATGGACTCACTAAAATCAAATTGTGCCTTTAGTTTTATTTCTGTCCATGGCTAAATAAGTTTTTCAATACGAATAATGCTTTTGAAATTTTAGATAAATAATCCAGATAAATTCTAGATATTTTTTTCATCTAAAGACATGAGGAACAAACTCAAAATAACTTGGAAAAGGAGTTTTGACTCCCAGATCCCAGAGCAATACGTAACATATCTGAGCATCAATATGTTACTTACAACTAATACGGCGTAAGTGTAAATGCCTTATGTAAATTTTACAAAGTAGGAAAATAACATTTAGAAAACATGGGGTGTCTGTGTAGCTCAGTCAGTTAAGTGTCTGTCTCTTGATTTTTGGCTCAGGTCATGATCTTACAGTTCGTGAGTTCAGGCCCTGTGTGTGGCTTTGTGCTGATAGAGGAGCCGGCTTGGGACTCTTACTCTTCTCTCTCTTTTTCTCCTCTCTCTCTCTCTCTCTCAAAAATAAGTAAACATTTAAAAAGTAATAGCAATGTTTAGAAAACCAAGCTTACCATTATCAATATATTAATACATTTATTATAATGGACATAATAATGTATAAGGCATGATACCTAAAATTTACTATAAGAAAAAAATGAATAAAATTTAGTCTAAGAAAACATTAAAGAGGTTTTTAATTGTTTTTTAGAAACAAGTTTATGCTCCTTTTACTCATTTCCCATTTCTCCCACCCCCATCCCCTTTCTCTGCCTCTGGTAACCACCAATCTATTACTCTGTATGTAAGAACTAATTTTCCTTCCTCCCTTCCTTCCTTCCTTCCTTCCTTCCTTCCTTCCTTCCTTCCTTCCTTCTTTCCTTTTTGATTCCACACATTAGAGAAATGATGTAGTATTTGTCTTCCTGTCTGACTTATTTCACTCAGCATAAAGCCCTAACTACGTACCTATAATTTAGATCTATCTCTATCTCAATCTCTATCTATCTAATCTATCTCAAAACTTCTTTATTCATTCATCTATCAATGGACCAATTTCGTATAAGAAAACCTTCTTATTCTTTTATTCTTTTTTTTTTTTTTAATTAAGCTGTCTCCATGACCAACATGGGGATTGAACTTACAACCCTGAGATCTAGAGTCACATGCTCTACTGGCTGAGCCAGCCAGGCACACTGGTATAAGAAAACTTTAAATGGTACCAGGGTGGCTCAGTTGGTTGAGCGTCCAACATCAGCTCAGGTCATGATCTCACAGTCTGTGGGTTCAAGCCCCGCATCGGGTTCTGTGCTAACAGCTCAGAGCCCGGAGCCTGCTTCAGGTTCTGTGTCTCCCTGTCTCTCTCTCTGTCCCTCTCCCACTCACGCTCTGTGACTCTCTGTCTCTCAAAAAACGAATAAATGTTAAAAAAAAAAGAGAAAACTTTAAAGAAATTTTCTTATAGACATTTGGTTGTATTTTTAGACCTTATACACATAATAATGGGCACAAAGATATCAATTTTCTTTACACAAATTAAAACTTTCAAATGGTTTCTTATGAGCTTAAGAACCTCCAAATAACATATTACTAATTTTTTTATTGCAGCTTGGAAAGTTTTTATTAATTAAGTAATCAAAATTAAAGGAGAGAAAGTGATTATCAAATCTTAATGAAATGACGAGACTTAGAAAATTTCATATGGAAAGGTACACAGTAAATTTGCCTTATTTTACCTACATGGTAAATTCCTTCAGAGGTTCTGTGCATTACAAAAGGTTAAAATGACATCAGATAAATATCTTTTTTACCAAGTCAGTGTCTTGATGCAGAGTATACTTTGCGTGAAAATATTTGTAATGGACACTTGCATGGCTTAGCTTACTCATGCACTGACTTTATTTATTGAAGTCAAGATCACCAATATTCACTTTATATACTTCTGATAATTTACCAAAATACATAAATGTTAGTGCAATTTTATGACAATTGAAAATATTTGTATAAATATTCTGAAGATTCAAAAAGCTATCTCAAGATTTATTTAAAAAGTGTCTTGAACAATGACTTAACATTTTCTCCCAAGTTGACTAAACTAAATGGAAAACATTCATTTAAATGCATACATTTTAGTTTGTTGGATAGTTTCTTTGGGAAGTAAAGAGTGAAAGAAAATTCTGCACCACACTGGAATAGAAAATGGTAAACATAGAATAGTTTTGTTTGAAGGACAAATCCTTATATTCGTTTCATTTGATAAAGAATTTTATTTGCTCTCAGTTCACAAGTAAATGATTAAGAGGAATATATTGATTTGCTCCTCCTAAACTTTATTCTAGTAAAATTAAACAAATACAGATGTAACTAAACATCTCTTAAAAAAGTACAATTGGGAGTCTAATTTAAGTAACTTTTAAAAAGTCAGAAATGTATTAAGAAATGTCACAATTTAAAATACTTAAAATTATAAATGGAAATATATATATAAATCATACATATGATAAATATTTTATATGTGTGATTTATTAAACATATATAATTTGCTCATTGGTTTCCAATATTTATAGCAGGAAAAATCTTTTTCAGGTGGAATTGTATCCCTAAAGATCCAGGTTAAAAGATTAGTCTATGGAATACTGTGATCTCTTCTCAACCCATTCTCGAGACATCCTCTCCTCTCAAAACACTAGGGCTTATTGTGAATACTCAGAAGACTACTTACCTAGAGGGAGTGTGCTCTAGGACACAGGACGTATGGTGAAAAGAAAGACACTTCTCAGTAACTGCACCTTGAATGCACATTCTGCTAAGTGGTTACCAATGTAAGTATTTTACCTTTATTGTAATGGTGTGACCAACTTCATTTGTCATAAAACTTAGGCATTACAACACACATTCATTCAACACACACTTTGAGTGTTTTGTCTGTATGGTGGTTCAACTGCATAGCGGCCTGAAAATGGTAACTAGGATGGACTTCACAAATAGCTCACACCTCAGTGTAAGAGACACTGATTTCCCTTTTTCTATCACCCTTGTCTGCAGTGGCAAGTCCATCAGTGCCACTCTCAACAATCCATTTCTCTTCATTTAATTCCCAACGCTCTAGTCAAAGCCACCATCATTTCCACCTATACTATTTAATAGCCACTTAACTAGTTTCTTCTTCAATTTTAACTCCCTACCCCAGTGTATATTTGCAACACAAATATATGCTTGCACGGTGCCTGGTCCTCAGGCTTCAGTGAATATTTGTTGGTAAAAAGGAAGGGGAAAAAGAGGGAAGAGGGAGAAAAAAAATTCTGAAATATGTGTTATCACAATGTCCAAATTTATTACAAAAAAAAAGTCTTTGATGGTTCTTTCATTTCTTTTTTGATGCCATCTTGAATATACTGTAATAAATTTATCACACTACACTTTACTTTTGCCTCACGTTTGTTTTTCTTATTAGAAATTGTCCTCCTGGAAAGAAAGGGAAGATGGTGGTGGAGTAGGAGGACCCTAGGCTTGTCTCCTCCCACAAACACAGCTAGATAACTATCAAATCATCCTAAATACCCTGAAACTGACCCGAAGACTGACAGAACAAACTTCACTACTAAAGGAAGAGGCCATATCAAGGAAGGTAGGAAGTGTGGAGATGTGGTAAAGGGGAGAAAGGGATCACTGATGGTGCAGAGGGAAGGGAGCTGAGGTTGAGGAGGAAGGAGAGAGAGAGAGAAGCACATGGGGAACACACAAGGAGAATATTTTCCCAAAGCCATTGGCTTGGAAAATGTGAGTTCTTGCAACCAGCAAGGCTTAAAGCCTAGAAATTGTGCTCCATGAAGGGCCCTGTTCCTCTTTCTATCTCTAATATCTGGTATGACACCTGATCCAGAGAAGCTGCTCAATAAACATTTGCTGTTTTCTAGAAGTGCACAGAAAAGTGAATATTCATATATTTGATATATATATTCTTTTCCATTAAGTTCTTCCTACTGAAATCATAAATACATGAGCAATACTGACATTTTTCTTATGAGTTTAAATATAACCCACAAAAATGCAACTCATTTTATGCATCAGATATGCCAGCCTCCGAATTTTCACTGAACCCTTTCCTACTTCTCTGGACCTGCAAACATAATTACCCATAAACTGGATCTCACATCACACTATTGTTTCTTGACCTTTAAAGCTATATGCCCCACCCCAGGCCACTACTTTTAAACATTCCACATTGGTTGTTTTTCATGGCTAGAGAATGGAAAGTATTAAAATAATACTGTTTAAAAATATAACTATCTAAACCTATAAGATGAAATGTCTAAAAGCCATCTTCAATTTCATCATTTCATTAGGAAGGTGATACATGAGTATAGTGCTATGGGTTTTTTGTTTTGTATTGTTTTGTTTGTTTTCCTCAAAGGGGAACTACTTCATGTCAAAGTGACTCTGATTATTGTGTTTGAAGAGCAGGACTAGTGCAGAAAACTTTGACAGGTCTTCCCTACATATATAAGAATTCTGAGAGAGGAAAAGGATTAGGGAGCACAATGAAGAAATTGTGAACTCAGGTAAACACTGACCCTTCATTTACACAAAATGACATAATTCCTACAGTAAGTTAGGTTGACATAATTAAAGAACAGTACGATTTAATTTGGAAGGTATAGAAGTACTACTTATCTCACTATGGTAGCCTTTAGTTCTCTGATGTTATTAAATAAGAGCAGTGTAATTCTGTAAGACCCGCCATAAACCCTACCATGGGCCATAAACCTCTCTAATGTCCAGATAGAGTGAATGTACTACTAAAAATCTAACAAGAGAGGAGATATCCATGAAGATGGATCCTGAAAGAACTGGATTCATGTGGCTCATTTCTTTAACGCTAGATCTGCCGGAAAAAAAAAAAAGGGATCTTCAACTGTTAATAAAATCAATAGTGTTAAATACTCAGACTTTCGTATGAATTTTCTCAGGGGAGCACTGAACATCAACTTGAAGAAGTTTCTGAAGATTTTTTAGGAAGTACAAGCAACAGTTATCTGGTTTTTTAAAACATCTTTATTTTTTTAATATTTATTTATTTTGAAAGAGAAACAATATGAGTGGAGGAAGAGCAGAGAAAGAAGAGAGAAAGAATCCCAAGCAGGCCCCACACTGTCAGCACAGAGCCCTACTCCAGGCTGGATTTCACAAACTTTGAGACCATGACGTGAGCCGAAATCAAGAGCTAGACACTGAGCTGACGGAGCCACCCAGCCACCTCTACAATCATCTTTAAAAGTGACTGCAGTATCAAATGTTTGGCACCTATCTTACAGAGGTCTCTACTTTTATTTTTAATCAAGATTGCAGGGTCAAGTAAAACATGTATTCTTTGCATTTTAATTTTCTGTAACCTTTTTTTTTTTCTTTTTAGGAGAGACTAACATTGTCAGCAGAGTAATTAAAGAGTTTATTTTAGGCAGTAATTAGATATTTATGTTTGCTATCACACTATAATTCATTTCTCTTTCCTCAGTATTACAGAGTCGATTACATTTTATTTTATATTCTGCTGAATCAAATTAAACTGTTTACTATCTATATATCCAAGTACAGATGCAGCTGAAATTGTCATGGTTCTGACATACTCATGCAGCTCTATTTGTTAAGAGGAAAGAAATGGTGGAAATGATTTTCTCATTCACTGTTCTATAAAAACATTCTCACATAGGTCTAGCTGTTATTATTATTACTGTTTTTTTTTTAAAATTCAACTCTTGGTTTCCTCCTGACTCTTGAACTTGCATATTCTATGGCCCGTAGTGATATTCATTGATGGGTGCTCCTGATATTCAGAAAAATGCTTTTATTTGCCTCTTTACCATAAAGTTCAGCAGTGACACCAAAGAGTAGGCTGTGTGTGCCCTTTCGGTTATGCATTACAAGAAATATTTCCTTCGAAACACTCACTGGAAAAAGAAATTCTTTGAGAAATAACTTCAGAATTAACTGGTTTGATTCTCAACCATGAATCTATAATATGTTTGGCTAATTGAAGCCTATAACTTGCAAAATTTCATAAACTCTTAAAAAATCTTAATGATGGATGTTTCAACTGAGATAGAATTTACAATGATAAAAGTAATCTATCTGCACAGATTCCCCATGCATTTTGATTTCCTAAATGAAGTTTTCATTTCTTTCTAGTTCTCTTACAATATTATTTGACACTTATTTTTAATTAATTAAATGTGGGGGAAAAAAGAGAAAATATTATACCAACGGTACCTTTTTACTCTGCATTTTTCAACCAAATCAAAGCTAAAACTGTTATGAAATTCTACAGTTAATGTATTGATAAGAGAAAGCATCAAAAGAAGTTAGAACTAGAAAAGAGAGCATTTTAAAATGTGACTATCAAAGTACTGAATCTGTTTTCAGTCATCTCTTCTATTTTTTAGTTTGTTTTAAAATATGCAAAATAAAATCAATATGATTTAAAAGATCATAATCTTAATTACATCAGAAAATATTTGAAATTTCTTTTCAGTATCAACAAAATAATTCACCATTGATGTAAGATAAGCTTTATGAATTTTTGCTTCCATGTCATTTTTTCTACACTATATAGCAAATGCTTATTTATAATATGAATTCACAAGGCAATCTAATTGGAAAATATTTCCAATTAGAGCCAGGATTACAGCTCTAAAATGGATGCATTTATGTTAATATAAAAGTATACCTGGTACATTTTATCATGCATTAGAGATTTTAATCAGGTAATCTACACAGCATCTGGAAACCTAAGCAGAGGCAAAGTCTGCTATAACAAAGGCACTGTAACAGTTCACCTTCAGTGAAGAACAATAATGCATTATTAAATTCACTTTCCTGCTCAGTGGTTACACTTAGCTGACCACAGCAAATTTGCTCTCTGCCTGGTCCTCACAAGTTGGCAGAAAAATAGATTCTGTCACATTTAACGGGTTTAGAAAATGACAGGATGCCTCTTTTGTTTTAACTATAAACCATAATCTTTCAGAAGTAAATATAATTACAAATGCCTTTGGTCATGTCATTCTTGGGACAGATATTATATGTGGGTTATCACAGATCCATATGTCACCATAACTATCATTAATAAATGGAACTGATACTACATATCAAAAAACCCAGATTTTTTTATGGTGCTTTCATTCTGTATAACATCATAATTCTTATGATGCAATAAAAAGTCGTTTTGGAATCTTATAGAGCTATGGACATTACGGCAACTTGTAAGTTTTGGTTTTATTTGAATTTATGTTACACAAATTAGGTCTATTGTAGAAATATCATATTTAGCAAACACATGAATGAAGTTCTAGAATATTGCCTAAGCTAAAATTAGATTATTTTCAAGACATTGTTTAAATGATTACCATCATAAGGAAAAATCTTCATAACAGGTTATCCATTAATCCCATAAACCCTTTCTTTACACACATACATATCCTGTTAATGCATACATTATAAAGGAAATGTCATGTTCCTTATTTTTTGTTAAATAAAAATTACTACTTTTCAGAGCATTTTTCATAATGTAGGAAACAACTTTCTGTAATTATGAACTACCCTTATTTCCCTACAAAGATTTTCATAAGTTAGAAGTAAAAATCATAATGCAAATATTTATAGATAATGAAGTTCAATGATAATTTTATTTTTTAAAACTGAAATTTGATGGTTCCATAGAAATTTTACTGTAGAATGATTTGCAACTAGGTGCATAAGATTTACTAGTCAACACTATTTTAAGCAAAGTTAGATTGCTTCCTTAGGTGATTCTGAGTATCAGTTACTCAAAGAAGTATTTTTATGGTTTCCTGGAAGAACTTTTTACTAGCTCTTAAACATTCTTTTATGCCTGACTTAATTTCACTTAATGATTATGATTTTAAAAATAACAACTACCATGGTTTACCTTCACATTTAAAAAGCAAAATAAACTATGCAATACCTTCAAAAAAAGGAAACTGTTGGAAAATAACAAAGAAAACAAATGCATTATTGGCCATTTAAGATCTGAATTAATTCTTTTCTTTACAAGAATCATACTGGGTTTGCAATTTGTTTACATATTTTATTGATTTTTATTATCTCTATACTAGTTTATTTATAGCATTTTTCATTGTATTATTATTGATAACATCCTATGAATTATTTGCTGTCAGTAAACAGAGGTCTGCTATAATTAAATAAAAACAACATAAAAGCATAACATTTTTACTTGGAATATCAGTGACATTTCTCAATGGTGTTAAGAGTTAAACTATTGTTATCTAAAAAAACTGTATGTTCAGAAATTTGCTTTGCAATTGACTTTAATTAGGTTGATTCTGTGAGTTCTGAAAACAAGTCATTGCAGTATGGCATGGAGTTTTTTAAGCATTTACTGTCCTTTAGTTTAATATCCTTTTAAAAAGTTATTGACATTTATGGCAAAATCACTGATCTTTGCCCAGTTCCTTTTTTCCACATTACAAACTGTAAAATTGTACATGAAGTATAAAAAAGTGTGTAATTGTACAGAGACCTATTTTATGAAAATGAGGAAATATAGCCTATTTTAATCTTCTGAGTTCATTTCATATATGCTATACATTTCCTCATTTGGCAGTAGAGACTTTAAATTAGACTAATTATTTACTAGTTATAAATAATTGCAAGAAACAGAGAAATACACTTATTGACAGTTTCCTATTGACTATTGATGATATCATTTTCATGATTCCAAACTACCCTCTTAAAATTCTTCTCTGATAAATAAGTATCTCTTCAGAGGCCTGTTTAAACTAAATAAGAATATGTTTATCTCATCTCTCTATTACCATGATTCTTGAAACACTGACAGTGTTCAGTCCATGAGCCTGTCATACATGAATGTTGTAAGATGTTTTTCTGCAAAGAGAAAATATAAACTCTATATTCGAACTTTAGAGTTTCTCTCTGTACCTTCAATGCATCAAAGAGAAAAAAAAAAACAATCATAAGCCAGTCTACTTCTAAGAAGGAAGTCTAGAGTTTTGACTATTTGAAGCCAAAAGTAAGGTTCAATTTGGAAAATAAATGGGTATTTTGGGAGAATTAAAATCTCAGCTATTTATATTATTAGCAAATATTCCAAGCTTATGAAGACCCTTACAATAACAAGGATTACAGCAGAATAAAACATATATGAAATAAAAGATTGGAGATGCTTAAGGAATAGAAATTAATGGTAAAAATGAGGCTGTGTCCAAAATTAATTGGAAGAGACTCTCTCTCCTCTCGCCCTTCTCCTAAACTTGACTATTGCTTGTAAGGTGGGATACAGCATGAAATGTGATTATGCTGGGGTCTGAAGAACTTGGGTTCACCATCAGAAATTTAAAAGCAATAACGAAAGCAAATTTCAATTCTGTGGCCTTTGGTCTCGGAGTAGTTTGGAGGATACACTGGAATCCCTACACATTTTTCACCAGAGTCTTTAATAGATTTAAAGTCTTTAATAGTTTTAGAACTCAATGCTTGTTTTTTTCTTCAAAGTGGATCCTAGTAAAGACCATGTGAACTAACCAATTGAAATACTTAGCTTAAAATAACAACAAAACTGCAAGAACACGTGAGTAATGGCAGCTCAAAGGAAAACTACAAAAAATCTTGATTTGCATAATGCTTTTATTTCTATGTATAGAAACTTTGTTAAATTTCTGATTTCTTTCTCAATAGACAAAGGAGACTAACATTCTTGAGCTGATAACTCTGTGCCAAATGCTTTTCTAACTTAAATCTTGTGAGGTAAGGAGACACACTGCCCTTAAACTGCCCACCTGCCTTGATTTGGATTTTCTTTTAGATGCAATAAGGAGGGAGAATACTGATTTGGAGAGTATAGCACTATTTGTCTTCAGAAATGTTCCCCTTGATGACAAGACTTAATTTATGACACAGGTCATGTTCTTTCTTCCATCCTATCTGTGAATAATAGCAAAATTTAGAAAGATATTCTATCCTCAGTTCAAGGTTTAAACAGAGTATTTCCACTAAAGGTCTCTAAGAAATGCCACTCTTTCCCCTCATCATGAGAGGCAATATCATAACATCCCTTAACAGGATAGTGATTTGGTGTATCACTTTTTCCTAAAACTGTTTCATTGTCACCAGTAAAGCAATGTGCACAATTGCCCACAACAATTCTCAATCTAGGTGAAGGTGGAGAACTACACCTTTTGTGTGACTATAGATGTGCTGAAATGAAAATCTTCCCGTGTGTTCATCATGGCCATTAAAGTGGAAAGGAAAAGCTAAGCCATGAAACATATGGCCATTTTTAATAGACTTTATGATTTAGGGAAATAAGAAATATAGCATTTCTTAATAAGTCCTATATATGGATTTGTCCTTCAGGATCATCACCTTTATTCAAAAGCTTCTCATTAGTATGTCTTAAAATTATAACTATGTCTTAAGTCCTCCATTTAAAATTCATTTCTGAATTTTCAGCAACAAACACATTTCTCGCCACATAGTCAGTAATCACAAATTGTTTGATGAATAAATAAATGCAAATATATAGACAAAATCGCTTGCTTTTTTACAAATGATAACTTTGTTAGAATGCTGTAAAGAAACCACTTACAGTGATTTATGTAAAGGTATGAAATTATGACTATGAAACTATTCCATATGCTTCCACAAATAATTCGTGGAATTGTATTCTTTTTTGGTGTTATTACTTAAATCAAATGACAACTGATCAGATAAATCATTTACTCATTTATTCAGCCAACACTCTACAGTGTCCCAGCCATTGTGACAGACACTGAAGATCTGGTTGTAAATAACACAGACCTAACTTCATGTTCACTGAGTTTGTAATGCAACGAATTATGATTTCTATCAGGCTGTTCCAGATCTACTGTCCACCCTCCCTGCCTTGTTCTCAGTGATTTCAAGACATTTCCATGTCCCCTGGATGGATCGGTCAATTGGATGACCCGGAAAGCAGATCAGATGCAGCAACAAAATGTGACAGTCTGGCTTCTACTAAGCCCTGAATTACTGCATTATCCTCTCCTATCACACGTTGAATCTATTGCTATGCACTGTCTCTATGCTAATAAATTCTAACAGCAAACTTTGTGGTTATTTACCAGGCAGCACTTGCCCAGTTTTTAAAGATTAGAAATGAAGGCCCAGAGTGTTGTATAACTTACGAAGTTTACAACTTTAATCAATCAGGACTTGAATACAAAAAGATCTAATTCCCAGGCTATGCTATTTACCCCTATGCTAGAATTCCTCAGTGATAATTGTTTCTTAGATGAATATGAAATTATTTTGTGAATTCAAGCTTTTTCACAAGAGCCTTATGTTACTTCTGCCATAATAGAATATATAATAATTAATAATAATCATAAATAATAAAGTCAATTATATAACAAATTTGTAGAATATAATTCAAAGAATTATATATTTGTTTCCATGCTCTACTAACAACTTTGAAACATTTAAAAGTTATTCTAATTTTATATCAACACAAAGATAATATTAAGATGTAAAATTATATTTAAATCTATACTGATATGCTTTAAATGCAGAAAAAGGAGAAAAAGAAAGAAAAAAAATAGTTTTACCAAAAAAATGAACAAAAGATAGTCCGCAAAAAATTCAATATTGCTTCTTTTCAAATGATAAAACTTAAAGATAAATAATTAAAAATTTGAAATATATAGCTATCATTTTTTAAATGTATCCTAACCTTGTTTTAACATATCACAAATGAAAAGAAGGTTGAACCACTTGTTTCTTCCATAAACAATAAAGGAAGATAATTATTCATTAATTTAACTACATAGCAAGATAGCATAATTTGAAAGTGGGGCAGAGCAGCATGCCAGTACTTCCAGACGTTAGAAGAAGAGAACAGACTGGCAAAAATTTCATAAAAGTACATTAGTTTTTGCTACTTATCATAGATATCTGACTAGAAGAGGAATTCCAAGGCGCGACCTCATAAAGGCTGATACATAATGACGCTGAAAATTACATTTTACTTAGTTTTAAAGTAATTTGCCTCCGCGTGTCAAACACAAAATCCGCTCTCTAAGGTTTACATCACCTGCCATAACATTTTTTAGAAAATATTCTACAACTCCTTCTTCATCCCATGGTCTTGTAAAAACACACTGGTCATTCAGACAGAGTTACCTGAATAAAAGTATAATTCTCAAGCCAATGTGAACAAAATTTCGTTTTGCAAAAGAAGGCTATGTAGAGAAAAAAACTAATTTATGTCTATTTTTTAGACCTGTATTCTATCTTGCATCTTAAAGATTTACAATGGAAATAAATGAAAATTTTCTAATAATGTTTTTATAAATGGCTCTTCTAGATCTGGGAATATAGTAATAAAAGTATGTTATTACAATTTTGATATGAAATTATATAACATTACAACCTTTATCAACTACTTATCAAGGTAATTTATCACCTTAAGGTAGAAGCAAGAACAGTTGTTTTTAAAAATTTGGAAATATACTGTGCATTCATTCTTAAAGTTGAATCACCTCTTAGGTAGAACTCTCTGCAATTACTTTTAAAAAGCATCTCCATATACAATATACTGCATATAATTAATTCAATGAACTATCAAGGCTATAAAGATTAAATAAGAAAGAGAAAATATCATTAAAAACCTCAGCTACGGTCTAAAAGTTAACTAAGCAAAGTGATCCAGTGAACAATCCTAATTAAAATGCCTGCTACAAACAAAGCTTAGACGAAAAGCACTAAAAACAATTGAATACTTATTTTATTAATCTAATGAATCATGTATCATATCATTACAACTTTGTATATATCATTAATTTCATTCCTTTCACTTAAGCCTTTTATTGGGATTACTTCAGTTATTAGTTGGTCTAATGTATTGGTTACCTCTAAATCTCGCTCTACAATCTCTTCTTATCTTGTTGCATAAACCCTTGCGTGTTATTCAAATTGCTTCATTTATTATGATAGCTTCCCCATGTAAATTGTGCTGACTGCTCGCCCTTGCACAGTCCTCATTAGACTAATGAAAACCTTCAAACGAAAAAACTAAACAACCTGCCAAATAAAGGTCTGAGGTTATTATGAAAATTACAACTCTGGGAGCTGGAAGGAGCTCTGTTCATTAATTCATGCTCAGCAAATTGCTAACTAATTTAGTTGCACTCCTCTGCATTAATGGATTATTTTATAAAAATGTTTTCCACAGCCCAAGACCTTTGGTGCATGCTTTTGAGAGGCTTGAATTCTAATCAACCTTAACAGTAAATTAGGAATGTAATATCTAAATAATAATTGGGATGGCATATGGAGGAAAATAGTGTTTAAAATCCCATGAAAGGTGCTTTCGGTTTTCAGCTTCATCTGTCAATTTCACAGTAGTTAAAACAATTGTACTTGTTTAATATTCTGAAACTGTAGCATAAGATACTAGAAACGGTGGTCACGTAAAAATTTAAAGAAAGTTTAAAATATGACTTCTCCTTGAACAAAACAGGTTACAATATGAAGTCATCACATACATTTCTAGGAATTGTTAGCCCAAAGGGACAAGATTAAGTGGTAGTAGATAAGGAAAAGTCAAAGGAAAACATTGCACCAGTTCTCTAGAAGAGGTGAGTCATATCTCTAAAAATAGGTTCAAAATACTATCAAGTTATTATGCATTTAATCATAATCGCCATGAATTCCATACCAACCTTTGGTCTAATGTGTCATATAAAATCCTCCAAATTAGTTCCAGTAACTTTAAGATTTACCTGAGCTTTGCTATCATCTTAAGGCTCCTGCAAACGAGGCTGAATGAATGTGTTAAATCACTCCATCAAGTTGATGGAGGAATTCAAACTGCTTCAAGCACAAGAGACAAGGGGGCTATTACTCTGCTTCTTAACCCATAACATAGCATTCAAAGTAAGATCACTTCGTCATCTATCAAATGAAGGTAAAGTGGCGTGTGTTTGTGTCTGTGCAGGGGCACATGTATGCACAAGTAAAAATATAAAAAAAAAGTTTCAATAAAAGCAGACTGTGCGTCTTAGGCAAGATTGACAAAATAAATTTTTAAAGAAAATTCTTTCCTTTTTTTCTGTTTTTGTTTAGCTACTTAGCAGAGATTCTAATTTAACGGCTCAGATTAAAACTCTTCAAAATATTAGGTTGATATACGTAACACTGTAGATATTCTATTGTTTTGTTCTATAAAAACAGTAATATCACAAAAAGCATTTCTGTGGAAACGCAGCATTTATATGTTAGTATTAGTTTAGATTTAAAAATTTAACAAACCTCTCCAAGTCACTTAAGTTTTAATGACTGTTTTGGGGGTACATTTCTAAATATGTTTAATCAGGGAAGAAAAGAAAGTGTTTTAATAGTACTTTAAGAAAAATACATATCTGTCCATTTACAAAATAAAATTGTGCAAAATAACACTAGTGTCAATGCCTCTAAAAAATACTGGAGGGGCACTTGGGTGGCTCAGTTGGTTGGGCATCCATCTTTGGCCCAGGTCATGATCTCGCAGTCAGTGAGTTCGAGCCCCGCATTGGGCTCTGTGCTGACGGTGTGGAGTTTGGAGCCAGCTTCAGATTCTGTTTCTCCCTCTCTCTCTGTCCCTCCCTTGCTCGTGTTGTCTCTCTCTCTCTCTCTCTCTCTCTCTCTCTCTTTCAAAAATAAACATTAGAAATAATAATAATAATAACAGTATTGGATTGTAAGCTAATATTTCCAAAATGAAGTTTCAATTTGGAGTAAATTCTCAAATAAACACATTAAGGTACACATTACACATGTACACATAGACCACTTCCATACCAGACTATGTAAAATTTTAACCTGAAACTAGCAAAACTAGAAATCCAAGGTTAAGGCAATATGAAAATAAATTGCAGACTAAAAATTTAGAGATAATCAATTAATTCAATAAACTACCTAATGAAGGAAATAAAATGAAGGCATTTACAATGATTCATAAATAAATCATTACATGAAGGAAGTTTATATGTGGAACTAATATGTTAATAGTCTACCAGTAATTTACTTTCTATTTCCCTTTAAATGCTATAAAATATTAACTATTGGCATAACTATGTACAAATATTTCTTAAACAGGGAGGAAGTGAGTCATGCCCATCAAAAGGGCTTAAGAAAATAAAGCAGAGTAAGTGGAATAATTAATTAATAGTCTATTATGGGTTTTCCATTAGGAAAAGACATTTTATCTCACTACAAATTAAACTACTACAAATAGGGGCACCTGGGTGGATCAGTCAGTTAAGCGTCCAACTCTTGATTTCTTCTCAGGTCATGATCTCATGGTTCATGGGATCGAGCCCCACGTTGGGCTCCACACTGGCTAACAGTGCCAAGCCTGCTCTCTCTCTAACCTCTCCCTCTCTTTCTACCTCCTCCCCTCCTCCCAAAATAAATTTTAAAAAAATTAAAAAAAAACTACTACAAATATATATTATTTTAGATAATGTATCCCAAACTAGATACTTTCTATTCTTTTTTGCAAATAGTTCACGAAAATCATCCTGAAATATTAATGTTATTCAACTTCCTAAGTATCCAAAAAAGTTACCAAAACCTAAAGTCTGCAAGTGTCCTGAATAAGACACTGAGGTCTTCTGTAACAATAAGTGGCTCTATTTCTTTTAATGATATCCATATAAATTATATAATAATAAATTATTGGAAAAAGTAAATTTTACCTTAGGTAGAATTAAAATAGCTTATTTTATAAGTGGCATGTGTGGGTGGTTCAAAGATGAAATTCTTGTCCATCAGAGAGGATTTCATCCTGATTTGGGACCTTTTCTAATGTGGCCTTTCCATATATAACACCCAATATCTCCTATGCTTTATGTGTCAATCATCTTTGCATCTCCTCGATACATTTATCAAATAAACTCAGGGTCAATAAACTTGTATTGAATAAGTTAAATATTTTAATATCATAAAAATTTATTCAGACAATTACCTTCACAATCATTGACTTAGAAAATAACTGATTAGCATATTTTACTCCTTTTAATCCTTTCAAACCTGTGCTTATTACAATGTTGTCATATGAAATCAAAACATTCCCTAAAACATTGTGGCCTCAGTATCCCTAGTTAGGGTCAACCATGAATCATAACTATGATATTATTAATTATAAACAGATAATATTGTAATTCAGTGATTTACATGTATATTTTCTCATCTAGCAAATCAAGCCACATACCCATTAGCTAACTTGATACTACTAATAATTTCATGGAATATTTAAATAAGTCAAACACTCCAGACATGTATTATCTCATTTATCTCTGAAAAGTAATTTACTGTACCCAGTAATGACAAACCCTGTGCTAGGTATACAAAGATGATGAGAAGATACAGCTTTTGCCCAGAAGAGTTTTGGGCTGAGCACTAATGAGTAAGAGGAATATACATCCCAGGTAAAAAAAAAAAAAACAAAAAAAAAAACAAAAAAAACTATCATCTGGGAAAGGACAGAAAATGTTTGTGAAAACTAAAGTTCAGTGGGACAGAACAGTCAACAAGTTGCACAGAGAAAAAACTAATATATGTTAAAACCCATATTTTGTAGCATTGCCCGCTATTACAGGTATTTCATAGGATTCACATAGCAGGATTTTCATAAGTTATCATTGAAGTGCTACAGCAAATTCTGCTTCTCAAATTATAATTCATAAAATAATAAACCAGTGCCTACATCAAATTTCACCTAAGCTCTGACTTTGCATGTGAAATTGCCATCTGCTTCAGAAAGAGCTCTGGAAGTCAGAGAAATTGTTGTTGTCTAGTGTTATGAATCACAGAATTAAAAGTATCATTATTAAGTTCAATACCTTTAATTCACATGCTTCAAAATTGAAGGGTAAAGTCACATTAGTAACTGTTTAGGGAGAATATTTTATGAAAGACTTTGAGAGATGTCAAGAGAAATTTTATCTTAAGAATAAAAGTGAAGGAAAAGTTACACTGTTGGAATTTTAAAATGAAAATACTCAAGGCCCTATACGTACGTGTCTTAACATAATCCAAATACAGAAATCTCTAAAGAAAAGGGGCTTTTACTCTATACACTTCTATACAGTAACATGAGATACTAACAGGTTTAAGATTTGTGATAAATGTGTATAAAACAAAATAATATTTACTACTAATTAATTTGTGTGATGTCGGTCTAGAATTTAAAAGATGGCTATTTTTGAAGACTCAATCCTAATTCAGATAAAATTAGAATTTTTAAACATTGAGAAATGTGCAAAAGGAAATATCCTTCAAAAAATTATATCCACAAACTTGAGATAGAAGCAATGACATAGTCAGTCATTAAAAAAGATGTTTTGTAGGAAAATAATCTACATGGTTGGAGGCTAAGAATAAAACATTAATGAGAGGAAATCCCCATATGACCAGGTTGCTAACTATTTTTTTTCTTTTAGTGCCTTGTCCTTAAATTAAGAGTACCAAAAGAAACATTTCATACAAGTATGTCAACCATTGGAAATCTAGACATTGGCCAACCAAACAAAGTATGCCACAAAAGAAATGTTTTATGGCCTGAAGCAAATCCCCTGTATTTCCTGCTTCTTCTTAAATTATTTCTGCTTCTAAAATGGCATGAGTCACCAATGAAAGTTCTCAAGAGTCACCAATGAAAGTTTTCGTATGAAAAGACTCAAGTATAGGGAAAATTAGGATACATATTAAGAAAAAATATATAGCAACAAAGAGAGAAAGAAAGAGACAGAGAAAGGCTTTGCATTTTATCTGGTTTACTATTCTGGCATTCGGTAAATATTTACCAATTGATTATGCCATTTTGGCATACTCAGTCCAAGACTGAAATACATTAACAGAAATAGATATTTAATAGTTCAACTATACATGCTTAACTTTTCTAGAAGTGGAAAAAGCTGATACTATAAGCTTATCTGTATCATATATTTACTTTTTGCATATATGCAAATTAGTTTTTAATTAAAAAATTAAACTTCATAGTAACGAAAAATGTACATATGAGACAATCTGATGGTATAAAACATGCTCAAAAAGGTGTTGAAAATAGCAGCAATTTGAGGAAAAAACAAGAAACATGTACGAGACAGTAACGTTGGAAAGTAGCATCAATGGACAAATATGCAGGGAATAGAGAGGTGCCACCTAAAGAAACAGCAAGTCTGCTTCTGTAATTCACATATCAATTATTACTCCTATTCCACAAAATTTAGACTGAGGGAAAAGATCAGCAATGATTTTAAAATCCAGAAAGCTCTAGAGAACCTGGAATCTGTAAAAGTTAGAAGACATAACAGTGGTTTTGAAGCTATGAGCTCTAGCTTTCCTCAGCATGTGTCTTTGACAATGTCCTTATCTCATTCAAAGTTTACCTTAGCAGGTACCTTTGACAAAGTCCTTATCTGAGTCAAAGTTTATAATATCAAAAAGACTTCTCCTTAAACTTGGGATGACTGATACATTATTACGTCTATTACTTCCTGATATACTATACTAACCTGGTTTTCACATTTATATTTTGAATGTACCTTACACTCTTCCGAGTTTCAAAAACCTATTAGTGTTTTTATTTTTAAAAATAAGGAGTGAATGTACTCAGCAGTTCATACTTCTGCATGCAAATGCCTTCAGTTAATGGTGATTTAAATATTCTAATAGAGTGGGGTCGACAGCTTTTTAATATTAAGATTTAAAAGGGCTTAATGTTACTGATGATTAAGACTTTAGACCACAGTGATTCTCAGCATACAAATTAATTTTGGTATCTATTTTTAAAATCAATGTTTTCTAAAAAATTATTATCTTTTGAATGATTTAAAGTGGTAAGCAACAAATTACATATAGAAGCTTGAGCCTAAAATGACACAAACATAAAATTAATTTCTCTAAAATGTCTCTAAATTAAGTCACTTGTTTTAATACAGATATGTGTAGTAAGAAAGTTACAGGGCTAGTATGAGGCACATGATAAATGTAGTCATGAAAGAAAACAATTTTTAATTTAGTAGACTCTATCAATCTAGAAAGCCATGAATATTTACTATTAATTCAGTATGCTGAAAACTAGATAAAAGTGAGAGTGTATAAAAAAGAAAGAGCAACATAAAACACTATAATAGTATTAATATTGATCACAATTTTTATGATCATATACGTACATTTGAAATCATGAGTTCAATGGTAGTTATACATTCCTAGGAAGAATATTAAAATAAACATTTATTTTCCTTTATAAAATACACATTACAACACTGAAAAACCTTTGGCATATAGTCAAGGTGTTTATTCTGACAGGAAAACTTCTATACAATAAGAAGTACCATTAGCTGTATAGAAAGTTCTTGTGTAGAGTCATTTTCAGAACCTTCTACTATTTCACGTAAATATACCTTCTAAAAGTTATATAATTACACCTTTTGTCATCCTAATCATCCTTAAGGAGTATAATCTTTGTAGTTGTTTCCACTTTCTTTTACTATTTCTTAGACTCTCCTAATGATTCAGCCCAGATCAGTAAGGATTCATCGATTGCCTAGCCAATGTAATATATGGATAACTGCAAAGAGTTTATCGTCTAGTATTTGGAACAGACCAATGGAGAAATAACTTCCAAACAATAGGAAAATATTGTAGTGAAGATTTTTGGAGCAGGCCTATAGGAAAAACAGAAGCAGACTCCCTCAATCAACCTAGTATGGTATTTCAGGAAAGACTCCATGGTGGTAAAATTGTAATAATAATTTTAAAAATAGACAAATAGAGGGGTGCCTGGGAGGCTCAGTCAGTTAAGCGTCCAACTTCGGCTCAGGTCATGATCCTGTGGTTCATGAATTATAGCCCCGTGTTGGGCTCTGTGCTGATAGATCAGAGCCTGGAGCCTGCTTTGAATTCTGTGTCTCCCTCTCTCTCTGCCCCTCTCCCACTTGTGCTCTATCTCTGTCTCTTAAAAATAAATAAAAATATTTAAAAAATAGACAAACAGAACTCATGACTCATGAAAAAAGTAATAGATATGGAAATAGTAGGTAAACTCAACTTAAAGGATCAGGTTGTACAAAGCTGTCTACAAAAAATTCCAGTGCAACTCACTATTCCAATCACGTTACTGATCATGCCTTCAGTGGTGTTCTCACTACCACCTTTGGGCTTTGACATTTTACACCCAGCCCTTCTCCACTCGGTTCTGTAAAAGAATTAAGCCCTAATATCCTGACATCCATTATATGTCATAGATTAACTTCCCCCTTATGAATTCCCAGTGAAATCAGCTATGTAGTATCCATGGGAAAATTGAGAAATGAGTCACTCAATCATTTTCTGTAGGACTTTCTTCTTTCACAGAACCCTGATGGAGAATGGCTGCTTAACTTGTACTATGAATTCTTATATTTAAATATTTTTACTTAAAATTTATATCTCCTATGAAGCTTTATATTTTCTCATGATGCTAATTTTTATAATATTTCTACAAATAAGTTTTGATCAAATATAAAAAGTATATGTCAAAATATATGTAAGGTACAATATATAAAACATTTATATTCATTGCTGAAGAAATTTGTGAAAAAAAAGCAGAATTTGTGAAAAAACAGAATTAAGTATTTAGAGACCATCTAGCTCACTGATGCATTGCATATAGTCCATCTGCTTAGAAATAACATTTGATATCAAAGTTCCAAATAAAAAATTAAAAAGTTGCCTTAATGGTGTTCTCAATTTTGCCTAGATTTTGACATCTTGGCACCTAGAAAAGATTATTATTTTCTCATTGACATTCTATAATGCAGATAATCTAATCCGTAGAAAGAATGTACTCTTTTTCCACAAAGGCTCAGCATGACTGTTTTTATGTTGAATGGAAAAAAGTTTCATATAAGCATTTTTACTTTTTGTAAATAGTCTTTTTCCAAAAAGTTGCCCCACCTTAACTTGGTCTTTCTCTAATCATTTCTTTCTGTTTGATTGTTAAATACCAATTTTATTTATTTTCCTTTTTGACAGCTAATTGTGCTTTTTGTGTATTTATATTTTCCAAAAAATTAATCCTTTTCATAACGCTCATTATTTGGTATTCATGTCAGAAGATAGTCAAAGTACCACTCTATATTTTTTTTAATTTTTTAAAATGTTTTTTATTTATTTTTGAGAGAGAGACACACACACACACACCATGAGTAAGGGAGGGTCAGAGACAGAGGGAGACACAGAATCTGAAGACAGGCTCCAGGCTCTGAGCTAGCTGTCAACACAGAGCCCAACGTGGGGCTCGAATCCACGAACCGTGGGATCATGACCTGAGCTGAAGTTGGATGCTTAACTGACTGAGCCACCCAGGTGCCCCAAAGTACCACTGTATATTAATAAAATTTAAAAATATTAAATTAAGATGAAAAAGATGTGGAACGGCTCTTATAATCACAATTCAAAACTTACTATTTGAAACTAAATTTGCATCTCCAGCATAAATTTTTAACATGCATGCCAAAATAATATTAAAATTTCTTCTTGAAAGTATTTTATGAAGTAGGACATGAAAACACCAATATCTGCCTGTGAAAATGGACTAGGGTGATACAAATGAAATACAAATAAGAAACTTTCAGCTTTACACAATCTAGGCTTTGTTATTTGTTACATATAATTTTGAAACACTACTAGTACATTGTTTGGTAAGATTCACTTCTATTTCCTGATTGATCCAACGATCATGTATATTTTAAACCAAAAATATTCATAATAATCCTTCTATGTTATTGTAGCTCTATCAGGTAAAGAAAAATGACAATTGGCCCTAGTGACATTGAGAAAGACAAACAGTAGGTCTTTGGGAAACTCAGTGATAACAATTAAAATAAACTGTCCACACTTTTTTAATGTACTGTAAATTATCACCTACCTGCTGTATGTAAGGAAAAGCAGCAGATCTTCATTCATATTTCTTTTTTGCTGCAAAGACTTAAAATTTGCCTAATATTGTAGGTTTGATAAATGTTTATATGCCATCTTTTGTGAGATTGAATCACCTCTAGTCCACATGTTGAACAGGAAAAACAAGGCCACATAATCATATATTACCTTTCTCAATATGCATCCTTTTCGATTCATGTCCCATATCATGACCAGCCAAATCTCCCTCTTTGGGCCCAGGGAGGACGTTTGGTGATAAACCCATCAGCATCTGGTTCATGGACAACCCATTCTGATGGACAGCTGTCAAGACCGAAACAAAAGAACAAAGACAAAACACCATAACACACAACATTCAAACAAATTAATTAAGCTCATTTGGACTCAAAAATAAATAACATATGATGGTCTAACTTGGCATTATAATCTATCTCTAAGGACACCAAGAATTGATAACCATTATAATTCTTAAGAATAAGCAGGAACACCTGGGTGGCTCAATCATTTAAACGACTAACTTCAGGTCAGGTCATGATCTCATAGTTGGTGGGTTCAAGCCCTGTGCCGGGCTCTGTGTTGACAGCTCTGAGACTGGAGTCGGCTTTGGATTGTGTGTCTCCCTCTCTCTTGGCCCCTCCTTCACTCACTCTCTCTCTCTCTCTCTCTCTCTCTCTCTCTTTCTCAAAAATAAATAAACATTAAAAATTTAAAAAAAAAGAGTAAGCAGCAAAAAAGTAGAAATAAAAACATTTTATCTTATTTTTATTTCACAAATAATATAATTTTTTTTAATATCTGAAATACTTTTGAATGGCCATACCACTATAACCACTAAAAGTTGTTATCTAAGGCCCTAAATAACTGTTTCAATATTCATATTCTATTCTTGTCAATGAAACACAAGGTTTCATAGATATCAAAGTGCTTCTTTAAAATTTGGATTTGAACTCAAACTTGAATATACAAGTGCTCAATTAATATCTATTAAATTGTTGAATGAATAAAAATAATAATTGCTTTCTTGAACTATTGATAGTAACATGTAACTATTGAAATAATAAAGTAGGTGACAAAATACCCTTATGATTTTCAAAATCCAGTCAATAAATTTCTTAATAAATTGCCCATGAAAATCTTAGCTGAATAAATACTTATTCCATAAAAACTTACCTTCTCTGAAAAAAAGAGATTATTTTGAAAATATCATAAAACTACATTAGGAATTATCATTTGGAAATCACCAGAGCAATAATTGTGTGAAGGAAGAATCTTCAGCAGATGATTCTGAAAGGAGTGGAGTGAAAGTTTGATGAAAAATATAATATTCATGTAGTCTTAATATATTTCCTCACAATACTTATTGTTATTACTTCTTATTTACAAAGGTTTAAAAACAAGTAACTTTATAGTAGAGAAATCTAGTATTTACCAGCTTTACCAAGGGATAGTTATGACAACTTTGGGAAAAACATATGTCTCCCAGAATGGTACACAAAAGGTATGTTATCATGCTTCTGTGATCCTTGCCAAAAATTCATAACTTAAATCTAATCATGAGAGAACAAAAACATCCAATCTGAAGGAAGTTCTACGAAATAAATGGCCTATATTCTTTAAAATATCTCCAGATACTGAAAGGCAAAGGAGACTGAGGAAAGTCTTTTGGACCAGTAAAGAAAATCTCTTGCTATTAAAAATATTAGCGATGAAAAAATAAAAATCAATATTAGTGGAAAAGTTGTTGAAATTTGAAAAAGATTTACAGTTTAGAGAATGGCACTATAATAATCTTAATTTCCTGATTTTGATCATTGCTCTGTGGTATTGTAAGTAAAATTCCTTTTTTCTAGAAAATAAACAATGATGTATGTGGGGTAAAGAATCATGACGTCCATGATAGGAACATTAAAGTGCCATTAGGCCTTTATCAAGGTCTCGCTCTCAGAGACATTGATGATTGGATGAATCTGGGTTACGAGTGTGAAAGAATTTTTTGTATTATTTTTGAAATGTCTATGTTAGTCTAATTTTCAAAAAAACACATTAAAATATGCATATATGTGAATATGTATTTGGATATATGTGTATATGTATGTGTATGTGTGCATGTATTTGTGTGCATGTGTATGGATTTCCACTTGGACAATCATGGTAGTCCAAGCATGCAAAACTTTCTCCTTTGTTCTATCAAGAATAAAAAAGAATGCAATGATTAATTTAAAACATGAATGTATAACAACATTCTTTCAAATTGTTCCCTATCTGCCAATAATTTCCACTTAAGTGTCATGAAAAAAATATTTTGCTTTCTCTAGGACAGTGCCTTTTCAATGATGACATCTTACAAAAGCATTACAAATGAAATGAATATGCATCATAAAATTTCTGATTCTAATGTCAGCACTGCACATAAGCATACAGAAAATATTTTAAACAAAAAATGGTTTGAACCAAACCAAACTTTGGGAACCAGAGTTTGCCAGCCCCAGGAAATGTCATTGGTTTGGAATTGTTATCAGATGGTATATTCACTTTTATTAATACACAATTCTTATCAACTCTTACGAAATTAGGGCACTATGTTTTAGACAGGCCAAATCAAATATTCATATTTAGAATTATGTTGAACTATATAATTATCAATAATTAACTACTTTTTAAGTAATTTTATTACATAAAATTTAACCTAGTATTTGTTATTTATCTCAATAATATTCATATTAAGGATTTCTGCTTTATGCAAACATTCCTTTATGATTTATAAAGACACTTTGTAGCAAATGTTTTTCCTATTATAAAAATATTCTCAACAACCAAATTACTTCAGGAAGTTATGTGTAATTAGATATAGTTCATACTACAAATATGATTTCTTAAAATAAACTAAATCCTGGAAAAGATACAATGGATATTGACTTTGTCAACCAACATCGTCACTGTTAATACGTTAATTTTATTGGAAAAACAGTTTTAGATTCTTAACACAAAATACAGATATAAAATAACCAGTTAATTGAATGGTATTTTTAACTTGACTCTTGATATTTTTGGTTAAATATCTAAAAATGTTATCATGAAATAAAATAGAGCCCCTGCTCTTTAGAATTTAACAACAATATTTGACAGTAACATGCATTTTTGACTTACTAATTCAAATGCTAAAATTTTAACAATTTAAAATTCTTCAATCCATTGATAATAAAAATGCCTAAGAAATTTAAGACAATTGTTTTGACTGTTTCTTCTTTTATTTCTCTTTGTGGATATGTTTCTCAACGCAAGGGTGAATTTTTAAAATTGATACATTTCAAGAACTGGCCTAGGGTGGGACAGAGGAATAATAAAGTTGAATAATCCCTAAGCCTTATACCTAGCCACTAGATAACTGTGAGCTGGAGGTGTTTACATCAGAAACTAATCTGGAAGGTTACTTTCTCTGTTTCATAGCTCAAATCTTTATGTGTGGCATCAAGGAGAGGGAGTTTATATCAGAACCTGTTAATGTAGTACCATACCTCATGATACTGCAAACTGGGAAACATAATTTTGAGAGATGGCTATTGCTACAGAGCTTCAGAACATGATACATCTGAGATCTATTTGGAATGAGGGCATTTTGATTAGAAAAGCCAGCTGCACCTAATAAAGTTTAAAATGGTGACAAGTAAAAGTATGAGACCTACGGATTCTGTCCGAAGAGCTCTCAGTCCGTGCAGGGGAGCTGGACACGCTGCTGCTGCGGTGTGATGATGGGTGGCTGCCAGGCCTCCGGCCCTCCTCCAGGGAGGGGGCGGGCGAGGGGCTGTCCGGGACGCGCTCCTAGGGCACCACGGGAAGGAATTGGGGGAGAGAAGACGTAAATACAAGGGGACTTGACTTAGTGAATGTTGATTTTCGTTAATGCAGTACTATAGAAATGTAAAGGAAATAAATTCTTCTTTCACTGACACCTTTTACGTGAAAGAAGCCAAAGTAGGGGTAGACTAGTTAGCAGACTGGTTCTACAGGCAAGCATATCAGCAAATGTCAATCCCCTCTTTGGATTAAAAAAAAAAGAAAAGAAAAGAAAAAAAAAGGTCAGAGAGGACGATCCTTTTATTTTTATTTTTTGAACATATTTATATATAAGCTGTATATATTTATCTTTATGTGTATATATATCTCTATGTATATATACACACACAGAGAGAGAGAGAGAGAGAGAGAGAGAAGAGAGAGAGAAAGAGAGAGGACAGAGAGAGGACAGAGAGAGGGAGAGAGATAATCCCAAACAGGCTCCACACTATCAGCATGGAGCCCAACATGGGGCTCCATCCATGACCCCCTGGATCACGCCATGAGCCAGAAATCAAGAGTCCCATGCTTAAATGACCTAGGTGCCCCAGAAGACAAATGAATTAGAGCCTATTAGACAACAACAAAATAACAGAACAAAGCAGATTTCAATTCTAGACAATTATCAATTTAAAGAAATCTCTATATTCTATTGCTTCAGCAAGTGTCTAAGGATCATTTAGCACACAAATTATCAATGTGACAGACCATAATAATAATACCAGAGGAGTTATTAACAGCTATTTCATCATAGAACTGCTCTGGACACGCTTGGATGGTCACATTTTAAGGCATCATAGAAATCGATTATTATTTAACATTGGAATAATTTTGTTTGATTCTAATAATTTTCAGACTACCTCCTTCTCCTAGCTCCAATTCAACCACATATATGTATTAGGGGAAATTCATGAAATACATATGAGTTGTAGCCCAGAGAAACAGTAGTGTGTTTCCTGATACTATTCTGTTAACATGTACGTCCCATTCCGTATCTCCCCTGTCAAGTCCTTAACCTTCCCCATTAGACTGATGTGCAAATATATAACTGTCTCCAATGAACTATTATAGAGTTACAGTTAAGTAGATACCCACTTATTAACATTTTCTTCTTTGAGCAATAAGATATTTATACCTTCAGATACCAAGACACATAGGCCTTGAGGAACTGTCTTTTCTATAATTAACAAATATTTGAACAGTTAGAAGCAAACTACATATGTAATAAATTTAATAAATAAATCCTTATTCAGGTGCAAACACTCAAATATTAAAAGAGTAGGTTTTAAAAATTTTAAAGAAAAAATGTTCTAAAATATAACTAACTTGTAAGAGGTCAATTGACCAGTGAGAATGGGGGTGATGCGTATCTTCGGTCTCAGATGCATTAGTCTGGTTAGGCCTCATTAGGATGGTTCCCATGCCTGCTTTTCATTAGAATCACCTGGGACATTCTTAAACCTGCCTATGTCTGGGCTTTGCACCCAGAGATTCTGGCTTACTCAGGATTAGTGGTTGAATTGTGTCCCCAAAAAGAATGCAGTCCTGATCCCCAGTACCTGTGAGTGTGACTTCATTTGCAAAGAAGTTTTTTGCAGCTATAATTAATTAAAATGAGGTCATCCTGGAGAAGGGTGGGCTTTTAATCCAACATGACTGGTGTCTTTACAAGAAGACATTGTGAAGAAATGAGAGAAAATGTCATATGACTATAGAGGCAGACCTGGAGTTACTAAGAATGCTGAGGATTTCTAGCAACCACCAGAAGCTACGGAGAGGCAAGGAAGAATTCTACCTAGATCTCAGAATTGAGCATGGCACTACTGACATCTTGATTTCAGACTTCTGGCCTCTAGAAATGTGAAAGTATACATTTCTGTTGTTTTAAACCACCCCGTTTATGGTCCTTTGTTACAGCAGTCGAATACACTGAATTAGAAGTAGAGCCCAGATATCAGTGTATTTTTAAGACTCCAGGTGATTTTAATGTGCATTTAAAAGTGAGCACCGCTGGTCTCAGATCTGTTTAATTTTTCAATCCTGAACATAGTTGATAAACATCGCCCACAGATATGCAAAGGCTTAATTTTTGAAAAAGCATGACAAAGAAAATGGAAATAACCAGAAAAAATGATCAAGCTCTCTTCCAAAATTCATGCCTAAGCCAGTTTCCCATTACATATATTCCATGGAATAAAAAAATAGTCCCATAAGAAACTTCATGACCAAATATGTGTGAGATCTGTCAATACTGTAACCAAAACAAAGGGGGAAAAAACAAAACAAAACAAAAACAAACTAAAATCAAGAGTTGCAATGCACATTCGAATCTTGTTGCAAAGATAACATTTTGAACTTTGGGAGCTTTTGAACTAATCTTGAACTTTGGGAGCTTTTGAACTAATCTAAAATGTGTGGGTTGGTTTCTGTAAAGGATAATTAAAACCTCCCATAGGAGAGATGTATTATCAATATTATATAACACTAGCCCTTTGCCTTAAGTGATTGGAGGTTAAGTGCTCTATTTTCTACAAACAGCAAAACTGACTATATATAGGTAACTGTAAACGTCACACAATATATTTTCCTACCCGAGTCACGTGGGGTTGCATTTGAAAGACCAAAAATAAGCAAATGAGTCAGAGAGAGAAGTGGGCAGAAGAAAGGAAAGAGGAAGACATATCCTCTCAGTATTAAAATTTACAATTAGCTTGTTCAGGGAAGTTTATTACCCATCATACATTTGTTATACTAAAGGATACTAATATAAGATGGTATCCAACTGCAATTTGGAGAGTAAAATATTTTGAAATTGCGGTTCCTGGGCGGCTCAGTTGGTTAAGCGTCTGACTTCGGCTCAGGTCATGATCTCACATCTTGTAAGTTGGAATCCTTCATCAGGCTCTGTGCTGACAGCTCAGAGCCTAGAGCCTGCTTTGGATTCTGTGTCTCCTTCTCTCTCTGGCCCTCCCTGCTTGGATCTCTCTCTCTCTCTCTCTCAAATATAAATAATAAAACATTTTTAAAAAACTTAAAATAGTTTGAAATCTATGTCTCAAATAACACAAAAATGAAAATATTATCAGTTATTCTTCCAAACTAAATAAATCAAAGAAGGTATACTTCTAAATGATCTGAGTTCTCTGTCCGATGGCAAACATATAACCTAAGTTTCTAAAAAACAAAGATATATGATTTAAAAGAATAGAGAATTCACATCTGGATGCTGAAAGTTACTTCCTATCTTCTAATTATAATTTAAAAATCAGCTGGTATTATAAATCCTTTTCTTTCTAACATTCACTCCTACCCTAAACTATGAAGCAAACTACGCATTTATTAAGTATTCAGTTTGATGAGTTTGGTCATGATCTAGAACATTCCCATAACCCCAGAAAAATTTCTCATGCCCTTTTCTAGTCAATTCCTCTCGATTTCCATAAACAACCACTTTCTGAATTCTATCCCCATAGAGTAGATTTGCTGGTGGTAGAATTTAATAAAAATGAAATCATATAGTAAATTCTTTGGTTCTGGCTTCTTCACAGCAAAATGTTTTTTGAGATTCATCTCTGATATTACATGTATCATTAATTTTTCTACTGTTGAATATATTCAACTGCACAAACATCCCACAATTTGTTACCCTTTCCTCCCCTCAAAATCGCAATAAGGTCATGTACTTAACTGCTTGAAACAACACCATGCTTAATGTATCTTTCAAGTAGCTGTTCAGATATATCTTGGAAGACGCATTCTTAATCCTTTATGTATAATATTGTATAGAATTATTTTATAGTCTGTATAAGTGTATTAATAAGTTATGTTACAGCTAACTGCATAAATGACCAGAGATACACTAAAAGGAGTCTAACTGATTTCTAAGAACATGAGTTTGTCTAAACTTTAAAGGCCAATTCCTCATACATCTGGCTCTCACACACAAAAGTACATGGTATGTATATATATACACACATATATATTTCAATGTTTATTTATTTATTTTGAAAGAGAGAGAGATAGAGAGCGAATGGGGGAGGGGCAGAGAGAGAGGGAGACAGAATCGCAAGCAGGCTCCACACTGCCAGTGCAGAGCCTGATGCAGGGCTCGAACTTACGAACCTTGAGATCGTGACCTGAGCTGAAAGTAAGAGTCAGATGCTTAACCAACAGCCACACATGCACCCCAGGAACATTCTATATTTTTAATTGACATAACTAACATTTTTTAAATTAACCATCCTGTTTTCTTCAAAAAGTCACTTTGTCAATGTTAATTCATCAATACATTTTAATATTTCTCATAATAATTATGTAAGTGATCATATATGCAGTGGCATATGTTTGGATGCACGAAGATAAACTGTAATCTTGAAATAAATCAATCCCTCTAAAGTCATTTAGCAAGTCTGAGTTTCCTGTCATAATAGGTTTCATACTGGTGCTAATGGAAAGCATGAGAAACTGATTTTTTTCCTGAGATATTTAGCTCATAAAATACTTAAATATTTAATGCATAAAATTTTGGCAACAATGATTATGCCATTAAAATGATTATTTCTTTTATTTTCCACATAAGTATAAAAATTATTTCATTAGTCAATATATTTAACTGTCAAAGCTTTCCTTGATGATTCCTTTCATTCATGCATTATTCACTTATTCATTTATACATTCAAAATACCCTAAACATCATATACTGAAACAGGTAAAAAATAAACTGGATTTAAATCTAACATAAAATACATCTTAAAAGCATAATTGAAGGCTTAGAAGATGTAGGTGAAGTTGTATTTAATTTAGTGTTAGCTTATTTTTACTTTAATTATAATTGTTTGTCTAAGAACAAAGGATACAAAGACAATACTTAATACTTTGATTTAAAGAAAATATTTTAATTTATGCAAATTTTTATTGTTTAAAAGCTAAGTATTCAATTGAAACTTTCTGTAAATTGAGACACAACATATTCAGTCATTTCACTTAATGTATAATTTCAATCTTTGGAACATGATGTACTGTTCTTTGAAGAATTTCATTAAAGTAAAATCCATTGAGCAAGTAAGATTTGAATACATTGTTGCACAACAAATTAATTTATTTCAACAGCTTAATTCTTTTATCATATTTATATGCTTGCCTTTCCAGAGTATGCCATAAGATGGAGAATAATGGAGACAGTAAAGAATTGCTTAGGAGAGAATCTCATAATTATTACTGAAACAAAATAGATAATGAGTTTTATTCAGACATAATAAGAAAGAAGCAGTTCAATGTCTATAGGGAAACTATGTAAACTGGATTTATCATTTCATTTGTGTAATACCCTTTAACCTCCAAGATGGGCCTGAAGTAGGACAAAGAGGAAGAATATTTAATTTAATACTTCAACACACTGCTTTATAGTCCTACATTATAACTCCACCAATCAATAAAACACAATCCTTTGCAATGTTCCATCTTTATAAAACCAGCCACAATAATAAATGAAAATTTAAGAGGAATACCCTCTCACACACACACAAAAAAGGTCATACTAATAAACAAATGGTAGCAGAATAACAATAAAGAAACAGCTGCATTTATTGCCTCCAGGTAGAACAAGAAGTATTAGTCTCCAAGATAATTCAGAATCAAAGGTGGAATTCAAAACAAAGTAGTCCAAAATTCTAAAATAAAAAGTATAAAATGCTCAGTTTTACACACCGTGCAGTTGAACATTTAAAAGTTACACTGTCACAGCTGCCTCTGTCCATCACAAAATGCATTATATTTTATCAACTGAAAATATTTTCTTAGTGTAAGTCTAAATAATCACAACTCAATCACAATTCATTTCTCTCAAGGATTATTTCATTTAGCTTCTTGTTGTTCTTTTTAATTATCTGGATTTTCATGTTTATCGGTTAGAGATTCCATCACTGACATGTTATAGAAGTAGAGAGAAGATACTTCTAACATTAAATGTTATCATGATGTAACTTTTTACTTACAATTTTGAAGTTGACTAGCACTTTATATAACCCAAACTCCTGAGCTTTAAGACAACTCAGACCTATTCATTTATTCAATGAATATTTACTGAACATCTAATATGTGCCCGTGTCCTAGGCTCTGGTTATATATAAAACTAAGCAGAACTGATGAAAATCCTATCCTTCATGGAGTATGTTTCATAAACCGGTAAATGTTGTTAGTGTAGTCCAGAACCATGTATGTACACTGATTAAGTGTAACATCTAAATTTCCTTGTTCTGGAAAAATTATCAGAGAAAATAAATAGTAGAAATGGTATTCTGGATGCAGGAAAATGTTTTAAAGTACTTCTGGAAGACTCAGTAAATGATGCTAATATATTTGCATTTGGTAGAGGATCAGACAGACACCATCAAAATTCCGTGACTCAAAGTTCCAAATTGAGGTTTCAAGGGATATTTACATAGCTCTTTTTGTTTGTTTTCATGATGATACACAAGAAATACTCAATGTTGCTAAATGTAAAACTGGTAGGACCCATGAGTATCATCAAAAACAACTTAGTTTTATTCTACTGTCTCTTCAAACTTATTCAGTGGTGGTGGGAGACTATATTTTTCCCTGCACCTGCATGAAAATTCAGGTATCCTCATAATTTCAGATTACTATTTTTTTAATATATCAAGTTCTACAATTACTTCAAACAACAGCATATAGTCTTGGCTCAGGGATTATAATCCATCCCTATGTAATAATAAATAGTATCATCTTAATTAGAAAAATAGGACTTCCTTCTTTCACACACTCAAGGAAGGGGGAGCAGAGGGAGGAGAGTGAAGAGAAAAAGGTAAGTTTCTGACTTAGCCATCGCTGCCATTCATTAACTGACATCGTTCTCTCTGTGCATGATGTTTAAACCCAATTTTTATCTAGTTAAGGCACTGTGTATGTTGGTAGAGGCTACCATCACACTGAAATGGTCCTATGTCATTCCTTAAGGGTGTAATTCATCTCCATGTTCCTCAGTTCCCTAAATGTCCTTCATAGTTGAATCTGGATGTTTGATTTAAGTTGAGTTTGGGGTGAGACTACTTCCTAGATGGTGTTGCATGCCTCCATCAGAAACACATAATGTCTGCTTAGCTGCATTTTATGATGCCGGCCCCCACAGATGATCATGGTCTAGACTCTATTTCATTAGGACTGGTAATTTGGTGACATTCTAAATATACCATTCCTTATTCATTTTTTGGCCAGAAGATATATATGGACAGAAAAGTTCCCCTAGTGAATTAATGATTATCCTGAGGAACAGTCTGTATGGAAGAGTCAGGAAAATGCTTGATTCCACCCCTTTATCCTTTGCTTTTGTCCTTTAAAAGAATCAATTCCCTAGAATTCAAAGATGAACTATGAATTTATTTTTTAGCATGATTACACTTATGGATTTAAACATGTGATTTGTTTAAGTACACTGATGTAGGGTATACTTAGTGGTAGTCATGTTTTAATACTTTTTTGTGAGCATCTTCTTCACATTTAATATCAACACCCAAATAAACATTAAGAGAACATGCTTAACTACTTCTCTAAGTCCAAGTAAAAATTATATGAAATCATTTTTTGCATGTGAAAAAATATCTAAAAGTAATGCATACATCTAGCGTTATTTATGATTGCCCCCAAATAAGCTGTTCTGTACCTAAAAACAAGCATGAGGGACATGACATTGCTCTATGATTTTCATGTACTTTGAGAATCAGGCCATTCTGGTTCTAGTTTTTATAATATTTAAATATTTTAAATTTCATGCACACAAAGTCCTATTTACTAATATAGTACTTTAAGGACCGGTTTTGAAGGAAACTATTAGAGACTAAACCTTTTAGACATTGTACTTAATTTTTTCAATGTTTAATTCTTTAAATGAAAATGTCATAAAGTGCCTCTGCTTCTTGCTCTCTCTCTCTCTTTCTCCCTCTCTCTCTCTCTCTCTCTCTCTCTCTCTCTCTCTCACACACACACACACGCACACACACAAACATACACACACACATATAGTCAAAAGGAGTCAAGAGGTCAGTGGAGAAAACTAACAAATTTAAATCATATTCCTTGTCCGCAGAAACCTCTGTAATGTGGTATGAAAGAAAGATGCTTATTCAAGAATGTAGAATAATTTGAATGTTGCCAAATTTCTCAAAAACAATTGTAAACTATCCCTGAAAAAAACCAAAATCTGAAAAAAATGCATTTAAAAATCAGCTTTGTATACCAATGTACTACAGAACTCCCCAAAAGCAAAATGCAGCACTTCTTTTAGGTGAAGAAGCCTGTGCAAGAAAGTTCTCACTATACAATTGTGACCCTACTTCAAAAGCTTAACACAATATCTTATTAGATTCTAGAACTTATTTTTAAATAGATGATTGTGAATATTTGGGGAGAAAATGGGAGAAGATAATCTCAGTCTATGAAAACTTCGAAAGATGTTATAAACACTAATGTAATCAGTATGGCAACCTGAATAAGTAGGAATGTCATTAACCCCATTGTACAAGAAAAGAAACAAAGAGAGATATTAAATAACTTGTCTGAGGTCACATGTCTAAGAGGTAGTAGAAATGGAATATAAACTCAAGAATTCTTCCACCATAATCTATGTTTTAAACCACTAAAATATACTGTTTTTCTTTTTTTTCAATTTTTTTCAACAAGAACCATTTTTTCTAAGTCCTTATGATATCATTGTGAATTTATTAAATAAAATGTGAGAAAAATATTGATTCATTCAGGGAGATTTGGGGTTACTTGATGAATGATACCTAAAGAGAATCAATTAGTAGAACATTTCAGCCTATTAGGAATTCTCTAATGACAAGAGGAATTGATCTCGTGATTTATACTGTTTATTTTCCTCAGTGATTTAAAGTAATACAAGTAATACATCCTTTTACAATTTGGAAATGATACAATGGAAGGATTGTATAAATAGCTAGTATGATAGTTTAGAATGTTAATACTCAAAAGTATCTAAAGAAAAGGCTTCCAGCTATAAAATGAGTAACTCACAGAAAAAAAAAGGCACAGCACAGGGAATGCAGTCAATGATACTGTAATAATATCGTATGGTGACAGATGGTAGCTACACTTGTGGTGATTATAGCATAATGCATAGAGAAGTTGAATCACCATGTTGTAGTGAAACTAATATAACATTGTATGTCAACTACAGTTAAATTTAAAAAGTTAAGTATCTAAAGAGCCTAAATCAGTGGACTGGGAAATACACAATATGGATAAATGCAATTCCTAGTCAAAGTAAAAAAAAAGTAAATAAAGAATTGTCTTAGTAAAATTTCACGTTGAAATGGCATGAAATGTACTGAGTCACACATTCAACTAGCAGAACAGTTTTATGAATTCTGATTACATTTATAAACTGTTGTCCACATTGAGGCTTATGTTAATTCCAGGGTCTCTTCACTACCCAGTTCACTTCTAGAATATTGTATGGGAGGGATTAGGGCAAAGGGGGGTGATTTTTCAAAAACGGTCCACCAAGAAGCTTGATGAGGAACGGCCAAAAGAAATTAGAATATTTTGTCTGGAGGAAAGAAACACTATAGGTACTACAGCAAAGGATTTATATATTTAAATGGCTAGAACACAGAATTCGTAAACTGTTTTTCTTCCAGGAGAACATAATAAACTTGAGGTAGAAGCTATGAAGACTCTCCTCATTCTTGAATTTCTGAAAACAGAATAGGCTTTCCACAAAAGCTTAGATATATAAAAATGGGTAGGGATGATGCAAAAATTATTTTGGCACTGTGGAGAAAGCTGGATTATATAACATCTGACACCTCAAGTCTATGTCTCTTTCATTCATAACATTCATAGAACATTAAACAGTAAAAATATATGAATCTCAATGATACATAATAGACTAATATAGAGCCTATAATAATTTACTATATTCTTACAGGGGATTGGCTATTAGGAATTCAAATTAGAATTATTGTCTAAACAGTATATGCCCATTTCCTCCTCAAAGTTACCTTACTAAATTATTTCCAGTAGTCCACCAATCAGCCGGAGAAAGTCTAAATTTAATACTTTGGTAGACTCCATCATGAAGGCTTGCTTTTAAAGCAAATAACAATGATACAGTGGTACTGTCTTCATCTCTGTAATTTTCTTTTCCTCATTCCCTTTAATTTCTTTTATTTTTCAATGCCAAAACCTGTGGCCTTGATCGCATTTGAGAGTTTAGTTTGAGCCGCCTCAACTATCCACAGCCTAATATTTACATGGGATTGAGTTTATCATGGTTCTAATGCAGGTACTAGCAATTTTTTTTTTCTCTAAAGAGCCAGCTAGTCAATACTTTATTCAACTCTGCTTTGTATGTGAAAGTAGCCATAGGTGTTATATATAAAGAGTGTAGAAGTGCCAAAACCATTTCATTCATAGACACTAAAATTTGAATTTCATATAATTTTCATGTGTCGTGAATGAATATCTTCCTATGATATTTTTCCTTGCCCACTTAAAAGTGTAAAACCATTCTTAACTCATAGTCCATGCAAAAATGGGAAGCAGGGTGAATTTGACCCATGGACAACAGCTTTCAGACCCTGTTCCATTGCATGTACTGGTGTGCACATTCTCATAAATAGGTTTATGAGAAAGTCCTTGGAGCTCCTTTACCTTCTAGAGACAGGTAATCACAGAATGTTTTAAAAATTTGTAACCCTGAGAGCATTGTTTTCATTTCCTTTCTGTCCTATAAATTCTTATTGCCATTCTCATGTTGGTTGCTTTCATTTTAATTCTTGTCATTACTCTCAAAAAATGTAAATGGTACACTCCACCACATGGAAAACTCCTCAACCTTCTATTTTCCCTTCAAAGGCTATTTCTCTTGTTTTATCATTCCTTCAGATGGAGGAAATCTTCTTTAGTATTTAACATTTAACTTTTAATCGGCCTTCATAATTAGAATCTTTTCAGGCAAACAAAGTTGCAAGCACTATTCTAATTGCCCACTTGGGTCCCATACTATTTAATGTGACATAGGAGTCAAACATTTTCTTTGGGGAAAATCAAACTTCCCCCAAAGTAAGTTTAACTAATATATATCATGGGAGTTTACTAAACACTGCTTGTGCTATAAAGTCTACTATATATAAATTTAGACAGGTTGATTTATTAACTTGGTTTCCCTAATATTTGGGATTCTGTAAAGTACCTTTTCCTCACCCTTATCCTCCAAGGCTGCACTCTCGATTTCTCTCAGGTCTAAAATTTTTTACCAAAAATTATTAGAATTATCTCATGCTTATGATCTTTAAGTGTCAGCTTTAAGTTTGAAAATATATAGGTGGCCGGCCTCCAAGGAAAGGGGCAAATGGGCCCTTCAACACTTCCACAGTGGCCAATGGAACTTCACTTTGATGTGGGCAGTTAAAACTACCAGCTTGTATTATTAATGATAAATAATAATTTTTAAACCTATCACCGTTTATTTTCTCTAATCATTCTTAATTAGAACCATTGTTTCTTATTTAGCTATTATCAGCATTTATATCACCACTGCATTCAACAGTCCAGAATTTCCTTTAACCTATCCATAGCCAAGTTTCTGAGAATAACTGCCCCAAGAGACTAGAAAATGGGATATCACTATATCGTAGGAGGTTTTGGCACACAGTTCAAGACACAGAGCTTTATCACTTCTCTTATTACCTTTTTGCATATTTCCTTCCTTTCTCCCTGCCTTCCTCCTCTCCATTCCTAACCTTAATTTAAGAAACCAAAGGAATGTTGCTGACTTTTCAATAATCTAGACTGTTTTCTAAAGGTGTCTTCCAGAGGAAACCCAACCGCTTCCTCCTACGTACCTAAATGTTGACAACCGAGGATTTGTTAAAGAAGTTTCACTATTTAAGTATTCTAATTAACGTTGGATACAGCATAAACTATTTTTAAAATATATGTGTATTTAAAAGATAAAATAAATCAAACCTCCTAATGTAATTGGAGTCTTCTGGGTCCAGACATATGCAAGCTACCAGCTGATGTCCGAATTATCTACAGTTCATAACTAAGTCACCCATTATGATTTCAAACTGCTAAAATCTGTTCTTCTGCCATATTTTTACTTTAACTATGATTCTATATCTTGTCTAAATGAGGAATTACAAAAATTCCCAGTTTTGAGAGTGAAAATTATATAATTATTATTATGAGGATGATTCTCTATAGTAATAATTACTAAATTTAAAAAATGAGAATAATCACATCCTATAACATAGTATTTTTTCATTTTTTAAAAATAGCTATCGAGTACAGTGATAGGAACACTTAGGCTTTTTTCTTCAGCCAAAATCTCCCTCTAGGTCACTTCAATGAGTGAGGCAATGAGAATGTTGAATTCTGAGTAATATTTGTTACCAAAAATGATCATAAATGGAATTATGCAGTGACATCTTGATTAACAAATTCTTTGGTAACAAAGGAACCCTCTAAAAGTCACTCAGAATAAAGAGGAATTTTTAAAAATTATCTTCTTGGTTCCTGGCTGATGACAATGTAGCATTCATTGGCATTTTCTCAGCTAAAAATTTTTAAGAAGTGGATCTGTGTCTTCTGTGATACATATATTTTTTTTTCCTGGTAAGGATACTTCAGAAAATGATATGAGGGACTAGTATACATCTTTGTTTATAGAGCCATTGTTATAAGAAAAATTGGTATTAGCATATTATTGAACATTCTATAGAAGTAGTAACATGGCCTTTTAAAAAAATGTATGACATTATCTATCATTTTAGTATCACACAGAGCATTTTCAGTGCCCTAAAAATTCTTTGTGTTCTCCCTATTCATCCCTGCCCAACTCCCTGGCAACCACTGATCTTTTTAGTATCTCCATAGTTTTGCCTTTTCTAAAGGGTCATACACTTGGAATCATACGGTGTGTAGCCTTTTCAGACTGGCTTCTTTCACTTACCAGTATACATTTAAGTTTCCTCCATGTCTTTTCATGGCTTGACACCTTATTTTTTTTTTTAGTTCTGAATAATATTCCATTATATGGTGTCAAGAGTTTAGTTAAGCTACTCCATGGTATTGCTGCCTAGGCATCCATTTTGTTTGGCCAACTGTCCTGGAGGGACCTTAAACTGACAAAAGCCCCCTCATGCGAGCACGTGCCCTAGAGAACAGCCACAGAATCACAAGCAAATGTAAGCATGTAAGCCCTTAATATGACTTCCTCCACACACTTGTGATCCAAGGTCTCCTCCTATCTAAGATGAGACAGGACCCCTGTGGACCTTACCAAAACTCTGCTCTTCTGGTTTTAATTGCCCAATCTAGCCCTAGCCTGGGAACCTCAAAGTATTCCACCCATGGGCCCTAACACAGGCCTCTGTCCCAGGTCCTGCCTTGTTCTCTCTGCACTCCGCCTTTCCTCCCCATGTGGTCCTCAAGGTATATTCCTCGAGGTACTTCCACCAGGACTCATGAGTAATAAGGTTTTCTATTTTAATTTTTCTTATGCTCTGTTGTTGGGCCACGGCTCACCGTCAGTCATCCTATGTTCCACTAACAAATGTTAATTTAGCAAAGTCATAACACGTGGATGTACCACTTTTTTTTTTTTTTTATCCTTTCACCTACTGAAAGACACTTGGTTGCTTCCAAGTTTGGGCAGTTATTAAAAAAAAAAAGCTGCTATAAATATCCATGTGCAAGTTTTTGTGTAGACGTAACTCTTCTACTTCTTATGGGTATCTGGCAAAACACATAATCCTACGGTAAAAGTACATTTAGCTGTGAGAAACCATCAACCTGTCTCTAAAATGGCTATATCATTTTGTATACCTACGAGCAATGAATAAGAATTGTTAACAGGACCTTTTATGTAAGGCATCCACCGGAGGCTCCCTTAAACTCGAGCGTATTATATTCAGAAGAAAGAGGTAATGATTATGTCAGATAAGGATGAGCATTAGGTATCTTTTACCTAATTTAAAAATTAATAATGTATTCGACAATGCATTTAAAGGAATGCATTGTTTAAGAATGCACTATAAAATAAATTAAAAGTATACACGTACAGATTTAAGGGTATACACATACCCTCCCACACAAGGGGAAAAGAGAGAGAGAAAATTGTGTATATACACACACATGTGATCTTTGTATGACAATAGTGTTATCTTCCACATATAGTGTATTTTTGAATTTATAAAAAGCATTCAATTATATTATTTTGTTTAGTGTTTACACCTAAACTGTAATACCTATTTTTATATGTAGAATAGAATCAGAAGGATTGAGTCATATGTCCAAGGCAAGACAGCTATTAAGTGGCAAAACCAAAATTTAACACTTCTGGTCTCCGAGCAAGAAACCAGGCACTGTTTCCCACACATAAAAGCTCATAACACCATACACACATATATTGACATGCATGCATTCATACACACAACCACACATTTAAACATATGTGCAATTTGAAATATATCAATTAATTTCCTATATCCATCTCTCTCTTAATAGATAAAACACAAGGGCTCCTGGATAACTTAGTTAAGATCCTGACTCTTGATATTAGCTCAGGTCATCATCTCACAGATATAAGATCGAGCCCCGCCACAGGCTCTGCCCATAGAGCCTGTTTGGGATTCTCTCTCTCCCTCTCTCTCTCTGCCCCTCCCCTGCTTCTTGTACTCTCTCAATTTATAAATAACCTTAAAAAAATAGATACAAGACAGAACTTAAGATTGGCCTAGCCTGTCTAATATTGTATCCCTGGCTCTACCGGAGTCTAATTACTATAAAGTGATTTTTCTCACAATTTATTTACTATCACTTGTTTTGAACTTAGAATTACTTGCAGAATAAAAAAATGGATTGAGAGATGGTGGCTTAAGATGATGTTTGGCATAAGCCAAAACAATCATGTAAGAAAACAATTACCTTAATAACAGATGTCTCAACTCTGGAAGGGGGACTCTGAACTTGTGCTGCTGCCGCCATATTTGCAATGGTGCTGAGATGGTTCATCTGGCTCATTGCCATGGTGACAGACGCTGGAGGTAGGCTGACAGGAATTAGAGGGTGGGGCATCATCATAAAAGGAAGTTCCAGTCCTATAAAAAATACACATATATCATCATTGCTCTGTTCAAATAAAACTATGAAACATGGTGTATCTTATTTATTAAAATAGTAAAGGACATAAATCATTGAAAATTGAAGCATTAAAAAATGTTCTAATAATAATCACCAAAGGAAAAGTATTTGTCCCCTTTATATGTAACAATACCCACACACCACTCAGGGAAATTAGCTCTAAAGCTAACCAGTGCAGTGCCATGTTTTATCACATCAACATGCTTCATGTGTTTAGTACAAATGGTCAATTCGTTGCTCCTTTATTCTTCTGATCAGTCTAATTCTTGTTTAAAATATGAAGATTTTCTTCAACATATCACAATTAGTTATCTAAATGTAACATCTCTTTATTATGTCCTACATTTTACTATACAATAATTGGATTTTTTTTCTGGGAAACTACCATTTTTAGTACTGAAAATTGCCATTATTCAATTTGGCAGAAGGTGGCTCTGCTTAAGATGGTGGACAGGTTGCCTAAGTAGAAGGCTATCAGGTCCAGGAATGTGGGGGTGGGTAACAGAAGCCTGAGATCCCTGTGATGGGCAAGAGGACAGTGTCTCTTTATCCCAAGAACCATCACAGCTACTTGTGGGGAATGCATATAAATAATTTGGATGCAATATAATTCCAAATCTTCTAATGGTTAATTTGAAATGAGGTTTTAAAAATATATCACATTTCGAGTTGGCCAAGTGATTTCTTGGAAAATAACCTCAAGTAAGTAAATTTCCCCTAAACCATATTTTCCTTTCTGTTTTTCTATTTCTTATATGGTTCCACAATTTTAAAAAAATTGTACAATATTTAGCTTACTTTTTGAGTCTAATCTATTGTGACCAACCAAATTAAGATAAAATGGGCTTTCTTATATACTTAGAGAATTAATTACTTCTTGGAACTGAAGCCCCCTGGTAGTTGTAAAGTTACCCTTTATTAAATGATATTCTAGCCACCATTCACAGTTAAAGTTCCTCACTTAATTCCACCACAAATCCTAAACATGGAATCATTAAATGCCCAACTTGTTTAGACACAGCACAAAGAACCTAAAAGATCACTTTACAAAGGTTAATGATGTCAAAGCAATATATCAAATATGGGTGCCTCAATAAATATATCACCTTTATTCAACTACAAAGAAACAAAAACAAAAGTTGATGATTATGGCAATATAGTGTCAAAGTAAAAACAGTACCTTTGAGAGCTTTCATTTTAATAATGGGGCCATGTCTTGGATTTCAGTAGAGTTTTAAACACCTTAACAGGATACACTTTAGAAGGTATTTATGAATAATTTCAATATAGACATGTCCCCCAATTAAATTAATACTAACTTATTAACTGAATCTGTTGAATATACAAACAACCCACTTGAAAGAAAATTTCTGTAATGTCCCAGTCGGCTTATGAGTTTTCATTTCTTAAAAAAGGACAAGAAATCATATTTTCATATAATATGCTTAGAAACAGCAAAGTTGGTAAAACTCCAATTTAAATGCTTTAGCTCTATTAAAAGCTTCATTGTAAAATCTCTATGACATAGTTTTTAATGAAGAATACTTAGTTACTGCCATGATTTTTTTCCATTTACTTCATGAAGACAGTTAAGGTTCAATATAAATTCAAACTCATTAGCTCAATACTGTCTGAATCTTAGAGTAAATTGTTCAGAAGTGGGTAATGAAAACTCAATTCAAATTCTTCAGCAATCAAACAAAGCAATTTTATTAAACAATGAAAAGAATCAATTAAAATGGATATCTTTATTATCTTTATTATTTTACAAGAAACCACGACAGCTTTTGGTTAAAAAAAAGTTTATAGCTTCCTCCAGAAATGACTCACATAAAAGAAATTTCTCCAGCTTGTTTCTACACTATGATATAAAAATTCACTTCCATATTCACAAATGGATCTATGTCATTTCTCTACTCACACCCTTTTTGTCACTTACCAATGTCCTAGTCAAACATGCAAAAACTATAAGTATGTGAACTTTTCAGATGTATAATGTCAAGAAAATATTCGGTGATGAAACATTATAAAAATTCTACTCTACAATGCCTTTATTGATGTATGTTTTTTTTCTTTAAATGTTTACTTTTTATGGTATCAGTTAAAACAAGAGTTGAGGCATAATTATTGATAATTGGTATAGAAATAACACTTTGGAATAAATGTTATTTGAATATGAAAACTGGGCTGGGAATTTGTAATTAATGGATAACTGTCTCTATACATTTCATTTAATATATCCAATAAATGCAAGCATTACATTTTCGTAGTATGTTGCTTATTTGAAGATAATTGCGACACAGAGTACAGAAAAATACTCACATTCATTATTTTAAATTCAGTTTGAGTTCTACTTATATCTATTATCTACTTTTGTTTCTCTGTTCACTTGAACCAATTTCTCTTTTTATTTGAATTCTGATTGCCAGTTAATACATTGGAAAAAGTCATTTTTCCAAATACATTTCAATTTTACTCTCATAGTGGAGAAGCACTGTGACTCTGTTTTTTCACATTATCAAGGTATAAAATATTAAGCCAAACTTCTGATTGAATCGTTCTGAAACAGATTATAGACAAAATACTATCTATTTTCACATCTCTTTTGCATCACAGGATATTAGTCCCTTGTGTGAGAGTAAATATCAATCATCCACATGTGAATTTTCTATAGCAAGTTGATAACACTAGATAGGATTTTCCCACTACATAAAATGCTCCTAGCCATCTCCGCCAATCATCATTTGTTAAATACTCATGATGTTAGCTCATTTGGGTAATAAATAGAGCAAACAATTAAGAAACTAAGTCTGCTGAAAAATATACAATATATAACTAAGTCAGCTGTAAGTGATTTTTGCATGATTTATAACATCCTTTTCCTCTATTAGCATGAATAAATAAGAATTGAAAATAGGCCACTTCAGAACAAGACATACCCATAGTTATTAAATGTAAAATTTCAAGTGCTTTGGGTTAAGCCAATATGTTTAGTGATATAAGCCAGTATATATATGTACTATGCCTACATGCAAACATATATACACACATGTATACCTTTAAAATTAAAGTTTACTACTGTGACCACAGGAAATCTTGCAAGAGACAGAAGATAAAATATATAGGAGATTCTAATATTTGGTAAGGCGAGTTAGAAACAGAAAAAAACCTAACTCATTTCTCTTTCTCCATTCTTATTGAATCAAACTGTCCCTTGACTTTACAGTGGAAGGACAAGATGAAGTTGATAAAGCCTTTGTGTCTTCAAAGAACATACACTGTCATAGGTTGTCAAGACATGTGTGCAAAAACTCATAAAACACAATAAAATTCTAAAATGGTTTCAGCAAAGGAAAATGGTCATGAGTTCATGAAAAGACTCAGATAGTGGATCCAACTGTTGATTACTTGAGATCTATAATCATATTTTAATGTTAAGGGGAAGGAACTGAAGGGAAAGAGATTTCCATGCCTAGTCTTACACACAGATTGTGAAGTGCAGGAACACTGTCAGGCTACACCAGGCTACACACCTGCTTACATAGGGTCAGCAGAAGGTAGAACACAACAGGCGGCTGCTAGATGCTGAAATTAAGTAGTGTAACCACAAGCATAATGAAAGCCAGCTATTAATGCTATGGCATGATTTTGGTGGAGTGAAAATTAACATATGGAGCCTTGCAACACACAAAGCCAGAGGTAAGTAGGTACATAAATGCAAGAAAAAAATTGAAATAATGCCTGATTACCAATTCTGTCTATAGCTAAAACTATTAATTATGCATGCTATATTATCTGAAACAATTCACTTACCTGCCTAATTATACAGATATTAAGAATTTATCAGTAAAAATGTACACAAATATATGGAACTTATATACAAAAGGTGATTATGTGTGCTTAGTTTTCCTTTGTGTAAAAAGATGTGCACTCTTCAGCAAAGTGATCTTAAGATTTAGTGTAACTGAAACCTGAATTATTAAAGATTGAGTATGGGACTTTCTCTCCCATATTACACTCTTCCCACCACAACATTAAAACATAGTCATATGTTCTGAAGGAAAAAAAAAGCAAACGGCTTGATGCACTATCTTGGTCTTTTTCTGAGCTCAGACTACTTTTCTTGGGTTGCCCCTATTTTATATTTTATCATATTTTGTGATACAACATTTATGATGGCCCAAGGTTTAAATGCAGAAATACACTGCTTTGGGAAGAAACCCTTAAATTTTGAAAACTATCCCTACTCTAAAAGTAGCCAGATTATGGGACATTCAGAACTGCTGAGTTACAAATATAAAATGTTTTTATTTTTCCTCTGATTTGTGCCTTCAGACAAATTTTGTCAAGTCTCTCTTTTCTGCACCTTAATAACCTTGAGTATTAAAAAAAAATCGATTCTAGTTAACACTCATCTCTGTTTCTCCATCTCTATCAGCACTGCCCAGCCGTGGAACCTAGGTAGCCTGGAAGACAAGGGCTTGGTTAGTTTTTCATCCATCCTCCTCCTCTCCTTCTCCTGGATAGGAGGATAAAGGTCTCCTACCCAACGAGTGGCAGCTCATGTCCTCCCTGCTGATGACTATGCCTTTCAGCCACTTACATCTTCCACATGGCAGGTGCCTAAATGCTAAGTATCTCCTAGGAAGTCATGTCTGATCCTTTAAGCGGGTCCCTTCCAGAGGAACTTCCTAGCAGCACGAGTCCCTAACAATGGAAATCTCTTTCAGCTTCTTGATCCTCTAAACTTCTAAAACTGCTACTGCTGTTTGCAAATAAGGTCCTTCTCTTGGTGTGGGCCTTTTTGTTCTGATGGTGGCCGCTCTCTCTACCCTGTCACCTCTCAATTCCTTATCCCCCTGCTCAAATATATACAGAAAACAGATCAGCAGTTCACAACAAAACAGAAATCAGGCTTTCAAATGAGGAGGAGGCACTGTAAACTTTGAGTACTTTCCTTGGAAACCCCTCCCTTCAAGTGGTGATGTGGAAACACTTTCAAAAAGGGATCACTGAGTCACAGTCCTTCCATTAGATGCTGTCTCTTCACTACAAGGATTTCTTCAAATCCCCTCTCTCTATGGTCCTACTCTCTTATAATGAAGGAGGAGGGTATTTGTGGGGTCTGGAGTGATAGTTGAGACAGGCTGCTTAAGGTGCTAGTGATAAGTAGCAGGTGCTTTTTACTTTCTTTAAAATGAGGGGTGCCTGATAACTTTTGTTCTTATGCAGGACCACAGGAAAAATTCTATTGAATACCTCTTTCCATGGTCTATTCAACAGAACCAACAATAAATATGGCTCAATTATAAATAAAATTTTAGTAACTTATTCTTGTGAATAAACTGAAATAAAGGAAAGAAATGTGAATCCTGAGCATTTGGAATGTTATTTTGCAAATCAACTGAAACAATAGTCAATTGAGACAGAAGTTAAAAAAAAAAAAAGATTACCATGAAAAAAAACGAAAGAATGATTAAATGTGGAGATAATCATTGGCAAAGAAAGATCACTTTGTTTTGTGGAACAAAACTTTTAAGTAGAAAGGAAAATGTAAAATTTTGGGGTGAAGTATATTACTATTGTTTATCTTTAATTAAAAAAAAACAGAACTTGGGTATGTGTATGAGTGGCACCAAATATCCTAGTCCAGATAATCATATTTATTATGCAGAATCCTGCATATATCTAATGAGGAAGAGATTCCAAAATGTAAGGCCATAGTATACTTTTATGAATTTTTCATACGATACATGTAAAATAATCAAACACAAAATTAAGGTGATCTGTAAAAAATGAATGTCTTTCAACTACCATGCATTAAAATAGTAAAAGTACATGTAAATGTTATTACCCTTTATAGCTAGGTAACATGTAACTATTCATTCAGATCTTCCCACAGGCTGACCCTGATAAAGGAGGCAAATCTCAAAGAGACTAACGGTCACACCACCACTTAGTGAGTGACACTGATAGACTGTGACGGGAACCTGACATTGTCAAGATTCGTTTACAATGAAAATGATGGCAAGAGCAGACATTTACTACATACCATTGGAGACCACTTAGAAGGATGTCAACACTACCTTAACAATGGAAACAAGACTATTCAGTAAAAGCAAATACTAGTCACAGACACTGCCATGTTTAGTTGTTATTTCAAAGGTAAGTGAGAATAAACAAGTTATTATCTCTTTTTTTCACCTTAAAAATGAGATATAAAATGTCAACAGTATTACTAGCATTTTGCATAATAGGAGACACAGTCCTCTCATGAATTAATGTAATGTAATCTTTTTAAATCTTTTTTCTGGATAATGATCTTAGTCGATCTATGTTAGCATATATAAATACTGAAATCTTTGGTATTTTGGTTCAACTTCATCGTATTACTTTACTTTAGAATGGAGAAGAAGTAATATTTGGGGGGAACAATTAATCAAGGGCACAATTTAAAAAATAAAACAACATAAACTAAAATAAAATAAATAAAATAAAATAAAGTAAAGTAAAGTAAAATAAAATATTCCAGTTTAGGTACAGTGGCTCAGCAAAGAAAACACCACAAATGCCTCCTAGTTAGTATTGCAAAATGATGCCCACAGAGATGGACATTTCCAGAATCTAAAATTTGTATATGTACACGTCTCATGTTTGATTTGGAATTGCTGGGGAAAAACAAACCTGGTTGACTGTTATGTAACCAATCCTGCTTAGCTTATGTTCTAATATCAACTTACATTTTTTCTTAGAGGGAAAGAATAGTATTGCCATGAATTCTAACTATACCACTACCAATAAATAGGAGTCATTTAGGTAAACATGTTAGTCTCCCCGCAATATTCAGATATATTTTCTTCAGCTATCTATGATCAATTAAACCTTACTCTCTGTTAGCTGAGTGTTAAATATTTGTCACTTAGAAATTTAAAACTCCTATAATACAAGAAGGCTTCTATTTTACCTGTGATGTTTTCTTTTGAGAGCAGAGATATTTCAATACATTTTATTATATATATATCATATATATATCATATATATATGATAATATGACACTGGTGCTATTAAAGTCCCTGGACTCATCAGAACAATTCCTACTGTTTGTGTTGTTTCTATTTCGTTACATGTTCCGCAATGTTGTTGAAAGTGGCATAAGTTAACAACCTATGCAAAGTGATGTATAAAATACTAGAATATTTTTTATTTTAGTTGAATATTCTTCACCATGTCTAATGATTATTGAACCAGAAAGAATAAGAAACAAATTGTAAAATCAGTGCTGAAATTCAAGTCACAGGTATCAAATGGAATACATAAGAGGATCCTTAAAGAACAGGGAGACATATAAAAAACAAGTATCCTGAAAATCTTTGAGGAATCATGGAAAACCAGAACAGCATTAGGTAACTTAAGATACACAATGGCTTACATTTTAAAAGCCTTGATTTTAAACTCATAAAAATTATTAGAATGAATTGTTGCATACAGAATTCAATACTATACATATTTTCCCTGATTTCATACCAAATCCAGAAAGTTTTGATACAACTTAAAATAAAAGAATGCAGGCCATTACTATAAAGATAAAAGGTTAAGTACTTTATGTGGAGAAGGCAGAGATAATTATATCAGAAAACACTTTGCTTTTTGATGCTGCTGTTTTCTTTGGATTCATTAGCACCATGCTCTAAGTGTTAACCTGGTAAAATAGATCCCCTAAACTAAACAAAACAAAACAAAACAAAAGCAGACTTAGACTGAGTAAACAGGTACATAGGACTCAAGGAAAGAAATAGTAGCCAAATTTTATATCTAATTTGTATGGACTAAATATTTAGGTCTTTTGTTGAAATGGACTGTAAAATGATTGGAAGCAAGAGCCAAATGTCTCTATTCAGTGGAAATGATCATACTGCAACAGATTGGTTAATTTCTATAGCTAATGTACAACACTATTATGGACAGTATAGAAATAACAATACTAAAAACATATGTAAGCTTTCCAATCTAAAACATATTCATGAAATTCTTCAAAATAAAGCAGTTGGGTATAATGTATCCACTTTAACTGCATCTTTTAACCTTTCTCATTGCCAATGTCAATGAATTTCTACCTTTTCCCACTTTAACTCATCAAATTATTTTTCCATTAGGCAAACAAATGAACTAGAAATTCTCCTCTCTAAGGATACTGTAATTTCCCTATAGATTTACAATTACATCAAATAAAAAATTTCAACTTAATATACTTTATATACTGTTAGTAGAGTAATCAACATCATGGTATATAATATTAACAATTTTATGTTCATGCATAAGTGTTGTTCATGGTCAGTTGAAATCAGTTTTAATTTCCATTGTTATATACAGTGTTTTCAGTTTTAAATAATTTATGTTGAAATTGAAAAATCTTCTTCTCACTTGAGCCAAAATTACTATTAAATTTTCCAAAAAGCATAAAACCCCCATAGGTAGGATGGCATACTCATGGGAATTATCTATTTCTCTCATCTCTCATCTGTATGGATCTACATCTTAAATTATCCTTTCCCCAAGCCTAGTTAGCCTTAAAAAATGACATCACCAGCTACTAGTTATAAGCCAGAAACCTAGGGATCATCTATATCTCCCCTTCTCTCACTGCGTACCACACATGTCCAATTCCATTTTACATCCTGTTGATTTCATCTACATAATTTATCTCTACTTCTATATCATCATTTCTTTTAAGTACAAATCTTACACTGTCATTCCCCTGCTTAGACTTCAGTTGTTTCCCACTGTTACTAAGGAAAGACTCAACACTTCTTGTCTTAATGTAAGCACCATATGGTTGGACCTATGTAGCTTTTGCTACATAGCATTTAACAGGGTAGGAATAACTCTCAGTTCTTGAGTTGAAAGCTGCAATTCTCAGACCAATTTTTCCCTTCATATGAGGTAAACTTCAATGTAGCTTTTAAAAATGCTAAGCTATGGCCATCGTTCTTGACCAGCTTACAGGGTGGGAGAAAGATACACAAATATAAACATATCTACATAATTTTATCCTGTGACTGAAATGAAAGAAAAGATGAAAAAGAAGAAATATGTTTGGTATTTTGGAAATAAGCTTGACAGAACTGGGTAATAATTTGGATACAAATGGAGATGATGAGAATACAATGTGAAAGATGATCTGAGTATCTAGACAACAGGATGTATGGCGATATTATTAAGGAGGTGATGATGATGATGGTGATGATGATATCTAACATGCATCATCTTCTTTCAATGTGTTAGGCACTGTGGTAATAAGTTTTTATATGTACTATCAAATGAGTCCTTGAAAACTCTGAGGTAGATCTACATTACTGTTATAAAGATTGATTTAATTTGCCCAGGATTTAAACTTTGGAATTCTGAACATGCAATCCAAACTGTTAATCACCTAATGAGGAAGATCTGATTTAAAAATAAATAAAAATCACTTCAAATTTGAACTTAATAAATATGATATTTTTCAGGAAAAATCAAATAAAAATTGACCATAAGCATTGAGAAATATGTAACTGAAATTTTGAAGAAAAGCAAATACTCAGTGAGGAAGATTTGGATGTCTTTGATTTGTAGGTGGGAGATTAAGCCACAATGCTTGAAGAAGGCATAGAAAGTATAAAGGTACTTCTACTAAAAGTGTATTTGTACTGTAAGCCACATAATAAATCCCAAATAAGCCAGCTGAATGATTTAAAAACAAAACAAAACAAGGAGAAGAAAAATAAATAAGCCTGAGAAGCTGAGCAGGACCAAGCAAATATTGGTATACGACTCCTACAATAAATTCTTAGCACAAAAGAGTACCAATGCTTGTTCATAATAGTCAGGTCTCTAGACTTACTTCTAAGCTATGCTATTCTTTTTAATAAGAAAATCAACATGAATTACTGAAATATCTTGGGTCCTCAACTAATATTGAATGAATGAATGAATGTAGGACATTATGATTAGATGTAAAGATTTAACAATCCTACCTACTATTTAGGTAAATAGACTGAACAGATACAAACAAAACACACAAATAGACACAGCTAAGCATAGCTTGAAAAGGTGCCATTAGTCTAATTTTTAACATGATAAATAATTACAACATCCAATAATAACAAGGTCCCCTTAAGAACATTATGGAGAAAGGCAGCTTTAAATCAAAAGACTACATATCCCAAATAACTCAGCACGTTTGAAGGACCATTGAAATAATATTATATTATAGTGGTAGATTACATGCAGATGGCAGGCCTGCTGAAAGCTACTGTTTATATGAAACCAAATCATTCTTTCCGTAGCTTTCATTATATGTAGTGAAGACATACTATTCAAAGCACTTTTCATCAGTTTTTCATGGGCAGACATGGCAGGTGATTTTCAAGGTCAAAATGACCACTAAAATTTCAGTTGCCAGCAATGAAAAAAATACTTAAGATGATTAGCATTAATGTGGATAATTTCATTTCTACATTTTTAACTCCAATTCAGGAATTAAATATAAGCACTCATTTTTCTCCCAAGAATAAACGCATATGCTTTTAGATTGGTGTCACAATGTGAATTAGAGTAAGATAAATGGTTACAAAATGTGTTTTGAAATGAGGATTGATTTTCTGATCATATCAACACCCTTAGGTCAATGTAAAGTTAAACTTAAACATCCTTATTCATTTTTTCTTTAAAAAGTATCTAGTGTAACTATTATAACCATAGTATGAACAATGAAAAATATAAGGAGAATGCAACCAACCTAAGGTCACACAATGATTCAGTGTCAGAATTAACTGTTAAACATAGGTTTTATATTCATTTAACACACACACACACAGTAGTATTTGAATAAATCATATTCATCATTTTTTTCAATAAACTTTTCCCAACATCAATACTAAAGAGATGCATGCCTTGTTAAAAAAATAATGAATGGAGAAATTGCCATGTTTTATAAGGTGACCAAACAGAAAAATCAGAATTTTTAAAAGTCTTAAACTTATAAAGGTAATATATACACAAATTGTCTTTATCTGTACTAAATATATTGTATTTCACATGTTTTCAGTGTAAAGAGAACTCTATTAAAAATTATTATCTAGGGAGGAATCCTTAATTATTGAATAACAAATAGGGATCTAATTGTAGAAAAGACTCTCTGTAATAAAAAAAAAATATTATGATGTGTTACTTTCCCTTGTGATCCCAAAAGTTGTCTTAAATAATTTCAATATCCCCTCCAATATTAAAATATTGAACTATTTCTACTTTTTCTCTGTTCTAACCACACATGTTCTCTCACATCATTACACAGGGAATGTTAGAACCATTGTAAACAGTACACAGGTGCTGTCATTTAGATGTACCTGGCCTAACACCTGGGTAAATACACCTTGTTAAATGGTGCTCTTAATTAAAATAACTTATATTAAATAGCTATTTAAGACTTCAGTTAGTAGGCTAAAGCACAATTTTTTCAAAACAAAGTAAATACCTCAAGCCCTTCCTTTAGCTTAAATGGTCTGTACAGAAAGTGTGTTTCCACTTTGGTAAATCCTGAAATTTTTTTCAATGAGATTTCTGTAAAGAGCTGCTTTTTGCAAAGAAATCTCTTAAACATATTTTGTACCTTATCATGTATTAGAACCATTTTCACAAAGAATTATAATTCTGTTATGTATACACTGATAAAAATTCAAAAATAATTTATTATTTAGTGGCTTATGTGTATAACACTATGGGGGATTTTTTTTGTATACTTATATATCATCTATTTTAAATTCAATAAATCCAAAAAAGTATTAAGAGTTTTAGTGTAGAAGGCTTAATTTTTAAATGTGTCAAATTTCTACTTAGTGTGAAAAGAATTTTTGAAAATGATTCTTATGTGCATTTGCTGAGGCTAATGTTAATATAGGTTTAAATTCTAGCCTTGAAAAAGATTTCATGTTCTCGTTTGTCTAAAAGTCAAGTTAATACTGCATATTAAAAATCTTGCAGAGGAAACAGAAGGAAACCAGCAGACTATTAAGATTATGATGCAACCACATCAACTAGAAAAAAAAATAGAAATAGGACAGAAAACACAAATAACTTTTTTAAAATATCAATATATAATCACATAAAGAGACCCAGAGGCCAAGAATGTTGCAGTGTAAAGGACAAGGAGCAAGAAATTATATTTAGAACACTATACTTATATAATTTATGTTTATGTATATATTTGAATAGAGTTGAATATACAGAGTGTTGGAGCACAAAGTGGACACAGAAATAATTCATTACCTTTTTTAACATATATCAAACATCTATTATGGATCAGGCATTGTTGTAAGCACTGGGACTAGAGCAGTAAACAAAACAGATAAAAATCTGTACCTTCATGGAGTGGATATTCTAGTTAGGAGGTGGGTAGAGGAAACAATGAGCAAATAAATAAGTAAAGTGACATGGTAGGTTAAATGAGATCCCGGTCACAGAAGGTTGAAAGAATGTTTGCATGTATGTGCTGTATGTGTGCACTTGGAAGCATGTGCATTAGGAGAACACACTGGAAAGACTTTGGTGAGAATACTTCACCATCAAGCACAATCCTCTCATTTTGCAGCACAGGAGACTGGGGTTCTGAATGATTAAATGAAACTCATGAGGCCATATAACTCTTTCGGAAAAGAGCTGGATTTGGAATATGTTTACTGCCTGATGCTTGGTCCTAAATCCTTTCTACTTCACAACAGAGCACACCAAGTTGAGAGAATTGCCTGGACTGTTCAAGAAGGCACAGCGAACATAAATGGTGGGTCTGAATGACAGCTGGTAGCTCCACCGATGGAGGAGGAAGTACATATTAGGAAAGCATCAGAAGTCAGAAAGAATTAGGTAGGCTAGGGCCAGATTATGAAAGTTCTCAGACGTCAGGATGATGAGTTTGGTCATCATCTTAGGCAGGGGAGAGATATGATTAAAGCAATGTATCAGATGGTCAGAAGGAGGAGAAGGAACTCATCATCAGGAATAATCATTGCAGGTTCTGTCATCTAGTGCACTGACATTGATGTGACCAGGGCAGGAATCCTGATTCTCATATTTCATGCCACTGGGAAATTGATAAAATAGAAAAAAAATCTTGTGTTCTCCATCATTAGAGTTTACTAAGATGATGATTGAAGAACAAATTGGTTTCCAGAGCCAGACATGAAAAAAAAAAAAAAAAACAATTATGTTGAGCGAGGGCATACTGCATACTCTCCCCTATATCTGAATCCCGTGGCTTATAAACTAATTCCTTTTATATATGCACCAAATACTTTACCCAATATAAGGAAAACCATGTGTATCTTGTATAGAAGTCTTCACATAAAGAGATATAATTTACTCTTTTTTGACACAGGGCAACAGCTCACCAGTGGATATGAGTCAGCAATGTAGAGTTCTTAATACAAAAGCAGGAGAATTGTCAGTAGGTTCAGAGTTGATAGACTTTTTTAGATCCTCCCCGAGTGACACAATTAGAGAAGGCAAGAAGGAAATATTCCCCCAAATTCATGATTTAATAATAAGGCTTATGAGATAGGGCAAGTTTGGTCTTAATATTTTATTGAAAAATTAAATCTGGAAATGTGTTTTAATATTGCTATTTCTATTCTGTGCAGAGTGTATATTACTATTCTATAGCACTCAAATAACTGTTATCATACAGAATATTACATACATCAGCAGAGAGCAAAACAGTGTTTACTATCCTGACATTGAAAAATATGCACCAGTAAAATAAACATCCAAACTTAGCCACTATTTTGCTCTTCTTTGCTTTTCATCACTATTCACAATCCTTAGATTTACTAGAAATCTTCAAAAATAACAATATATAACATACATCATGTAGGTAATAATGTCTAAATGATGCCACAAAAAATTTGATTCCCAATACTATACATAATGTCTTACTGGACTGTATATGCATACAAAAAGTACTTATTTTCTTCAGGCTGATAAAATCGTAGGACATGATAAGCTTCTATTTTGCCTGGGGAGAGTTTTATTTTTCTTATCAAGACCAGAAAAAGTTCATATTATATTAATGTGTGCACATGAAAAATAAAACGCAAAGTGATCTTTTGATTTGTATGAGATGTCTTTTTAGAGTATATCATTCGCTTTAACGAGTTTTGTTTTCTTACCCCAAACTTTTCAAGTTAAATTCTATTTTCATGTGAATGCCTAAAACCTGATATAATTGCATATGCTAAAATAAATTTTCAAGCAACTTACTATGTACAGACTGCTTTTAAAAATTCAAAACAGTCCCCATAGCAAATGTCATTTCTTTCATAGTTACAAAATGCAAACTCCAAGTGTTTTATCCTAATGAATAAATGAGTTTGTCCTTTATGTATAAAATATAGTTTGTGTTTGTTGCACAAGTTTTTAATAATAGATGAATTTTAGGTTTGCTCCAATGTACTCAATAAAGTGTGATTAATTTGGTTTTTCAAAAATGCAAACTAGACATTACTATATTACTTTGCAAAATGCACAGCTTGCAACATTATTGTCTCAGTGGGATCTTAAATTGAATTGTAAAATGTGTCTTATTTCCAGTTTGATTTATGTAAGAGATAGCAGTGGATAATGTCCCTTTTGAAGTTTCACTGCTTTGTGTGAACAAACAATATAAACCTAAAATTCATAATACAGTTTATTAGAACCCAAAGCAAACTTTCGAGTTATATCATGTTGGACTGAAGTGAAAACTTATGAGGGGCTCAGAATACATTTCTAATGAAACAACTTTTTGAAGCTTCCTATTATGACAGATTATACAATGCATTTTTGACATTTTCTGTGATTTTTATTATGATATTTCAAGTAATTACCAAATCATGTTTTTCTCTAAAAAAGCTTTCCTGTGCCCTGAGAATTAATCTATGATACCATTTAACTTGGCTTTTTGAAGTAAATATCACCAGATAAAAGCCAGCTGGATCTGAATAATAGGATACTTGAATGAATGTATTAGTGTTTGAAAAAGAGAGTACAAATCTTCTAAAAAGATTAATTTCCATAAAAAAGATAGCTCCCAGATCTACAAAAGAATAAATTCAAAAACATAATAAACTCTCAGAAAGAAAGGTAGATTAAAGTAAAAGCGGCAGCACCCTGTTAGTGCAGCTGTTGTGTGGCAATGATTTTGTATCAATTACATTTGGTTGGTCCTGTAGGGCTCTTCAAAGCTTTGTGTGGAAAGCCTGAATATGGGAAACAAGTGACACCGTAAGTAATAACTTCAGCGATTAATTTTGATGCAACACCCCTTTCATTCTGATCTTACTCTCAATATTTACAGTTGAGAGAAGCCACAAAGGGTCTGATGGGAATATATGAATCCAGTATGGATGGGCTTTTTTTTTCCTTCTTCATTTATTAAAGATGTGGATATGAATTTTTCTTTGTCATGAAAATATTTCAGCTTTATCACACGACATAGCTGCTGACATCATCATGGTAAAAGACTGGAGTTGGCCAATAGACTTTATTTTCAATATCCTGTTTCAAAATGTGTTCTCTAAAAAGGGCCATGAATTCTGTTCACACAACTTCTCTATTTTAGTTTGTACAATTACTCTCAAAAAGGAAGTTTGACCATGCAGAAGTTCCTCTTGGAGGTAAAATGTACCGTTCCCTCCAGAATGATTCTTAGGCTATTATTATCTTTAAGAAAAAGACCAGAAGCAAATGTGGATATAAATTAACTTCTAACTTAGATTAGAGCCTATAAAAATGTAAATCAGTTAAAAGAATTGGCATTTAAACGCTATACCAATATTAGATAATTTCATAAGAAATACAAAATAATGAATAAAAAAGGGAAATTACTATCCCATCAAAACAACGAGAAGAAAAATCAACTAAATGGGTTAGTAAGACATTTTGTCAATTAGATTTTTAAATTAATCTTAATATGTAGAGTAAAACTGCTAATTACCCTTACTTCCCTCCATTTTTTTAAATGTTTTGATAATACACTCTCAAAATCAACCCCGAAATGAAACATACCCTAGTAATTGTATATGTCCATTTAAAGTGGGCAAGTTATTTAAGTGTAGTGAGATGTTTAAATATGAAGTTGATGTCCATCATAACAAACACATAAAAAACATATTGTCATTATCAGAAAAACTGCACCGCATATGAAAGACTATAATGTTTATCTGGAAAAGATGTTAAAGAGAAAGGTTGCTTTCTCTTCACTCCTATTAACTATTAAATGGTTATGACAATTTTTAACAGTAGCTCAAGAATTTCTTTATCATACTTCTTCAAGAAAGCTGCTTTTAGTTAAAACATAAAAATGGTAGTTACAAGGTTTCTGCAAACATAACTGCCATTCCATTAAGGAAATGGTGCGGCAAACAGTAAGTAGTGGCCTCAAGGGAAATGTAAGTATTGATTTTATTACGGTGTTGGTTGGTTTGTATTTGCAATTGTCAACTCTAATTTTGGACTATGTTTTAAGTATCCTTAAAACTGCTTAAGGAAAGGACAAATATTAATTGGGAAATATTGATAATTATTATTCTTATGCTTGAAATATCACAGGAGATTCTTTCTTTCCAGCTTTTGATAGAGTGTCTTTTAAAAATAGGAAATGTCAGGATGTGTGGTAGCTCAGTTAGTTAAGTGTCCCACTTCGGCGAAGGTCATAATCTTGCGATTTGTGGGTTTGAGTCCCACACCGGGCTCTTTCCTGACAGCTCAGAGCCTGGAGCCTGCTTCAGATTCTGTATCTCTGTCTCTCTCTCTCTCTGCCCCTCCCCTGCTTGCTCTGTCTCCCAAATGTAAATAAACATTAAAGAAAACTTAAAAATAGGGAAATTTAATTTTGCCACACATAGTAAATGAACAAGCAACTCATTTTCATTAAGTCTAATGATACACTCATTTCATATACTAGAAATCAATATTTGACTCTAGGAATAAAATCAATTACTATGAAAAGTGTAAATATAGTTACATACTTCCTTCATTTAGTTTGGAAATTTAGCTTTGAAATTCATTGATATGGAAGTTTTCATTCACCTAAAAGACATAAAATAGCTATGAAACTAATTATAGGTCTAGAATTTTCATCATATTGAAATAAACTTCAACTCATAGGCTCATTAAATATAAATTGATCATATACTAAAAAAACACAAAATTTGCCAACTTAATATAATTAATATGTTTTATATTATCATCATCATTATCTTCATCACCATAGATTTCCTCTTTACATTTCAGTAAATGACACTCACACATTTATGCTAAAGGTGTAATTAAGAACACAGATCATTTTCTTAAACCATGCCAGAAAGCATCTCTGTTTAATATGTAAATTTTCAACTATACCTACGGGGCTGTAAATATAGTCAGTGTTAAACTTCTACAATTAACTAAAAGAAGTGTTTATGCTACACATAAATTTTAGAAATGTCCTCTGTGGAAATCTAAAGAGGTGCAAATTAATATTTAAAAAAAACATTATGGCTGTTCTTCAGATTAAAAAACATAAAGTATTCTTGGGTTCACAAGCTACACAGTACACTTTAACATATCATATCAAAAAGAGAAAGAAAATCTTTAATAAACACACACGAAATCTTCAATATCACTTAATGCCATATTCATATATGAATCTATGAAGAGGGTCAAAAGAAAATGTTTCTCTTGTGTTTTAGCATTAAAGTCATACTTAGGCTGTGTTTTAAAATGTTTAGAGAGGAGAAATGTGTTAATGAAGTTAACCCTTGCTTTGACTAGAGAGATGGGAATTCTTTGTGCATAATATATGTTCAATATGTGTTTGTTGGACCATATTTCTCAGTTCCAAATAATTAAAATTTGATAGATAAATATAGAAACTGGCTTCATTGGTTGGGCTATAGACTTGAATCTTAGCTCCGTCATTTACTACACAGTTGAGAATAAAACTCATGACTATGTGTTCATACTCTCTTTGGAATTCGCCAGACTAGGAAGCCTTGCACAGAGACTACTCTCCCTAAATGCTAACTAAATGAGTGAGATGCATACAAAAATTTTAGCAAACACATCTGCCGGAACTAAAGTTTTATTTACAAAAACAAGAAAAGATAAAAATTGGAGATAAATAATAATCGTTCAAAATTTAACGGAGACTTTGAAAATAAGTTTTCGCTCATCTTCACTGTCAACCTTCCTGAGATCATCATACTGCTTCACCATGTCTTAGACTTTCAAGTTTCTCATTTGAAACTCCTTCATTCTTATTACCATCACTGACTGCAAGCATTTTTAATGAAAACTCTGCAGAAAACTTGTCATTAATAGGTCAAGGTTTCTTAACACAGATTCTAAAAAGGGTCTGGGGCATATAGGTGACTCTTGTCCGACTCTTGGTTTCGGCTCAGGTCATGAGTTCAAGCCCTTCATCAGGCTCTGTGCTGACAGCATCAGCATAGAGCCTACTTGGGATTCTCTGTCTCTCTCTCTGCCCCTTCCCCACTCACATGTGGTCTCCCTCAAAGATAATTAAATAAACATTTTTTAAAAACTTAAACAATAAAAACAAGTAAAAATCAAGGGTCTTATTTGTAATATATGGCTTTATATGGAAGTGTTTCTCAAACACACTGGTATCAGTTTCAGGATCTCTCTACACACACTGGTTCTATGTCAATATTTACCATATTAGAAAATAAAATTAGGAATAAAAATATTTATTAATTAAAAATAACTACAAATCTACTGCATATTAGCATAAGTACCATTTTTAATAAGACATAAATATTTTCAAAAAAATACACGCTTTTGCAAAATTCTTCAATGTCTTAAGAAGTCATTTGGATTTTCATATCCACTTCTACATTCAGTCTGTTACAATGTCACAAAACATGCTGCCTTTAAAAGCTCCAGTACACTCATGAGAGAATGAAGGTTTTTAAAAGGTAAATAAGGTCTAGGTATCATGATGCAAAATATTTTGACCTCTTGGAGTCCCTGAGAGTATTTTGAGAGCCCTCCCTTCCATGGGTCTTGGGACCACACTGCTGCTATATCTGATAACATTTTAGGACATTTTAGAACATCTGGCTATGCAGTAACTTAGTAAGTCAAATAATATCCTAATATGACTTCAGAGCCTAAGAGCAAGATTAGGACATAAGAACAAGATTGCTTTAAAATTTCTTATAGAAAATCATACTTCCATGCCAACAACTGAATTTTTTAAAGTGTTTATTCATTTTTGAGAGCATGCAAGCAGGGGAAGCCCAGAGAGAGGGGAACATAGGATCCAAAGTGGGCTCTGCAGTGAGTCAGATGTGGGGCTCAGACTCATGAACCAATCATGACCTGAGCCTAAGTCAGATGCTCAACCAACTGAGCCACCCAGGTGCCCCAACTACTGATTTTTTTAAAAAGTTGGAATAAGAAAGGGAACTCTTTTCTCTATACTTAATTTTATCTCACAAGGAATAACTAGTTAGTATTCCTTGTGAGGTTGACAGACAACACATGAAAGCTGATAAAAGTTACAGCTTTAAATATTTCCTTTGTCATCCTGAGCATAGAGACTCACTCTGTACCTCAGACAATTCTTCCGGAAAGTGGGAATAACACCTAATCAAGGGCAAGCACAGAATTAAATGAGATGATGCACATGAAGCATAAAAATACATAGAACTAGGTAATTAATAAAGAGCTATTATTATTAAGCAGAAAAGTCAAGGTTGATATCACAGGTGTTGAGGTCAGACAGAAATCAGACAGGGACAAAATATTAAAAAAGCTGTGTGACCTCAGTCTGTCATGTGTAATGTACCAATAATCAAGGACAAGTATCAAATTAGCACGCTGAGTAGTTAATAAGCATAAACAAAGTACCTGTCATATAACTGATATGAGGAAGATGAGGAAGTGGAGGAGCCTGAAAATAAGGGACAATTACACCATGTCAATTTGGAGTTTATAAAATTATAAAAAGGAAAGTATGGCTATCCTTAAGAAATAGTAGACCTAAAAGATTTCAAAACAAATGGAAAAGTAGTGAATACACCATGAATTTTAAAAGGGATTAAAAATTTGAAGGTAGAAAGTTCTAAAAATACAAGTAGAACTTGACCACCTTAATTTTACCAAGGAAAAGTGCAATATTCCTCCAAGGGGTTCCATAAGTTCCTTAAAGGTAAAGTCTCCACTGTTAGTCTCTGCATTGCCTAGCCTTTCCCAGTACAGCGGCCAGAACAGGCATTCAGTGAACTGGCATTCAGAATGAAGGCCATGAGGGGCACCTAGGTGGCTCAGTCAGTTAAGCCCTCAGGCTTCCGCTCAGGTCATGATATTAAGGCTCATAAATTCAAGCCCCACATCGGGCTCTGTGCTGACAGCTTGGATTTGGATTCTTTGTCTCCCTCTCTCTGCCCCTCTCCAACTTGTCCTCTCCCTCTCTCCCTCTCTCTCTAAAATAAACAAACATTTTTTAAAAAAAAAATAAAAGAAAAAGAATGAGGGCAGTGAATTATAATTAACATTTGTATGACGCTTTGAGGTTTAGGAGCCATCAGTAGAATTTGGCAACGAATGAACCTGCTGCTACCTGAGTGAGAGTTTAGAGATTTAGTAACAAGAATAGTGCACAATAGTAATGAACAAGAGCGAATCACCATAGGATGATAGGAAAAATTACCAGGGGATTTTATTTTATTTTTCAAAACTTTTATTTATTTAAGAATAGTCTATACACAATGTTACATTAGTTTCAAGTGTATAGCGTACTGATTTGACAACTCTATACATTATGCTAAACTCACCACAAGTGTAGCTACCATCTGTCACCATACACCGTTGCAGTACTGCTGACTCTATTCCCTATACCGTTCATCCCACAACTTACTCATTCCATAAGCCTGTACCTCTCATTCCACTTCCCCCATTTTGCCCAGCTCTCTGCCCCCTCCCCTCTGGCAACAATCAGTTTGTTCTCCGTATTTACAGATCTGTTTCTAGTAGGGGATCTAAATATAATGTCGGATTGACAAAAGTCAGAAATTAAGTTGAGACTATATAAAAACTTATTTTTAAATTAGTAGTTAACAAAAGAGGAGAAGAATACCCTTTTATTAAAGATAGTATAAATGTTCAAACCAATCTTTTGTGACCAATCTTCTGTCACGAAACTACTCGTCTTATAATTCAGAGATATTAATACACTCTGAAAATGTTTCTCTAGTTGTCTAAATTCTACAAAATTAGTGAGATCTTTTATGTTCTAATATTTTAAGATCATCTGAAAGCTTTTATAAACAACTGATGTAAATTATCTATTATATCAATGATTGAAAAAATAAGATACCAATTCACTTCCAGACGACTTGGCTAATATGTTTTAATTGGTAAATGAAAGCCACACATTCCAGGTAATCAATAATATTCCCAGTTGCATTTTTATTTCTATCAAAATTTCATTTCCAGGTTCCCAGATGCATTCAAAGCAAGCACGAAAATTTAATTTTTAGACTGCAAAATGTCAAATGAATGTTATCCATTTTAAAATTCAAGAAAGTGCTGTTGAGAGGGAATATATAGAGGAAAAAGAAAATAGCAAGATTATGTATGCTTTCAGCCAAAAGTATTCATAATCCTTAACTTAAGAGATTTTAAAGGTCAATAATAATGGAACATTCCCATTTTTCATCTTTGTTTCCCATGGTAAAATTAGTAAAATATCTTGAATAACTATTACTAACTATGAAAAAGAATCAGTTTGAGTTCACATTAAATTTGATTAATGTATATGCTTTTTTAAAACTTAAAATCTAAATATTCCTAGGAAAAATAGAGTCTTGAAAATTTCATTTAGTTATTTGAATACTTTAGGTATAGGTTAATAATATAATTTCTAATTAAAAACCAATTTGTCCATTAAACAAAAGCTTACTAAAAGACAATAACCTAAATCTGACTATTTAAGGTATCTCATACAAATGGAATGATGTAGTATTTGTCTTTCTGAGCTGGCTTATTTCATGCGGCTGGAGTTAGGAGGAAATGGGGAGTTCCTAATCAATGGGCATAAAGTTTTAGTTACACAAGATGAATAAGGCATAGAGATCTCCTGTACCACACTGTACCTATACTCTATAATACTGTATTGTACTCTTAAAAATTAAACAGGGTAAATCTGATGTTAAGTGGTTTTACCAAATTAAAATAAAATTGTTTTTAGAAGAGACAATAACAACATGAAATAATATAACTACAGTTTTTCATAACTCTCTTGGTATACTAAATGAAATCCAACTGATAAATCATAAATATTAAATACAGTTTTAAATGCCAAGGGTTAAAATAAATAATCTGCTTGATTATGGATAGCGTGAATAAAGAAATTTGGGGGAAGTTAGGGGTTCCTACCTGTCAATACATTACTACGGTAATTTGAAAAGACAGAATAGTTTATTAAAAATATGTATTCTATGTAAAATACACAGACTATATCATTGAGTCTTATTGTTTTAAAGTAAGTTATTTAATTTACTAAATATTCTTTCTCAAAATGCATTTTTTATAATTGAATGCTCAGAGATTTAGAGATACATAAAATAGCTACCTACTAAGGAAACACCATTTTGTTTTTATAGATATTTTATGACATCAATGGAAATTTCTCTATATCCTTCTATGACTAAACTCATAAGCTATAACATAAAAATTACTATCAACAATGTAGGCCAGCCATAAAATTCAATTAAAAATCCCTACATTTTAAGCAGTTATAGTAGCATAATGTGTAAACATGAGCTGAAGTGATGTGTAGCTCCTAAAGCATGTCACATTTAGAGAATAAATGTTTTAACTGTTTCATTATTTTTCTCAGTGCAAAGAATCTTGAAGCCCTCTCTCTTAATCCTTCAATCTTACTGGAAAAGTTGGTGCTTTTGTGAAAGAACACCTGACCTGCTCATAATTTTTTTCTCAGTTAAATTTGTTTACCAGTATTGTTTTTAAGATGTTTTTGTACTTTAAAATATATCCTTTGTTAAGTCATTCTTTCAACAAATATTGGTTGCAGGCACTGTTCTAGACACAGAGATTAGCAATGAGCAAATTAGACAACAAAGTCTCAGGCCCTAGGGGGCTAACAATCTAATGGTTATATGCTCAATAAATTACATGATACGTCAGATTGCGATAAGTGCCATGGAGAAAAACAAAGCAGGAAAGAGGTTAGGGAGTATTTACATATTGAGGACATAGGGTGCAATTTAAAATCAGGTTGTTGGTTAAAAAGAAGGTAACATTTGAAGGAGATAAGAGAATAAGATCTATGGATCTCCAGAAGAAGAGGATTCCAAGAAGAGGGAACAGCAATGCAAATATCTTGAGGCAGAGTGTTCCTGCAATATCTCAGAAAGCACAAGAGGACCAGAGTGGCTAAGGACAAGTGAATGAAAGTGAGCACAGGAGGGATGGCCATCAGAGTGAAGAGGCCAGGACCCCATCATGCAGGATTATAAGTTATCAACAGAGCTTTTATTATTTTACTCTACATGACATAGGAAGAATTGGGATGGCATACACAGAGGAGTGACCTGGTCTGAGATAGGTGCTCACAGGACCACTCTGACAGCTGGAAGGGAGTAGGCAGGAGGCAAGGAATCAGGTTAGAACACCTTCACAATGATCCAGGCGCAAGGTGAAGAACGGGTAAGAGCTGGGTGGGTCTGTGGACACATTAGATGTAGGTATTAGAGAGGGGAGAGCCAGCAAGGGCTGAAGGTCTGGGGCCTGAGTCTAGAAGTGTGGGAATGGAGTTACTAACTACAGATGAGGAGACTGAAGAATGAGTAGGTTTGGGATAAGATCATCAAGTAGAGATTTTAAATTTGAGATGTCCAAAACGGAGCTCCTGGTCAAGTAAAAATTTTGAGAAGTAGAGTCCACGGGCAGACATACTGATCCAGAAATATATTTCCTTTACAGAAAAATCAAATGACTAATGAGTGGATGGTCTCAAACTACACACTTCCTTCATACCTTGTTGTTTACATTTTCATTGGGAACGGTCTATCATAAAAATATAAAACAGTTTAATTAATATTTCTGTATTTTTAGGATTCTCACTCACTAACTCATTTATTAATTTAATTCATTTACTGAGTGGTCACTGAATGCAACTCACTGCTCCAAATACTACTGGGGACTACAGAGGGGATTTGGTCTGCCCTTGAGGTGCTCACAGACAACCAAGAAAGGAATAAGATACTTTGGTGTTTGTGCATTTTGAGGATTTGGAAGCAAAGTGGAAATGTATGGCTTATATGCCCTGTATTCATGTATATGGCTTAATGCACTGTGGTTGTAATAACTGTACTAGAAATAAATGTGGCTTTTAGAAAGCATACAAAGATGAAATAAGGAAAACTACTTACTGTTTTATGAAAATTAAGACAATGGCATGGAAAAGCTCAGAGAATTAAATTATCTCATTATGTTGTATTAGAGACGCATCTCCATTTACTATGTTACAGATACGAACAAAGCACTATAGGTCAAGTGCACGCTCACTCAAGTGAGGAAGGTCTCCATAGAAAAGGAAACATTGGAAATGTAGATTAATGAAGGAAAAATGACATTTTTGGCAGAGGGAACAAGAGCAAGTTTGAATTTATAGAAGCGTGCACATGCGTGCGCGCACACACACACAGAGACATACAGCTTTGTGGGGCAAATACTTACAGCCAGTGCTTTTAAGGAAAAGTTGGGGGACTGAGAGTGGGGTATAAAAGGAGAGTCCAACAACATTGCATTTAAATGTAATATTCATTCTAGATTCCAAAAGATTTAAAATTAAATGTAAATCAGCTTAAAGAAAATGTCACTCAAATAAACCTGTCATCTCAAATTTCTTTATTGGTGTAGTCCTCAAATTAGTATAGTAAGGTATCATTTTTGTGAGTTAGCATGAATTGAGGGTCCTCTTAACCTAAAATCTATTTCACTTGTTTGAGGTGTTATTTTCTTTTATAAAATGACACCATATGTGTTTGTATGCTAATGTGTAACAACCTACCATTTGGCCCATGGGTTTAAATATGCATACTTTTTTCCCAGTGAAGACAAAAATCACTGGAAAAGCCCTCTACCAGAATAACTTCTCCACCTCCTTCATTGTGATTTCACTGCCAGGCTCTCAAAAGTTCACCCTGTGGTTGGGCTGCAGACTTTGGCATCCAATCAGGATTCAAATCTTAGTTCAGCCATGTCAAAGTACATGATCTTAGGGAATTTGATTGTCTCAGTTTCCTCCTAAGTCAGGAGATAATCATCACTGTCCCTGCCTCCTTGTTACATTTTTATATTGAATGCCTTAACACACATAAAGCACACTGGTTTGTCCATCTATAGTAAGTGCTCAGTAAATTGTAGGCACTATTATTAACAGGAGTGGAATTGTTTTGTTGAAAGAGGAGGACAGAAATAAAGTTAGTTAAACACCTATTAATACACGCTAACTGAAATTTGGTTTCACTGTACCATAGTCACTGGGGACTTAGACAGACCTAAAACTGGAGTCATGATGTTAACATTTTGGTAACTTTTCCTACTTAAAATTTGTTAATGTTTACTTGTCTACTCTATTAAGTTGCTTTTGTGTTGTGAAAACTATATAGAAATAACTATTTATAAATGGTTTACATCATAAATTTCCCAAAATAATATTCAATTGGGTTCTAATTAAGATACCAATCTCAAAAGCCTATTTAAACCACTATGTACTTAGAAAATTGTATTGGCAGTCCTGTTTCAACTTGAACTATCTTTCACCATATATTTAAAATAGAAAACCTATTTTCATAGATCTACTTCCAACTCAACAATCTCCTGTAGCAGTAATGAAAATTATGTGGGAACCACACTCCCAAGCACCAGAAATTTGCTAATTTTCCACATTTGTAAAGGAAAATAATCTTAGTACAAATTTACCTCTGGTTATTCTTATAAATTATTCATCTTCAAGTCAGAGGTGGCACTCATCCTTTGAAAGTGTCTTAGTCTCAGAGTTCTCCTCGTATTTGGAGTTCTCTCTTATTTACACCAGGATATAGCTCAAAACATATCACTTTCCTGAACCCCAAAACTCTATTATTAAAATCCAAAAGATAAAAGAAGTCAAAATCTGACAATATTGTTTTAATTTCAAGCTTCATGATGATGATATAAATAAAAAGACATGAGCTTTCATTTCAAAAATGAGTTTTAAGAGGATGACAGAACTGCAGTATTCACATATTTAAAACAATCCAATACCACTTTAGACAAAATTGCTGAAATTCTCTGACCCACAAATTAGAGGCAAGCAAGTAGCTAAATCAAATGAATTAGGAATAAAATTTCATTAAATGTAATGTAATTTGGGCATTAAAGAGATTTATGAACTATGCAACCCGAATGGCAAAAATACTGTTAAACAACTCCTGGGCTTTCAGGGTGGAAAAAGGATAGATACCCTCTCCCCGGTTCTGAGCAGAAACAACAGAAGAGAACTTTTGTGTCCCATCTATTCATATACCATCCTCAGAGTTTAATTTAAAAGAGAATTTGACAAAGCCTTAGGTATTTGATTTGGAAAGGTAGAGCAGGAAAGAAATATTAAGATCTGTCTCTTCAAGTGTGTATTCTTATGTATGCATGTAAATAAAAGTGACTTCAACTCCCCCCAAAAGTATGTCTTCTTACTTTCTATATTTAGATTCTTTTGAATCAGTAACTTTATTAACATGGAGACAGTTACATTCTCATTAATTCCATACTAATTATGCTACCATTAAACATTTCCTTTGTGTGTATAACAAAAACAACTTTCAGGCTTTTTGTATTAATTCTTTATACACACAAACTCATTTACACATCAGGAAATGTAGAAGACTGAGATCCAATATAAGGATTGCATTTGGAATAATAAATATATAAAATATCTGAGGTGAAAAAGCAGAACAAGAACGTTTACTACGATTTCCATTCTTAGTATCAAATCATCACCACTGGCATGAAGGAGCAGGACCAAAAAATCATACGACAATATCACAATATTATAATTTTTATTTGAATCTCCCTGAAAGGGAAATTATGGTTGTTTGGGCATTTGTCTCCAAATATAATGTAACTAAAACATTCAGATATGCTTGATCACCATCCCCAGTGAGAAAGACATTGAGGTTGTAGAAGAAGGAACGTAGATTTTGAAATCAAAATGAGTGGATTCAAATCTTTCTGGGAACTAGGTTGACCAAGTCAAAACAACTTTCAGAACCTTAGTTCCTTTCTTCAAAATACTGAAAAGCATATGCAAAAGATATGCATTCACAAATAACAGCCCAATGAGCTAATTTGACTAACAAGTTTTTCCAGTTTTTCAAACTATATATGTCCAAACCTTGAGACATAGGCAGATATACTTAGTTTGATAAAGCCTCTCCATGTGATTTTGTTTTGTCTGCATTTAAAAATGTAAGCCATTAGATGAGGATCCAGGAAACCATGATATACAGAAAAAAAGCAAGGAAAGAGGAATAAAAATGAGGGATCCACTATAGTTTTCCTCAAACACCTTAATTTAAGTAGTTTCACATTCTGAGTGGTCATTGTGTATAATTCACACAAATATTGTTAACCAAGTTTTCCACAGATGGAATTGTGTAATAGATATGAAATAACTAGTGGTTTTCAAGTTTATGTTAACAAAAACATGTAAAGGAGACTCAAATCAAGAAAAGGGAATTAGATAGAATTCAGTGGTTCTCAAAACGAATCCCCTGGAACTTTAAAAAATACCCATAGACAGATCCTATTTTTAGAAATTATGATTATGTTGGTTAGAAACAAATTTAATGTTTTTTAAAGCTCCCTGCCTTCTTCTATGTCCTGAGAAGTAATGGCCTTAACAAGGCCATTCTATGTGCTGCTCCTGAAAGTAATGGCCTTAAGGAGAGGTCTGGTGCACTCAGAAGCTGATGCTTTACCAAGTGTCTCTGGTATGTGCTGCGTATGGTCTGCTGTTGTGTCTTGGGACCTCATCAAGATAAAAAGCTTCTGCACAGTGAAGGAAACAATCAACAAAACTAAAAGGCAACCTATGGAATGGCAGAAGATATTTGCAAAAGACATATCTGATAAAGGGTTTGATCCAAAACATATAAAGAACTTATAAAACTCAACATCCCAAAAACAAGTAATCCAATTAAAAAATGGGCAATAGACATGAATAGACAGTTTTCTGAAGAAGACATACAGATGGGCAAGAGAAAAGATGCTCAATATCACTGATCATCAGGGAAATGCAAATCAAAACTACAATGAGATAACACCACACACCTGTCAGAATGGCTAAAATCAACAACACAAGAAACAATAGGTATTGAGAAGGATATAAAGAAAGGGAACCCTCTTTGTACTGTTGGTGGGAATGCAAACTGGTACAGCCATCTGGAAAACAGTATGGAGGTTCCTCAGAAAGTTAAAAATAGAGCTACCCTAGATTCAGGAATTGCACTACCTGGTTTTCAGTCAGAGAATGCAAAAATACTAATTCAAAGGGATACTTATACTCCTATGTTTAAAGTAATGTTATCTACAATAGCCAGATTATAGAAACAGCCCAATAGTGTCCATCAACTGATGAATGAATAAAGATGTGGTATATGTATAAAATGGACTATTACTCGGCCATAAAAAAGAATGAAATCTTGCCATTTCCAATGGCAGGGATGTAACTAGAGAGTATTATGCTAAGTGAAATAAGTTAATCAGAGAAAGACAAATACCATATAATTTCACTCATATGTGAAATTTATGAAATAAAACAAATGAGCAAGGGAAAAAAGAGAGGGAGGCAAACCAAGAAATAGACTGTTAACTATTGAGAACAAAGTGATGGTTACCAGAGGAGAGGTGAGAGGGAACAGGTGAAATAGCTGATGGGGATTAAAGAGTGCACTTGTGATGAGTACCACATGATGTATGGAAGTATTGAATCACTATATTATGCACTTGAAACTACAGTTAGACTATGTGTTAACTAGAATTTAAATAAAAACTTAAAGAATCCAAACCTCCCTGAAAGATTCTAATGTGCAATTAGGATTAAAAAGCCTTAAACTAGCTAAACTACATATAGTCCTTTTCGACTCAATGTCCATGATTCAAGGAAAAGTACAATTTAAATAATCATATATGTGCCAAAGTAGGATTTGCCTTATACCCTCTATTAACCTAATAAAATTCAGAGAATTAGTAGACAAATAACATCATGTTATTTTGTGGCACTTTTCTTCTGGAAATGGTTTATTTACATACGGCCCTGACCCTGGACAACTTTTTGCTTGCCTGAGGCAAGCTGGATAAGAATTTCTAGTACCCATGGAGAGATGGTAAAATCTCCCAGGCACTATTAGAGTGATTAATACAGTTAAACCTGCTATCTATGTGAAAAAAATATTCTTATAGTACAGAAATATTTTGTCTTTCTTCAACAGGAAAAATCATTGTGAGAAGAATATATTATTTCTGAATTATTTATGCTGCATTGCATAGTTACCTTTTAAATTGTCCTTCAACACAGAACTATATAGTAATTCATCACTTAGACTTGCTTTCTGGATTTTATTTTTTTGTGTTTGTGTAGAAATTGAGTTGATATGTGAGGTTTATGCTTCAGATATAGAACAAAACAGGAAGTATGTTTTGATACTTTCACCCATTTTATGCTATTGGATGAATATCTATAAGATCAAAATCTCCTTTATCCATTTTTTTCCTGAACAAACAAACAAACAAATAAACAAGATCATTACTTTGTTTTAAAGACTTTTAAGGACTTTTTCTGATACAAATGAAGTGCCAAGTGAGTCCTCTGTTAACACTTCAGGATATTTTATGGTTTGTAGTCAAAAAGTGAAAGATGCGGAAAATCACAATTCACATCTAGGAAGCTAATGTAATCTCTGATCATATAGCATATTTTTAAAAACTATACAACGAACTATGTTGTCAGTTGCCAAAACACACTACTTCAACATTTGGCTCTTTGACATATTTTGTGTATATTATGTAGTATTCTTTTACATAATTTGTGTAATGGTAAACAAGGAGGCACACTTAGCCAGATATTTAATAGAGTGAAGAGTCCCAAATTTAACATGAATCTAATATGAAGGGAATACTACTGGCTTATGCAAATATATTGACTATCGGTTGTTTGGAGGCACAGTGACATTGGACTATCAGGCTATAAAACCCTGACAAGCTGGCTTCAATGAGTAACTTGATTCTGTAAAGGTGGGATTATCTTTTTTAAAAGTGTTTTACACTCTGGGAAACTTAACACAAAATCTCCTCTATCTTTCCAACATCTCCTCTAATAATTAAATGGTGTGTGTGTGTGTGTGTGTGTGTACAAACATGAATATTTCTTAAAATGTTTTCTAAATAAACAAACTACATCATTGCAAGTCACTAAACTATTCGGCCAAATAGGAAATATTGCTAAAAGAAAAATCCGTGTGTGTTTTCTTTAATTACAAAGACCATATCTAATTTTAACTGCCTCCTTTTTTTTCTTAATAATGAGCTGACCTTCTATTCTCCTTAACCCTTTTTTATCAAAGCCATCTACACCCACTTTGCCTTCTGTTTCTCTAATCTGCAATTATTTATGTTTTCTTCATGCTGCTTTGTCCGCCATGGGAGCAAAATTGTATTTGGTGAAATATAGAGCTAATTATACCATGAACCCAGCAACAAAAAGACAGAGCAGATGTTACTTCAGACGTGCTAAAAGTCCTCATGCTTAATGTGCATATAGTAAAACACTGAGCAGAGTCGTCAAAAACAATATCTAATCAAGGCAGTTTTAGACATGCAAATCTTTTTAACACCAGAGTTAAATGGAGAAATTCTGTCAATAATATTTTCAGTACTCACCATGTGCTTGCCAGAATAATTATATTAGGTAGTGATTTCTAATTAATATAATAAATGTGTGAGTCCACATTGTTTCTATCCCAGGGGGGTAGAAATCTAGGGAGGCAGAAATGGAGATCATATGCTGTGAGTTAATAATACAACGCACAATGTTTTCATTGAGAATGTGTTTCCATGATGCCAAAATAAGCAGGTTTAATATTTTTTAAGTTATCCAATAAAACATATTGCATTTTATGTTTTCTTCTCATTCACAGTGAATGGTGTAAATTATCTTTTTAAGTGGGTATTGGATTGACAAAAGTTAAGATAATTTTCTTTTTGCTTAACATATTTCCATCTATGATTCAATTTAATCTTTGTTTTGTATATTTGTGGATACATAAGTATGTGAGTCTACCTATCATGGCACAATGGTTGCTTTTCTTTCTTTCTTTCTTTCTTTCTTTCTTTCTCTCTCTCTCTCTCTCTCTCTCTCTCTCTCTCTCTCTTTCTTTCTTTTGCAAAAGTGGAAAATGATTTTGAACATATTGGACTTCAGTCAATATTGCCTGTCATGAAGAAACTGATTTCCCCCATTGTGACCTGTATACAAATGGTAAATTACTTCAGGAAAATACCAAATGCTTATCATGCTGTGTAGTGACTAAAAACAATTCCAGCTACACTAGTTTGAAGTCACTGCAAGAGGGCAGTATTTTAATGACATACTTTCTGCTGAAAGAAGTGTGCCTACACCACAGGGTGTAAAGCCCCTTCTGAGATCTAAAACTTAGTGGGCTCAGCACACCAAACCTCCCTCCTGGTGAGCGTTAAATGTGTGCATTGAGTGGCTAGGCTGGGCATTGCTTTCAATGTTTATTTTAGGAAAATAAAGCACCTCTCTGCAAAGCTGTGATCATCAAGCTAAAGAATTTGATCATATTAAGGACCCTATGACTTGTTCACTTTATTATATGCAAAGTCTAAAATAAAATAGTGTCGGTTTGTACAAATGACCACTTTTAAAACATTATTTATTGGTCAGTTATAAGTAGGATAAATGTTCTAACAACTAATATCATAACAAATTACTTATTGAGAGAAATATATACATTTATATGTTGGAAATATTACATTAGTTCAAAAATTATGTTTTAATTAAACTAATTTACATGTGATATATACGTGATATATAATATATATTTATTAGATATATAATATCCAATGTAGATAAAATCGTGAACATTATAAGTGAGTATTTATTATGAAAGAAAAAAGGTCTATTTGTATTTTCAAAAGAATGTGAAGTTTGAAAATATTGACATTTCTATCAATGCTGAATAAAATTGAGATGATATGTCTACTTAGTCTTTTCCAGTTTAAGCCATTATGTCAGATATGAGGGCATTGATAGGATACATTCCCAAAAATTACCTGACATAAAAATATATTTTTAAAACTCTACTTATGAAATTTAGTGTTACCATATTCAATAAATAGTAAAATGCAATATAAAACCATTTCATATAATTTAACAATCTTCAGTGATTATTTATGCTTTTGAACCTTGTTTTCCAATTTGTTAATTTTTCATTTATCTTATATTTCAAAAAGTACTTAAAACCCTGAATGCACAGTTACCATAAAAATAATGAATCACGAAACATCATATCAAAAAAATTAAGGTAAAAACGGACTAAATGTTCTAAAAGATGAAAGAAACAAGATAAATCCTTCAACTTCCCACAGTGGATCTTAACTACTTGGATGTTCAATAGGCCAAAGAGAATGATTGAAGATGGAATATAAAGTGTAACTCTACCAACTGTGTCATCCACGTGCTCAGAAGAATGAACACGTTCTCATGAGGCCAAATTATTAAACATTACTTTTGAAAAGTAAAATATCCAAACACAGGGATTTGGGGTTTATACTTCCCAATAATTGGGGCCCTTTTAGGAATTAAGACTAATCAAGGTGATAGAACTGAAACAGAAAAATGAAAACATATTTTGTCCCAGCTAGTCCTTGGTATCTAAATAGAAACTACCTCAACCAGTAGATTATGAGAGTAAACTCCATACCTAAGAGAACCCAGGTGCCAAATGGTAATGGAGCTATTCAGTCCTTTGGCCCCTCCTACATCAAAGGCACTGTCTTATCATCTCTAGCATCATATCCTGCTAATAAGTCAAAACAAAGGAGCTTTCAAAGGAGATACTTGAACTACTAGCATTTTAATCAAAATAATAAACAGAAATACTTCCTTTGATCTCATTTAGTTTTTTTCTCCCATTGGCAAAATAGTCTATAAACATATACATATATGAAGCAGTATTTATGCAAAACGGCTTTAATTCCAGAACCACTCTAGATGTAGCTTACTTTAATAAAATGCATTATATTGAAGTGTTTCCTAAGTAGAGGATTGATTTAAGACTTGATTAGATAAGACTCCTAATTTACATGGAACATTTCATAAAATAAATCCATAGATCTCTATGCCTGTATATTAAAAGAATCTAATGTTTTACATGTTTAATATATTTAGTTCGCAGAATCAATAACCATATTTTTAAAATACTGAACTTCTACTACTTCCACATATTCTTTGTATCAGGGATATAGTCCCTCACTTGAATCATACATGATTTTAATGCAGTATGATGTTCATTTTTAAAATAAAGAATAGATTTATTTTTAATACCACAGGAAATATTTGAGTATGATCCATTTCTCTTCTGAAATCACAAGGCCAGTAATTAGAAATATTTTAAAATTCAAGGATTTAAAACATTTGGTTTAGTATGAACATGACACTAAACTTGAATGAAATGAATTTTAAATAATATAGCTATCGAATATATTAAAGGTGATAAAATAATGTTTCATAGTATGAATTTTTAGAAACCGATCCCTTTCCACACAATAAAAATATATATTCCTGTAAAATTTTTAAGACTTTTCCAAAGAAATTTTTCCCACCAAAAAGCTGGCTCACAGTATTTTAAGAAAGAGATTTGTAGGACATGAAAAATTAAGATGTGAGTCTCCCTGTTCATCAACTATCTCTAATTATACTTCTATTAATAACAAAACAATTGCAATGTCCCCTTCTTTCCTCGTGAAGTCTAAAAATGAGTATGGGGAAGGGAGAAGTGAAGACAGACACTGTCTCCCAGATTCTCACTCTGTATAAGCAAAAGTGATTGCTGAATATCGCTGATGAAGACAGGATACAATGTACCAAAGCAAACAATAACTTCTACTCTGTAGGGACTGTGGATGACCTCATTGTGTTTGGTAGCACTTTGTAGCTATTCTCTGTTGATCTGGCAGAAGTGACATACCTATCACTGAAGCCGTATTACTGTGACAGAATGATCAATAATGGTGTTCCTCCAACTTAGCACTCATCCCTTTACTAGTTCACAGAAGTGCTAACTCTTCTTCTCTTGGGGTATATGAAATTGTATAGAATGACTACATTTGCAATGATGTTTAATACATCCCAGGCCTTATGACATATATATGTATATATACAAAGCAACAGAGAGAGAGAGAATAAAATTGAGTGTAACCAACATTTTATTTAAGATGTCCATTTAAAAACTGTTCTATCATGCTTCTTACATGGTAAGAATCGATTCTTACTAAGTCAATTTGGTAACTGCCAATGCAATTAATTCACATTTATTTAAAAAACAGTAAATTCCCATCTTAAATTTATTCTCAGGAAATAAAGAATCTACAGTGTAAATAGTTTCAAGGATTGGAGAATTCAAAATAGGAGTATTAAAATGATTACGGATATGACAGATATGAAAAACTGTCTTGGTAGTTTGAATCCAAAGGTATCAAGAGGTAGAATGAGTGTTGAATTTATGTTGTGGAAAATTGGTCCCAAGTTGGTTTTCCACTTCATCAGAAAGCACTTTTGTCTTGTATGCAAACAGTTAATGAAGCATGCCAACACTGAATTGTTTTAACTAGTGTTAGAAATCCTTTACCTTTGTTCCTCTCTTTTCCTTTTGGGAAGTTTTAACACTAACATAGTGAGACACCCTCAATTTCAGAGCCCGATTCTATTTTTCAGGTAGGACAAAAGAATAATTATTCATAATTTAAATATTTTCATTTTCATTTATGAATTATTCTCTAGTGAAAGGTAGCAAAAGATCCATCATCTCTGTTGCACAATAAGAAGTGTATGATGAGAATGATCTAGTCATTACATTTTCATCTAGAAGCCTACCTCTGGTTGGAGTATTTTGAAGCAGTGAGCCTTTTGATTTAATTTTTAAAGCCTCTGGCAGGTGGCAAAATTTTGTTCCAACAACATTCACGTGATTGGGAACAAAGGAATTCTTTCAAGAGGTTTGTGGTTTTACCTTCATACCACTTTCAAAGAAAATGGGATGATCATTTCTTTCATATTAAAATTAAAATAAACATAAGGGCAGGAAAAATTACACATTATAGCAAATAATTGCACTTAAAAAAAGAGCTTTTCATAGATGTATTCAGACTATACTTTATCCTCATAAAAACATAGTGTTCAGCTGCATAACTTTTTCACAATATGATAATTTAATCCTTACACTGCATGTCTTCTATTTGATATTACAAATTCCCACTTTAAATTCAATTGTATGGGCTCATTATTATTTTGTATAAAATGTTATACCTTATATGCTATGATCTTAATATTAAGAGGGTTAGGTTGTAAAGTTACTAACCCATGTAATTCTAAAATAGTTTTTCTAAATGCCTCAAATAAATGCATTTCTGATATCACTGTTACTTCGAAAAAGGAGTCTGTTAAAAATATTGAACTAAAATATGTTTGATTTTAAAAGCCAGGTTTAAACTTCAATTATCATCAAATATGAATAGAGTTTGACTCTAAGAAATTTGGTTCTTGGTGTTTTAATTCTAAGAAAATAAAAACTCTTGATAAAAGTAACTAGTAGGTTAGGATAAACTTAGTTCACTAAGTATATACAAAGGTTTTCATCAGCAAGGATACATATATTCCTATACATGGCTGGTGCCTTGTGGAGAATAGTTACAACATAATGAAATGCAAGATATCAACAAAATTCTGAAAGCACGTCAGGTGTACCATTTTCAAAGGAACAGGAGTCAAAAACAAAGAATTTTTAAATGAGAAATTTTGAAAATTATTGTATTCCCCCCCTCATTTTATAAGACTCTGATGCCCAAAACTATTAAGTGATGGGTATGAACTCATCATCATGCCACTCTTCCATTATGGACAGATTTTGTCCATAATTTTCAAATTCATGGACAAAATCTGTATTGTGAATTAGGAATAACTTCAGTATATTTGTAACAGAGATAACAGTTATTTTATGGGTAAGACGTATATATCATGAATTTATCCTTAAGACAGATAAAGAAATAAAGCTGAACTGAGAATTTAGTCACTGACCAGTCGGTCTTATACACACATCAGGGAAATGTTTTTCCTGAACAACAGAACTGGCTGATATCATGTATGCATATTCAAATCATGTGATTTGATAGCGATAGCATCCACGGGCATCTCAGGCATCCACATAAAACAAACCGGTGTTTCAAAAGACTTTCACACACATTAAAAATATTTCACTCATCAAACCTATTCACAAAATGTTCCTATATCCATCTTACATGAAAGGAAATGGAAAATGTGGACTTGGCTATGAACACAAAGAACCACTGCTGCAGAACAAGGATTCAAACTCAGAACTTCTGATTTTATAGACTATGATGCTTTCCAGATGACACTTTCTCTCCAAATTAGACTTGTAGATGGTATTTAGTACCATGTAGCTACTGGGAATATTCTTAATTGTAAGTCTCATTCTCAAGTCCCCAGATATAAATAAATTGATGAAAATATACACTTTAAAAATGTCTCTAATTAGGTCAATAGTAATGATGAGGAATGTGATATTTCTGTTCACTTAACTTAAAACTAAATTATTCTAGAATCAATAAAGACTAAAGTATAGTGGTACTTCAAAAGGAAAATGCGTGGACTGGAGGATGCCAAATTCCTTCTCACTATTATTTTTCTATAATAATTATTTGGTAATCTGTGCCAATGAGAGAACAGGAATCTTTGCAAACTTTAGATGCACAGTCCGCCCTGTATTTACTGAATAAATGTCATGGAACATACAGGTCTAGTTTGGGGAAATAAAGGTAAAAAGGTTTGGGAGATATATTTGTACCTGTCTTTAAGAAGATACTATGTAAATGAGGAAGACATGAAAGTTCTAAGGCACGTGGAGTTTGGGCAACAAGAAGAATGAATTGAGCTTTTTTTTTTTTCTCTCTTTTAAACCTTGAAAAGAGAAAAGTAATAATTCTTTCTTTAAAGCAAGTAACGTTTTACAACAGAGATGTTGACTAACAACATTAACACTATAGTAAAGTTTACTCTAAACCACTTATAATAAGATAGAATAACTAGTACAAAGTGGATTACATTATTATGTGTCCAGTCCTTGGATGGGAACTCTAGAGACTAAAAAACAGAAATAGAAAATCTACATCATCAGAACAGAACAGAAAATCTAGGACAGAAAACTGGTTCCATTTTGTCACCATGGCAGGTTATAATTGCATTTATCTTAGTTTGTATACATGCACACACACATATGTACATAAATATATACATGTGTATCATAGCGATACGTGCATTTAGGTATATGTCGATATTTTCCTAGTGCTGCGTACATACTGTAAAGAAGAAACCATTTTTCTTTATTCTAGATTGAAGGCTGAAAGAGAAATATAATAGCTATTGTTCTAGCAAACACAACTAGCTAAACACAATGTGCAAAAATGTATATTATTGAAAAACCATTCTTGATATTAAGTTAGGAAAAGAAACATTCTCACCTTAATTAATATACTTTCAGATACCTTCAGAGAATATTATACACAAAAGAGAAAAAAGAAACACACTCTCTATAAATCTAAAGACAGAAAACCAATATTCAACTTTGTTTTCAAAGTCTGGACAATCCACTCAGGTGAGATAACCAAAACGTAAAATAAAAATAAAAAGCAAAACTACCTGGATAGAAGAGAAAAAAGTATTCTTATTTTCAGTTGATAGGATTGTCTTTCTAGAAATTTCAAGTGGAAAAGATAGAGTTGGGACAGCATAATGGGACTCTGTAAACTGTTGTAACCATGAAACATAATCAAAAGTTAATACCTTCCTGCTTTGATATGACACGAGAAGTAGACAACAAAGCAGAAATACTTGTATGTTTTATGGAGGCTTATAAAAATCATATTCTAAGTTATATTTGTATAAGCCAAAATTCTACTATATAAAACATGAAAATAATGATGGTCATGTACCTTCAATTCAAGGCCATGCTTATACCCCTTTATTAGGATATTAAAGAGGTGGCAAGAATTATATTTTTAGTAATTGGATGCTATTGTATACAAGACCAAATTAAAAGGCATCTTCTAGTTGCCAAACATGAATCTTAAAGAAAGACCATCCATGTAAGTCACAGAAACATACATATACATAGGGATTTCTGCATATGCATGCACTGGTAAAATATCAATATATTACTATAACACAGAGACATAAAGTTTGACTATAATTGCAATTTTGCAATAATTTTTCCAAATATGAATATTTTATGCCAATTGAATATGTTCTTGGATTTTGTTTGATAGGCACCTTCATAAGCTTGGTGGTTATGGTATGAATAGTGTACTTATTCAGTAACACTTAGTAAACAAGAAGCAAAAATATAGTAAAAGCTCTCTTAACTGTCTCTAGAAATCTGGTGCTAAATATACTGCACGACACATATCAAGAAAGGTCCTATGCAGATAAAACTTTAGGGAAGTTTTTAATTTCTGAAATATTTGGTAGATTCATGTGTTTCTCTGATCGCTTGTTTAATGTAAAATAGGAGAGGAATCTAACCTGACAAAAGCTTCCCCTCTCTCGCCTCTTCCTCTCTCTGACATTTGAGGCCCCTCCACACAAAGCAAATCACAGCCAGAATGAGATTATGACGCAATGATCTCGTTGTGAATGTTGCATTATGGCTCAGGCAGCGCCTAAGCGGTCCCTCGATACTTGTGCTTACAGAAATTTGAATTTCTCTGGTAGCTCAGTATGATTTATGGCATATTTCAGACTTTCTCTTCATCAAGGGAGAACACTGTCAAGTTCATGAGAGTTTTGCAACTAAGATGAAGGAGAGAAAGGAGAGCATTTTGAGTAAACAGGAATTTGTGGTTTGTTATAATTTGGGGCGTTTAAAACTGAATTGGTTGCAAAATTATCTTTGACAGTTGTATTCAGTATCATCTTGGGTACCGAACAGAAAAACCAATGGTATTTATTAGTGAATCATCCGTGGACTTACTCAGCCTTCAATTCACATGCAAGGCACCTGTTTGAAAAACAAGCGCTAAGCTTTTAGTATTAATAGTAGAATAGACCTTCAACAGGGACCCGTATACTGTTTATCTTTTTTTGAAACGCCTGTTCTGGCAAACAGGTGGTTTCTTATACCTTCAGTATTTCATTTCCTCATGCACAGCTGTGTTAGAAAATGTTTGGTTTTTATGAACCACATGCCAGACTTGGCAATATTTTTATAATGGACAGGAAAAAGCAAATTGTATTGCTTCATTTATTTTTCCTTTGCCAGCAATGTAAATTTTCATACTTAATATTACATGCTTTCTTCATAGTCAACTTTTGTACTATAAGCAGCTGTTTCTCTAGAAATATGGACAATAGCATGAATTCATCCCTAAATTCACATGCGAAATAAAACACTATTGATGAAAGCTTTTTGGGGGGGTTTCCTTTTTTATTATTATTCATAAAATTCCCTAGGTATGCATGGTACTTTATAGAGCATATAAAAAGACAAGGTCCCTGCCACAAAGGGTTTATAGCATAATCCAAGGAACATACATTATGAACAGCTCAGATACAGAGAATGCATATTATTTGCGGGACAATCCTAGGAGGATGACTTAAAAAGTTATTAAACAAGGATATAGAGTCACAAAAGATATTTTTGTTGTCGTTATACCTTTTAGATCAATTTGTTGGTCAAGGGTAAAAAAAAACTGGAAAGTGATAAATAATAAAGTTGACAGGGTACAAACTCAAATTTTATTTTCAAATTCTCCACAGTCTATGAATTATGTCCACAGAAATCTAAATACCTTAATATATTCTGTTCTTGAATCACCATAGTAACACATCTTACCTCCCCTCTCCATAATATGGAAGTTGATTTGAGTGACTTGATACCATCTACTTATGTTCTATTACATTATATAATCATAGAATTATATAAATTGAGAGCTTTTAATTATAAGCCCTGCAATTCACCAACCTTAGAATAAGATACATAAAGCTTACATTATGTCTTCAAGTTCACTTGGATAGGTACTGGTAAAATTAAACTGGAAATCAATGCCCTAGATTTCTCATTTAATACATTTTTTTAAAAGAATGAATCTTCTTTTCCCTATTGTAATAACCTGGAATAAACACCAAAGTAGCAGACCAAATAGTGGGCTCCGCCTTCAGTTACACTACCTTAAAAGTCACAAAATGTCAGGCAAGAAATTATGTCCTCTGAGATTCAATTTACTCATCTGTAAAATGGAAATGCCAACAATATTAACATTTTATGTCTCAGATTAAATGAAAAGAAAAAGTAGATGTGAAAATGAGAATAAAAACTTTACGTAGTAAAACCCTGGAATGCTGCACTGAACAAAGGGCGGCTGAACTCATCTCCGAAATGAAGGAAATATTCTAATTGGTAAGAGTATAGAGGAATTCCTTGAGTAAAGAGAGAGCCAGTCCTAACATGGATATGGATACGTATGGCATTCTTGCCTAATACAGCACTCATTCATTAAACACTCATTCACAATTTTTTAAAGTTTTGAGTATATGTGACCATTTTAAAATTTATTTCTACATGTATATAATCTAATTTTAATAGTAAATTTTTTTTAACAATTAGGTTATAGATTCTTTGGCAACTGGCTTTTGTGAACCAGGTCCAGCGTACCAGGACCTACTGCCGAAATGCAGAGGTGGGCATACCAAATGCTAGCTCAATGCTTCTTCTAGTTCCCAAATCCCACCATTTCCCTCCTGGAATATTTGTTGAACAGCCATATGCTGACAACACATGACAGTCTACCAGCTAAGCCTCCCTGCCCTTAGCAACCTGATGGTCTCAAGGAAGAGGATGGTCATGAGGCAAAGAGACTTACAAATAAAGATAATAAATTTTTCAAAGCACTACAGAAAGAGCAACATGGTATAGTAGAACACAGGTTGAGAGAACAGGAGAACTAACAAATTTCACATTCAGGAAAGGACATTAGGTAGAGATTGGATAATGAGTAGGAGCTAGAAAAGTCAAGAAGAAAGAAAAAAGAGTTCCACTGCTTAGATTTAAGAAGACCTAGGGGAAGAAAGGTATGCAGTGCATTTGGGGAACCGAAGAAATGTGGGAAGAGCATCAGGGGAAGACAAACTCACAAGGGTCTTGAGAGCAGAGGTAGAGTACGCTCCTTATTGGGCACGGTCTTCTGGACCATGCTAAGGAAGTTGAATATTCTTCTAAGCGTAATAAAAAGTCACTGAAAGCTTTCTAAAAGGAAAATTTCATGATTGAACTTATGCTTGATAATCATCACAGTAACTGTTATAAGGACAGAGGAGATAAAAGACAAAAAGTGAAGTCAGGCAGACTGGATTCAGTAGGAGGTGCTAACTTGGTTTACCACGCTGGTAATGGATGCAGTGGAGAGGGGAATATGAACCCTACATATGGGTTGGAAGAAGAACAAACAGACATAGTGATGTATTAATAAGTATAGGAGATGCAGGATGGGGGAAGAGATACATATGAAGCATGATTCTAAATGTGCTAGATTGGGCATGCGGGTTTAAAAGAGAAATACACAAAACAAAACAAGGTTGCTATTTGCTGAGTTTGGGAAAGACCAAGTCAGAGTCTATGCTGGGGCAAGAGCTTGTATTTATTTATAATTCACCTTGCTTGGGACCATACAAAAAGTCTTGTTATGGATCTTTAAATGGAAGGGGGTAGTCTATATCATTCAGAAGCAAGGAGAGGATACCAACACTATCTATAAAATTTAATTATTAGATTCCACAATTCTCTGAAGGAAGAAGGCTACATGAATTCCATTGGCTCCATCAATCCAGAGCTCATAGTTGCTTGATCTGCTCTGAATAACATTAACTATTGTATATATTCTACAAGAGCCATTTCAAGGAAATGGGTGTGGCAACGGGTAGCACAGAAAGTACTTGAAGTACCCTGAGAAACACCTTCACTTGATGTAATGTGCAATAGCTAATACATGGAGGGGGGAAATAACTAAATTTAAGTTATCACTAACCCCAAACATGGTAAGAGAGACAGATAACAAGGGTAGCTATAAACAATAAAAGATAGCATTAACATGAAACTGCCACAATCATAAAAATTCTCTCAAGATAGAGGGAATCATTTGGATCTATCAGTTAATAAAAAGGAAGTACCTATGTCTTTTGAAGATAATGTATAATTAAGATATTCATTTGTAACTATAAAATGACATATCATAAATCATAAAAGTAAATGTAAAAACGTCCATACATAAACTTTGGGAAATTATCCAAAATGATATTTTAAGATTACCTCTAATTCATAGTAAATCTAAAGAAGTTATAAAACTTAAACCATGAAATCATGAGTTCCACTGTTATGCCTACATGCACAGAAGTCAATATTCAATTTTAAAGTATAAATAAAATATAGCTTCCATTTAAAAGCTTCAACCTTATTTTCAATTCATAAGTAGAGGAACAATTTAAACCATTTTTGCACGTTATTTTATCTATCAATAGTAATTAACACAGTCTTAATCTGGCTAATGTTAATGACCACTGTTCTTCCATAAATCCCAGTTAAACCAAGCTTATTAAGGGCTAATTAAAGGAAGTCTTATGTGCACTGAATAAAGTAATGTCAGTTTTTAGAGTTGGAGTACGTATTTGTCTGATAACATGAGACAAAACTTTTCAATTAAAAGTTTACAGGCTGATTATCGATTTCTTTAAAAAAACGTGCCAATGAAATAACTGACAACTTCTTTCTTTTCCTACGCATATGTGCTTTTTACAAGTGTAGCTCTGTCATCTAAATCTGGTAGCATATTTCCTGAGCATAAATGAGGCTCACACTGCAGCAAATCATCAATAAAACACTCTGTGGATAAATATTAAATCAGAATCAACTAGTAAAGATTCTGGATAAGTAAGGAATGTTCAAAGTATACAGAGGAAAAAATAGCACTATATGGTTTCAAAAATGTGGGGAATACTAGAAACTTACTTCTCAGAAGTTATTTGTGAGTGTATATGTGTGTGCGCATGTGTGTGTGTACATTTTATTATTTGATTTTTATTTTCTATTTAATAAACTTTTGTATAATGCTTACACTGTGTCAGGTTGTATTCTGAGAACAAATTTAACCCAAACAATCTCCAAAGAACCCGATGAAATACTTATAATTATTATGCCTATGACAGAGATGAGGAAACTGAGACACAGACTGAGTCTGATGCAAAAATGTCCTAAGAGTAGTAGTAAAGAAGAGAGCCATGCATTACACCCAACCAGTTAGGCACCAGGTTCTGTGTTCCCAACTCGGCGCTGAACCACAAAGTTGTACTGCTTCTCAGTTTTCACTTATAAGTTCTCCCCCTCATTTTCTCCCTCCTTCCCTCTCTCCCTCCATACCAACATCTCCACCAAAAACTTGTTTGTAGGACAGCAGTAAATATTGCAGAGTACTCACAAAGTCGGAGGGAGTCTGAGGATTAACAGAAAAGAAACTTGCACATCAGTAGAAAGCCAGAGGCATAAAGACTAGTATATGTGAAAATTAGAATTTGGGGTCAAACATGGCTTTACTGAGAGAGCACCTATGGTATAAGAAAGTGAAAATGATGTCCAACTGCATGATGTTCAAAGTTTTCATTTTGTTTTGTTTTCTTTTCTTTTCACCCAAATCTCGGGAAAACAGGCCATTAGGTTCTCAATAGTGTAAAAGGAGGCAAACGTAATATATATAATATATATGTATATATATTTAGAAAGTATGATAACATTTAAATGTTTGTTTCTAATATAGTTTTACAGTTGGAATTTGGAGAAAAACAGACGTGATTGTGATATTGAGGGACAAGATTTTCATGCAAACCTTTTTCTCAGATGCAACTTATGTTTGGCAATGGTTTATTTTGACAAATTAAGTAACACTGTACTAGATGACTTCCTTACCTATGTTTTTATCAATTTCTTTTTTCATTCATTATTTTTGCCACCTTTATTTCTCATTATTAGTGATTTGTATCTAATCAGAATTTCTGGTTATTGACTAAATGAAATACTGCCTGTATTGCATAAGTTGATGACATGGAAACTTCAAACCACCAGTCACTCCCGATTCCTAGGGAAATAAATAGATGTTATACAATTATGGTACAGTTTTCATCTCAAAAAGAAATGAGAAGTGACTCATTCTGGCTCATCATATTTCGAAATATCACATTATGTGCTTAATCACATTTGAGAAAATCGCACCCAATACTAAAAGACCGGGAAAAGTAAAAGAGTTAAAAAGTTTTTGACTACTCTATGACCAAGTTTCAAAGAAACTTCATGCTACAAAATTATTATTAGAAAGTAGATAGAGATCTAAATAAACTTTATATCCATTGTGTGTAAATTTATTTCTTATCAATCACAGGAAGTAGGGTCGGCACCATAAAGAGAAGATATTACCAGCAACATTTTCAATCATGGGGCTATATATTCAAAAGCAATCAATAAAAAAGTACAGGAACTGACAAACAACTAGTCAACAGAATCATTTTTCCTGAAATACTTAGCAGTAGCCTTTTAAAGTAATTGCTTGTGGTCAATGTTCCTCATATTTTGGTCTGCTCGCTTGTTAAAATAGAATGGATGTCATATCCATTAATTTTTTTAGCTGTCTGAGGAAGTTTTTTATACCTACAATCAACCAGAGGAGGGCTATAATATTAACATATCTAAAAGGAAATCACCTTTTTGTCAGATTTATCAGTATTGAAGGTCAATATATTTTTTTAAAAAGGTAAGAGGGGAAGAAAATATATAATTTCAGAAAAATATAAAGATATCTATGCTTTGCTTATCCATAACTTTCTTGTTAAAGATTTCTCTCTCGTGAAAGTAAAAACACTTCTTATTTTGAAGTAATCATTTTGAGAATTTATGTCTTTAAAAAAATAACATCTATGTGGGGCGGGGGGTTCAATATCAACATGGATTAAGACAATTATGGGACACATCTTTCTTAGTTGATGAGAGAACTCAGAAACTGCTGAGTTACACTTTGTGGTAAACATTTTGGAATGTTGCCAAAGCTGTTATAAACATTTCTGAGCTCACATTTCTAGGGAACTCTTTTAAAAATCAATTAGAAGTGAAAGTCTTTCAATGCTGGTGTTTTAAAATGTCAAGCTTGTATTACTTTTTTCCTTGTTGTGCATCAATGGCAATATTTCAAAACCTGTATATTAAATTGATTATATTCTATAATTAAGCTATTAAAGGGGATAGAATGTACAAGTGTTCTAAAATTCACACCACAGCAGAACTTGATTTTTTAATGAAAATAAACCCAATTAGGTAAAAAAAAGTTGGAAAGGCAAAGGAGAAAGTACAAGGTAAGAAGAAAGTATAAATGGCTATTCATATTTTATTTTAAAAGCATACTCAAGTATATTTATTAATTTTGACCAATATTTTTTAACATTACAGGTCAACAGGTTAAAACACTAAATACTTTATTTATGATCCCTGCATCAAGATTTTTAGAAAAAAATCTAAATCTATTCTATGGACACTGGAAAGGGTTAGTTATAAGTCCAAATTTACAAAAGAGAGGTCTATTCAAGAATTTACTACAATTAAGATTACAATATTCATTTAAAAGCAAACAATGTGAATATAAATGAATATCTTATATGCAGATATGTTTGAATATATGTATATACATAGCTGTTTTCTTATTAAAAAGGGATCCTGCCATGCCTTTTAAAGGCAGTACCAATTTTCATGCACTAAAAAGAAAACCTAATTGTGGGTCATATACACAATGATGTCATATACATTTACACATTTTAGAAAAAAATAAGACTAAAATCTGTATCTACCAAAAAGTGTGCTCCTTTACCCAACAAATAGATCACAAACTTACTGTAGAGGGCAAAGGATTAAAATTCCTCATGTATGTGTAACAAACACATTGATATTAATTGGTTTGTCCTTTCAAGTTGTGTTTATCTCTTCATTTCCATCACAGTTTCAAAGGTCACTCCATTCCATTTATAAATCCAATATGACAGAGATTAGTAAAAGCAAAAAGCAACAACTAAATGAGTACATCATCATGCAATCACACATCTCACAATTCATTTATCCAATTAATAAAAAATACCATCAAATGCTCCATGGTGAGTTTTTTCAAAGCATCAAAATGGTTCACGTCAAGATAACTTAATCACCAACATTTAGTTTCCACAGTATAGCCAATGTAGAACATAGTGAGATTACACTTCAGTGGAAAGACGGTCAAATAAGGATTTCTACAGTTTTACAAAGTAAAATAATTAAGCAAATATATTTAGTCAATTTAGTTTATACTTGTAAAAAGTTAATGAGAGATTCTTGAAAGCTGAAATACCAGGATACAAGTATGAGTGAATGAATGTGTTGTGTGTGTGTGTGTGTGTGTGTGTGTATGTGTGTGTGTGTGTGAGAGAGAGAGAGAGAGAGAGAGAAAGAGAGAGAGATCTAGCTATCTAATTGCTAAGGCCATATATTATCGAGAAGAGGAATCTGAATCTAAAGGAATAAAAATAGTGCTCTCATTTATTAAGAGAAATAAGAAATTTTATAATCCTAATGCTCATTTGATGTACTTATTTTTTTAAAATTCTAGAATATGATCTTTATTCCTGATGTAGGCACAGGTTATTATTATCTAATAATAGATATGAAAGAACAAAAAGAAAGTAAATACATACCTGTGTGCATTAGAACTCTAAAAGACTGACACTGAGGTTGCTAAAGAAAATCATTTTAAAACAATTTGACCATCTTGATAAGATTAGCATTTTTTAACCTTGATATTTTCACATAAAATAACATTGGATTTATATTGCCAATATATATACCCGTTGTTTTAACAAGACCTGCTCCAAAAATGTGTAGCTGGGTTATCCAAAAGTAAAGAATGAGAGAGGAAAAACAGAACAACACAAGCAAAAGCAAGATATCCCAGATAGAAGAGAGCTCAGGAGACCCTGTAACACAATCTCAAGCACTTAGATAAATTATGGAGAAATAAAGAAAAAGTAATATATTTCTAAAAAGCAGACTAAAACACATAGAACTAATTAACTAACAGATTGTTTATAAATGATACAGCCTTTTTTGTTTCTAAGACAAACATGAATAAAAGAAAAACAACTGAAATTGGTTTCAGAAATCCTTTTTTTCTCCCATCTCCATTTTACGGATGTGTATCTCATAAAACATTTCGAATTTAGAATCCTAAGGCAGAATTGAGGATGATCACAAGCCCACTGGGTTAGAAAGTACCCTTGAATCCCTCAGATGGCATACATAGTGCCTGAGTATAAACTATTAATCACCATTTTAAATTTAATAAAGTCATATCACCTTTATATTTGTTTATTAATGTATGCCCTCTTACATGATTTTGTGTGTGGAGTGAGTTTGTTTTGAGCATAAGCTATCTTTTTAAGTTAAATATATTTTGGGGGAAAAGGTTTAAGTAAATATGTGATTATTAACTGTTCTCTAAATATGGTAAAGCTTACTTTCCCTGAATATCCTGACATGAAATATATTGTATAAAACAGAGATTTTCCCAAAGATCCCAATCAATGTAGTTGTACACGTAAAATTTCAGAGGAATAACTTGCTTTTTGAATTTTCATTTAGGAAAAACGTAAAACTTTCCTGTGAATTTTGAACTGCTGTATGTAACGTTGCAAGAACTTGATTGATAAGAAGACTTAAATATGTGCCAAAAAACATACACAATGTTGATAAAAATACAGAGCTCACATTTTCTTATCATTTGTTTTAACTTTTCAACACCTGCATACACACACACACACACACACACACACACACGTACACACATATCCTCTCTTCTTTGTCCCTATGCAGATTATTACTCCTAGACAACAAATGACCCCAAGGAAGTAAGTCCACTTCTTGGCTGAACAATTCATCAACAGCTTGAAGTGACAGGAATGGTCATTCAATCCTGCGCCCCCACGTATCAGATGTAGGCCACATTCTCCAGTCTGCAGAACCAGAAAGGGAAAAAGTCCCTGTCGCATTTGCCCTTTCATAGAGATGGAAATATTATTAGAAAGGACATAAACAGACTAATTAAATCACAGCAGTATGGCTGCCATGACAGCTGGTACAGCGTGTGACTGAGAAGATCCATATCTGTGAGCGGGAGGCACTTCACTTCCAATCCATTCGCTATCAGGTGCTTTCAAGCTTGCTGTGCAGACATTAAATAATAACATATCATTTCCAAGACTAAAATGAGTAAAGAAATAAAAAAGGCTTTCTAACCAAGAAATCTTTTGTGCAACAGAGAAAAAAAATCATTTACCACTCAGCTCTGCTTTTGAGATAAAGATGTAATAATGCCATTACCTTTCATCAGCAGGATCCTTGAAAATCAACACTCTTTGCTTATCATGCTGTGAAATACAAATAGAGCTAAAGGCATGGTCTGCGAGGCACTGCTGCAGCGATATTAACTAACAGATCTGCCCTTTGTGAAGGAAACCGTATCCGTTTCATTAGTGCAGACTCTAATTCAAAACTGTTGAAAATGAACTGCACATACTGTTTTAATAACAACATTCCTAATCATTATCAAACTGGTAATTCTCTCAGCACTGAATGTAAGGGTCTGTGTTTCCATTATAACCTGCTGTTAAAGAAAACCATATTTAAATCCTCTCTTCTTTCCTATTTTCCAAATGATCGAGGTTCATGGGTGGGGGTGCTGGGGCCATCAAGAGTCTGCAAGATTATGTATGCCACATTATTTCATCCTCAGTGAATTGACATTTTTAGGCATTTATGTCAACTACTATATTATTTACTTATTATCATTTAGTTATTCCATTTTGTATTCAATTTGACATGCCATGATCCATACAAATGGCTTTGTACAACTTGGGAATATTTGGACATTTTAGAGAAGAAACACAGTCACACAAACGTGAAACACTAGGTCTGGCGACCAGGGGCACTGGGTTTACTGTTATAAACTTATAGGCTCAAATTCACAGAAATGTTGGACACGAACACCCTAGTGACATCTCAAAGAATAAATTTTCTACTATCAGATCATCCTTAGATATTTGAAAATATTTACCACTAAACATTATAATTTACAGATCACAAAGTTGAAGATTTATTTTAATCATATATCATCATATGAAGTTAAAACATAAAACACATGAAATCATCATATTAATGCATAAAATGAGTTATCTGATATTAAAAGGACTGAGGTTATTTTAAACTGAAATGTTTTCTCCCACTACACTTTATTTTTAAAGTTTATATAAACATCATGGCATGTTGGTGTGGACTGACAAAGATCATTTTTGGGGCTCTCCTCAATGATATTCACATTTCTAAGACTGTCATAAATGCTCTCAATCTCCTGGAATGTGATGGAGTCTACCATATAACATAGCCAAGTGGATAGAACTTACATTTCCTTATGTTTTATGATTACAAGAATAGAACACCAAATAAAATAATTCAATTTACATTTCTTAATATGAAATGCTTGAATTATCAGGCTTACTTCATTATCCTGTCATTAGTAGGAATAAGCAATATTAAAACTAAAGCAAAAACATTAGGCTAATATTTTCTAATTATGTTCTTCGACTGTCCATATAAATTAAAAAACTTCATGAAAAGGAAGCAGACACTGAATAAAAAGTGGAAACGTTCTCGGCACTCCACTTATCTATACCATGAAATACATGTAATAATTCACACAAGAAGCTGGTTCATGTTACTTATCAAATTCTAATGATTTTATTAGCATATAAGCATGGATTTAGAAATAGGTGCTCAAAAATTTTTAATTGAGAGAAGTGTTCTTTTAAAACCAGAAATGTATTTTCCCCACAAATAGTCACCTGTTATGATCACTGGTGTTTCTATCCTTTCATATAACCAATAAAGATCAAACATGTCATGAGAGAAAATGGAAAATGATGCCATCCACTTTCTAGAGAAAATTACAAATTACAAAAAAGAGCCTACTAAAATGATCACTTTTTAACACATGTGCCATTTTTAAATATTCTAATTTAAAGCTATCTTATATTTTTTGAGAAACTATTCATAATTCTTCCACAGGAAAATAACAACGTAAATTCTTGTTCAGTTCCTTCCAACTCCAATGAAATGGATATATATATAGTATAAGGGTATAAAATTCTATATCTTTTTTCTTACTTTCAAAATAAGTATTTTCTACCCTTATCTATTATACATAATGGTTGCAATAATATGTGAAATTATGTATTAAAATATACTCAGTGGTGCCTTGTTTTGAACATTTACGTTATTTCAGGTTTAGATTTTATTTTAGAAATCACTGTAAAGTATAATTTTTTGCCTTTTATCTTCTATGGTATTTTCAAACATCAAGGAATTTTAGAGCCAAGAAGGTAACTGAGCATCAAGCTGCTTATTAATTAATAAGAAAACTGAGAAATTAAGAGACTTACCTAAGTAGTTATGTTATTTATTAGCTGTGTTATTACTAGAAGCTAAATGTTCTAACATATTTTGCTCTTTGCTCTCCCATCTCAGTTTGTGAATACATCTACAGGACTTACCTTGGTCGTGTCTGAAGATGTTTAAATTTTAGAAAATAATTTTTGATAATTTTGTTTTAAATTAGCTGTTTATTCTTTATATTTTCACATCAGATGACCATACTTAAAATATATAATGGAGAAAATGCCAGAATTATTAAACATTCACAAATACATTAAAATTTATGAAAGAGTAGCTTACCACTTTTTAGTTTTTTAAAGTTGGGGTAAGAAATTTTGTGTGTAATGTCAGGATATGAAGACATCTTTTGCATAGGGAATGATGTGAACCATATGGCTTATTCACAATCGATTGAATTACAAACCATGGCAGTTCCTACACTTTTAAGAGATGCTTATGTGGTCCTTCCATTAAAATTCCACTAATGTGACATTTGTGAAAAGGTTTATGTTTGGATATACTTTCCTCACCATATGTGAAGTCACAGAGCAAAAGCATCGATTTAAAGTGTTTATATATAAATTGACAGCTATCAGTTCTAAAATATTTCTCATTTCAAGTGTCAGAGTCTTTTTGGCCTTTTACGGTAGTCCTGTGTGTGTGTTTCCATGTTTACAAGACCCTGGCTGTTAATATTGTTAAATTTACTCATCAGACAGGAAGAAGGATCTTACAAATCATTGTTAGGCAGAGAAACATTAAGAAAGTTTGAAAAAAAAAACTTTCCACATTTAATCTGTTAAACAATGGCAAATTTCTTATGAATCAGTGATACTGTAATTGAACTGGAGACATTTTTAGAGCAAGCTTGCTCTGGCTTTTTCACCCTCCGATTTGGAATCTGCTCACAGTACTGCCAGCTTAACCAAAAAGGATTAACTCTCATATCCAACTGAGAACACAGATAATTCTCAGTAATTGGTAAAAAATGAAGATGAATGGGGCTGAGAGATAAGGAGCAATTAGCTCATCAGCAGTTACAGCTGTGCACTCAATCCGGATCCATCTCTTGAGCCTCGGCCCCTTTTAAAGAACCTAAGCAGAATAAGCATAGGACACCCCTCCCCAAAAAATTGCTGTACCTGCCCATCATTTCTCTAGTCTTCCATTTTATTTCCTTACTATACAAAGACACCTGTCATAGCATGCTATGTAAATTACTACCTCTCCCAGGACCTATGTCTAAAGCCAATCTTCTTTTTAAACTTTTTTTTTTATAACAGAAACCAAATGACTACTGTAGACACTCTTAAATTCCCTGTCAATCGTTTCATTATAGCAGCATCATCTGTTTGAAAATATAAGCAATTCCCTCATCTAATTATAGGAAGGATTTGAGGTTCATTAACATTGCCAAGGCAGAGGATCCAATGTGCAACTGCAGAGCTCTGCTTGGTGGCCTGTGTTCTCAGTTTCCTTTTATTTGCTTTCTCAAGGTCTCCAAGACTTTTTCCTGAGATCACAAAATTAATTTTTCCTTCCAAATACACATGTGAGTTAGAAGAAAGGAAATGACTACAGTATAAACTATTCTACTTCTGCAGGAATGGTTTAAAAAAAAAAAAGATAAGGAGATGGTCAGCTGGGTAAGATAATTTTATCTCCTATCTGCCTGGCTTTTTTTTCCCCACTCTTTTTTTTTTTTTTATTGTTGTTGGTTGATGGACAGAAATAACAAGTAAGGAATATTATGGAAGAACACAGCTGTTCATCCCCAACTCAAGTTCTTCTGTTTACTTGAACCTCCTACATCCTTGTTGACTACTGCAAGTTTAAGAAAATGAAAACGAATCGTACATTTCGGGCATGTGAAATGCGTTCGGTTTGTGGATCACTGCATCAGTGTCCTCTCGCTTGTGTACCACCATGTTCAGAAAGAGACATTCTGAAGTCTTAAGATGACTTCACTTCCTTAAAGAAATAACAGCAGTTAGGGGGTTCTGCCTATAGTTTAAACAATGAGATTTTCTTGGGACATCTGTTTTGAGATCACATTTTGAATAGATATGAACTCATTTCCTACTAAGCAAGCAATCTACTATTGTTGATAGCTGTTTACCAGTTCTATGAGTCAGATATTAGCTAGTGGCAAAGGTCCCTCTTAAATCCTCCGAGTATTCTTTAAACTGTGTACATAGTGTTTTCCTTAAATAAAATGTTAAGAGAAGGTAAAAATGCAGTCTTTTCCTGCCTCTTGGTAAATTATAGTCCACAAACTCTTGCACTTGGGAATAATATTTAATGTATTTATCTTTAAAGAGTCATTTCCTTTGTTGTCATTAGTTAAGGGAATAAGATATTAGGTTTAGCAAGTATTTAAATAACAGAAACTACTGAGATGCTTACTATGTCAATATTTATATAGCATTTAAAAACTGGAAGTAAAAATAAGTTTCCTTTATTTAGATTAAATCAATTGTGATTAATTTAGTATCCCCAAAAATGTGCATGATGCTCAAAAAAAGATAAGCAGATAAAAACACAGCTATAGATACTATGGAATTGACCTTGGGTTCACCGGTTTTAAATTCTGCCTTTCCAATATCCCAGTCCCAATTTCCAAACAGCATTTTTTTTAAGCTGGTTATGTAGATCAGTCCTTAAAGCAAAAAAATAGCAATTTATCTGGCCTGTATGTTGTGGATAGTATTGCCACTAAAAAGAATCCAGGACATTTTTCCTTCTTATCTGCAATGTAGCTCATATCAGCCAACCTGTCACAAGATAGTACTTGATATAAACAAGAGATTGCAAAGACATCTCAGTAATCAATATCAGGATGGCTACAGTATGGAAACCCCAACCAGTGCATATCATTTGTCTCAGCATCTATTTCTATGGCCAAATGAAGCATTAATTCAAATCATAAATCTATGGTGATTTAAATCTGGGAATGAGCACCTGCCTGCTTTAATGATTTATTTTGTACATTTCAGTAAGCAGGAGATTTGTCCATATGAACTGACAGGTCACCTTCAGATGCCAGGAGCAGACTGTTTATCACCATGCAGACTAGCATCTCATCTTAGCAAGTAAATATTAAACTAAAAGAATCCAATTGATTGTGGATGAGGGAGAATGGAGACACGGCCATATATTTTACTCAGCGTGCTGATGCCTCACTCGGATCTATCCCGAAGTCCTCACTTCCTCCTAAAGTGATCGTTCGGTTGGAGAGATGTGAGCTCAAGGTTACCGTGTAAAATTGGGATATAAAATAATTATTTGTCAGTGTCATGGATTTCTTTAAACATCTTTTTTGGGCTAATTTTTACAATTCGTAATAAGAACTGGAAGGAGTCGGGTGTAATAAAAAAATCTCTCTTCACCTCACTAAATGGAATCAAACCCAGGCAAAAACAAAATCTGTTTTCTGGGGTGATAAGGATTTCCTTGCAACTGGGGTGGTGGTGGAGGGGGTAACAATGTTCCTACATAGGAAAGCCTAAAACGTTTAACAGAACTCGTGAGCCAGAGGGAGTATGAGAGAAAAAAGAAACCTGAATTGATTTCAAAAATGTCATTGTATTTGGGCAGGGCTGAGCAGCAACAGTACATCAAGTAAGTGGCACCTCTCTGAGGGGTCTCACTCCTTCAGAGACAAGTGATAGATTCATGAGAGCAGTAAGTTTGTATTCTAAAATATAGGCCTTTGAGATTCTCTGGAGTTCATCTTCTCCAGTACCACTTCCTAAGCACCTTACAGCAGCCGAAGTTCCTGGATGTAGTACATCCTGTTATGACCGCCTACTTACATAGCCATCCCTCCCATTGACCCTACACCCCCTGAGTGCTGGGATGGTATTATTATTATCTGGTGTTACTAGGATGAACTACAATGAAATGTACAACAATATCCAAATGACATGATAGCTACCCCCAAAATTGACTCCTAGGCCTGCAGCCTAACAGACACCTACCAGAGAACAGGAAAACAGAGAAGGAAGCGAGAAAGGAAGTGAGAAACACTTGACAAATAGGATCTCCTCTGGTTCTCATGATGAGATATTACTATGCCATTTTCCAGATATGGAAGGTTAGGCTCAGAGAGTTTACATAACTTCCCAAAGCCACAGAGTCCGTAACTGTTGAACACTTACAAGGAGGCAGGTGCTGCTGGTAGAAGCATAGAAGACTGGGGGCCAGATAAAGAACTGGTCTGTTCAGCCACTACTTTGGTTGGTGCAGTCTCAATCCCACCGGTGCCCTGGACCTTCCCTCCTCTCTCCCTCCCGTCCCTCCCCCTCCACCAAACTCTCCTGCCTTGACCTCTAGAAAAAGGAGGGGGATGGCCTCTGGAAGTATAATAAATCACAAATTCTTAGAAGACAGCAGTATATGAGAATAGAATAAACAAATGACAATGACAACATCCCCCCCCCAAATCAGCTACAGATACCTACATGCCTCAAGATTAGCAGTAACACCAATGTTAACACACTCTAAAAATATTAAAACTCTAGGAAAATTTAAATTTATGCTCTGGACTCAAATTGGTGTTGGACGGTGGAGTGCCAAAACTGAGAAGCAATCTAAACTACCAACTAAATACCCTGATGGAAGAAAAGTGATAATTTCTTCCAACTACAACAAAAAATAAAATTCAAATTGTTTCTTTTTTTAAGTCATTATGGTAGCCTATGTACTCAAATAATTACGATAAACCACAATTTGGTCACTAGGCAAATGTTATTTTATAATATCAAATATTAAATGTATGCCAATGCCTAATTATAAGCCATGTTCTCCTTATCTCACGCCTATTGGTTTTTCCAAAGTCAACTTCTCCTCTGCTGCTCAGGAAATTCAAACAGAGATATCATGCTTTAATATCTTTTGTTTTCAATGCTATTAAATTGCCTAATTTAAATATTCCTTCTACCATCACCAACTATTAAGAACAGCCTGCATTAAAGGCTCACTCTTCTAAATTTTTAAAAACATTCCAGATTGTTTTACAATGGTAACTAAAATTTATAGTGGCCAATTACTTGTTTTTAAAAGTGTCTAATTTTGTTCTACTTTATAGACCAAAGCAAGAGATTGCTTATTTTTTAAAAAATGTACTTAAGAGTTCCAAAAAGAGAATTATAATTCATTAACTTTACTTCAAAACTGTTTTTAATTTTTAAAAGTCTGAATTTCTGTGTGTGAACCACAACCTTAACAACCCTGCTGCCCTCCATCCTGTCCCTAGGAACACCACAAATGCAAGCACTCATGTTTTTCTTCGTCCCTTCCAGCAGTAAAGCCATGGCTTTGGCTCTCTTCCACATCTTTTCAGCCTTCTAAGAATTGCCACCACCTTATTTATAACCTATTCTCAAATCAAACCCATTATTGCCACCCCTTTGCTATTTCTCTTGCATGGTGCTATGGAAAAATTCTATGTTTTCCCTTTTTTACATTAGAAGCTACCCTTTGGCATCACTGAAGCAATTGTATTTTGTGTTTTGTGTATATATTTCAAAATTACTCCCTACTTGAACATTCACATCTAGTGTATGCATCCATGGAACTGCTGTAGGAATGATTATTACTGAAATCGCTTATATGCCCTTAACTATACAACATTAGACAGAAAGTAGACAGCTGCTGATTATCTAAAGAAACAATCTATTAGAATACTGCATGGAAAAGAAAATTTCATTGAACTGCCATGAATTATTGCATCCTTCAGGAAAATATGTTGGATATAGTATCTTACACATCTCTTGTAGTCTCTACATTTCTCTTGCTAAATTATAATTTGAGCAGGATTTCCATATTTTAAAGAGAAACAATACAGTGCAGTGGCAGAATACAATGCTTTATCTCACCAACACTTAGATGCTAAAGATATCAATAAAAAAGTTAACTCACAATTGAAGTTGTGTTTGAAAAAAAACAAACGACTCAAATGAATTCTGCGAAAAGAAAGGTGTTGGTTTTGGTGTAAATGGTGACTATTAACTTTTCCTCTCTCCACATCTCAAGAAAGAAAAAAAATCAAGAGAAATTAAAGTTGTACATTTACAATGAGAAAAATTGGTAATAGTTGTGTATAGAAAGAATGAATTATCTTCATAATTTTTATTCTTGGCAGCACATGAAAGGATTAAGTTTATATGTTCCACTGCTGATGTAAACTTATTTGATAACAAATTCATTAGGAATAAAAAGGTAAAGTATGGGTTTGTTTGTAAATATTCCTGTCACCTTACCGGTAATCAATCTTTTAAAATTCTGATTATTAACACTTAATTGTATTACGAAAGATGTGAACTATATGTTAGTAGAAGTTGCCTACATGAAGTTGATCGTATATCAAAAAACTATGTTGTTAATTATTTAGTCAGAGTGTATATTGTTAGAGGGGAAAAATCATATCTCTAAAACATACACTGTGTTTGAAGCTAAAAATGAATAGTTTTGTTCTGGAAAAGGAAGTAATCGGGTAGCAACATGATCACAAAAGTTTCCGTGAACAAAAAACTTACCAACACTTGAGTTCATGTCGCCGTTTTCAGAATCCGCTCCATGTTGGTTATTACTGGCATGATAGTTGCTCATGGCTTCCAATTTGATTTTTTTCACCTTCATTGCTTCGGCAATGGCTGCATTGGTAGCAGCGGCCGCTGCTGCAGCTGCTGCTGTCAGACCTTAACAGAATGAATTAAAAACAAGGTAATTCACATTCTGATCTTTCATGTAAGAGTCCATGTACTTATAGAGCACACATACAAACATATTAGAGGATCTGATTCCTTCATGCCACACTCCAATAACATATATTCATTCCCGACTAGCCAATGAAACAACACTGATATAGTGGGGAGAATGCACTATAGACTCTCAAACCAAATATGAGCAGACATAATTAATACATAGAGGGATAGAAGTAGAAATGCATCCAGAATTCTCCCTCAAACAAACCAATTTGAATATGTTATTCCCTGCTTAAAATCCTCTACAGCTGTCTGGAGGGGGAAGTCTGAACTGCTCAGCTTAATTCATAAAACCTTTCACTAAAAAATGTAAACCTACCCAATCACTCCATTTCCGCATCCTCAGGTCCCCCTCCAGCTACCTGAATGTGCCACCAACACGAGTACGTGCCCTGCTTCTTCGAGCCTCTGCTTTCACACATACCACTCCCTTTGTCTGGAATGGCCTTGCTCCACAGCTCACTTCCCTGACCTCTCATCCCCCAGCCTTCCAGCCCCAGGGTTAACACTTTTAACCACCGTGCCATGTTTGTCCAGAACAGTTCACCTCTGTTCATCCAGAGAACAGAAGTTAGGAGTGGACGGGAGATTAAAAATAGAATTTGAGGCCAGATTATGGAAGAGCAGAAAGCTAAGGCCATGCTTTATGCACAGGCTATCGATAGCCAGCAGAGGTTTTGGAGCAAGGGAGTGGTTTGTTTTCCTTAAGCGTGTGAACTTTTACCTAGTGAGTTCGCTTCACCCTGGCATCCCTCTCCTGCAAAATGGCAGACACTGCAATATCTGAATAAGCTCCCCTAATACTGAAACTTTAACAGGCTAAGAGAGGATATATATATATCCCAGCTCTCCATACTCTTTTTGATATGCTGTTTCAGAGTTTCTGACTACAGTGCTTCAACTCGGTTTGAATTTATCTGTGTGATTTATTTCCACTCCCAGCTGGTGGATTAGAGACTGAGCACCTCTCTCCTCTTTTCCTCCCTGCTAATTATCGCATCTAGTTACTACAGCAAATGGTACAGCCTCAGAAATTATAAGAAAGTCTTTTTTTTCCTAGAAATCTGCTTTTTTTTTTAGAGGTTAGGAGAGCTCACCTTTCCTTCAGATCAGACCAAAGAGGCCTTTAAGCCCAATGCAACAAGACCTTCAGAATGGACCTTTGAGTGAAAAACTGATAACCACCCTCTAAAAAGGCACTGATGTAAACTCAAAGAATTCATCTGGGTCTACACTGTACATTTGTTGCCTTTTAAGTCCCAACTTGAACGGATTCTCTCATCTTCCTATGATTGAATTTACTCCCCAGTTACTCATTTCCTTCAAAGGTGTTTCAGAACATTTTCTTTCCTGTTAAAATTCTCCTCGTGTTTCCCAGCAACTCTCTCTTCCTCGATTTTGCCTTGTTACAAATGTGACCATCCTACGTGTCCCTTCCCTTACCCGGTGTGGCCCCATCTCTACTGTATAACACTTCCAGACTCTTTATCTTTGCTTTATGCAGCAGGTACATCTTGTATTCAAATAAGGAAGATAAAACTATAGCTTGAGATCCGACTGTTACTATTATATAGATCAGAATCAAATTCTACTGAATTTGAAATAAAACTCTGCATGATATAGCCTTGGGCCAGCCATAAAGTCTTTCTGATTATTGTTTCTTCATCTGTAAATTCATTCTATTCACAAAGGGATAATAAGAGGATTAAATGAGATAGACTATGTGAAGAAGACCACATCATGCTATTAAATACTAGGTATGCCCTGCATTCTAGTTCCTCAAAAAGCCCAATCCTAGCCATGATTCCTGCAGGATATGGTGGACTGGCCAGAGCTCCCTTGGCTAGAAGAATCTTCCTTCTCTCTTTAACCCCTGACTTTTAAAAATATTTTTTGCAATTTTATTTATCTGATCTTATGTATGGTACCTTTCTACTTGTCCACTTGACAGTTTATCCCCACAGTTTTACATTTCTAATACAAATTTCAAAAGATATATGGTGATTCCCCCTCTATCCATGGGAGACATGTTCCAAGACCCGCCATTGGATGCCTGAACCCACAGATAGTACTGAATCTTATGTATACCATGCTTTTTTCTATACATACATGCATACATATGCCAAACTTTAATTTATAAATTAGGCAGAAAGAGATTGACAACAATAAAATAGAACAATTATAACAGTATACTGTAATAAAGTTATGTGAATGTGGTCTCTCTCTCCCTCAAAATATCTCGTTGTACTGCACTCACACTTCTTGTGATGATGTGAGATGATAAATTGCCTACATGATGAGATGAAGTAAGGTGAATGACACCAACACTGTGACCTGGCATTAGGCTACTATTGACCTTCTGATGATTTTTCAGAGGGAGGATCATCTGCTTCCAGACCATGGTTGACCAAATGGGGAAAGGAAGCTGCAGACAAGGGGGACTACTGGAAGTGTGTGACCCATACATGATATAATTGAACTTTCTAATACTTTTTTTTTTATAAGAAGGCTTGTACTCTTTTTATTTTTTTATTTGAGAGGGAGAGAGAGAGAGAGAGAGAGAGAATCTCAGGTAGGTGCCATGCTCAGCATGGAGCCGGATGTGGGGCTTGATCCCATGACACCAAGATCATGACTGGACCCAAAATCAACAGTGGGATGCCAACTGATTGAGCCACCCAGGCTATAATAGTTTCAAATACTGAAATACACAGTTTAATGAAGGCAGAAACAAAAGCTATGACATTTTCAGCAGTTGCTGATTTTAGTTCCACTAAGTCACCTGGCTCACAATTCTAATTCTTTAATAGCTTTCAAATTCAAGCAATTTTCTCCATTTTCCAAGATCCCTCTAGTGCCAGTGGCTACCTTTTCTTCAGTGGAGTCCTGCAATAGCCTCTCAACCACTTCCACTTTCTCTACTTCCAACCTCTTACTACTTATACAGCAGTCAGCATAATCCTGTAGAAAGGAAAATCCAGTCATGACATTCAATGCCTACTCTTAGAAGCAACTGGGGCACTTCACATGGCTGTCACGGCCCTTCATGCTCAGTCCCCTGCCTATCCATGTAGCATTGTGTGTTCCCCCAAGTCCTACTCTGTGTTATAGATACTCCAGCCTTCTTCCATTTCCTTAAATCCACTACATTCCTTCTTTCAAGCCAGAATTTGTACAGGTTGTTCCCATTTCTAGAAAAGCTCTCTAATCCCTGCCCCTGCCCCAGACCAGCCCATGTGTCCATTATCTGATAGCTTAAATATTATGCTCTAGGGGAAGTGAGCTCAGTTTCTAACTCTTCAATCTACCTATCAACATTTCAAGAATCAGCTCAAAATGTACTTCTTTTCAAAACTTTTAAAAAATATTTATTTATTTTTGAGAAAGAGAGAGCACGAGTAGGGGAGGGTCAAAAAGAGAGGGGGACAGAGGATCTGAAGCAGGCTCTGTGCTGACAGTGGAGAACCCAATGCGGGGCTCAAACTCAGAAAGTCTGAGATTATGACCTGAGCCTAAGTCAGACATTTAACCAACTGAGTCACCCAGGCACTCCAAAACATACTTCTTTTAAAGAGCTGACCTCCACTACTCTTCAAAAGTAGAACTAGCCATCCACTGGTTGTGTGTGTGACTTTACCATTCCTTTGTGAATCAGAATCACCCATGGAGCTTTTAAGCCATGCAAATAGCTGAGTCCTACCCTATGAGGATTCTGGCTGGGACTGCTGCATCTGTATATTTTGAGGTTGATTTTACTGTTCCTCAAGACATTTCAAGGGTACAGTCTGAGAAGAGAAACTCTTGAATTCTTTAATGCTCTTTTTTGGGTGGTAGGGGGAGAGGTTAGGTTTAAAGTTAGCTCCTCTAACTAGGTTATAACACCAAAAGGACAGAAATACTTCCTTAATATATGTATCCCAAACATCTACCACAATGCCTGCCACAAATTCTCGCTGAATGAAAAAACACTTCTGAGACCAGATTACTTGGAAAGCCATAGGAGAAATATGGTCACTATTTTGACAATATCTATGTAAGTAATTTCAAGCATTATGCTTATGTTACAACCAATGTGAATATATTAGGAGCAGCAAATTTCATTAATTTAATATAAAGCATGACTCTCCCAAGCCACATCTGCCTAGGGCTGGAGAGGATCACAAAAGGCTCATCCGCCCTCTGTATTTATTGCACTTCCTGTTGGCCTTGCAATGGCCCTTTCAAATCTCTGATGTAATTTTCAAATCCCCTCCAACTTGCTCTTAGAAAGAGGTCACATTGTGTGTTCTGTTCCAAAATGAAGTTGTCTTTGAAAAAAAAAATTGTAATAAATTCACAAAGTAACTCTAACATTTGGTCTATACTTTATAGAGAATTCAAACTGAAAACATTTTCCTGTAACCAAGAATTGTCTACTTGTGTAAATACTGGGAACCCATAACATTTACCTCCCTGCCTCACCCTTTTCTAAGTGAGAATTTTTGTTATGTCCTCCTTCAGTAGCCCACCATGAAGTGCATTATATTGCAAATTTACCACTGCTTTTAACTGTTCCCAAGCAAAATGAACCACTTTTTATCTCAGACCTAGGTAATTCAGTATTTCTTAAAGTGATAGTCAACATAGGTTACCTTCTCTGTGTCTGGGATGGGCTGAGGAATCTGTGTTTTACCTTTCAACAAACAGGTTGATTCTGATGCTTACTGCCCTTAGATTATATGAGGACAGTAATTTACACTAAAGTGTGTCTGCATCTCACAATAAAAGTTTATTAACTGAGCAGAGCAGATCGCCATTCCAGTTGTTTCCAAAAGTGAGTGTGCTTCAGAATCAACAAGGGAACTTGTAAAAACACAAAATCAGGCTGGGCCAAGGAATCAGAGTTTGAGATGTACTGCTCTAGTGGGATACAGACTTTTATAAAAATTAGTCTTCATATGCCTTCGGCATCCACTGCAGAAGGGAAAAGGTGAGCCAGGTAATGCAGCACGTCGGTATGTTATGGATGCAGCAGTCATGCACATTATTAACTCCAGCAACCACTTACATGCATGCATCTATTTGGCATGTACAGTAACCGTTACTGAAACAGCTTGGGTAATCACTTTGGATTCTTGAATTGGTAAGGTTTGCACCAGATTTCTTTTTCTCATGAGTGGAAAAATAACAAATATATACAGACAGAGATGAGATAGATAGAGATAGAGACAGAGATAGAGATAGATAGATATAGTATACGTGTGTGTATGGTCATATGAGGAAGGAACAAGGAACAAATAAATTATCTCTTACACTAAGGAATGATTAAATGATTAACCCACCTATTTTACCTCACAAAACTTAACTTTTTTATACTCTCAAAGAACATTGAAAGTATCTCATACACCAAAAGAAAAACATGTATGAAAAACATAATTTCATTTTATTTTAAAAGATTCTAAATCCAGGGGCGCCTGGGTGGCTCAGTCGGTTAAGTGTCTGCTTTCAGCTCCACAATGGGCTCTCTGCTGTCAGCACAGAGCCTGTTTGGGATCCTTTGTCCCCTTCTCTGCCTCTTGCTCTCTCTCTCTCAAAAGAAAATAAAATAAACATTTTTTAATATTAAAAAAGATTCTAAATTTAATGTAATCAACAAGGACAAACTTTAATGCATTCCTCAAACTCATTTGGCACTAATAAAATATGGATTAAGAAATATTTTGTTTAAAAAAGACATTTTGCTTCACAGGAAGGATGGTAAGTCATAGTTTATATACTGCTAGACCTCTAGTTGGCCATCAGGAGAGGGATTGCACATCAAAATTAAGTTAAAGACCACAAGCCTTATATCATGCAAAAATATTTAGGTGTCTTGGGGCACCTGGGTGGCTCAGTCGGTTAAGCATCCGACTTCGGCTCAGGTCATGATCTCATGGTTTGTAAGTTCGAGCCCCACATTGGGCTCTGTGCTGACAAGTCAGAGCCTGGAGCCTGCTTCAGATTCCGTCTCATTCTCTCTCTGCCCCCTCCCCCTCTTGTGCTCTGTCTCTTTGTGTCCCTCAAAAATAAATAAATGTAAAAAAATTTTTTTTAATATTTAGGCATCTTTTTCTTTCCTATAAAATCTCCATAATCTCTACATTTGCAATTTAAAAGAATAAATAGGCTTTTACACAGAATTTTAAAACACGGCTTGTCATATTCTTGTCTGACTTATAATACAAGCTCATGTCTGTGGGATTCATTCTGCTCTGCTCCCTCAGAGAAAATTCTGTATTACTTTTCTAACTGCATACTGTTAGAAGTTTTTGTTTTTGTTTTTTTTTTGTTTTAGTCTTGGCTTATAGATTTCTTTTACTTTTACTTTTTGATGCTCTACTAAAATCTTTAGTGACTGTCATGGAAATTACTCGGTATCTAAACTCTCTATCATAGAGAGAGTAAATACATGATGGTCCAAAAAACAGCACTCCAAAAGCCATACAAACTTTGGACACCATGCATCAAATTTATCTGGGATACTGCTGCAAGTTATATAATTCCTAAGGCTTCAAAATTCTCATCTTTAAAACACATATATCAATTCTGACTTGATAGGGATGTTGTAGGGAATAAAAGTAAGATAATATATGCAACAGCATGGGCACATACTAAGCCCTCCACAAATGGTAGTAAATATTATCAAGTAACCCAGAATATCCATCATGTCCTTATGTTTAGTTTTACCTTTGTTCAGTTACTCACACACACAAAAAATGCATCTATGACAGAAGCAACCTAACAGTGGGGAGTGAGAATTTAGCCACTTGACAAATGGAAATCTAAAACCCATGCTTCTATCTAAACATTTCAGTTAGTAGTCTACATTGATTGCATTTATCTTACAATCACTAAATCTCCACTCCATGCTCTATTGATACAAAGCCTTCACTATTTCAAATTCAATATCCTAAAACCAATCCATGGGTTTATCATTTGGAAGAGAAGCAGGCATTGTCACCACTTAAGCATCTTATTTTACTTCGCAAAGATAGTAGTTTTCTTCTGCTTTCAACTTTTGTCAAAATGGCCTTTAAATCTTTCAAATGCCAAATACAATCCTGATCACCCTTTCTAAAAAAAGGAAAAGCATCCCCATTCTATTTATTTCAAATAAGTTAGTACTCCTCGTGATAAAGAGTAGATTACAACTATAGATTATAAATATCAATAAAAGAGACATATTGCTGTCAAATTCTTCCTCTGATCTGTTTGTTTGCTCATTAACTTGAAAGGTCCAATCTTTGATCTTTGGTTTCAAAGACATCAAGATGACTTCCAAATGTTTGATATGTTGTCTACTTTTACATCACCTTCCATATAAAATGTATTTCCCAAAAGCTAATGGTTAAATAAAATGAGTTAAATGTAAGAGATAGTAACCAGTCAAAGCTTCTATGTGATACACTTTTATTAGTCTATGTCACTTCACCCAAATTTAGAAGAAACTATTTTAAAGATGCAGTAGATTATAGCCAATGGTAGTTATTATTAATATTCTGGAATTGATAAGTTATTTATGTCTGGCATTCTTCCTACTGATTATTCAGGGAGACAGGCGGCTTATAAATATCTCATCACTCCACCGTCACAGAAATTTCATCGACAGTGCTCATGCACAGCTATTAGCAATATGAATCTAACCATTACAAGAAGGAGGAAAATCGAACATGTGGCATTAATACGCAGTCCTGGTTCCTAACCATCTGATAGGCAGATGGTGTGAAGCGGATTCTCCAGCTGAAATGAAGGGGCACATCATTTAAAACCTTGTTTGCATTCTAACTGATATCAGTGCCATATTGATATACATGATACATCATGGCAGTATTTGAACAATCTAGTTTGTTTCAGTCATAAACGTTTACTGCCTTGTTTTTTTTTAATCTTATAAGCATGTTCAGAAGAGTGTATTTTTAATTTATGAAACCTATTGTTTACTTCTGTTGAACTAGAAGATTAGTGGAAAGCAGGAATATTAAATTACTTCAACCACAGCAATATAACCAAGACAGATGAATAAAGTGGGTTTCTATTTTCAATAAAGGATGTTAGTAAAGGAGTTTTAAAATTAGCCCAGGCATTTTGCGCATTAAATGCATTTATTCATTTAAACCTTCTGGCTTTTTTTAACCCCAAGTGGCATACAGAGAAACTTAATGCTTTACATAGCCATTCATATAAAACTCTCACTGTGTGCAATTAATCTTGTCCAACAATTCAATTCAGAAAGTAAAACATCAAAAAGCATAGTTCAATTCAACAGTCATTACTGTGAAGTAATCTTTCTGCTCCTGACAGGTCCTATAGACTCTTTGCAAAACTCTGTTGAAGGTACATTGTAAGCTCCATATAAGTTTGAATTACAACTCAATTGAAATCACTCCAAGTCTTAGAAGAACTCTTGGCTCAATGTAACAACTTAAAAATACCAGTACCTTTTTTTCACCCTGTTTTCTTCCTATCCTTATTTAAATACCAGCTGTCTAAAAAACTGACATTAATTTTCACAGTTATTTATTTTTTCAATACTTTCTAAATACAGGGAAATTGTGATTGAAATATACCTGTCCTCACCCTTGAATGATTAAATAACAGACATGATAAGCAACTGGAATAGGCAACTTAATTGTGAATCAGAACATACTGAAGATTTTGAATGTGAATTTGTCTCCTAATGTCCATTAGACTGACTTTTCTTGCCCTTTAAAACACATTTATATTCTGCAGAGAAAAGGGAAATTGATCTTTAAGGCCATTAATGGAAACACTCCCTACACCAGTTTTCAGTTTTTCAATTGATTTAATTAGATTTTTTAATGTTTGGATTAACAAAAAACCCCACTAATTTGGAGATATATATGGAAAGAGTTTATTATAATATTGATAATAATAATCAATCAAATGGACATCAAATTTAGCATTCTTATTCTGAATAGCTTAAAATCACAAGCCCTCAAGCAGTAGGAAGTCAGTGGAGGGAACACCATGGAGATGTTATATTATTTGGCCATGTATTAAATCACTAAGGAATTTCTTTCTTAAATGTTTGTTTTTTTGTTTATTTATTTATTTACATTTTGAGAGAGAGAGAGAGAGAGAGAGAGAGAGAGAGAGAGAGAGGGATTGGGCAGAGAAAAAGGGAGTGGGATTGGGCAGAGAAAAAGGGAGAGAGAAAATCCTAAGCAGGTTCCGCACCATCAGCGCAAATCCTGATGCAGGGCTCGATCTCACGAACAGTGAGGTCATGACCTGAGCTAAAGTCAAGAGTCTTATGCTTAACCAACTGAGCCACCTGGGCACCCCTCCATAGAAGTTTTTGAAACATTCCACTTCTGATCACTAACTCATAGAATCAGGCTGAAACACAATTAATTCAAAATTTTAAATTACCATGGCTTAAAATAAGAAAATAGTTAATTTATAAAATGTTGAACTCGGCACAAAATGGTCTTGAATATGAAACTCTCACTTTTACTCCGTCTGTTAACATTACCGCCTTTAGAAAAATAGTTAACAGCCACTCAGGGTCTAGACTTATAAAACATGGAGACGAGAAAGACTATCTAATGCGACCCTTTTATTTTACTGATGATGAAACTTAGGGTCAGTGAGGTTAATCATTTCTATAAAGTCACACCATTAAATAATGATAGAGTGATCCCAATTCCCTTAACTCCCAGTGTAGCATTGACCACACTGACTCTGTCAATAAATGTAAAAAGAAAAGTACAGAATACTGTAAACTCTAGAATCACTGAAAGAAAATGAATCCCCTTTGCTCAAGTAACTTATAAATGGCATAGGAAGTCAAGGGTATAGATGCTCAGATGATGTCAAAAGTAAAAGCTGACTTCACTTAGAAACCTGACCTAAATGTTCATTTGGAATTCAGTTTTATAGAATTTAGGATGTATCTGCCACAGAAACAATGGTCTTTCCACTTTAATTGTGCACAAAGATTTTAACCTGGACTACAGCTAAAATACAGTATTTATATGAGCCCAAGTCCTATATTTTAAATACAGCACAAGAAAAAAAAGGGAAGACCAAATAATTATTTTCCTCTCTAAATCTTGAATATAGAACATACTGTAAATAGAAACAAACTGAAATAGGTAAACTTTGATTCCAGTTTTCTTTAAAGCACCCTTATTATTATTCCATCTCCAATAAACTGTTCTTTAGATGTCCTCATACTTGTCTAAGGCACAATTCTTTTTACTACTCACGTGACTCAATCACCCCAAATTACTCAGTGCATTGACTCCAGGCAGGTGCTCTGTACTAGTCTGAGAATAACTGACAATGTGTGACATTCTGAAAGGATGTTTTTTAAAGAGGCTACTTGTCAATATATCGGTGACAGTTCAGGCAGTATAATAAGTGAAAAGAGGAAATGGTGTCATAAATTTAATTTTCTGCAAAAGAGTCACCTCATTGGCATTTTAGCCTAAGAATAATCTCACCAAATGTTCAACTATGTTTCTCAACACCATGTAAATCCTCTCCTAAATCCTTTGATACTTCAAGAAGTCTCTCTCTCTTTTTCTTTTTCTAGAAATCAGGTAGCATATGGTTGTTGGTGAGAAGGGGAGAGGAGATAAGAAGAATGTGTTAGAGAGGTGGCTATTTCTTACATGAAAGTGTTGTTTGTGGGGAGTTATCCAATAGGATAGAAGTATAACTGGAAAAGGTATGATCACACAGTTTTTCTGATATTGTAATATATACTTTTTTTTCCAAGGAAAAGACTCAAGAAAGTAATGTAATTATAACACACACACACACACACACACACACAGTCACTTTGTAAACAGAGGTCGGGTTCAAGGTTGGGAACAACAGACAGCCATGTTCACTGAAAAGGAATAGGGAAAGAGAGACTAGTTAAGGCAAGAGTCATTAAGTTTTAACATTTATGTCAACATCTCATTGAATATTCATAAGCAGCCTAAAAGGTAGCTATTTTCCTCATTTGTTTACAAGAAAAATGTGAATGGTGATAGGCCAGTTGTAGTAATTGGAAAAACGGGTTTTGGGTTGCAGTTTTAAAGTTGGATTATAGAAAAAAACAATCCTAATTGATTTAGAAGAATACCTATTGCCACATGATAGGGAAATTGCAAAAGAAATATAGGTTATAGTTCATAGTCCCAAGTGACTGTCCTTTCCTAGACAGTGGCCCATTAAACAGATAAAGGCTTTATCTTGGCACATTGTTGTAATCATAGTCAACTAAATTTTTTAGCGTAACACATTACTTAAATTGTCTCATTTTGAGGCAGCCTTGTACTTTATCACTCAAGAAATAAATGCCATCTATGTTTAAAACTATTTGCCTCCTGAGGTTGCATTAGTATATGCAACCTAGCTCACCTAGGCACACAGCAGGTGAATGCCAAGGAACAAGAAACAATAGTTGTTATTACTCATCTCTCCTTTTTTGCTATGAAAATCATTATAGCAGAAAGAACCACTTAATCCCTAAGATGGCAAGAAATGCGAGTCTTTTGTGTATTCTGATAGAAACTTCTACTTTATTTCAAAACAACTGTAAATCATAGCAAATCTTCAATTTTCCTTATATCCCTTCATTTAGGAGTAAAGTCTGCAGTTATACTGATCCAGTGGCTTCCCTTGACCTAATTTATGTTGTACCGTGAGATTCTATTAAAAGAAACTAAATCACTGCAGTAGATTTATTCACCTTAAATAATTTAAGCTAATTGAAAAAGAACCAAACTAAAACTAAAACACTTCTCTCAAGCATTCATTCCTGCATGTCAATTAGTAATTTAAACAACCAGCTAATGACAACAGCTTTATGAGAAACACGGACCTGTGCTGTGTACACATTTCTCTACCTCCACTGAGTTGAAGACAGAAACAAATATCAGTTCTGAGCCTGAAAGTTAGGTGTATCTGTTCTGTAGTAATTAGGCAATTCCAATAAAATCATTTCACAGATGGAGTGAAGATTTTTCTCAATCTTCCCGCACAATTTTTAAAAGAACACATAGAAAAATAAGAGAAATACCTGGAAAAGCACTCTTTTGGCAATGAGTTATGGCATTCCAAACATAACATGACTTAAGAAAAACAAAGATAAAAACATTATTGTTATTCACAAAGGTTACCACATAATAACCAGAAACTGAATTCCTGATGGGTTGACTTCAAAATTAAGAACGTGGCTTAATATTATTATTATTATTATAGTTTATTTTTGTTATATTGCTTCTTGTTAAAAGTTATTAAATATCATGATTTAATATATGTTAATAGTGGCTCATAATGTTATCCCAAATTATAACATCCTGATTGTCCCATCATTATAGAGCTCTATTTGTAAAAGCAATGGTCACTTTTCTCATGAAATTATTTAATTTTATAATTCAGCTTTTGTAATACTGGGAATGTTTGGCATATTCACTCATAGGGCAGTCCTGCGAAGAGTTACCAAGCTTTTTGCAGCATTTTTACCATAGATCTTTCTTAAGAGAATTAGAAAATTCAAACATAACTTTGTCTTGGAAGTAAAGCCTTTTGAAATATTGCTGAAGTGTACACGGAATAAAGACAACACACTTAAGCAGACTTTTCCCCCCTTTAAACAGCATTCAAATTTTCAAAAGCAATAGATCCTCCGTCCACGCGGAGTCTATTGAATTATTCATTTCATGTGCAACCTCATGCTGGACCATAAATTGTTACTTTATCTAATCAAAGGAGACTTAACTCTACAGAAGGTCAAAGGTTTAATTTTGTGAAGTATTATCTTACGCTAGGAGTTTAACCGAAAAATAGAAGAAGAAAAACAGCCAAGAAACTGGTAATAAATGAACCTTTATTGCCTCAGGCATTGGCCTAGTTAATAAACTTTCATTGAAGGTTTCTTTCAACTGTTACGGACAATGAGAGGGAAAAAAATCTTAAATTACAGCCATGTGTGACTTTTAAAGCAGTCATTCTTTTTTATCTCAACCTCCCTAGCTCAGGAAAAAAAAAAAGACAAAGAGAGATTGTCTTCGATCTTTTAACCAAAAATGTATGTTTCTAAACAGATGAAAAAGTGCAGATAAACTTTTCTAAAAGCAGAGGTCAGCTTTGAACAATATAAAAAAAAGGCATTCTTTAGGTGTTGAATCTTCGAGAACAATCTCTCTAGCTAAATGTGAAACTACAAAAGGGAGGAGGAAGACATGTTGTATTCTTCACAAATCTAACTTAAATTGTGTCTGCTGCTTAGCAAAACATGATGCCTTATAATCTCCCCATTATCGCACCAAGTCCATTGTAGTTTGAATATCTATTAAATGTGCTGTAAATAAGTACATTATGTATGTACTCTGCCCTATTTTAGACAAAAAAAATCCTTTTCTTTTATCAAAATAAATCATTTTATTGTCATATATTAAAATGTTTAGGAGAAACAAGTCTATCTTTTTAGCTGGTACCCCCCAAACAAAAGCTGCCTGAACATAGTCCCCTCTGCAAACCCTCAGTATTTTCTAGAAAAGAAAATAAACTGAGATGTTCTGAACTAATATGCTATTTTTTTTTCAGGAGGCACTGTGCCAAGTACAAAAGTTATCAGGTCCTTAATTCCAACATCTTTATCTCCACACCACAGCATAAATAAGGTAGATCCTTGTATCACCAATGAGTACGTATAAGCTGTGAGAAAGGAAAGAAGCCATGCCCTGCATCTTCCTTCAGGTACTCGCAAACAGATATGTAAAGTGGGCTGGCTCCGTGCTCCTAACTGGACCCCCCCTCCCTCAGCCAGATCCCACCCACAAATCACAATGCTCTCAGCAGGGCACCGAACCCTCTTCCCACCTGGCAGCATTTGGACAGAAGTGGGCTCTACTTCATTCCAGGGACATGTCCTCAGGATGCTATCTTGGCCACCTTTGAATCTGAACATGATAGCTGCTTATACCGGCAGCGCCAGGTGAAAAGCAAGACCAGGCTCCCTACTAAGAAATATACTCCTCACAGCTGGGAAGCAATGAGTTCTCCCGGGGTCAAGGATGAAGCAGGTTTATACCAGAAGCTCTGCTTCTTTTCTATGTTTGCCGAGAGTAGTGAGAGAGACTTAGGAGAAAGTGGAAAATACAGAGATTAAAGACAAGTTAAAATGAATTCTGAGCTGGAGGGGGGTGATGGGTCTAGTCAAGCTCTATGCATAGAATATCAAGGATAAAAACACAGGTCTTCTAAAATAGTCACACTTGGATATTAGAACCTGAAGCAAATTGGGACAGTTCATTTGTATTAATTAGAAGGTTTTAGAATCTATAAAGTAGATTTTTAATTTTTTTAACATTTATTTATTTTTGAGAGATGGGGTGGGGGTGGGTGAGGGGCAGAGAGACAGGGAGACACATAATCTGAAGCAGGCTCCAGGCTCTGAGCTGTCAGCACAGAGCCCGACATAGGGCTCAAAACCAGGAACCGAGAGATCATGACCTGAGCCAAAGTCAGACACTCAACTGACTGAGCCACCCGGGCGCCCCCAGTTTCTAACTCATGTAAGAAACCATGAAGTGCTTACTCAAAGATTACAATAAAAATCATTATCAAAAGAGCAATTGATAAACATGATTATTTGCACCCCACTTTATTCTCTACCCGATTTATATACATGCATACGATTGGGGGCAGAAGAATGAAAAGGGGAAGAGAAATGAAGAAACATCAGCTACTTTCTAGAAAAGAAACACTATATTTGAATATGTATAGTGAATGGCTAGTTACATACAGCTGTGGATAAATTATTTCAAGTTATAAGGATGATAATGCTTTATAATTTCAGGTTTGTTTTTGTTTGTTTGTTTAATTTCCAGCTGTGAGAAAGGCTGAGGTACATTTAGAAAGTGGTCCAAATGTCAGAGAAGCCTGGAAGACTAACAAAAACAGGTATCTCGAATCTAATTCTTTATTCCATTAATCAAAGTATCATGGGTTTAGGAAAGCTGTACTACAGAACACAGGATAAGAAAAAAGACAGATCAAGGGAATTCAAAGGATTTATTAAAAGTGCAGACGGTAACTCACTCGGACTAGTGTTTTAGCTAGATAGACACAATTAATTAATTGTAACATTGTGAAACTCTAAAACGCTAAAGAAACGTGCTCACGCCTCCAATGCAGTAATGTAGCAAAATACTTATAATCTTTCAACCACCAGGAGCTTTTGTTGGTTTTTTAACCTAATCCACAGCTTGACATAGATCCTAGGGTAATGGAACACAGTTCTCTGATTGAAATAATATCTAAACATTGCTGCTCTAGCCTGGTGGCCTAATAGAAGTCTGTCTCTCTGGAACTCGAGAAATTCAAGTCTGGAAACAAACTCACACATTGAGCTCTGGCTTGTGAGTCCTTCAAAAAAAGTCTTTGAGGCTGAAGTGTGCCCTTTCCAGTTTGACAGGACCAAAAACAGGTATAAAAACTTCTACAGTTGCTTTTCTTTCAAACAGTGAGACAGTCAAAGCAAACGATTCTCTTCAGCCACTAAAAAGTTCCTAATAAGACAACAGTATGGTGTTGATAACCACAGAAAGTCTAATACATGTCAGAAAATAGCTAAGAATTTCAGAAGGGATCCATTATCCAGTTTTCTCCATTTTGGTGTGAAAATCTACAAGAATATCTACAAGTTTTTCAGTCATCGCTACAAAGAAAGTTGATCCATACGTTTTGTTAATTTTATTCACGTGGAAAATTTCAAAGTGTTCCAAGGCACACTAAACATACCTGAAAAAGAATTTATGTGTACTGTATTTAGTGAAAGAACAACCTCTATATTACTTTATTTAATGTACCTCAATATGCCATATGATAAGAATGCCAACCTTGAACATTTTACTGAGAGAAGAATTTCTAGGTCTGCATGTGCAGCAATAAGTAGGATTTGATTAAACTCTGAAGATAATTGCAATAAAAACCTCCATTGCATTGTGTATTCTGACTGATTTCAAAATGCAAAGAAAATATACTATTAATATTTACCCACACCCAGGCATCTTGTAGCAACTGCTTAGCAAAAAATAGACAAATAGAAAACAGTAAAGGCATTGGGTAGCATTAAATATACCTGAGGCTTTAGCCAAATCATGGTTTTATGTTTGGCTGCCATGCTTATAATATTAAGTAATGAAAATGATTTTTTACTTAGTGTCTGTCATCAGACACTATCAAGTCACTTTAAAAACATGCTAACAAAAGTGATACTTAGATGACAATTGGAACAGTCCACACACCGTCAGAAATGTGAAATCTTGACATATTTTATCATTACATTTTAAAGCATGAGCTGTGGAGCTGGGTGGGAAATAGAGAACGAGTAAGAAAAAAAAATCCTCAAATTAAATAGTTAAGTATGTAATCCTAAAAAGATAGTAGTTCTTCTAAAAAGAGTTCCAGGAACACAACGTGAGTTGGTTAAACCAGTAGGTCAACGATGTCTAGGACCCAGATTCGTTCCATATTGACTTGTTGCTACCCTCAATATATTGGGAAACAATTCCATGTTAGCAAGTAGGCTACAACAAAGCTAAGAATCTAAGCAAAAAAGTGAGGAGCTGTTGGGTGCCTGTGCATCTCAGTTGGTTCGGCTTCTAACCCTGGATTTTGGCTAAGGTCACAGTCTCACGGTTCATGAGACAGGGCCCAACGTCAGGCTCTGTACTGACAGTGCGGAGCCTGCTTGGGATTCTCTCTCCCTACCCCCCTCTGTCTCCAAATAAATAAACTTAAAAATAATTAAGGAGCTGTCTATTACACGTGTTTCTTTCGATCCCCTGAAGAAATCTATCCCAGTGGATGTCCTAAAGACTCTCCACTCAGAGCTTATTAGCCATAAATTGCATCAACTGATCATGCCTGACCACTCATAGGCAGAGAGAATAGTTCCACCATGATTCACATCTGCGATGGAACATGGGGCTGGGTCCTTATAAGCACATAATTGGAGGAAAAATGTGAATTCCTTAATAAAATTAGTGTTTTGTTATAAAGGAAAGAAGTGATAATGGTTATTGGCTAGCAGCTAACAAAGACTGTAATAAAAGCTTACAGGGGAATATTGAAGAAAATAGCTCACAGCCTCTAATAGAAGCCCAATTACATTGCTATTCCAAATCTTCCATCATTTTAAATCTTTCCCATGCTTGCTCCAAAGTTAACTGCCTAGATGCAGAGGAAAATATCACTGTTTTTCTCAAGGTACTTCTCATAATGAAGGCCTTGTAAAGAAAAGTTCCATAAAATTATAATAGTGACCTTGATTTTTATATTTAGAGCTACCAGGAACAGAAACATGAAATAGCACTCAATTGCTTTGAGTTTCCTTTCCAACCTCTAGCTGGTGATATCTATAGAATAAATAATAAGATGGTACACCTATGGAATATATAATAAGATGGTGTCCTTCATTTGATTGCTGGACAAATACATATGAGACAACTGTTACGGGATGTGACAAGAAGAAACTGGTCATTTTTGAGCTGTATCAAACATTTATTTATTTTTATTTTTTTAATGTTTATTCATTTTTAAGAAAGAGAATGTGAGCAGGGAGGGAGAGGCAAAGAGAGGGGAAAGGGGAGGGATGGAGGATCCAAAGCCTGTGCTGATAGCAGAGAGCCCAATGAGGGGCTCAAACTCATGAACCATGAGATCATGACCTGAGCCAAAGTCAGATGCTTAACCGACTGAGCCACCCAGGTGCTCCCAAATATTTAAACATTTCCTGTGACAGTGAGCTGACTAAAACTGGTGATGATGTTACTCAATGCTTTGATACAGTACTAGAAATATTTGCCTTCTTAAGAATGTGAACCAGTGTTGGAGTAGCAACAACACAGGTCAAGAGAGGGAGGGAGGGAGAGAGAAATGAGGAAAGAGAGGGGAACAGTGGCTTTAAGAAGAACGCATGTTCATTGCCACATCAGTGCTGTTTGGTCTCTTCCTTCCATCTCTGATACCATCAACAGTAAAACATAAATTTTTAACGAAAATTTAAAATGGAGAACAACAGCAGAAATACGATGTAGGGCAAAAAATACAGACTTTGCTGTCTCAGATGTGAGTTGCAGTCTGTTGTCATTAGGTAAGATGGCCTCTGTTTGCAAGATCTAATTTCTGTCAGCTTCAGTTAACTTGTCCCCAGCTATAATAAAGAGAATCATGTTGCCTGTGTCTCAAAGAATTGCTGAGAACATTAAATGACATAGGATGTGTGAAACATGTACATGTGTGTTCCATAATGACAGTTTCCTTCCTTCCTTTGTTTTGCTATCACATCATACTGTGTCCTTCCCTGCCTTTCTTTTTTATTCTTTTTTTTTTCCTTTTCAGTTCCAACCCTACTACTTAAAGATCTGCTGCCACTACTTGTTCAGAACAAATGGCAGAGCCAGGGCCATGACATCACTCCCATAAATCTGTTCCTTCAACACTATTTCCCAGGATCAATAATAGAACTTGGTAGAAAATATATTCCTCATGAAGAATCTTGTTTTATAAATACTTGCATGCATGAACTCTAGATCAAATTTGAAGATTTTATGAAATTTGAATCCACAACTTACTAGCTGACCTTAGACATCTCACTTAACCACCCTGGAAATTGAGGTGATAAAAGTACCTACCTATCATGGTGATGATGAAAATCAAATGAGGGAGTAAGAATGACGAGCTATACTTGTGTATGGTGTGTGCAACATAAGCATCCCCACTATGTAGACTGTTGGTATTGGACTGACATAAGAGACACTAATATTCATAATTCAGTATCATAGGGAAAACAATTTTAAGATGATGCAAACTGAATTTTAATTCACATTCCAATCAAAAAGAACATGTTTTTCAAAAATAATAAAAGGATACATATTATCATTATATATACCACATCTTGACTCTAAGGATATTTTATTATAAAATATATGATAAAGTCACATCAATTAAGAGATCCAGTTGCATGGACGTGAGCAACATTGTCTAACAAAAATTCCAAAGTTAAGTTTTAAATAGATAGTCACTAAATTATCAGATTCAGACATTAGTGTTGGCAGTGTCTTGGAAATCATCTTCTCTAACCCAGACTCACATCATGAGCAGAGGCTAGACCAAAGCTAGAATCTCTTTCCCCTGATAGGCCAAGTACTTGTACCTTTATGAAAAGCTACCCTACTGCACAGACACAGGCTCTTTCAGCATATTTTTGACTCCTCAAATATATTTACTCTTTTTTATTTTTATTTTATTTTAATTTTTTAATGTTTACTTATTTTTGAGAGACAGACATTGCATGATCAGGGGAGGAGCAGAGGGAGAAAGGGAGACACAGAATCTGAAGCAGGCTCCAGGCTCTGAGCAGTCAGTACAGAGCCCAACACTGGCCATGAACTCACAAACTGTGAGATCATGACCTGAGCTGAAGTCAGATGCCCAACCAATTGAGCCAACTAGGTGCCCTTAAAATATTTAATTTTTAACTTTTGAGTGCAATTTAAATTAAATAATAAGGATATTAGTCTAATAAATAACAAATATTTGAATTTTCAAAGCACATGGTAAATTGATCTAATTTAAACATAGTTATAGAAAAGGAACACCCCTACCTTTCTCTCTGAGTGACAATGGGAGACCAAATCAACTTTTAAAACAGGAAATCAGGAACTTGTAGAATTCTAAGAGACTCTAAACTCTGTCTTCCTGAATTTTAATTATTATCAAGGCATTCTGATGAAGTTGACAACTACATATGATCTTTCAAGACATACATTTATTCACATAACTAAAATTTATAGTGCATCTTCATCATAATAAATCTGTAAGAACTACATGTTGTTAATTTTTATGATAAATTATCTTACTTTAATTCAACTTTTAAGACCCACTTGTAAAATACATACAAACAAAACTAGCTCTGATATTCACTTATAAAGAGTAATTCACTACAAACAAGATAAAATTCACTGACAATTACTTAAGTATCTCACTATTTTCTATTGCTGCTAAAAAAAACTTTCAAGTCATTTGAACAAACTGTTACATAATCCATGTAATATTTTTTCCCAGAAGCAAAATATAGTTTTGGTAATCACTGGAATAGAAAATATGTAATCTCAGTTGGAAAAGTATAATGAAAACATAAACAATTCAAACAAATATTTCTTGGTTTTAATACAGAACATAGGTCTTTAGAAAGTCTATGAATAGGTTATGACTCTGAGAGTTTCCAGTTAAATTTCAATCCTCATAGATAATCATACTTACTGCATTAAGTATTTACTATGTTCTAGGCACTAAACAGATTTTAAAAAGTAGGTACAACATAGCCTCTGCCTTTAAAACTGTAAATTCCGTGCGAGTAGAAATTATGTCTGGCTTGTTCATAGATACATAGGCAGCAATGAAAACAGTCATCAACACAAAGGAGATGTGCTTAATATAGCTGAAGAAAGTTATGAAGAAAGAAAAGAAGGAAATGAAGATGGGAAGGGAATGAAAGAAGGAAGAAAAGAGGAAGAAGGGAAAGAATGGAAAGAGGGAGATAAGAAGGAACACACTTACCACTTAGTTGGGAAGACAGACACATACACAATCATCTAGTACACAGTGCTGAGGGGCACCTGGATAGCTCAATCAGTTAAGTGTCGAACTTCAGCTCAGGTCATGATCTCACAGTCTATAAGTTCAAGCCCTGTTTCAGGCTCTGTGCTGACAGCTCAGAGCCTGGAACCTGCTTCAGATTCTGTGTCTCCTTCTCTCTCTGCCCCTCCTCCACTCATGCATGCTCACTTCCTCTCTCTCTCTCTCTCAAAAATAAATAACGATTAAAAAAGAGAAGTACACAGTACTGTTATTGTAACTCAGATTATTGTAACTCAGATCACGAAGATTAATTTGGGCTACAAGACGAGGAAAGCTTCAGGTAGGAGGTAGTATTTGAGATGATTCTTGAAATATATGTTGAGATTTGGTTGATAGAACTGAGGAAAAAGACTATTTCAAGGGAGAAAGAAAAAGAATAAAAAAGAAGCAACGAGCAATAGTACAAAGCTGGGAATATGTTGGACTTATGTAGATAATATATCCAGAGGGTAAGAAACATTGGGTGGGGAGCCTACTAGGACACAGACTTGAAAAGGAATCTTGGCGTCACTTAATAAATGTGTTTAAATGCCACTGCAATAGAGTTTCATGCTCTGGGAAGCTGACGGTATTTGAGGAGGGAAGTATCTTGGTCAGACCTAAGCTCCCAGAACACAGGCTTCCCTCCTAAGCTATGTGGACCTCATCTTAGCACTTTATGTGGCTCTCTCCATATACTTTGCCCTACCAATTAGACATATACCTACCTAACTTTACTGTTTGTTATAGTTATATGCCCAAACACCTAATACATTTCTTGGCACAGTTAAATTAGCAGTTGCATAGAAGAAGCAATGTGGTGGACCTCAGTTCAGGTCCTGAATCTTATTCAGGAAGACTTCAGTCCTCTGAGCCTTGGTTCTACCATAGGACAGAACAATATCTTTTTTTTTTAGTTGCACTGAATCTAACTTATTATGGGAGACAGGATGATGTGCACCCTTACCCACTAACACCCATATCTTAGATGCTGAAACACATAAATATGTTATCTTACATGGCACATGGAATTTTATGAATGTGATTAAGATTCTTGAGATGGGAAATTGGTCCTGGGCTATTGCAGTAGGCCCAATATAATCACAAAAATCCTTAGAAGAGGGTAGCAAGAGGGTCCAAGTCAGCAAAAGAAGATGCGACAATAGAAGCAGAGATCAGAGTGATGTGAGTCAATGATGAAAGAAGGAGGCAACAAGCCGAGAAGTGTGGGTGGTCTCTTAGAAACTGTAAAAGACGAGAACACCAATTCTCCCCAACCCTGCAGAGAGAACAGTGCTCTGCCAACACCTTGATTTTAGTCTGTAAGATTCATTTCTGACTTCTGACCTTCAGAATGTAAGGTAATAAATGTGTGTTTTAAGCCACTATATCTGTGCTATTTTTTTACAGCAGCAATAGGAAACTTGTACACACACACACACACACACACACACACACACACACCTGGAACAGAGTAGGTATTAACAAATAACAGATTTTCTTATTGAATCCGTAAATATTTCCTACCTAAGCTGATTTATTTATTTATTTATTTGCATCTTCAGGATAAAATTAAGCAAACTGAAGTATAGGGAAGCCATTGTAATAAGGACACACCATACTAGTCCAAGCACAAGTTAGAGTGCCCAAGCTAGAGAGGAAGAGAAAAAATATAAAAGAGGGAACAAATGTCAGACCATTTCAGAGAGAGAATTTGATCTCTAAGCAGACTGTAGATATAAAAAGGAGGACTTAGGGATGATCATTGCAGTCTGGAGTGGAAGACTATGTAATAAACTAACTCCAATGTTAGAAACAGCAACAACAGAGGAAAACGCAAGTTTGGAAGCTCACATTTTGAGCATGCTGCATTTGAGGTGAGGAGCGATTGTTTAAGAGTATATTTTAGCAACACGTATTTTAGGAAATTGTTAAGGGTCAATAAGTTTCCAAAGAGGAAAAGTGAGAACCCTCTGCAAAAACTTTTAAAATTGTCTGGGCCTACCCGCATATATAAGGGTAAGTGGAGGCATGGGAGTGAGAAAATAAGATCAGAGGCAGCTTTAAAGAGGACAGTCCCATCAGAGAGATGGTGCAAAAGCTGGATTGTGAGGGTTCAGGGCCAAATGAAGAAGGGAAGCAACCAATGCATTTTATTCCTTCCAGAAGCTTGATGAAGGCAACCAAACAGCTTCCCTGAGGTCTACATTTCTCTAAGTAATGAAGACTTGCATGTATTGGTGGGAAGAAGGAAGATGTTAACTGTGAATTGAAATTGAAGAAACAAAGGAGGGGAAAGTTAGTGAAGGAAGGGGAAGCATGAGAAGTACAGGTGAAAGAGTTGGCCTCGTAAAAGTGTGAGAATAATGCTTAGCTATAGGCTTTGGCATATTGGGAATTATTGCTATTTTAACAAGAGTGTAGGTTAGACTAATTTGGTTACATTTCTTTATATTTTTTATAAAAATTTTTAAATGTTCATTTATTTTTGAGAGAGAGCACAAGCAAGGGAGGGGCAGAGAGAGGGGGGAACATAGGATCTGAAGGAGACCCCGTGCTCACAGCAGAAAGCCTGATGTGGGGCTTGAACTCATGAACCGTGAGATCATGACCTGAGCCGAAGACGGATGGTCAACTGACTGAGCCACCCAGCACCCCTCCATTTCTTGAATCCAATGCAATAATAGAAAAATAAATTACATTTAAGAATGCAAATAAAAAACTGGAATCTTCTATAACAATATGTTTTTAGTTTTGATATATATTTGCATCATATAATACTGAATATATTTTGAAAATATTTGAAATATAATTTTGGAGACATGAAAGCTGTATTTGTGCTAGTATCTTACACACACACATGCACATATATATATATACATACAGATATTCATGTGTTCAAAAAGGTTGTATCTATAATGTATATTCATGAGATAGGCACCTGATCTTAGTCAAAATTTTATTACTAGCTCTTACTGCTATCCCTAGTACATACTAGACTTTCAGAAAATAAATGAACTCTCAGTGAGTTTGTTCCTGAAGTTCTGATGAACTACTTAACAGGCATTCGCCATGCTACATTGTATTATAATTTATGTTTCATATGACATAGGCACCTAATAAATAGACAATTGTAAAAATTATCTGCGATATCATGGATGGGCCTTTAGAACCAGAAGGCACTAGCTCCCACAAACGAAACGTAAGGCTATTATCTCTTCATCTACATGGTTAGAAAGCAAGGCTAAATGCTGGTACAGACCTCAACTTTTTGTCAGCACTCTGATAAATAGTTGCTCTCTTTCTCTTTGATTCCCTCCTCCCACTGCTGACTGTCTTCTCTCTTTAGATTACAAAATCAAGCCACCCCATTCCTCCATTTTAACATTTTGACATTGCCCGTTGCCTACAACACAAGATCCAAATACCTTATTCACAGTGACATTAATGCTTTTATAATCTGTCATTCATCTACTTTCTAGACACATCACCAACTGGTTGCTGCTCTGACCCTGCTTTATACACTATGTAAAACCACAAAGAACTATCCTTCATTTTTTTAGTGTCTGATCCCATTGCATTGACTGTTTTCTTTGCCAAGAATACCCTTCCCTTTTCTTCTTTGCATAAACGCCAACATCAATTACCACATCCTAGGGAAAGTTTTATTGATTCATTGAGACAGAGTTGATTATGTCTTTCTCTACATCACTCTCTCAATTTTGCAGAAACCTCAACTATTAACTATTACTGAATTATACTGTAATTATTTCTTCACCAGTTTGTCCAACTACACTGAGTTGCTTGAAGCATAGGCCATGACTCATTAAATTTTCTTTTTGCTCTCTGGTGCCCTCCACAGAGCAAGCATTCAGTTTTTAAATGAATGAATAAATAAATGAAAATACTATGAGAAAAAAATCTAGAAAATGTAGAAAAGTGGACTGCGATGGTCACTAGAGTACATAATTGAAGAAGATAGTCTAAAGGGCCAAGGATTTACCTAAATATTCTCACAAGTCAAAATCAATGGGACTCAGTCTTGCCACATAATCTAAGTCCAGATTCTTGACTTGACAAAAATCACGTATTTAGTTGAACCATAAGAAATTGCTGATATTTGACCAATTTTAACTTATAAAATAACAGTTTCATATGGTCAGCTTAATATCTATCTATCATCTGATGACAAAATTCACCTCTGTTAGCCATATCCTATGGAGAAAACAGCACAATAAGACCAACTTCTTAGGGGTACCTGGGTGGCTCAGTCAGTTAAGCATCCAACATTGGCTCCGGTCATGATCTCACGGTTCCTGGGTTCAGGCCCCATGTCGGGCTCTGTGCTGACAGCTCAGAGCCTGTAGCCTGCTTCGGATTCTGTGTCTCCCTCTCTCTCTGCCCCTCCCCCTCTCTCTCTCTCTCTCTCTCTCTCTCTCTCTCTCAAAAATAAATAAATAAACATTTTTTTAAAAACCCTCTTAAATTCATGCTCAGAAGGAACGTAGTCTTCCACATTTACTCCCAAGTTATAAACACTTGCCCTGACACCTACAAATATCAGCTGGTTCTAAAGTCAACAGACTGCATTTACAAAAGCACTAAAAATGAACTCTAACAAAAGAACAACAGAAACAACCTAAGCCTGACTGATGCATGACTGTCAGTGAGTTCAGTGCCAGCGCTGCTCCCTGATCTGTCATTTCTTCTTATCTCAGAAGCCTAGTTCACTTTGCAGACGCAGAGCAAAGGTGGGCGCAGTATTACCCGAGTCCCGCAGGCTCTTACCGACGGTAATGGCTACACCTGACACCTGCAGTTATCTCGCTTTCTAGGACGGCACTGCCTTCCTGAAGCTTCTCCTTACAGTGCTTTCTTTCCTGAGATGCTTGAAATTTGCAACATTAAGGCTGCAGAAACAAAGCCTTAGGTTGAATATCCCTTTCCCTATATATCTTCTATTTATCTACCTACACAGACTGAGAGAACATTGTCTTAAAATGTAAACACATTTTTGAAGTGTTCACTATCATTTATGCAAAAAGCTACTCTCTCAGAATTATAAAAAAATTTCAAAACTGATAAATTATACATTAAGTTTTCAGAAAACACGAAAGGAGACACCATGTAGAAAGCGCTGTGTGCTTGAAACTATAGGAAACATTATATTAAAAATTGTACTCCATCTATAGAATGTATAGCATGCGTATGTGTATGTATAAGTTTATACTAGAATATATACTAGATTTGTCTAACCCCAAAGTTCACACTCTTAACTACTGCATTTCAAGTGGGCCTCAGTGAACTAAAAGACTGACTCCTGAGTATAACTGTAATGTGCAAATATATAGAAATGTTTGGGAACTTAAGTGTTCACAAATGTTGAATTTCAAAAATGATGAATTCACTTTAACCTCTGTGTCAGAAATGCCAATATTCTGGCCATTATATTACAAAGTCATTCCAAATATGTAAAGAGTAAATATAGAAAAGTTAAAAGAAAACAAAGGTCAGGGTGGCTTAGTCGGTTAAACGCCTGACTCTTGATTTCCGCTCAAGTCATGATCTCACAGTTCCTAAATTCAAGTCCCATGTCAGGCTCCATGCTGACAGTGCGGAGCCTGGTTGGGATCCTCTCTCTCTCCCTCTCTTTCTGTTCTCTCCCATTCATGTTCTCTCTCTCTCTCTCTCTCTCTCTCTCTAACGTAAATGAACTTTAAAAAAAAGAAAAGCCATTCTGACATAGTGTAAAATAATAAAATGTTGATTTGATAGGGAGATGGGTGAAAAATGAAGGAAGACAGGCTTAGAGGAATAATTAGAAGCTTATCTGCTGTTAAAGAATACTTCTTACTTTGCCATGTGTACAGACATCTGATTCTTGCTGGGTCCGTATATCAGCATTGATTTTTTTTGTGAAATGTGATCTCTACCATAGCTTAGTCTACTTTAAAGAAAATTATAAATGCAAAACTAGAAATTTTCCAAACTGCTTACTTAAGACAATTGAAAACAACTTGTTTCACTTCCGGCAAGAAGTCTTCCCTGATGTCCACAACTCTGACGATTACACCCACTAAACATCTCAGCCCTCACTGCCCACTCCGCTCACGTGGCACACAGATCATGAGGCTATGCCATCGTATTATATTTTATTACTGTTAACTACTCCATGAGTAAAATTTGTCTGCCAAGGAAATCTCGATCCCTTGAATATAGGAATGAAGATAGAATTTGCTAAACTCCTAACCAAGGTATAGCAGGTTGATGGTGAAACTTCCTTCTTAATCTAAAAAAACAAAAATGAAATTAGAAAAGACATTTAAATTCTGAGCTGAAGAAGAGTAGCCTTGCACAAGAATATGATTTCATTCTTTTCCTTCTCTCTTTTATTTGCCTTACTTTGTTGGGATTTGAATTTCATTCACAATCCCAAGAAAACTTTAACTGTCACCCTGGTCTAAATTAATTAGTCAAAGAAGAAAAGTTATTAAAGGAAAAATCTGGAAGGGTCACAATTTTTATGAAGCACATAAATAAGGAAGAATATTTCCAAGTAATTTTAATTGGCCAATAATTGAATGAGCTTGACATGTCTGTGACACACTTCAAAGTTTATCATTAAAGTTTTTAAAATTAAGCTATTTGGGATTTATGATATGGATCTTTATTTGTTAATATTTATTCATTTTTGAGAGATGGAGAGAGACAGAGAGACAGAGCATGAGAGGGGAAGGGGCAGAGAGAGAGGGAAACACAGAATCTGTGTGACACAGAATCTCTGAGCTGTCAGCACAGAGCCTGACATGGGGCTCGAACCCACGGACTGTGAGATCATGACCTGAGCTGAAGTCAGAGGCTTAACCGACTGAGCCATCCATGTGCCCCATGGATATGGGTCTTTATTTAGAACCAAACTGTTTTTGCCTTTTTTGGCTTTTCATTTGATTCAGTCAGTTTTGTATTATCTTTGACCTCACTGGTAGATGACCACAATGCAGTCCTGAGTGTGAATTCATTAGCTCTGTCTCTCCTTGTTCATTCCCTCTTCATTCTGTATCCTTTCTCACTGTATGCCCTAATTACACCTCTATTCACCCCACATGCTTGATGACAGATTAGGCAACTGCCTCAACCTTTATTTTCCTTAATGTGATCATTGGCTTTATGGCTTTTTACTCTGCCTAATAAATAGAGATTGGCCCAAACTTCTATTTGTCAGTAGACAGCGCCTTACTTACCCCTGGGAAAATAGCTAACTGCACTGCCTTTTTAAGCCACCAATCTAGGCCTAATCTAAACCGTCTCTGTCTGGTTTATCTTACCAATAATTTGAACATATTTTGTTGATTCTTCTCTAACAAATCTTGTTTTTCTTTCCAATTTTTTTTCTTTTATTCCTCCTTCCCAAATATTGTTTTTACATTATAAATGTTAGTTTCCTTACACAAACTATCACCCTATCTCTTTAATGCTGACAAATTAGCTTTCCCTTAAAAATCAAAACATCTCTGTATCCCCAAACATTTCTGACCAGTGTATTTATGGGAAATAAGATGAGCTTACAAGTCATACATAGAAGATCAAATGCTGTCTCTACTACTTCTTAGCTGTGGAGGCTTGAGCAAGTTACTAGCTTGAGATCTAGATTCTTCATGCTAAACTGTGACTCACTGCATTCACCGTAGAGGATTCTCATGAGATGTGAATGACAGGCAGGATATAACACGGCTCCTAGTCCAGTGCCTTGTGTATGCCTGGCATTCAAAAACTGCTTCTCCTTTATCCTTTTCCACAATTTCCTGTGATGCTCATTTGACTTTCTGGCTCAAACAGACACACACAGATATAGTACAAAATGTTATTATACACAAAAATCTCAAAATGATAAACATATAGGTTGACCTCATGGGTTTAATTTAGTTTCAAAGGCACACTGAAGAACAAATAATTCTAGACAAAGTCAATAAAAATGTATATAGATAGCCAGTCCTAAGGGACAAAAGACTAACTTCTACTAAAAACTCTACCACTAAAATGAATGTGTTCAGTGGTAACTCTGGGATCTTAAAAATGGTATATCTGTGGAATGCCTGAGTGGCTCAGTCAGTTAAGTGTCTAACTCTTGATTTCAGCTCAGGTCATGATGTCACGGTTCACAAGTTCAAGTCCCACATCTGGCTCTGAGCTGACAGTGTGGAGCCTGCTTGGTATTTTCCAATACCTCCCCCACTCGTGTGCTCTGTTTCTCTCTCTCAAATAAATAAGTAAATAAACTTTAAAAATGGTATATCAGGGCGCTGTATGGCTCGGTCAGTTAAGAGTCCAATTCTTGATTTCAGCCCAGGCCATAGTCTCACGATTCATGAGTTCAAGCCCTGCATTGGGCTCCACACTGGCAGTACAGAGCCTCATTGAGATTCTCTGTCTCCCTCTCTCTGCCCCTCCCCTGCTCACTCTCTATCTCTCTCAATCAAAATAAATAAACATTTTTAAAAAATGGTATGTCTGTGATGTGTCACTGAAACGTATAATGTTGAAAATGTTTAATAATAATAATCATATTGATTTATCCTATCAAACTAATAAAATAACTAGAATAAAATTAGATTGTATAAATCAATTCTTAGGATGTAATAGTAGAATACATTTATTGTTTCCATTTTATATCATGTATCATATATTTCTTATGACAGCGTCAAACTCATTTGGAAGTTGAATAATCAAAATTCGGTGCATATTTATAGAATGTCTATCAAATAATAGTCACTTATTTTAATCTCCTTCACCTGTCCTCCATATTCTTATCATGTATGAAATATAAGAAGCAATATACTTTAATTGGATTAATAAAATGTCTAAAACTTACACTATTGTATTCTAAAAACTAAAAATTCTGGAATCTAGAAGATAAATTTGGCTGCCATATTTTCACTTTCTAAAGGACTATAATCAAAAAAGGAATTATCATTTCAAAGATTTGGGAGTCTCTAAAACTGCTTCTGTTAAAAAGCACAAAAACAGTTCCTTGATAAATGCTCACATTTTTGATTTTTTTTTAATTTTTTTCAAATTCAAAACAGTTTATTTTTCTTAAAAGAAAAATCTGAATATTAGCCCAATTTTCAATTAGGATGTCAAAAATTTCAGGAACATTCATTACTATCTTTGGGGATATAAACAATGCCTTTTAAGCAGAGTATGAGCTTCTTAGAACCATAGAATCAAGGCAGTCACTATATTTCTGTGTAGTCAAAATTAGAAAACAAAGTATGTATTTAGAACTTAACTGAGTCAGAAATTAATTTACATGATGAATACAGAAAGGGTGAGAGAGAGGAAAAGAAAGAGAGAAGGAGGAAGAGAGACAGCAAGTGGAGAAAGACAGGAAGATGAGAGAGAAAGCAAGAGCAAGACAGAAAGAAAGAGAGGAAGGAAGGAAGGGAGGGAGGAAGGAAGGAAGGGAGGGAGGGAAGGAGGGAGAAAGGAAGGGAGGGAGGGAGGAAGGGAGGGAGGAAGAAGAAAGAAAGGGAGAAAGATCTGTATATCACTTTTTAAAATCCTGGACTATAAAGACGGGGCATAATCATCATGTTTCTGACTTAGAAGTGGGGCAGCACACAGACTTACAAACAGATATTGTTACATGAAAGCAATTTCAATGCTCTAATGAAAGGTTATATATTTGCAATGGAAAGTTACTTGAATTTCACACTGTAGAGCTGTTAGTGGTAAGTAATTATACAACTGTATTTCCAGTGATGGAGTCCCATTGCTGTGCTTGTTCCCTTCCCAGTGGAAAATATCTTGTGAAGCAAAGAGTGGCTAAGGGATTCAAGAGGAGGAAAACACATACCATAAAATATAATTAAAAATTGTGGAGGCTGCATATGACAAGAATAACCATAAAAAACAGATACAAACCAGCTGGCTGTTAACAACTTCTGAGTTATAAAAATCTTAAACCTGCTGTAAAGCACTCAATTCGATTTACATAACCACAGAGCTGACATTCCTTTTAGGCTCCTCTGTTGGGGATTATTTTGACATGTTTTAAAGCAACATAAAAAGCAACTGTGAAAGGAAGACATGTATCATCTTACGCAGGAATTCATTCCTGCCTTAAGACTGGACTTTCATACTTTAATCTGAACCTCTTTCCTTGGACTGGAAAGTATCTTTAATGGACACTGGCTGTCTGATTTTACAGCATTATTTTTTCGGATGTTCATATTTCTAATCACATTGATGCTTTCTCTGAGTGTGTTGTGTATGTGAGTCACTGGCCTTACACGATTTCAGCTCAACGGTATCCATCCAAGAACTAATATCCGTCGTCTATAAGAAGGGACTAATATTTTGGTCAACCATGACTGAAACAACTATAATTTCTTAGGAACCTAATGATGCAGACAGCATTCTACAAAACTAACATAGCTTGCTGTAGGGAATTAAAAATAAACAAAATAAAATAAAATCAATCGTACATTGAGTGAAGTTTTGATGTATAAGTGCTGGCAGCCGAAATTGCCCAGAGCACAAAATGAGCTCTGCCGTTTGATAATTTGCTTGATTCACTATGTAGCTACATGCAGGGCATTTTATGCCTGACTTATATTTAGTCCAGTCACCTGCTTAATGTTAGAAGGGTTATAATTATATACAAGGGTTCTGACCATATAGCATGTCAATATTTCAGATCTGACATAAAATATGTACATTCATTTGATGTTTAACCATTAGAAATATTTTAGTAATAGTTTGATCTACAGTTATTATAAATCACAAACTATTCTATTTTTAGAAAGAAAAAAGTAAGCAAACATTGGGGCATGAGAAAATAATGGCTCCTCAAGTGAATACAGTAGAAAGAGCAGAGGCATGGAGTTATGGTTTCCAATTTTTACTCTGCCATTCTCGAGCTGTTCTGATCCTGAGCAGCAAACCCGAGGCCCAATTTCCTCAACTGTGAATTGGCCTTTTATTATGTACTGTTAAAAGCTGTCTGGAGTTAATATGATATAATATATGAATGCTTAAAAAATAAGCTGGAGCTTTAAATGAATCTTTAAAGTAATTTTCTATTTTATGTGTAAGCTGCTTTTTGTTATGTTGGATGGCCTTAGCAGTTATAGTAACTCTCTTAGTTCTTTGGCTTGCGTGATTATTTAAAAAACAGAAATTACCATTCAGAAAACCAAAGAAATCATACAACTTTGGTATGAAAGAAATAATAATGGATTCAATTTTGGTCATTGACAAGTTTGAGATGACAACAGGAAATTGAAGTGCAAATATCCAATACCTAGTGATGGATGTAAAATGGTTTGGAGAGAATTATGGATAATAGTGATGATAATAATGAGAAAGGACATAAGATCATTATTGAATAAAATCTAAACAGTGAAAAACAAAAAGATACATTTAAAAATTTCTCCATAAGTTTTTGCTAATTGTCTATCATAAAATGTAACATGCGTTTGCTACATTTTTGTATCTTGAGTAAATATGAACTTACTCATTGGCAAATGTCTTAGCACACAGCAAAATTGACTTCCTGGGACCTTTTAAATTCAATTTATTAGGTGAAATATACTGTTTTTATTCTTTTGCTGCCTGGATCTGCTGGAGGATAAGTTTAAGTATTAGGAAAGAAGAATGAACATTACTTAAACTGTGTCTTGAAATGTTACAGCTATTTCTGCACAATGGAATGATTAATGAAATATTACTCAAATAGACAGTAATATATAAAATCACTCAAGTTAATATATCTAAATTAGATTTAATCAAATCTTTGTATTTCAGATTTCAAACAACTAATCAACAACTCTATTGTTTGCACATAATACTGAAAAGGAATATAAACTTGTGCAACTTCCAAAGTAAAATACCAAATGAAAAGTCTTAGGCAAAATGATTCCTTGAAATTAAGTTTATTTTTTATTTCATCAGCATATTGAATCTTGGAACTGATAATAATAATAATAATAATAATAATACTTATAAAAGTATCCTAAATGTAAAAAAAAAAAAAAATAAGCCCTCTACAACACACCTGAGAGAGAATATTCAAGGCATTTAAATAAAGCATTTAAAGATGTCAAAGCCAGGTAGCCCACATAGTTTTTCAGTGAGCTTATGTTTGGAACTTACTTTTTTCCCCCTTGTCTTTCTCTTTCATGAATGACACTCATTTGTCCAGTCCTACCTTCTAGAACAATAGAGAATTAATTTGTATAGCTTGTTAAATATCCAAAAACAGTGACCATGCTTTCCCCAAGCCCCATTTCTTCCCTAAATACCCTAATTTCCTCGTAACAATCTTAATAAAATAACTTCCAGTTCTTTCATTTAAAATTATTTTAACGTTTATTTATTTTTGCACGCACACGCGAGAGAGAGATCATGAGGGAGGCAGGGGCAGAGAGAAAGGGAGACACAGAATCTGAAGTAGGCTCCATGCGCTGAGCTGTCAGCACAGAGCCTGATGCAGGGTTTGAACTCATGAACTGTGAGATCATGACCTGAGCCAAAGTTGGAAGTTCAACCAACTGAGCCACCCAGGCACCCCTAATAACTTCCAGTTCTGATTACACAATTTGGACCAGTAGTTTTCTATCATGACCCCTCAGGACCTAATAACCATAAATGGACATAGTAATGTTGAAATGGTCTGAGCAAGCAATGGCTGCCAAAACAATGTATTATTTAGAGCTCATTAGCACCCACATAATTTTTCAAACTTAAAATGGACTTAAGTGAATCACCATATTGGTAATAACACTTGGAGGTTTTATTTGCAAATGCAAAAAAATGTACTTAAGTTGAATACATTAAATGCTATTGTTGAAATATATGGGGTAGAATGGATTGGTGAATACATGTTTATTTTCTTAAAAACCATGATCAAATATAATAACCTAAATGGACACATTGCTGCTGATAAGCGTGCAAGGCTATTGCATAAATGATTAAGGAGACAGACTTAGTAGTCAGGTTAGCAATCTACAGCAAGAAATATCAGTGCCAAGATTTACTCATCTGTAAAATGGAAACCACAATAACTACCCAAAGATATATTATAGAGATTAAAAGTATAGTAATATATGTAAAAGGACTTAGTAACTAAAATATAATAAATCCCAATAGACGATAACAATTACTAATAAAATTACATATTCATTAATCAGCCAATGATTGACTTGAATCTTCAGTCACATCACTCTTTATGAACAATGTAAAACCCTATTTTTATTTATTTTTCACACACTTGTGATATACAAATGAATTTTTGACTCAAATCAAATGCTACTTTCCACAATGATGACAATGATCATCCCCTTAACCTCTGGTTTTTCTCTTCTCCTTTAGAAAACCTATAATACTTTTATATAACTCTTTTGGTAATTAGCACTTTGTACCTTCAATTCCAGTATATTGAGTGGCAATATCATTCATCTTTGTAACTCCTAAAATTAATGATATATACCTCTTAAATGTAGTAATGATCCCTTCTAAAGTGTAAATTACGCAAATGACTTCTTATATAGTTATGAGTATGTTTTATGATAACAACTATAACAAATATTCATTTCAGATTAGCTATGAGTTTAAAATACTATATTTAAAGACTACATATCCTTTTCTGATTTAGAAATTAGAGATCTCTTTAAGTGTGTGTGTGTATAACTTTTCCAACTGAGAAAAGTAGATAGAGGAATTAAAATCAGAAATAGCAGAGACAATAATTGGAGAACATTAATCTGTTATCTTGTGTTACTTTGTTTCTCTAATCAGATTTTAGCCTCTGATAAACACAAGGTTTTCTTAATAACCCTGACATTTCAACTGTTTTAAATAAAACTCAAGAAGAAAGAAAAGGACGCAAAGGAAGAGGAGAAAGCAAAAAACTAGACTGAGAGTATAATAATTCAGATTTGGGAATCTTGGGCTCATATGAAAAAACAGTTTAATGCGGAGATTAAATGTCTTCTAGTCACAGCGTTACTGGAGAAGTGATTTCAAGGTTTAAAAACTAAACAATTAAGCATAAACTATTATTTCATTGAAATACAGTGAAATGGTAGCTCAGAAATTTAAGGAACTGTTAATGTCATACATATATTTAGTGGTTAGGTTAATTAAGGACCCATATCCCCTGAATTTAGAACCTAGTTTTATAGATTCTCAACTATTAGATACTTAAATTCTTCTAGGCTTTTAGAGTGAATATAGATAAGAAATAGAAATTCCAGAGATTTCAGTTGTTCATTTATTTAAACCAATTCAACACTCATTTGTTAATATTTGACATGATTTGCATGGCCATCTCAAATAATATAACCATGCAGAGTTCCAAAGAGAACAATATGCAATGTTCATTAACACTCATATAATTTTTCAAATCCAAAAGGGATTTTAAGCGAATTGCTTATTGGCAACACTACATTGAGGTTTGATTCCCAGATGTAAAATCTTAGGTAGGTTGCAAATATCAAATGCTATTGTTAAAAGTCTCCTGTGTGAAGTAGATTGGTGAATACACGTCAAAAAAAATCATGATCAAACCTGGCACTTTTGTTGACAGACTTTGTAGTGAGGTCGAAGGTGTAATTAGGCCAGAAAATTACTTTCTCACTACTAGAATTGTTCCCTTCAGGTCTTGAGTTATCAGTCCAGAAAATTTCATTAAACACTAAATTCACTTTAAGACAACTGTCAAAATTAAGCAGAGGTGAGTCAAGTCAAGGTCCTAATATTCAAATCTTTCATTTGGATTTTGAGATTCAATGTAAAATAAAAAAATCTATAGTTTCATTTTTCTGTGAAGACTAAACTTCTTGTGAAATTTCAGAAACAACTTTGTTTTTCCCCTTTTGGAAACAGGATGAAGTATAATAACAAAATAAATGTAGAATTTAAAATGCTTAATAGCCATAAATTAATGAAATGATTTCTATTCTCTATTCATTGAGATCCTTAATGTGAAATCGTAAAAATTCAAGTGCTCACAATTATTATGGATACAATGTAAAGAGGAAAAAGAAAGAATCAGAAACTAGGTTCTGAAGATTGATATGAAATTTGGACTGATATAATGGTATAATTGTGAATTCACCTTATTTGTTTTAAAGTAATTCTGAGATGGTTACAGTATATTTATAAACAACTGGTTCACTGCATTTTGAAAAGGCAAAAGACGTAGGATATTCTGGTGCATACTTAGTAGGTAGGTGAGCAAGGAATCAGTATTAACAAAAAGGAAATATATGTCACATGACATAGTGGAATTATATTTTCCAAAATGTTACAATAATAACTTAAGAATTAAATAACTGAAATATAGTTTCAACTATTTTGCCAATTATATCAAGGTTTAGTGTTTGGTAAAATTTAGTAAAAAGTATTTCTATAATTCTTGGAGCCAGAGTCTACAGTAAACTGCCCTTGGATGCCAATTGTTAAATTGCTTCCACTCAGTAATTTATCAATTGCAAAAGTAATAACAAGAAATTTACAACATATAAAGAATAAGATATGTGAAGGCTCACCAGAGTGAATGATTAACAAAAGTTAAGAAATTATTTTTTTTCAATTACTTAGGGTAAAATAGTATGCTTGGTACTTTGAGTAACACTATACTGTGCTTAAGCATTTATAAAGTTCAGAAATAACTTTAATAGCATAAACAACTTGTTAATAAGTTTACATTACATTATTTAGCAAAGCCCAATGTCAAAAAAATAATTAATAGGTTTTTCCACAAACACTTAATAAAGGGATAGCCAGGTTCTAATTATCAGTCATAATTATGTTTCAATTAAAATTCAAACATTGTAGCTTATTAAGTAATTAAGCTTGATCATGAATTTTGAAATATAATTTTCAACATCTCTTGCTCTATCCTTTTCCTGACTTCTATACTAAGCTTCCAAATCATGGCACTGAACATCTCAACTCTTTAAAATGTAACTATTCTTAAATAGTACTCAAGCTTTCACCCAGTATTAGCAGAGAAATTTCATCAAGGGTGATATAATCTAGACTAGAATACAGAATGCCTACCAGAATTGATTTATTTACAATATGTTGGATGTGAAAAATTATTGTGCTGTGCTGTTGTGAAAATTTTTTTCAAATTACATATGTTAATGAAAATTTGAAGTAGTCTGTAAAGATTTGAGTCTATCCTGTAAAAAAAAAAAACTTTATTTCAATTCATCTTGTTTCAACTGGGCTCAAAATATAGGTGGTATCTAAAGACACTATTGGATTCCCTGGAAGTTAATATGGATGAAAGAGTGAAAGTAAAGTTTATAATTATCCATCCCTGAGTTCAATCCCCAAGTGAGCTCTTTTCTTTCGTTTAAGCAAGTTATTTAAATTACATGTGCCTTAGTTTATTTATATGTAAAATGGAATAAACAACACTTCCTTCATCATTTGACACAAGAAATAAATTACATGTTTAGGATCAGCAAAGTTCCTGCCATGTAGTAGTCACTCAATAAATAAATGTTTGCACTCTTTATTTTAACCAATTAACTGGACTGATTTATTCAATTATTTTTAATTTAACAGTGTTTTGACCAGATACCAAGCTAGCAACTGAAGATACATAGTGAAAAGTATAGACATACAGATTGATTCCATATATAACTTGAAATTTGTCAGTAAAATATATATATATTTGATAAGCTGGATTTGTTTCTTTCCATTGCATAGTATGTACAAAGTCTTATAGAAAATCTACATCCTAACTGCAACTGCATCTATAAAAAAAAAAAAAAAACAAGTAGCAAGAAATATCATGTAGATAAAGTCAAGCAACTATTTTGAAGCAAATTTCTTCACATGCAAAACATTCTTTTCTTGTGTGTTTTACATCTGCAAACTGGCCCTGGCTCTTCTAAGCCACATGATTAAGATAAATTAGAATAAGCTTTTAAAACTGTTTTCTAAAAAGCAAAGTTCTCTTTGAATGTATTCCAAAATGATTTCCAAATGCTTTACTTAACAAATGCACACTTCACTTTAAGAATCCATGCTAACTTATAGAGGAAATAAGAAATCAGTTGAATATGTAATGATCAGTAATGAAAAGATGACACGAAAATGAGTCAAATCAATGAAGAATTACACATGCTTAGTAAGGTGGCATTTAAGTGAGATTGAGTAAAAAATGAAGTAGTTGCTGATGGCAAATTCTAGGTACAGAATTTTTTCTTTCAGAATTTCTATAAATATTTATTTATAGAAGACTATAACTCAAAATATTTCCACTAATATTTTGTGGCAAGACACTAACAAAACAGCGGAGTGGCACATTCAATTCTTTACATTGCTAAGATCTCACTTTAAATATCTCTGATTCTTACAGATAAAAGAAACATGGACAGATAATGGTAGTCCATGTCACATGTGTTTAATTATAATCCTGAAATTCAAGACATTAATGCCTAGGAACCCCAGAAGCAATAGATTTCCTTGAATTCAGGCCAAGAACAACAGCAGTTGAGGCAAAATTAGCTGGATGGACAGTTGACACATTCAAAGGAAAATGAATATTACTGTTGAGAATATGAAGTAGTGCACTAATGGGAGGGATGATGCTGACCACTTTTAAGATCAAGTTAGAGAATTTCAAAAGAAGCAGCTTGCTTGTTTCATTAAAATACCAATATTGGCATTTTGGGCAAGTTCATATTTCTAAAGTGTTTACCTTCCAATAGTCCTCTCTCATTGATACATACAGTACTTTATTATAGATGATTGATGTGAAACTCACTGTAATTTCAAAAATTCATAGAATATTATTATGTCATGAAATCCATGCCGAGAAAGCAATTGCCATTATAAATCAAAAAGACAACTCATATGGACAGGTCATATGGTAACGGGTTCTCTTGGAATGGTATCCTTAAATGTAATTTATTCAGTAAGTAACCTAAAGGTTATGTTTGATGAGATGAATCTCATGCTCAAATAACTTCAAAATTGTTATACTGTAACATTTAAGAAACATTTAAGAAATTAAGTTTCTTAAAATTTAGAGATATTTGCATTTATATCCATTTGAATCAACATGAGTTCCATGCAATTCTTCTTAAATGTCCTCTCCTGAATATAATTTCCTAGAAGAATTTCATTAAACAATATAAGATAATAGATAATACAAAGGGCATTTACTACTTTAACAGATGAATGAGGTATCCAAAGAGAAGAGCAGATTTTGAAAACCTTCACAATCCTATATTCTCACATATAGAAAATAGTTTCCAACTATGTTTCAACAGAGAAAAGAACACCTTAAAAAATTGACTTCTAGGGAAAGGCATTACTAAGGGATTGAACATTTGATTTTAATATTGAATAGTATACTTGTTTAAAGAGAATATTGGTGATATAACACTACATGTGTAAATGTAACTCAGTATAGAAACTTATAATTTCATAGCCCTTTGGAATAGACAAAAAGTTTTACATTCCCTTTAATCCTTAAAAACTCAACACTGTTTCTTTAAGTCATATCCTTACATACCAGGAAGCAGACTCAAATCATTAGAAAATACATATTTAGAAAAATAGTCTGTCCACATATCATTGCATTTCTTAAATGAAAACTAATGGGAATATGTTTGATAAAATGATATTCTATCAAAGGACTGACACAGGAGGCATTTCAGTAAATTAAATATGAATCATAAAATTCTAGGTATCATGATGGCCAAAAAGGAATCATTGACAAAAGATGATTTTATCAGGAGAAAAATATTTTATTTGAGCTAATCGGAAGATACAAAAGCAATTTAAAAAAAAACTGAGGAAACGATTATAATCTAATGCCATAAATATGGGAAAAGGGCCCATTATTCACAGAAGCGATATGCTCAGAGAGACAAATAACTGGTATTCTCTTTGGAGCAAGGCATAAGTCCTGTTTTGAAAATCATCATAATAAAACTAAGTATCAGAAGACATCCTGCTATATAAGACTTTACAAAGCATTTTGTGCTACATTAATTTCTTCAAAAAGTCCTATCAAGTAGGAGATACGGCAGATCACATGTTGGTTTATAGATGATAAAGTAAGTATTTCACAAGGCAGCTTGATGTAGGAAAATAACCAGTAAACTGGAATCAGAAAACTTGAACTGAAAACTAACTGTATCACATAATAGTGAAACTTCGAACAAGTCTCTTAGGATTTTTTTTTCTCTTTTAAAATGGTGTCTTAGATACCGTTACCTACCTTCTGATAATTGAACAAATGAGGCCAGATAGTATTAGCCAAGGCCACACCGCTAGCAAGTGATGAGGAAGATAATGAAAGCCAGACTTTTCAGTTCCTCCTTAGGGTGAGTCACCTCACAATACCGTGTTGTTTGGAAAACACGTGTCCTTTAAAAAGAATCCAAACCTACACATTGTCTTCTAATATCAACAAAGATAAAAGAATTAATTCTCTGGTGGTCTTCTGTAGGAATCAGGCTTACGACAACTTTAGTTAAAATGTGAAATGGCACAAAGATCTTGAAAGAGTTTAGTCTACTGTATATATATATACTCAGCCATATATCAACAAGTGAACATGATAAAAAGCTCTCACATTAATTATACTGACTACTTCCTTAATGAAGTGCAAAAGTGTTTGTGTAATCCGATTCAATTTATTGAATTAGGTTACAGTTTTATCATTTTGAAAACCAGCTTCATTGTTTACTTTACAGTATGTGTCCATTCATTTCCAACAATTAAATAGCACAGCATACAGCTGTAATCAATTCAAACCAATCTCCATTTTTAAGGTCTACTACCATTTGTAGCATGCATATTTCTGAAAGCAAAATATGACAGCTTAAAAATATAACAGTGGCAATGACATTTCATATCCGTAAAGCTTATTATGCTCACAGATGAAAATTTATAAAAATAATTCATTGTCATTAGGTCCTGAAAAGTAAACATGTATAACAAATTTTAGTGTTAACTACATCTGTTAAGAATATATATAGAGTACACTTATATGAATTTGAATAATTTGCCAAACTGAGACTTTCTATACCTAAGCTATACATTTTTTAAAGTTATCAATTTTGTCTTAAATCCAGTGGAGTTGACGGAAGCATGGAAAGTCAACAATAATCATCAATAATGTTTGGATCAGCCTGTTCGATTACAGTAATAATCTTTCTCTAGCTTCATCATTTTCAGAATGTTGCTATAAATTGTATCATTTGACATCCATGGCAATGCAATGAGAAAAATAATTTTGATATAATAAAAACATTATTTTTATCAATGAAGGAATGAAGGATCAAAACATTTTGAGTCGCTTAATTATTACACATTGAAAAAGTAGTGCAGATGGAAAATTCCTTTGATTTTTAAGAACCGACTCCCCTCTTGGGGACTCTATATTTTAAAATTGGAAAGCAAAATCAAAGTAATTTATAGTAGAGATCAAAATCTTTCATGTAAATCCGTTTAAGAGTCCATGTCTTGGGGCAACTGGGTGGCTCAGTCAGTTAAGCTTCCAACTTCAGCTCAGGTCATGATCTAACTGTTCGTGAGTCTGAGCCCTGCCATCAGGCTCTGTGCTTACAGCTCAGAGCCTGGAACCTGCTTCAGATTCTGTATCTCCCTCTCTCTCTGGCCCACTCCTGCTCACATTCTCTCCCTCTCTCAAAAATAAACACTAAAATTTAAAAAAAAGAGTTCATGTCTTTCTACTATCATTTGTGATGGTCTTCACTGGTTAAAATAATATTATTTGGGGGCTACCTGGGTAGATTGATCTGTTAAGCCTCCATATTTCTGCTTAGGTCATGCTCTCATGGTTCCTGAGTTTGAGCCCCACGTCAGGCTCTGAGCTGACAGCTCTGAGCCTGTTTGGGGTTCTCTCTCTCCCTGTCTCTCTGCCCCTCTCTGGTGCTCTCTTTAGCTTGCTCTTGCTCTCTCTCTCTCTCTCTCTCTCACAAAATAAATAAATAAACTTAAAATAATAGTAATAATACTATTTGTTCTACCCCTGACTCCAAATCCTACTGCAGCTAGAAGTATTCCTTTATGTTACATTCAGGGATTGCCATTTCCTCCTACCTATTAATTTTGCAAATATGTACTCCTTCATGGAGGACTTGTGAAAGAAAGGTAAAGAGAATAAGCATTTAAAAATTTCTTTCAACTGAAGAAAAAGTATTTGATAGCTTACCATAGTCATAGTTTTAGCCACGAGGTAACTATTTCCAGGTAACACAGAGTATGATAGCCTATAAATATGGAGCATTCATCTCAAAAGTGATTTTTTAAAAGTTTTTGAAAGAATGTAAGAATATAGACCCTGAAGGATGGATAGCCTTTATTGAGAAAGGCTCCATGTAAAGTTTGGAAGAATGATTCAAAGTAAAATGAAATACAATTATCAAATTCATAGTTAGAAGGGAACAAGACAATCTGACTTCATTTACCTCCCTCCAATGCAAAATTACCTTCAAATTTCCCTAACAGTGATTACTAAGATAGGAAATAGATGGCTGATGGTCAGGGAGAGATATATTTCTTTTTAAAGCTATTACTCTTTTGTATCATGAACAATATAGCCTAAAAATAATTAAATATAAAAACTATGGCTAACAACTTTTCATCCCTCTTTCTTCTTCTGTTAAGTCTTCTGTTAAGATTTTATGATGAATAAGTTCTCTCTTAGATAGTTCTCCATGTTAGCAAGGCTCTTTTTTATGGAAGCCAATGTAGACCTCTCTGTAACTACTGTCCATCAGTTAGATTTCTTTCTTTAGAAGAGCACAGTGTGAGTCTACTCTATCATCCACTTTCAGACTCTGTAAGTCTTCTTGAGACCAAACATCATGAACATGTAAATCCCTAGCATCTAGACTATTCTCCTAATGCTCACCAGTTTGTTAATGTTCTATTAAAATCTGTGGGGCCATGACTGAACATAATATTATAGATGTCATCCGACATGTTGAGTACAACAGTATTGTGTCCCTCTATATGGACTTTATATTCCTATCCAATTAAGTTTAGGTTTATATTAGTGTTTTCAGAAGTTTTATCACAATGTTGGTTTATATGATTACAAAACCAAATAAAACCCTTAGGTTTTTATCATGTGGAATGTTTTGAGATCACATCTTAAGTTCATTCATGACCAGGGCAATAAATGTTTTAGGAGACTGAATACAAGGTTTTATTAATACTTCTGTCTTTATGACATCTTTCAAGTTCTCTTGAAAAGTTTGGTCCTGTCAACACCTTCAATAAGCATTTCTACTTTTTTACAAAGAAGAGACTGAAGTTGTAAAACTTAACCCCAAATGGATGGAGAAAATGTTTTAAAAGTCCAGCATGATATGGTTAAATTCTTTATGACAAACCAAGAGTGCATCATTAAGGGAAGGAATTGAAGCTTTGAATTTAGCTTCAGAGGGGAAAGTCTATCAAAGACAGAGAAAGAGACTACACAAATAATTGTTATCTTGATTTACATGACTTTTTTCCTACAACATCTTTAGAACTATTCAAAATGTATCTATAGCACAATTGGTTGTGTTTTTCTGAATGAACAATATTTGTATTTCTAACTTCTCTTAAGGAGGGAAATGGGATAGTAATAGCACCTCCTACTGGTCAAGAAATTGAAGGGAGCAAGAAAAGACAACGTGTCATATTGTATAACCAAGGGATTAGAACCTTGTCTGAGAATCTTACAGTAAATAGATAATCCACAAGCCCTAGCTAATCCACACTCCATCCACTATCATAATAAAAGGTTGATCAAAATCTGGTGTACTTTTCTTAATGTAAATAAACTTCTCTTTTGTCAAAGAAGACATCATATCACTGAAAAAGGAAGCAAAGAATACCTTGCAACTAGTCAATTAAGGATATTAGCAACTTCACTATTTCAAATCTACTGAGAGAGAAGTGTAAGTAGATCATAATGCATACTATGGCCTAGTATAGTCATGTCAGATTATAGAACTCAATAGAAACTTGGAATAGAGAAACAAATTAGGGAAGAAAGGACTGTAATTTTCTTCTAAATAACATAGAAGAGAGGCCTGTACAGAAGTCTAGTAATATGTGGTTATTTAATGAAATCTAAAAATAACAGATCTTTGCTCTAAAAGCTTAGAAAAAAAGACATTTATGAATTTCTATTATGCAAGTAATAGACCCAGGGCATATTGTGATTTGACTAAAATGCTTCATTCTAATGCATATTACATATTTAATAAAACAAATATATTTATTATATAGTTCTTCATACCAAAACTGTATGCACATTTAGTTAAATTATGAGCTACATTTTATTCATATATGTATTAAATTAGTTCTATATCAAGATATTTGGGCACAAGGAGGATTCCAACCCTTAAGAATAGCATAATATGGTATATAATATGCAGAAACTTTAAAGACTAATGTGTTCTATGTTGCCATTTTATTCCTATAAATATTGCTTCTCTAGAGTATCAGTCTGAAATTTCATCAACAGTGGAAATAATTAAATGTAGCCATCACAACCTATAAACAAACAAAGGCGCTCCATTTACTTAATACACTTCCTTTAGGCTCTACACTCTGAGTCTTTAATCTGGAGTCGAACCATGCTTAATAGGATTTTTAAGGTACATTATATAACACCAGTGTTTAAATTTGTACCTCAGAAGCATAATAATTCCTCTCAGAAATCCTTTACTAAACATATATTAGCCATATTCACTGAACAAATATTTATTTTAAATATCTGCTCTGTGGCAAGAAATATTCTACATATTGGGATACCACGGTGAACAAAAATATCACAAAAATCTCCGAATGGCATTTTTATGCATGCCTACCACACTACCCTGTGGTCCCTCACAGTACCTTACCCGGTGACTTGCCAGGATATTGTAAGCTAATATGACCCCCCAAATGACGACCACTTTATATGGAAAAAGATACTTTGCTGATGTGATTATGTTAAGGATCTCGAAATGAGATTTTCCCGGATTATCTAATGGGCTCTAAATACAAGTACCCTTACAAGAGAGGCAGGAGGAAATTTGATACATGTGGGTACACGTGCACACACACACATATACATAAACACACACAGGAAAAGGCAGGAATTAGAGTGAGAGAACTACAGATCAGGAAGAAACTCTAGCAATTACTAGAAGCTCAGAGTCAAGTAACAAAGTCTCCCCAAGAGCGTCCAGCACCTGTATTGTCCTACTGACACCTTGGTTTGGCCCAACGATATCAGTTTTGGACTTCTCCAAAATTATGAGAAAATAAATTTTAATTTAAGTCACCAAATATGTGATAGCAGTTACAGGAAACTAATTAAGTAACAGTAATTATTTTAAAACTAAATAAGTTACATGATGAAGGCTACTGTTTAGGCTGGCCTTTTAAAAGGAAAAAAAGATATTCTGGTTTTCATTTCAAGAAAAATATAAAAGGAACATGGATTAAATACTGATGAGTTAAATGCACTACCCTCAAAATGTCTAGCAATTAAATTTCACAAATGTTCCCTGAATATAAATGTATGAAAATACATATATATACATACTACTTAACATTAATGGTTCGAAGAGTTTATATCATCTTTACTTTTTGAGTAAAGCATTGAGAACATCATTATGTTTCATTTGTTAATGAAGACAATCAATCTATTTGTGGCTGTTTTACTTGCGCATTTTTCTGTTATCCTTACTTGTGAGTCTCCCCAGGGAATACAATGCATTTGTTATAATAAACTTCTCAACATGCAAGGCACATTTTCCACACTATGAATTTTCTCCTCAAAAGTTGAAATGTTTAATGCATTTAAAATATTACAAATGCTGATATTGCAAAAAAAGGTAGTTCAAATAGTGCTACTGGTTAGTAGCATTTAGCAAGAAAAATAAAAATATATAAACTTTGAAAATACTTCTTTGAATTATAAGTCCCCATGAGAATACTTTCCTATAAATTTTTGTTTTTTAAAAGGAATGTTTCAAGGGATTAAATCTGGATTAACATTGTCCTGGTCTGGTTTTCTTTTCCAAAAAGATAAAATTGCGCTTAGAAGTTCTTACCTTTTAAGCATAGTGCATGTGTGTGTACAATAGCTTCTTTATCTTGAATGCATATTTGTTATGTGCCTAGAAGGTCACAATGAGAGAAAAAATATGCCCAAGAACAAAACTATAAATCACCCATTCAATTTGAGAATATTAAAAATTTTGTTCTTTAAAGTCAAATGCAAATATTTGGGACTCACTAAGTTACTTCTTAATACTTATATAAAATTGGACGCCAAAAGTAGTTTGCATTCTGCCCTAAAGATAAAATCAGGAAGAGGGCCAAATACACTAGCCAAATTGCACTCCTGGCACAGGAGGGGACTATTTAGAATTCTTAAATAATTTTTTCCTTCATTGTAAAATACACACAATTCTATAAAAAGTATGAATGTTATTGGAACTCTGTTGCTAGGATGAATTTATTCCAAACTGGTATTTGTTATCAAAAATGATTTATGACATGTACTCAGTCCAAATAAATGTACAGAGCACTACAGGAGGCACTGCGTTGTGAGACTCTACAAAGAGCCTTCTTTCTTTCATTAACTTCCACTTCTGGTTGCTATGGCATCCCGTGACAACCATAAATTTTGGAAATTATCACCATCTGCCCACGCCCCTTTCTAAGGTTACATAGAAGCCCACTCAAGCAACCAAAATAACAAATAAAAACTTGATAAGCAACCTCAAAGTTTTTCTTTTAATTATAGATACCTAAGTACATAATATTAGGGCTGGGGAAAAGCCCCCCTTTTTTTTTAAAACCTAAAAATAGGCATTTTTTTCCTGAGAAAACAGATGTCTCCAGGAAAGAGTATCATTTAATTCCAGTATTCAATTGTTGAAAAGAAAACATAAGGAAATGATTAGGAACAAATTGATAGATTTTATAAATTTGTCAAAATTAATAGATTTTCTCTTTCACAAGACCAATTTTGGCAACTTCAAAGGTAAATTTGCATTGTTTATGTTTTTCAAATGGTAATACTGGGAGTCCAAAAGTACAGGTCAATATTCACAGGTAGGTGACAATTTAAATCTTAGAAAGGATTTGAGATTTGGGAGACAGGGGTTGTTTTTTCTGTCTTTGTTTTCTTGAGGACTAAATGCTTGTTTGTTTGTTTTATTAGTTTTAGAAACATGATTTCCAAGTCTTTGAAAGATATTGATATAATTATAGACTCTTGGAAATAAATACTTAAGATTCCAACTTTGGCTCAGGTCATGAACAGTTCGAGTTTGAGCCCCGCATTGGGGTCTGTACTGACAGCTTGGAGCCTGGAACCTGCTTCAGATTCTATGTCTTCTCTCTCTGCCCCTCCACTGCTTGCTCTCTCTCTCTCTCTCTCTCCCCCCTCAAAAATAAATAAACATTTAAAAAAGTAAAATTCTAAACCCACAGGTTAAAAACATAGTAGAAACGTCATTGAACTAGTTTGCTTAATATCAACAATATTTACATATAACTTCTTCATAAAGTTAAAAATAATAACTAACATACTTCACCTTCCTCATCTTAGGAAGAAAAAAATGTTTTATTTTTTAAAGAAAGTTACAAATATGGAAAAGAAAGTAGCAAATATTAAGTAATGTCCTAGAACATGAAAGTCTATATATTCATATTAAATCATATTCCCTGAATACACTAAGTTTTCCCTGGGAGGAAAGTGTTACATTCTTTAGAGAAGTATAAGATTTCTTCAAGATCATCAAATTTCCAGTTAATGTTTAAAGATAGTAAATAATCCAAAGAATGGAGATACTAGTCTGTATTCTGATAAATCTAAATTTCTCCATCTAGAAAAATTTTATACAAAAAGAGCAATTATATTGAATATCTTAAGATAATTCATGTACAACAGTCAAACTCTTGGCAGGAACAAATCTTTGGACAATCCCTTTAAAAAAAAAGTGAAAAGTAAGTGAAATACTCCTATGTGGAATTTAAGAAACAAAACAGATGAACATAGAGGAAAGGGGAAAAAAAAGAGAGGAAGGCAAACCTTTAGAGCCTCTTCACTAGAGAGAAAAAATGGGATTGATGGAAGGAGGTAGGTGGGAGATGGGCTAAATGGGTGATGGGTGTTGAGGAGGGCACTTTTTGTAATGAGCACTGGGTGTTTATACGTAAGTGATGAATCACTAAATTCTACTCCTGAAACTAATATTACGCTTTATGTTAACTAAAATTTAAATAAAAACTTAAAACAAAAAAACAAAAAAAGAGTAAATGAAGTAGGTAATGATGAGCTCATGCACCCTGTCTTGTAGTCATTCACTGGGCTCTATGGAGCACTGAGCCATTTACAACCTACTTTTCAATCCATTTTATTCTTCTGATGAGCCTCTTATTTCCTCATCCATCTCTACAATATGGCTTTTTAAGGTCTTTTTCAATATAATGCTTAATAAGCTTGAAAGAAATTCTGGGTTTTAGGTTCACAATATACTAGGAAGAACAAAAGTAAAGAAACAAAAACAAAAAACAACAAAAATTGTCTCAGAAGAACAGCACAGCAACTGAAATACAAAAAAAAAAAATGGATCCTACTTTAAAAATGAATGTCTATAATAATGAGTCAAGTTTAAATATATTCAGTGTCTCTAATCCAACAAGCCACGGTGGTATGTAATATAATTCAGAAAGGCATCTAATGAGAATAACTTAATATGTTAATTTTGAGTTTTGGTATATGATCATAAGTTATTTATAAATTTTACTTACCCCAAAGTTACTTAATAGTGTTAACTATGTAAGGTGTTGCTCTACTTAGATTCTGATAAAATCATCTTATTTCATCACCACTTTGGTAATGAACTATTTATTGTCTTCCCCTTAAGAGATTAAATATTGGCAGACAATTTGTAACCAGATGTTCCCTACCTTAATAGGAATACCATCTAGAATATCTTTCACCCATAAGATAACTGCAACACAATCTTTTCAAATACAGAATGATTATTAAAATGATTTTTTGTCAATCTCCCTAACACAATTCTTTGAGAAGTTACTTAAGCCAACAATTCTTAGGTCTTTCTTTTAGCAGCCCTGCATCTTTCAACCAAAAAACATGAATGGTTAAGATTTTAGTTCCATCTAGCCTATGTGGTACAAAAAAAATTGCCAAATTTTTCATTCAGGAAATTTTATCTAATTAAATAAAAACAGTTAAACTTAACTGTCTATTTCTTTTCTAAATCTCAAATTTAGAATTAGAATTTTAGCCAGTAGGATTCAATTACTTAAGAAACATGACTAATTAAACAAATGGAAATGATGATACTATTTCTGTAATTGGGTCCTTTTCAGCTATTGATTTCATTTTCTATGTCTCAATTTTTCATCTGCAAAATTAGCATAAAAATACAACTCTCCCTGGCACTTTAAATAATTTATTGTTAAGTATATACTGTGGTACCTTCCTGGAAAAGAATTAAATATAAGAAAGTGAACAAATAGCTTCACATTCAACTCAGTAGATGTTTCTGATAAAAGCCCACATAGGCAAAGGAATTCAGATATTGTCACAAAAGCAAAGATGAAATAAAACAGTCATGCTTTCAAAGAGTTTTGACCAAATAGGAAATATGAAATCAGATTATCCATAGTGGTATCATAGCACAGAGAAAGAGAAATGTTACAAAATAAAAATAAAACATTGATATGGGAATTCAGAGAAAATAAATGAAGACACTCTCCTTATCTTGCCAGATGCTGCTTCCTGTATCAGTTGTGTTACACGGCAATTGTGTTTATATGTGAATCTCCTCAGTAAACTCCCTTGATGGTAAGAATTAATACAAATAAAATCGTCATCATCGGGGCACCTGGGTGGCTCAGTCAGTTAAGTGTCCAGCTCTTGGTTTGGGCTCAGGTCATGATCTCACAGGTTGTGGGATTGAGCCCTGCATCTGAGCTGATGGAAAACGCGGACAATGCGGAGCCTGCTTTGAATTCTCTCTTCACTCTCTCTGTGTCCCTCCCCACATTCATGCATGCACTTTCACTTTCTCGCTCTCTCTCTCTCTCTCTCTCTAAATAAATAAATAAATAAATAAATAAACTTAAAAAAATTAAAAATGAAATCATCATTATTATTATAAATTGCTCATGGATCTGGATGAAACATGGAAAGTGGACACACATGTGTAAGTAAATAAAAGAATCAATGAACACATCCAGGTGGTGGAAATCAAATGAGTTATTTTTGTATCTAGTGAATTATTGAAATTGTTTATGGCATGGAACTTATGCAGTCAAGACAATTCTTTTTCTTGCACATTTTCAAAATTCTAGTAATAAACATCTTTCAGATGTTTCTAATGGAAACACTGTAGTTTGAAAAAATAAGGAGATATTTTACTGATATAGTTACTATTTGTTTGGATGCATTTCAATCTATTTCAGAGTTCTTCTGAATGAAAAAATAAATTTAGAATCCAGAGACCTGGATATGAATAACCACTAACAGTTTCAAGCTAACTGACCTTGGAAAAGTCACTTCATTCTGTCCTACCTTCAATTACTTACCAGGAAAAGAGGGATAATCACTTTTTGTCTGATATTAGTGGGAAGATTAATTATAATAACTCCTAGCACAGTGCACAACTTAGCTTCTTTCATTTTATTTTAATGAATTTTAATGATGATAACCCAATGCAATTTTGCAATAAATTCTCACCAGTAACATAGTGTGCACAAAACACAACTGATGGGTGTAAGCATCTGTGTAAATAAAGATACACATATATAAAAACTACAGTATTGGCTGATTTTTAATATTTTTGGCATAAATGAGCAGCATCCTTACCTGTTGGTGGGATTATCCCAGGAGACATGAGGCCAGGGACAGAATGCGGCATGATATGAGAGTTCTCTGGGGAGGTGACACTTTGAGTCCTCTTAGGAGGCCTTCCAGGTCTAGAACTGAAACAAATAAACAAAAAATTTTTACAATTAAGCTGTTGTCTTACACATCATTTCAAAGTTGTTTCAAGTGGTAACATGGACTGTAAATAAATTTGTTTCAAGGACGGTTGCTTTTGCAGTTAGATGTAATAGACTTCCATCACTAATTAGATTACATGCTGAATTCATTTTCCTCATTGAAGATCAGCCACTCTTGATGCATAATTCATAGCCTGCACCTCGTTACCTGCTTCTTCATATTAATATCTATACACAGTTTGAATTGCCTCGTTTGCATATGCTAAAGTTCTGCATGCAGCCTTCAGCACGAAAATTATGCACTAACTTGTAATAATTATTACAGTCAGCCTGCTATTGATTTATGAGACTTTTAAAAACCAAATATGTGTAGTACTTGTAATGAATGATATTTTAAGGTTCTTCAGGAAATTAAAAGGCAATGGCTGCCTAAGGAAATGTTCTGCTTGTTTGATTTAATACTACAGTTAGCTGGGAGGTGGAATGAAAGAGTGATTCAGACCTATAGCACATTTTTCGATGATATGTTTTATTACTTTGCACTGCTAGCCTGATATCTAGATGATAAATGACAATACATATCTAATGTGTGAAAAGGTCTTGCAATTTCTTTATTTTTTGTCATTTAAAAGATAAGTCAAGTTATCATTTAACCCTATTCTATTTAAATGAACAGCCCCACTAGGTTGCTTTACTTTTAATACACTAAAATAAATTGGAAAGGCTTAGGATTATTTGTAGGACATTGTTGAGAAAGTGCCAGTATAGCATCTTATAACTGCCTTCAGGATAAATAAAAATACTTTGTGTTTGTGTTTTAGTTGCATTTGTCCTTTACATGCCTATTGCATGAGATTAACTTTTAAAATTATAAAAGGAGAAGGCAAAAAAGAGGCAAGGATTTGCTATTTTTGCATGAGAATAACATGAAGAATATAATATTAGCAATTCTTGAAACAAACACACTTAGCATTATGTTTCTCCTTTCTGCCTCTGAATCATGAATGTGCTGTCATGAAAAATGCTTTTCCATCTTCTGGCCAATATGTGCTAGACATCTCAGAACCTCCAGACAGATCCTTCATAAGTTAGCATTTCCATGTTAGCCTCAACTGAGGTCTTTTTCCTCAACAAAGGATTCAAAGATTTTACCTTTATCATTTAGTGTTAATAATATGTGTGATCGTTGAACAAATAATTATTAAGCACTTGCTGTTTTCAAAGCAGTACACTGTGGAGATTAATTTGGGGGAATGGGTTCTTTAGTCTGCAGGAGTTTATACTCTTGCTAAGGGGGACAATCGGGTGCATAAATAACTATGGTACACACCAGAACATGCTAAGTGTCATAAGAAAGCTGCAATCTGAATACTAATTGGAGGTTAGGCTGGATGATGCTACTTCTGTGTTTAGGAAGAGAGTTAAGATTCCATGGCAGTAGAAGCATTAGAGAATTCCAAAGGATGAGTTAGGTATGAAGAGGAAAAGAATGGGAGAAATGCACTCCAGTGAGACTATGAAAGAGGAATGGACACATGACAATGTATGAATGTGTAGGATTGTTTCTAGTCACCCAAAAAAGCTGAAGTAAGATGAGGAGCAAAGACGGATAATGCTAGATTTACTGCCTGGGGCCGGATCTTGAAAGGCTTTGAACCAAAAGCAAGGAGATAGATGGTGAGTTTGTTCTGCTATTCTACATGGAAACTCTCTCTCATATTGTTCTAAGTATCTGTTTGGCTACTTCTTCTTCTTCATTATTATTCTTCATCTTCAGCTGTTTCCTTAACTCTTGTTATTTGCTGAGGGTTAATCAACAGCCCTCTGATAGTCTCCATTCTTCCTGAGTAATCCTTCTGTTGACATCCCTGAGATGATAAGGAATCATGGCTAAATATATATCTACAGCCTAGGTCTTCCTCCTGAGATTCAGACAGATTAATGCCTGACTACTGGAAATCTCTGCTTAGATGTTCTTTAATAATCTAAGACTCAGCTTGTCTGAATCTGAACTCAGCATCTTCCCCATTAAAACCTATTTCTCTTTCCCTAGGTCAGCAAAATGGCACCTAACTGACTAAGCCAAAACTCCAGGATCAGCTGTGTCTTTCCTCCCCCCGTACACTCAAATATCATCTCAGTGAAGATCCATTCTCCCTTCGCCATCCTCACTTTAATCTTCCATGTCAACCCATCATTTCCTATTTGATCTACTATTACAGTCTTCTGAACTCTTCCGAGAGCTACCTCCAACTTTGTTCTACTGTAAAGTCTAGAGTCTAGAGTCAAGACAACTCTCCATACTGATCTCAGAAAGATTTTTATAAAATGCAAATTTGATCATGTTTTCCATTTGCTTAAAGATACTAGTAGTTCCCTATAAGATTTGCACTCCTTATCATGGCATCAAACCTTCCAATGCTTGGTCCCTGCCTTCTCTTCCTGCATAATCAGTATGCACTTTCTATGCACTATGACAGCCCATGGTGAAAACTCTTATTATAGCTCTTTCTGCACTGATCGTAGTATCTGCTCATTTGCTTACTGTCCGGACTACATGGCAGAAAGTGTATAAAACACATAGGCACCTGGGTGACACAAGTCACTTAAGCATCCAATTCTTGATTTCAACTCAAGTCATGATCTCAAGGTTGTGAGACTGAGCTCTGTGTCAGGCTCCATGCTAGCATGGAGCCTGCTTGAGATTCTCTCTGTCTCTTCTTCTGCCCCTGTCCCCTGCAGTGTTGGTGGTGGGGGGTGGGGGTGGTTGGGAAGTGTAGAAAATATATCTTTGTGGGGTCACCTGAGTGGCTGCGTCAGTTAAGCATCTGACTTCGTCATGAGTTCAAGCCCAGCATCAGACGCTGCACTGACAGCTTTGAGCCTAGAGCCTGCTTTGGATTCTATCTCTTCCTCTCTCTCTGCCCCTCCCCTGCTTGTGCTCTCACGCTCTCTAAATAAACATTTAAAAAATAAAAAATAAAACATATCTTTGTGTCCTTAAAACTTAATTCAGTGCCTAGATTACTATATATTTTTATTTTCTTTCATTCCCCCCACTATGTACATTTAAATAAATTTTAACATTTTATTAACATTTTAATAAATTTAGGAAGTCCTTTCCCCATAATTCCTGAAGTATCCCACTTCATCCATTCTAATGGTCTCAAAGTTTCCAAGAAATGAAAAGTAAGGCACAAAAAATTTTTGGAATCTGAGTCTAAGAATAACCTAACTACATCCGAAGTCCAGAGAAAGAGCACAGAGATACTGAGAACTTTCAAGCAAGATGCCATGGAGAAAGTGGGAAAGGAAAAAGAAACTAACATTTGAAAGTTTTAGCCCTTTAATTTGTTTTGCTTTTAAAGAAAATGCAACTATTTAAGAGTGCTTTATTATTCAGGCCACGGGAGCTGTCCTTACTGCCCTCACTCTGGAAGGAGAAGTCAGGCTACTAAGTAGGAACACTTTAGTTCATGCTGTGATTAGAATAGACCCAGTGGGCTCCTTTCACCCCAGATATCTCCTGGCCAATCTATCACACTGCCTCCAATTCCACCAATAGAGATTTACTGCTTTCAGTCTTGAAGCCTTAAGATCTTTTAAAGCCTCCCATTAAAATGCAAATACCCCTGGTGGTGATAACACCCTAAAGCCATCAACCAACACCCTACTGAGGATTAGTTTACAATTAGAAGAAAACACAGTTTTGAGATAGCTACACGAAGAATGGAGGGGACTGGAAGAAAAAGTTTGGAAGGACAGTCAAGTTACTTATACTTTTGCCTAAGTTAAGACCGCTAGAACCTCTCCTTGGAGTTATACACAACTTCTTGGCAGAAGGGAAGTTAGAAGGTTTACTTATTAATAAGACTTTCTTTTATCCCTTTAAGACCTACAGTTCTGTTAGGTCCCCTTATTGATGGACTTGGTATTTTACCTTTACTGCAGTCTTAGTCACTAACTGCCAAATGGGTTGGTCTCTAAGGAAGATAACCTAATTGTAAAATACTTGAATATTTAAATTACTTTAACAGAGCTTAAGGGAGATTCCAAGAGAACCCATGTAGTACTGTGGCCTTCTGGCCACACAGGTATCGTCTTGATAACTCTATCTTTAAATACTGGCTCTACCAATTTATTAGAAGGTGTGGCCCTGATCAAGCGCAAAACATCTTGATTAGGTTAGGTTTAACTGCTCAAAACATCTGATTAACTCATGTTTTGTTTTGTTGTTTTTTTTAAGTGGAACTGTTTACTTTGTAAGAAATAAGTTATTCTTGGAAAGAAAAACAAAAACTTAACTGCAAAGAGGCAGTGAAACAATTAGCAAAAGCATTTCCTTTTGGAATGATCAATGGCCTCAGTAGTAGCCACCTTCAAGCCTCCTTATCTATAATAGTAACCCAGCTCTACCCCAGAGGATTAGAACAGCTGAACTTTCCTAGTTCTAATCAAAGCAGAAGACCTCACTTAAATAAATTATTACCCTTAACAGCTTGAATGAAATCAAATTTATGACTTTAGTAATTGTTTTTGCCAGCTTTACACATGAGCCACAGTGCAGTCTTTAGTATTTGCAACCATCTGCATTAAAAGAGGAGTGCAATGGCTTAGAAGTGTCCAAATCCACACTTAATATCTCATTTACTTAGGAATTCACCCAGGCACGCTCTTTCCGGCAGTTCTGAATAAAAAAGCTTTTTTTTCCAGAAAGATCACTGAGGCCATGTCTCTCCTTAGCATATACCATTAAATCAGTCTCATGCTAATTTCTATCTCTCTCCTACAACTGTACAATGTTTACCAACCCTTCCTAGTCCCTTATTGTGCTTAGTCAGGGTGAAGTCAAAATCCAACTTAACAAAACAAAACAAAACAAAACAAAAGTAATATGAATTAATAAGAAGCTAAGTGGATCCAAAGAGTGGAGGCATTTAAAATGTTAGAGGATATATCGTAGATTTTTCAATCCCCAACCTTCTCCATTGACATCATCTTCTGCTCATCTTTTCAGTAGTTCTGGGGAAATTAAGTTCAGTTTTCTTACTGAGAGTTGGAGCAAAGAAACATGTAAAATCCAGGAAGAGATTGTGACGGTTATAAATTGGGAAATGCAAAAGTAGCTACCTAATAGGAATTTTGATTCCAAATCCTACCTGCTTAAAGAAGAGTTCCATTCAAACATTCAATTATTCCGTCCATCTATCTGAGAGAGGAGCTACTGAGCAACAAGGTAGACATAGGGTTGCAAGAATAAAGATTTACTCCCTTCTCTAAGGAGGAAGACAAAACTAAATAGCTTGTGAAATAATAGAGCAGAAGAAAAACACATGGCAACAACTGAGCACTGATTTTGGTCTTGGATGACAAACAAGCATTTAGGGGTGAAAGCAGCTTGTCTAGGAATCTACAAGAGTCCATTTGCCTTCTCCCCTCTAGTCACTCCAGGAAAACTCCAATTGTGTTTATATTTTGCATAGTGTTTTCTAGTAAACTACTTCTACAAAGCCAAGCCAAAATATAGGAGAACTATGACCAAATACAAAGTCAAATTTAAAGTCAAATTTAACACACAAATAAATACACACACACACACACACACACACACACACACACACACATTCTTATTTCTTTCTATTTGGAAAGATACAATTTCCTTAATGATTTATATATCCACTTGAACATTTTGAAGTCATGGAAAGGGATGTTTATGAAGAGATTATGAGAAAATGCTTATGTTCTAAGTAAAGTGAAAAAGCAACATAAAATCTGCAGATATGGATATAACAGAGTACAAGACATGGTAAAATTAAGTAAAACTGGCAATGAATAAATATAGAAAAAAGACTGGAAGGAAACATACTAAAATATTAGAAGGGAAAATCACTGGATGGAAAAATACATATTTGTTCTATATCTGAAGATTTTAATTATCTCTCAAAAGCATATCTTAATTTAAAATATAAAAATAAACAAAATTTATTAACTCTTTGAAGAATTTTTTAATGTTTATTTATTTTTGACAAAGAGAGGGAGAGATAGCACGTCAGCAGGGGAGGGTCAGAAAAAGAGGTAGACACAGAATCTGAAGCAAGCTCTAGGCGCTGAGCTGTCAGCACAGAGCCCAACACAGGGGCTCGAACCCATGAACTGGGAGATCATGACCTGAGCCGAAGTCAGATGCTTAACTGACTGAGCTACCCAGATGCTCCAATTTGTTTAACACTTTAATGATTAACCATATTTTTTAGATAATTCATTGTGGACAAAGGATGATCCTGGCTAAACATGATCAGTGCCTGAGATTAACCTCTCTATACTGTAGAAACTAGATAAAATTTATCCTTTTAATCTTTATTCTATAGTTCAGTTCTAAAATACCTAATAAAAAGCAGATAATTTTATGTAAAATATTACCCTTGTGAGAACTATAAAATTAACTAAAATATGAAAAGTACAAATAATCATTGTATCTCACAGATTAAATCAACTTCATAAAATAGATCTATTGACATAAAAAATACAAAGGACCTCTTAAGATTAATGCATGTATATATTTCACTAAAATAAGCAGCTGATTTATAATCTTCAGTTTATAAGTGGGTGTTTTTTTTCCCTTAGAAAGATCTTCTTAACTTGCTAGTTGAATTGTTTCAACTTTCTGAAAGACAAGAATATAAATAATCTAGGAAGAGTATGATTACCATATTTCCCTTTGCATGGAGGGTTTTTTTTCTGTAGATGGTAAAACTTTGAGGAATACATTCCTTTTTTGCAATGATGACAAATGTGAGCACTTTCTCAATCTCCTATGTCACATTTGTTTGGACTTTCTGTGTTCTCTGTATAGCTGTGTGTCCTGGCCATGTGTATTTCTCAGTACAAATAGATTGCGAACTGACTCATCAAAGAGATGATTTTCCACAGTCACCAAAACACCGACTTCCACAGGGCAAGCACTTAAAACCTCACCAGCTGACACCCAGAGACCACCCTCACATTACTGCTTGGAGCACAAAGCTCCCAATAGTCCCTCAACTCTTTATAGGGCAGGAGTTATAGACTGAATCCTGTTCCCCCCAAATTCATATGTTGAGGCCCTAACCCTAATGTGATGGTGTTTGGAGATAGGGCCTTTGAGAGGTAATTAGGCTTGGATGAGGACATACCAGTGAGGACCTCATGATGAGATCAGTGTCCTTCCAATTAGAGACACCAGAAAGCTTGTTTGCACTCTTTCTCAGCTATGTGAAAACACAGTGAGAATACCATCTACAACTGAAGAGAGCCATCACCAAAAATGGACTAGGCAGGTACTCTCATCCTAATCTTCCAGCCTCCACTACTATGAGAAAATGATTTTCTGTTGTTCAAGTCACCCAGTCTATGGTATTTTTTTATGGCAACCTGAGCCAGACTAAGACAACAGGAAGCTCTGTATGTAAATGAACAAATATATATACAAACACAGAATAAAATTTCCTTTGAAAAAGACTTAAAAATAGGTTTTTTTTAATGCTTATTTATTTATTTTTGAGAGGGAGCATGTGAGTGGGGAAGGGGCAGAAAGAGAGAGGGAGATGGAGAATTTGAAGCAGATTCTGAGCTGTCAGCACAGAGTCCAACTTGGGGCTCAAACTCACCAATGGTGAGATCATAACCTGAGCTGAAGTCGGATGCTTAATGGACTGAGCCACCCAGGTACCCCCTGAGAATAATTAAAAAAAAAAAAAAAAGATCTGTTCTTGGGGTTCCTGGGTGGCTCAGTTGATTAAGCATCCTACTTCAGTCAGGTCATGATATCACGGCTCATGAGTTCGAACCCCATGTTGGGCTCTGTGCTGACAGCTCAGGGCCTGGAACCTGCTTCAGATTCTGTGTCTCTCTCTCTCTGCCCCTCCTCTGCTCACAATCTGTCTCTCTCTCTCTCTCTCTCTCTCTCGAAAATAAATGAACATTAATTTTTTTAAATAAAAGGATCTGGGTTCAAATTAATTTGGGAAATGTCCAGTTAATCATATTGAACATGTATATGCTTTGTGGAAGAACTTCACAAATCCTTAAAGCTTTTGATAGTTTTGTTTTTGTGGGACAGCTTCGCAGAGCTTTCACTATGCAGATATGTATTACAAATCTCTACAGATGTGGTAAAATAGGCATTCATGAAACTTAGTTTACCATGAAACCTGTTATTTCCAGTGAGTTTGTTTAGAGACTTGTGCTCTAATGAAATTTGTTCTTCCTAACAGTCTGCTTCTATTTAAATTATGAAAATGCCTCATGCTTCAACATTATGAAGCCATGCTGTGTCATAGGTGACATGACAGTTGTCACAAGTGAATTATTTCCTAGGCGCAAGAAAAACAGCAATTCGCATATTCTATAGACTTGACAATGTTAAGACTTGATAATCAGCAACAAAAAATAAATAAGAGTTGGAATTAGCTACTCTGGTGCAGAAGAACTATTGTTGCCTCTGACTTCAAAACCCACACTATATAGACCTGAAATCATACCGAAAATGCATTTAACAGAAAACCTGTTTCACAGGTCATGGACAAAATATCTGAGTCTCCAGTTGAGATAGAGTTTTTAAATACTGAACAGGAAAACATCCCTGAAACGGTTATATAGGAATGGGACTAAGCTACTCCTGAGCATTTGTATATTAAGAGTTAACAACTAATGACAGCCCCAAATACTAAAAACAGTCTCTGTTGGACAGGTTACATACTTGAGATAATCTAGTCCTTCAAGTTCATATGTCCCTCTCCCCCTTTTTAGGATCTGTCCCTCTCCCCCTTTTTAGGATCTATACATAAGGGCCACATTAAAAAGATTCTTGGGCACCTGGATGGCTCACTGAGTTAAGCGACCGACTTTGGCTCAAGTCAGGATCTCACAATTAGTGAGTTCGAGCCCTGTCTAGAGATCTGCGTTGACAGCGCAGAGCCTGCTTCGGACCCTCTGTCTCCCTCTCTCTCTCTCTCTCTCTGCCTCTCCCCAGCTTTCACTCTCTTTCAAAAATGAATAAACATTTTAAAATGTTTTAAATATTTTTTAAACTTCACGTAATATATTTAGTTATATTAATCTCAGAAAAATATAATAATCTTAGTTTAGATTCCTTAATTTACGGAATATTTTTTAAGATTAACTTTTATCAAAGCAGAGGTCCTAATATTAGATGAATTATTTCTTTACATCCATGATAAATGACACCTGATAAACTATATCTAGTGATTCATCATAAAAATACATTCATATCTTATTAATATTTTGTGGATTAAAAAGTAGTTTAATGTAACTTAAAGTTTTTTTAATGTTTATTTATTTATTGAAAGAGACAGAGCATGACGAGGGGAGGGACAGAGAGAGAGGGACAGACAGAATCTTAAGCAGGCTCCAAGGTGTTAGTGCAGAGCCCCATCTGGCCTCGATCTCATGAACTGTGTGATCATGACCTGAGCCAAAATCAAGTTAACTGCTTAACCAACTGAGCCACCAGGCATGCACCCCTGTAACTTAAAGTTTTAATTAAAAAGTATAAATGTTTAGGGGTACCTGGGAGGCTCAGTTGGTTAAGCCTCAGACTCTTGATTTGGGTTCAGGTCATGATCTCATGTTTTGTGAGATCAAGACCCATGTGGGGCTCTGTGCTGAGTGTAGAGCCTGCTTAAGATTCTCTCTCTCCCTCTCTCTCTACCCTTCCCCCACTTATGTTCCCTCTCTCTCTCTCTCTCTCTCTCTCCTTCTCTCTCAATAAATAAATAAATAAACATTTAAAAAAATAAATGTTTAATAAATGTTTAATACTATTTATTTTTACCTTTCCATAGCATATATTGTACATCCACATATATATTTTTCCCAGTGAGGACATTGCTTGTAAATGTTGTTTAGCAATATGTTGTCTAGAGAGCTAAATATTTTTAAACTTTTAACCACCTTATAATTTTCTCTTCTTCTCATAATTATGCCTTCTAAGCCACAGATGAGTCTACCACAAAACATCTTTCTTACAATTTTCAGCAAAGACTGACTGAATCCCCTAAGAGATAAATCCTAAAATAATTAGAAACAATAGTAAATGGCTTTCTTAAGGTTTTGAGAAGATTTAATACTTTATTGGCTTCTTTCTCACATTTCCTGACATACCTCAAAACCATATTCTACAAAATTTAAATTTAATATTAAAAGCTATTCCAGCTAAAATATACACAATCTAAACTAATCTTTTATACAAACTATGGGCTCCATAGTCACAAAAAAGAAGTTTTATTTCTTAAAATTTTTCAATTCGAATTTCAAATGACTAGATCTTCTTTGCAATTGCTCTTGGTTATATTTTGTTTGAAACATTAGCAATGCATTAAGTCTTCTATTTCACTGGCACATACCATGATTGTTAATAAATGTGCAATGGCTCTGGTTGCTATCTGTTTTTATAGATAATCTTGAATTTGGCCCCAAAATACAACCACGGCTCCAATCTCAAAATTATATCCAATTAACCTCTATTGGAGGTGGCATTTCCAGCACTCTAAATGCCCTCTTCCTAAATGATTTCATTTTACTTTGGGATAGTGCATAAAATAATAAAATAATCACAGCTGTATTATATCATCTAACCAGTAGGCACTGGGCTAAGTTCACTATGTGATCTAACTTTTAATATTCATAACCAACTTTTAAGATAGGTATTATTATGATCTATAATTTTTACTTCAATCTTAATCATCACAGTAGCTACTATATTTGTTTAAGTAAGCAGGAGGTTCAATGTGGGGCTCAAACTCATGACCCCAAGATCAAGAGTTCATGCTCTACTGACTGACCCAGCCAGTCATGTTTTTAATATACAAGATGGAAATATGTTGTAAAGAAACTATCACTAACCAGCAACAATAAAGATTAAAAAAAAAAAAACTATAGTAAATGTACATCAATCTTGCTGTTCTAAGGCAATCAGAATCATAAATTTCTGATAAAGTACATCTTCACACATACAAAAAAAAATTTGGTATAAGCATCTTCACTGATACATCATAAAAGGAGATACAATAGTTATATTTATATTAAACTATTGGTGCATAGAGATGTAGCTTCAAATGAAGGCACAAAACAGAATCTATGAAATCAGAACTAAGAAAATCTTGTCTTCCTGCAGAGGTAAGATGGCTGACTCAACCCAAAATACATGTTTTCACCTTCCACTGACAAGTCATTTGTTTGCTACAGCTGAAGAAAAGGACACAACTAATTTATCTGAGAAACCTGTTAGGAAAAAAAAAATACATGCAACATTCCTCTCCACTGTGTAACGCATAGGGAGCTGTCAAGAAACATAGTCATGAAGCACAGAGATTCAGATAACACCCCCAGGATTCAGAGACCTCCTGACAACTTTTTGATACTCCCAGGAGCACTCTAGGCCTATGAACTAATAAAAGGATTATATTAAGACAGACAAAGGTAGGCTGTTTCCAGCCTGCAGAGATTTAATAACATGCTTAATTCATTATCTGACATAGATGTTACATAAGCACCAAACATTGCTATTAATATGATTTACATTAATTGAATTCTATTTAATACTTTATGAAAGTGTTTTCTTTAATGAATGGCCTTTTAATACTAATGCTCAATATTATAAGAAATTATGATATAAACTGCCTGCACCACCGAGTTGAAGAAGACATTGACAATTGTCCTTTCAAGCTTGAATAGACATTGTTTTATCATGGGATTTTTTTTTCTCCTAGAATACTGTGCAGAGACAGCTATTAAATCCCAATCATCATGTTAATTCCTGCTTCTGTATTTATTTATCTGTACCCGAATCATAATCTAAAATACTAAAAAGTATTGCCTTAATAGTGTTACTTCAATTGAATAGAGGATAATAGCTTATATTTAGAGGTGATATATATATATATATATATATATATATATACACATATATACCAGGAATTCTTCTGAGCACTTCATTTAATTCAATAATTTCATGAGGCAGAAATATTTCCATTTTATAAATATGGGAACTGAGGCAGAGAGATGTGTTAAAAAAATAGTGTTCAAATGGAAAAATTGGTTCGTGATTAAGTATTGTGGCCAGCATTATTTTACATAGAAGTCTAAGAAGATAACAACTAGTGCATTTTATTTTTTTAAATAAATTATAGAATTCTTTATTTCAGTCAATTTCTTTATCTATCTATTAGAGGACTTTCTGATATCTAGAACTCTGCCTTGGTCTCATGGTCAGAAAAATGATTCTCAAAGTCCATGAGTCTACAGCTGATAACATATTCTAATTCATTCTTTCCTTCTAAAATTATTAGAGCCCACAGAAATGTGTTGGGTAACCACTGGGTATAAAGACCAGTCCTAGATACCATGACAGAGACAAGGTCTACAAAATACAACCTTTTCTCAAAAAAGAAGTTTCTTATTGGTAGAATATACAGTTACTCATGATACTAAGTCTCAAATAATTTTTTTAAAAGAGAATCTATTTGTCAAGTACTCTAAAGAGGGATTCATCATTTGCAGTCATCTTCAAACACGGGTGTGGGTTTTGACTAATGGAAATAAGTAAAAAGGCAGCATTGAAGGTTTTCGAACACCACGATCAAACGCCCTAAGACAGAAAAGTAAGTAGTGCTTGAGAAATGATGGGTGGGTGAAGGCCTCAATGGATACTCCATTTGCACAGAATTTCTAGATCATATTTATGGATTGACTGTGTTTCTTATGTGCTTTACAGTCCTGGTTATGTTGTAAGACTTTTTGCTTGTTTCCTCTGTGGCCCTCCCAGACTTCCCAGTACAGAGGGAAGTTAATAGTGTGAATTCTGTAGTACTGACTAATATAACAAAAAGGGGTGAGTGAACTTGGTAACTGTAGGTCGTATTGTAAAAGTCAAGGCAAATACTGAGTGTTTAAGAGTGGGCATTCAAGAAGGGCAACACATAAGCTAATTATAACATGCATACTTAGGAGGCAATTGTATGTGAGGTATCATGGCTCACAATTTTGTAGATTTTCATGATGAGATTTGAGTGAAAATTCAGTTAGCTGCTATTGTCAAGATAGAGATTAAAAATCATCAGATCTAATAATAACTGCATTTAGTGTGCGATTGTCATTATGCTAAATACTTTGAAACGCATTGTACGATTTAATCCTCACAGTAACTCTATCAGAAAAATATTGTCATTATGCCCACTTTACAGATTAATGGAATGATGGAGAGAGGATAAGTGACTTGAAAAGACCATAGACTGCTAAGGTAGCAGAGCTGAAAAGTATCAGGTCTAACTGAGCCAAAGTCCACTCTGAATTGCCATGCTAATCATGGGAACGTTTCAGCCTTGAAGAAATTTACATCAGAAGTAAGTAGCCATATGCAGATGAATTTTTGAAATTCACTTTCAAGCCTGCATTTCTATTCTACAACTCTGAATATATTTATTATTTTGTATATATACAAAATAATATACCTTTGGATTTGCTGTTGCTACTTCCTGGAATGCTCTTCAAAAAGAGGTCTCCATCCCTCAACCTTCCCTAACCCTCATACATCATGGCATTGGATTCAGTTAATAGTTCTGTTCTTTCACCCCGCTGTATGTTTAGCCTAAGTATTGTTTAGAAATACTATATATTTGTTTGCTTATTAGCAACTGTGATTTGTCTAGATAGGCTTCATATGGGAAAGAATTTTTGAATATGTTTTGTTCACTGCTATATTCCTGAAATATGGAAGCAGTGACTGGCACAAAGTAAGGACTCAATATGTATCTATTAAATGAAAAAAAAAAAAAAAAGAATGAGTGGGTGATGGAAGGAAGAGATGCTCACTGCTAATCTATAGCCATCTGAATCTACATTGTCTTCATAGCTATTTAAGTACCTGAGAGGCTCAAGCTATGATGTGTCACAGTGTTTTGTATGGTGTCAATTTAATGATCATCAATCATCAATAATGATGATGAAGCGGAAGGCCACTGAGTTTTTGTAGTCTTTGCATTATCCTACCTCTACCTAACTAAATACCCTGGATCTGTCTTAGCACTTCAAAATGATCTGGCTGGAAAGAGAATACTCCATAAATTATTAAACTAATGGCAATATATGGAGCTTTAAATCATCAACTAGGATATTCTATGCCTGAATATGTACATTTTTGAGCTTGGTTTTAAAATCTGGACACATGAATTTAAAAATGTAATTCATACCTCCAAAATAATGCATTTCCTTTTTAAATTTTTTTAATTTTTTTATGTTTATTTATTTATTTTTTGAGAGAGAGAGAGAGGGAAAGCTGGGGAGAGGCAGAGAGAGGAAGAGAGAAAGCACAGAGCCTGACGTGGGACTCGAACTCATGAACTATGAAATCATGACTTGAGCTGAAACCAAGAGTCAGATGTTTAACTGACTGAGTCACCCAGGTGCCCCAAAGTGTGCATTTCTAACCATTTGATTTAATCTATGCATCTACATGGTCATCAAAACTAAACCATCTTGAGACTAAACCTGTATTTTCATAGATTCTTCCTTACATATTCATGATTATATACAAAAGTCCTAAAATATTGCATTTAATTGCATTGTAAGGCTACATTATTCAAAACATGGTATCAGAACATTTCATTTATTTGGAAAGTTGAAATATATTCCCATTTTATGTATTTAAGGAAGTAGATTAAGTAATTACATGCTTAAAAATTACAAAAGACTAAAAGAAAACTGTATTTGGGATAATAAAGAACTTTATAAGCATGACATTAGTGCCTGAAACTATAAAATTGATTGATAGATTTATCTGCATAGAAATTAAAAACATTTTTAGGAAACCTAATGTTGAAAGATTAGTGACAAAATAGAAAAATGTATATAGCAAAGACAAAAGATTATTGCCCTTAATTTATAAACAATAGAGTCCAATGTTAAGTGGCAAAAGAATATAAAAAGGAATAACATAAATATATCATACTAAAAAAACCAGCAACGTCACTAGTAAAAAAGGAATTAAAGATCAAATCAAATATAAAATACCACATTCTGTCCATCACGTTGGCAAAGCTAACAAAACACTGACACAACACTGGTAGAAGTAAACACATTGCATGTGTTTCAAGGACCACTGGCATAATGTATCAAATTTTTTAATATAAATACTTTCGGGCCAATATGTTCATATTGACAAATCTTAGAACTCATCCTAAGGTAACAATAAGAGATAGAGAATATGTAAAAGTAAAAGGTTCATATAAATGTGTTGATTTGAATACACTACAATGGGTCTTTGTCTGAAATTCTAGTAGGTCATTAAAGCCATATGTATTAGGAAGCTAAGTAAAAAGGATACAAAACCATGTCCATGGTAGATTTGTATGTTTTGTAGCAGGCTAACACATAGTATGGCCACACTGTATATATGCTACAGTGGTTTTCCTCTTGTTTGAGATTATATGTCACCTTTACTTTCTTAATGGTTTTTTGAAATCTTCTAAATATTTGGCAATAAACAAGGTTGTGCTTTGTGCTGTTTTGTTTTTAATCAGGAAAGCAATAAAGCAGAGCATCCAGAGATGGATTCAGTGATATTAAAAGCAAATTATTTTTCAAACACCAGATAAAACTAACAAGTTATGCTCTGAAAATATTAAAAGTAAATTGTGTATGTACAGAAGAGTATTTTATTTTAGAAGCATGAGCACAAAGTAAAGATAGATAATTAGAAGTGGCTCCTAAATTGCCTGTGTATTAGGAGCATAATTTCTAGTCTTTATTGGCGAGAATTTGTAACTTGGCTATTTCCCTTAGGGCAAGTTTAGCCTCCAAAAGTCCTATATATCAAGATGAACTGCAAATGCAAAAAAATCTTTTTGCCACAAAATATATCAAACTTTGAAAACTGATGATAAATGAAGACATGTGGATGGCTAACTACATAAAAAACTCTCAAATTTACGTACAATTTGAGGTAGTCAACTTTTTTTTTCCTTTTTTTAAATTAGAGAGAGAGAGAGAGTGAGCGGGAAGAGGAACAGAGGGAGAGGGAGAGGGAGAGAGAGAGAGAGAGAGGGAGAGGGAGAGAGAATCTTGAGCAGGCTCCATGCTCAGCACAGAGCTTGACACAGGGCTCAATCCCATGACCCTGAGATTATGATCTGAGCCAAACTCAAGAATTAGACACTCAATTTACCTAGCTACCTGAGCACCCCAAGGTGGTCAACTTTCAAATTTCATCTCTTTTTTGGTTAACATTTAATCTGACTTTTCTGAAGACTAGCTTTCCATTTTCCTGAACACAGGGCTTCTTTAGACCTCAAAAATTAAATCTTGAGTTCTCCCTGTTTGAGTGAGAAAGAGTAGTACAGTGCTCCCTACTTATCTGTTGAGAGGACATGCTCTAAGACCCCCAGTCAATGCCTGAAACTACAGATAGTACCAAACTCTCTATATACTGTTTTTTTCTTATACATACATACCTATGATAAAGTTTAATTTACAAATTAGGCACAGTAAGAGATTAATAATAATAACAATAAAATACAACAACTGTAACAACGCACTATAATAGAAGTTATATAAATGCGGTCTCTCTCTCTCAAAATATTTTATTGTACTGCACTCTCCTTTCCACCTCTTGTGATGATGATGGGAGATGATAAAATGCTTACATGGTGAAATGAAGTGAGGTGAAGGAAAGAGGCACTGTGATGCAGCGTTAGGCTGCTACTGACCTTCTGACATTATGCAAGAAGGAGGATCATCTGCTTTCAGACCATGTGGACATCAGGTAACAGAAACCATAGATAAAGAGGGGCTACTATATATCTTCCTACAAGATACAGTATAAAACTCCATACACTTTTGTTGGGTGTACTGTTAAGATTTATATGCCTAAATGGGTGATGTGTGGTGGGTAGTTTATGAGCAAAGCCTCGTAGTATATAAGATATCAATGTGATCAGGATTAAAAAGAACAATGATAGAGTTTTGCTATAGAAGACATTTTAGGGGCAACTGGGTGGCTCAGCCGGTTGAGTGTCTGATTATTGATTTCAGCTCAGGTTTATGGGATCAAGCCCCACATCGGGCTCTGTGCTGACACCACAGAGCCTGCTTGGGATTCTCTCTCTCCCTCTCTCTCTGCCCCTTTCCCCTCTCTTCCTCTCTCTCGAAATAAATAAATAAGCATTTTTTTAAAAAAAGGGCTTTGAATCAATCCAAGGAATTTCTCTTGTTTTCAATTTTCACCCAAAACTCTTCATAAGGTTGGAAGAAGTATTTGAGGTGATGTAAAAACCCATATTAACTCTCTCTATTAAATATTTCAGTCAAATATTAAAATTTCCATAGATTCACTGTATGTCAAAATGTTAACTGAGTTTCATCAAAATATTTAAAAATTGATGCTCCTTTTCTCATTTCACTCGGTCCTAAATTTGTACTGACTAGGCCAGGTGATCACATGGTCTTCATCTTAATTGCACCTTTTCTGTCATATTGTTTAGTCTCTGTTTGTTAGATTATCTTGACTAATGTACTCTGAAATTCTGTAAAAAGCACACAGTTTTCACACATGCTAGCATTCTCCATACATGCTAAAGCCAATGAGATGGCAACTGGAGAGAGAAATCAGAAAAAGAAAAGACAAAGAAATAAAAACAAATTTGATCTCAGCAAAAACTGACATTCCTACTGTTAAGAAAGCACGTTCAGGAACATATGGCAAGAAACGAACAGCCTTAATTTATATGGCACATTTACGGAAGTGCCATCGAGTAGGTTAAACCACTGAGAGTACCTGGACTAGCTGTATGCACGGGTATATTAATATTCTAATGTTGTGGGAAGCAAGATGTGTTTACCTTTTCCCCTTCTGTAGAACTCGAGTACATAATGCAAACTTCATATTTGAAAATAACAATTAATACATTTTGATGTTTCCAAACATTTTATATCCCTCACCACATCTTAGCTTTTAATTGGTTAAGATAAGTTCAGAAAGATTAACTTTTCATAAGTTAAAAGCAAAATCCTTTAATTAACTGAAGCTAATTTAAAGTCTTCTAAATTTTAACTTTAACTAGTGAATTATTTTCTAGTAACTTTTCCTGAATTATAGATTAAAAAATACAAAACCAGCACTTGACCTAAAATCTAAAATCAGACTTGCTAATAAACCTTTACCAGGTCTCCTTGATCTTCAAGCATGTAGTAGATACTAACAATTTGCAGGACTGATAGATGTATCATGCAGAAATGAGGTACACACAAAAGGCTATTAACTGACAGCATTTTTGACAGAAACACAGGTTCATTTAAGTAGATCTTTTTTTATAAATGTTTGTATATATATGAATCTTTATCAATAAACATGAATGCTTATTATGTTACTACATGAACAAGATCTTTTCTTGGTAAGTATATACTTAAATCTGAGATATAATAAATTCAGTATGACAGGTGATAATTATTACATTTGTAATTAATACATGTAATTTTAGATGCAGTTGTTTTCCCCAAATGATCATACTTAATTCACCACATAGTCTTCCCATAATATAAAAATGTGTATCATGCTGTATCCTATTACAAATTATTTTCTATTTGATGACTTTTGCTCAGATATGTAAGTGAAAATCACTTAAACATCAAAGCATGGAATCCAGAAAGACTGAATGGAAAAGGAAATGGGAAATAGTGATAGAATGAAAAGGGAATTGGTATGAGGTGATTAAGAGAGTAACTAGGGTTGGGAGAAGAAATTTAAGATATATACTACAATAATAAAGGAGAAATAAAATAAAGAGAAATAAGGCTTTAGTGAGGTGGAAAGATAAAAATCTTACGTGATTTTACGTGAGATCTTAGGTAAAGATCTTACGTGAGACGGGATCTTACCTGAGATGATAAAGTGTAGGTAGGGACACAGAATGGTATGTTCATCCCAAGAAAGGACGTATAAGGAAAAATCCAGGTTTTGTAATGAGGTGTGAATTCAATTACATGCTATGTCATCGTGTTTGATTCTGTAGTTGTTTTGAGACATGGGAGCCTAAATTCCTGATTCACTGCTCTCCTGCAACATTGAAGTCATATTTAATCTTTTCTGGGATGACCAAGCGCCATGACACCATTACACAACCTAGCCCGTCCAGCTTCACAGCTGCCATTAGCAACATAGCCAACCCCAAATTCTATACACACATTTGTGCAGGCGTACATGTGCACACACGCACGCACGCACACACACGTATGATGCACACGTGCCCACGGCTGGCAAGCTTTCGTTTCCGCTACTGCCTTCTCCTTTTGCTGCTCCTCTGTCTTATCAAAAGAATCTTTTCAACAGATATTTGCATGAAGCTGTGCAAAATCCATGTTTTCCCCACCCTATCCCATGCTGCAACATTGTATTCTAAAAATCAAACAAGGCGAAAGGAATGCATATGCAAAACTAAAATTATTCACATCCAAAGTACTTTTGAGAAATGTGAAATAAGTTCTCAATTTTAAAAGGACTCTAAATTGCACATCATTTTCATATGAATTTCACCTTTATGACAGTAAATTAAAATGAAAATCATACAGTGCATTTAAATCTACATTTCTTGCAAAACGGTTCTCAAAAGTTTGCCACCAATGAATTATTTTCTTGATTAGCTTAAAGTACTGTAAAACAGGGAAGGTAGAAAATAATTCAGGGCTTTTATAAACATCTACCTTCAATAGCTTAGCAAGCAAACATTAACAAATACTTTACATCCTATTTGCTTACAATAGTCCTATAAAACAATAAACCACTGAAAGCAATTACTTTAAATTTATTTTTCCTCCACATTGAAGCAGAAAATATTTGTCATGCAAAAGTTAGCACTGAACTTGTATAATAATAGAGATTTACTGAGACAAGGAACAATGTTGATTAAAAAAATAAAGGCATTGAAATACACCCTAACATCTTTCCTGAAACACATGATAATAATTATCTTAGGAAAAGATGGTGCTGACAACAGCATAAATGATGCCACCAAATGGAGAGTTAATTTTATTTTAAAGGATTAAACCATAAATTTCTTCTTTAAAATTAGTGAGAAAAAATAGATCCCTCCTAAAGTCAATTTAATCTATTCACAAGAATTTTGTACAAGAGAAAAAATTATTAGACCATAACAGGTTATATGAGAATCATATTAAAGCACCTTGCCACTCTTATTAAGGAACTAATTTAGAATATATATGACTGAATTTTCAAATATCTGTTTAATAACCTATATTCTAACATATTTATTGCCATCTCAAGCTAGATTTTAAAAGAGTAATTGGTTAGGTTTTCTTCACTTTTAAAAATTGTTCTTTTTCAAAAACTTACTTCTAAATAAAAACTCTAATTTTCTTGCTAGTTGGAGTATGCATGTTAGTATAGTCAAAGGATAGGAGGCATTTAGTAAATTCATGTTGACTAATACATCCTATCTTATTATGTGTTCACAGTCTGTTTCTTCACTGTCATTGCTACACTTTCCTGAAGGTAGTATAAGAATAATACACTATTTTAATGTAGAAGGCTCTCCCTTCTTAGGACTTGCTGTGGCCAACGGAATGTGAGCAGATGTGACACATGCCATAACTGAGCATAAGTCGGACATGCACTTGTAGAGCTCTGCCCCTTCCTGAATTTCTGCTCTTCCATGAAAACACACAAGACAACAGACCCCAATGGAGCCCAACAGACTTGGGCTGGGACTCCCATGACTGGGACTAGAAATAAAAGTCTGTTGTCATAACCCACCTAGATTTTGGTGGTGTTGTTACTGTAGGGAAAGCTGACTATGCAAGATGCATCATAAATACCATAATTATTGGTTGTAACTACTTAAAATGTAAGAACATAGATAGGCCACAGCTCGATTGCTGATATTATGCATCAGAAGTAAACATACTTTTTGTGAAAAGAAACTCAAAGCCTTCAACTCCTGTGGGTAGGGTAAGGAATCTGCATAGAATTAACAGTAGACTTCTAATCAGAGTAAATCTGTTCCTCCCAGCTAATTCTTGATTTACTCTTATGGGAAAAGAGAGGATAGAAAGTTGCATTTTGAATGATGATACCAATTATGTGGAGTCTACACATTAAGACTGGAGGCACTGATAAACCTGGACTTACTAACGATTGCAATTTGATTATTAACAAATGGTCCAAAATCACCTGCCCAAGTACAGGGAGAGAAAGGTGGACACAACCTTAAAATGAAGTCACTACAATAAAAGGTTTTTTTACTGAATTCAAAAGAGAACAATGAAAACTCACCTTCAACCTACTTAAATGATGGCATTTAATCTCTTTTCAAATAAGGAAGAGTAGAACTAAGCAGGTGTTAATAAACATTAAAATAATTTATTATAAGTATGCTTCTTTGCTTCTAAAATCACTATCATAGTTTCTCTGATAAAATTTTATTTGAAAAGTACTAATTTGCATTTATATTTTTATGCTGGTAATGTGGGAACAAGCACTAACTTGTATTTACTAGCACATTTATACAGAATTATCCATTGTGTTTAAAGATAATGGTGATTAAGACAGGTCTAGGACAGAATCAAACATTATTAAATTGCTACAAAGGACCCAGTGATTATTATCAAGGTGAAACACATAAGTCCTGAACTTGGTTTTCTTCTAGTGATAATATTTTATGTTGAGATGTTGACTTTTATTTATCCAATGACTTCCAGTTGGAAGTAAGAATAAAGTCCATGGCCAAAAACGAGAAAAATTTGGCCCTACAGCACTATTTAGTGACCAGAATGATATTGGCTACAACTCTCAGCACACTGGGGCTCATTTAAAGAAACTATCCTATATGTAAATGAGTATTTATGGTGAGTGTATGGAATACGGTGGTTCAAACAACATTAAAAATAATCATTAAAATACCATTAAACATCATTAAAAATGAATTTATTAAAAAATGTTTTTATGGATTCAAATTCTTCATTGAATTCACACAGCCCAAGCCTATGAATGAATGCATAGGTAGATAAGTAATTTCTCAACTACCAAGAAACTCCTCCAATCAATTCATCGATAACTCAGACTTTGGGAAAATTATTTCTGCTATTAACTTGCCATCAGACTTGCCAACTAGATTTTCCATCTCCATCCACACAACAACTTTTTGCTTTTTAGAACCAATTATATCAAACCTCATCTCTTTTCAGAAAGCCATGAAATCTCTACTATAATGATAGGTAAATTATTATATAGTTCTTAAGAATTTTGTAAATGTACTCAATTCATATCTCCTTCATCTTTTCCTCAACCCCAGAGCCCACCCCTTCCAACAACTAATCTTGAATTGATGTCTTTATTTCTTGTACCCTCATATGTCTTACATTGCTTCCTGTTTATTTTTTTTTTCTTGTTGGAAACAGGCCATTTATCTCTCATCAATCAAGAAATTTAGTGATCATAACCTTCTCATCATGAATATCCCCTAACCTTACCACCTGACTTCAAGTCATATAAATATTCAAATTTTTTTCTTATGTAAATATTACAGGTCTCAGAACAGAGCCCTATAGAGTTTCAGTGCTCTTAAGTGGCATTTTATTATGCACATCTTCATCCATAAAGAATCAGGATACATAAAGGAGCAAAAAGTTAAGAATACATGTATTATTGATCCTGATTAAATTTAAGAAGTTAATACCTATCGACAAAATACTTGAATTTTTACAATGAGGAAGATGAATTTTTAAAATAACAATTCCTTAATTAAAATCCCAACAAGATAGCCTATTTGTAAATATTCAGATTTGAAATAATCAAAACAGCAAGACATACTTTCCCAATTTCCTTGCTATTTCATTTTTAGTATCTGAACTTCAGCAAAAAATGTGATGTGATTACTTGGACAGCCTCCATGCTCTTAATATGTTGGTTTGATATAAAAATAAAATTGCTTTTCTCAAAAATATGAACTATTATGTTTTCCTTATGATTTCACAGGCCAAAATATTTTTTCAGAACAATTTTATTTGCTGGTGGTAATTTTCTTCCATCGCACATTTTAATCTAAATCTATTGTGTCTGAATAAAATGGGTGTTTTTATTTGAAGTATTACATAATGTTCAATAAAGTTAAACTGCATTCATTTTCATATGAAAATCAACTTAATACTATATATTCTAGAATTATTCTTTGTACTCTATTTCAAACTGAATTCTTACATGTATAATGAATTTGCCTCAGTATAAACACTTTGTTTTGACTACTGAAATTATTTTAAAGATGGTATTGGTAAATCATGATTTTCTTTTTAGTTTCTGCAAAAAAACTTTATTTCCCAAAATTATTTTATACTTAACTCTTGGAGAAATATACATTTAGATTCTTTTCTCCACATAACTATCTTCCCACTCAATTCAATGAAATTTAGTGAGCCTCTCTTTTTGTGCAGACATTTGCTAGGTTACAGAACGTTAAAGAAGATCAAGATGTGGTGTGTTCCTTCATGAACTACTCACAAGCTCTAGGGGTGAAAGACACATATACATGCAACAAACCTTATGTCGTAAATGCCACATCACAAGAGGGTGAATGACATACTATGGGAGCATTTCTTGAAGAGGGAACAGCAGGGCATGCAAGCAATGCAGTTTCACAGGGATTTGCTTAGAAGTCATTCTTGTGCTGGATTTAGTGCTCTATTGTCACCATCTTGAATTTCTATCATTTTTAAATAAAGGGCCCCACATTTTCATTTTGTACTGGGCTGGTCCTAAATATGAGTTGTGTGTATAGCAACCAGGGCAGATGATGGACACTGGAGAAGTAGAGTAGCTCTAAGCTTCCCAGAATTGTTGATACTTGATTTTGGTCTTGAAGGTGAACTAGAATCCGCAAAGAGAGGAGGAGGTGAGAAGAGGTAAATATTTCAGAGAAAAGATGTAGAAAAAAAGCATTAAAAACAAACAAACAAAACCTGCTTAAGAATAATAATTAGGCTCTCACATCAAGCAAGGCAAGATAAAGTTAAAAGAGTAATTTATAATCAGATTTCCAAGGGCCTTAAAGGCCTAGATAGAAGGTTGGATTGTATTTATATAAAAATGATAACTTGGGACGCCTGAGTGGCTCAGTAAGTTAAGCAACCAACTCTTGATTTTGGCTCAGGTCATGATATCATGGTTCCTGAGATTGAGCCCCACCTCAGGCTCTCCCAGAGCCTGCTTAGGATTCTTTCTCTCTGTGCCTCCCCCACACTTCTGTTTCTCTCTCTTTCAATAAATAAATAAACTTTTAAAAATGTGATAACTTTAAGCAAGGACATGAAATGAAATAATGAAATGAAATGAAATGAAATGAAATGAAATGAAATGAAATGAAATGAAATGTAAGCTGGTGCCAGGGGTGAAGTTGTGAAGAAAGACTAGAGAATGAAATCTCTGCTAGAAGATAATGGCAGAATTCTAGATAAAATACGATGACAGATTGTAGACAGCAACGGAAGTGGGGATGAAGAGATGGATATGCAAATAGATATTGGAGGGCACATGGTGTTTTATAAACAGATCCCACGATCTGTCTTTTATCCTTGAAACACAGCACATAAGATAATTTCATCAGGCCCACTGAAATGGAAAAAAAAATGATAATATACTTGAAGAATAATACAAAATTTTTTGTTCAAAAGTTACTAGTCATGTATAAATGAAAATGAGGCCATTGAAGCTTTATAGCAAATCACTAGCAATTTTAACTAAAACAAAAAATGAAAAGAATAAAAAGCAAAACCCTGATCAAGAATCCATTAAACATAAAAATACAAACTATCTCTTCTGCATTCGTATACCTCTACCTATAGCACCAAATAAATCAATCAACATACTATAAAGTCAAATTAAAGACTAATATTAAAATGAGCTTGATATTATGGAATCAAATCAGGTGATTTATTATTTTTTCATTTCTCATCTTATTCCTTTGAAATAGAAATATGATCATATTAACTAAGGAAATGACCCCTTTAAGATGTCCCAGAGAAAATCAATATAATCTCTTTTCCAAATACAGTTCTGAAGAGAGACATTGCATATTTTACTTTCGGCTAACAAATTTAGTTGGAGGGGGTACCTGGGTGGCTCAGTTGGTTGAGCATCTGACTCTTGATCCCAGGGTCATGAGTTCAAACTCCACATTAGGTATGGAGCCTACTTAAAAAACAAAACCAAAAACAAAACTTACTTGGAAACTACTTACTAAGATGTTTTAGATGGAATTTTTCTGATATTTTTCAAATCAAACTATTCTGCTTTCTTTTGCTCAATTTTATAGCTACCATACGAAGATGTGATACAGTTATAATAATTACAAAATAATCTTTGCTGAAGATATCAACAGCACATGTGACTTTCACAATGTAATGGGATTTACAAGACATTCAAATCAGCAAGCTAATATCTCCTAAGTGTTGTCTTTTATCAAGTTTTTTCCTTTTTCTTTTTTTAAATCAACTTCTTTTCTATAGAATCTTAAAATGTTGCTTATGATTGTTATTTTATCAATCATTTTTCTCAGGGTTCTTAAGTGTTTTAAAATTACTATAACATATTCATAGCCAAACTTTATAGGTACTCTTTTTTAATACATTTTTTAAATTTTTTAATGTTTATTTATTTTTGAGAGAGAGAGAGACAGAGTGTTAGCAGGGGAGGCACAGAGAGAGAGGGAGACACAGACTCTGAAGCAGGCTCCAGGCTCTGAGCTGTCAGCACAGAGCCTGATGGGGGCTTGAACTCACGAACCACGAGATCATGACCCGAGCTGAAGTCGGACGCTTAACCGACTGAGCCACCCAGGCACCCCTCTTTTTAAATATTGATTCATCACCAAAATCTATAAAGTTTCCTCTTGAGTAATAAAACGTTATTTTTTCAAGTTTATTTCTTTATTTTGAGAGGAGGGAGGGGGGAGGGGCACAGAGAGAGAAGGGGAGAGAAAAACCCAAGCAAACACCCACTGCCCATGCAGAGCCCAAGGTGTGGCCCAATCCCATGAGCTGTGAGACCATGATCTGAGCTGAAATCAAGAGCTGGATGCTTAACTGACTGAGCCACCCAGGCACTCCTAAAACATGCATGTTATTTATTTTTTTAATTGCATGAATATCTTTCATTTAAAAGGAATTATAAATAGTCTGCTAAATGGTGATATAATATACTCCAAGACCACATTTGTCTACAGGGGGATAGACAAGAAAGAAAAAAATAATAGTTCCTGACTTCAACAAGACTATAATTCTTGAATTTGAAATAATTCTGTGTAGATAAATTAATGAACTGATTGGTTTTATATTTTTTTAAAATATACTTCACCTTACGTGTTCCATCTCAAGGATGGATATATTTCAAAGAAAAAGTGCCACATAAGTGGAAACATTGGAAGGAGTTGAAGGAGTATCACAGAAAGTCTCAAAGGTAAGTAAAGGATGGAAAAGTAAACAAGAGCTAATCATAAAGGATCTTGAAAGTCACACTAAGGGATTTAAATTTTTGAACAGCTCGTATTTGAAAGTTATTGAATTGTTCAAATGACGAAACAAGGTTTTGAATAAATAACATTGTAAGGGTGGCAGGTAGAAAATCACATGACAGAGTACTAGAGTACTTAAAAAAATCATCCATATTTCTTTTCCTGCATCTTCTTCATATTGATTCTTATATAAAAAATAGAATAAATGAATCCACTGGAATATCTGCAAAACAAACAATTTACTTAAAAATTATATTGGGTCCTGAGAGTCTCTGGAGAATTTCTCTTTGGAAAAAACTCTAGGTTGCCTTCTGGGGTATATGACAGAAAACTTAAGTATTTTTTAACCAGTCTGTACTAGAGCTGTTTATTGCCCTGAAATAGGAATGAATCAAACAATTACCCTAGACAGATATTTTAGATAAAAGTAAATAATTATATCCCTTTATTGATGCAGAATAAATGGTTCTAAGGAGAGAGAAAACATGGTTTCAAGGCCACTGAAGTTAAGCAACATACACTTAGGTCACATACTAGGCTGGATCCTTGAAAATGCATGAGATTTATTTCTAACTCTTCCTGCACTGGGAAAATCTGGCCAATAATAAATTCAGAATACACAGTAATAAAGAGCGGGAAAATAACATTAAAAATAAGTATCAATCCTTAAACTGCAACAGGAGGGATGTAGATGAGATATGAAAAAATAGTTCTCCCTCTCATTAGAGCAGTTAAACATTAGAATAGGTTATCAGGTAAAGTCTCTGCAGACTCTTCTCTTGAAGGTTTTTAACATCAGAGACGCAGCCATTTATCTTGAATCACTGAGGTAAGTCCTGTCTGCAGGCAGGTGAAGGACTAAATGACCTCTGAATTCATAAGTCATAAGTTCCTTGTTACCAGCCGCCTAATTCCGTTCTTTAAGCAAGATTTGTGTGGGTTTTTCTTAAATTCAGAAGGGATAATTAGCAATGTTAAACATGCCACAAATTAAATATTTTCTAATTCTAACACATGAAGAAATTGTATTGAAAATATATGGATCACAGATTAGGATCATCATTTGTAAAATACAGCCAGAATTAGGTTTTAGAGAAACTATCCTTTAGGTGCTAAAAGAATAAGCAGTTTAGAGACAATTTAAAATTTTGTCATTTGGGGTGTTATTGAAAATATGAACACGTGTTTATGAGAAGAGTGCAGGAATGTTATTTTTGCATAGTATGATAAAATTTATATGAGAAATGTTTATGGTACTTTCTACATTGTGATTAATTTAAACAGACACTTAAATCTCTCCTTTTCCTTCATTGTTCTCCATCTAGATCACGAAAAAGTTCAATTCTATGTTAGGCACAGATGCCTTCAAGGAAAATAAATTATGTTAATCAAAACAGCAAAGGATCAATAAACAAATGAGGACATAACATAGATAGTGTCATTCCAAAAGGTACAAAGATTCATCTTACTCTGTTATCATGATTCTGTGTAACTCCCTCTCTTCATTTCTCACCTCTGGAAACTAAGCATTGTGGTGCATGACAAGTAAAAAATAAAACAGTATTTTTAGTGCAACTATAAAAATTCTAATGTGACCCATAACATCTTTACTTGAAGAAAGATCTAATATATACACTGTGTGTACATACCTACTTTTTAATCATTTGAATATATGCTGCAAAATGGTTTTTTTCCCTGAAAAAAACCTTTCTCCTTAGAATTTCCATTTGAAAACATTTTTAAATAAAAATTTGTATTCATAAATGAAATGTGGACAACAATTAGACTGACATGTCATCAGGCAGTAATTATGACTTGGTTATACAAATAACATATCACAGTACAGGTATTCGAAAAATTACATTTTTTAAATGAAAGAACAGTTCCAACTGCATTGCATTAACTGTAAGATTTTGTAGGTCAGAGAACAAAATGTGGAATAAACTCTATTGCATTGGCCTTCCTCAAAACTAACACTTGTAAATATTTTTAGAACAAAATCTCCACAATTTTCAAATGTGGCCTAAACTTAGGAAATGAATTTTTACCTATACTCAAAAGATACTCAGAGGCTGTCCCAAGTGAGATCATGTTGGCCCTGACATATCACAATTCTTACCATTTAAGGTAAACAAAACATTTTTTTAATGAAAATGTTGTTTTGGTTTACAGCCAGAATAGAATAATAAATTATAATCTCCATCTAAGTTAAAATAACACTTTATTTCAATAAATTTAATCAAAGTTAAATTACTTTTAAGAAGTTATACCCTTTGCCCTCCAAAACCAACAAACCTTTCATACCATAGCAAACTTACACATTTTTAATTTTTTTCCTGAGAAAAAATATAAATAATACTTTAAGTAAAATTAAATACTGTATGCAAGGACACCATCAGTCATTGGATATATCTGGAGATCACCGACAAATGATAAGAAAGTATATTTTGCCTTGTGTTCATTATAGATTACTAGAAGTTTTAATTTTCTGGGTTGCAATGTTTAATTGACAAAAACAAAAAGACCATAGTAAAGGACTCATGGCAGTGACCGGTCAGAGACTTAAGATTTCTTCTTTTCTTCTTCTTTTTTTTTTTTCCCTTTCTGTTTTGTAACCATGGTAAAACAATAGAAGTGAACTTTCCCTGAACTTTTCTCTTTAAAGGCCTGGGTCCACATTGACCCAGCAGGGCAAGCTGGAACCTGATACTATCAACCCGAGGGCTGCTAAAGCAATCAGGTTCAACAACAACCCTATATGTTCCCTAATGTCATTCTGCCACAAAGCCAAAGCAAAAGCAAGCTATTTCTAGTAAAGAATGTCTTTCTATTGTTTCAGAGATTAATTCAATAGTCTAAACGTGCATAAAACATGGACTAAATGGTAGACTACAGAAATATATTGTTGTTCTCTTATAATTATATCAATACCAAAGTTTATGTGTAGATAAGGCCCAATCTCACAAGAAAATAAAAGCTCCTAGAAAGATTATTAATGAACAGATGATTTAAATCTTTATTGATTTAGGTGATCTTACATTTAACTAACTCATTTTGCATAATTCTCATGGTAACCTGTTTTAAAAGGTAACACTGCTTAAGAAATATTTTCCTATTTTTCCACAGGCAATTAAGGTAAGAAAGCATAATTTATGAAGTCCACTAATTAAGATATTTGTTATTTCTAAAACCACAATATGATGAATAAAAATTAGATGGACTGTAATAACAACATTTCTACCTCTTTCATTCAAAAGAACGTTGGCATTTCTGTTCTAAATCCAGTTTTCAAAAATTTGCAATTGTATAACAAGTTATTTTTTAAAAGAGTGACTATATCCAGAAACAGGAGATAAATATAATTTCTAATATTCACAAATAAGCATTATGAAAATCATTTAGGTTCAGCCTTTTCTCATCTCCTAATGTTCAATTACAGTATTAAAAATTTAGCAAAGATGATGTGATAATAAGGAGAAGTTATTTTATCATTACATGACACCCTCTCAAATGTCTATATAAATACTTAGAATAAATAGCATGTATATCACATATTAACTATTATCAATTACTTTCAATTGCCAACAACAATGCTTAAATAGATGCTCAGTTATATGATTTCCTCTTGAATATTATCCCCTATAGGCTTTATAAAACACTTTCATAGAAACAGTTTCAATGGTTCCAGTAGTTAACAATTATACCACATGGATGAGGTCTTTGTTATAGTTAACAACAGGTCGCAGCATATCAATGAGAAGGAACCAGAATTGTACCCAACACATAATAGGAGTTCAAAAAATATTAACTGAGTGAAGAAATAGAGACAGTTCCAGAAAATCCAGGGCATTAGCCACTTTAAGAACAATTGCCCTTAAAATGGTAATTTTCCAGAGTAATATAAGAAGGTAGTCCTTTTTTGAAAAGTAAAAGCATGTTTAAAACAAACTATTTTTTTTTCATACACCAGTTCAAGTAAGTCAGGTATGAGTCATGATTCCCTTGGGTAGGTGTATGCATTTACGTATAGTAGTATATATATATTTTAGAGATGGCTAGACTAAATACAGACAATACGAGATCTTGTCCCAATTTATTAAATATATATAGTATTCCTTATGAAAACACAAGTTTAATATTTCATCCAACTCTCCTGAGACTGACTTTCCAAGTATTAATATGAATAATATCACTCAATGTGCAGGTTTAAATCTAAATTGATTTTTAAGTCTGTCTTTAATACTTACAACAAATATATAGGGTATTGATAAGGAACATTAAAATTTAAAAGGATAGAAAGAAGAACATGGAACCAAGAAATAAAATAGGCAGAGGGTCTACTGGCCTAACAATTGTCCAACCTTTGAGGTTTTGATGGTGGGTTCATTGATTCTCTCTTCTCCCAGTTGGAAAACATAAGGTAAGACTGAGTTTATTGATGAAGAAGGGAAAGTTAACATAAGTGGGATACTCACTGTGTACCAGATGAGTAGCATATCTCATGACACTTAAATTCCAATAGTCCTAGAAGGCAGATATTAATATCTCCATTTTTTTAGATGAGAGCTGAGTGGTTCAACATGACCCATGAATTTCAGATCTTTGTGTCAGACTCATGTGTCTCTGATTTCAAAGCCTGTGCTTATTCCATTATAACATGGTGCCTCTGAGGAGCAGAGACAACAGATCATTTGGCCATGGATCAAAACACAAAAGTTACCACTTAGTAGATGTGTGACCTTGGCAAGCCACTTAACGTTCATTTGTGAATCCGCATATCCCTTTTCCTAACATGCATAAGGGATGCTATGACAGATAAAATTTTTAAATCTGAGGTAAAATCGTCAAAGAAGCCAATATTATCATGGCATGGCTAATAGAATATGAACAGTGAAAGCAAAGGAATAAGATAACTCAGTGTGTTCTGTGATTTATGAGAGTATATCTCCCAATTTAAAACTGGAGTTTCCTAGGGGTGCCTGAGTAGCTCAGTTGTTTAAGCAACCGTTGATTTCAATTTTGGCTCAGGTCATGATCTCACAATTTGGATTTGAGAGATCAAGCCCTACATCAAGCTCTGTGCTGACAGTGCAAAGCCTGCTTGGGATTCTCTCTCTCTCCCCCTTTCTTTCCCTCCCCTGCACGTGTGTGCATGCATGCTCTGTCACTCAAAATAGAGTTTCCTATATTTGTGTCACAATTTTTATCCCATTTCTACCTTAATGTTACTGTTCTTCCTCCTGCCCTGCCTGATTTCACTCAGTAAAGGCATTATACAGGAATTTTAATACCTGTCAATACCTATGCGTTGGTGAATATGTAGTATATAAAGAAGACTATTTTCAGTGAGAAAAGGGTATCCAATAGGCAATATAAGGGACAACTGTCGGTCTAGTGGGAGAACTGATGGGCTCCAATGAATAAATTTCTTTGGTTGTTTTTTCCTGAAAAGGTAACAAAAATTTTAGTTCTTAGACCTAATATTTTGTAGCTCACAATACTTTCTAGATCAGCTTAGAAATGAAATTGATGTGATGAAATTGAAGCATGATTAAAACATGCTTCTGGGAAATTGGAAATGGCATTTTCCCCTTTCTCAAGGTCCAAATCCATCTTTCCATTGGTCTATAGGAGGACCTCTGGATAGTTCACAAGCACTTCAAATTCAACATGTCAAAAGTAAACTTCTTACCTTTCACCATAAACCTGTATCTCATTACCTATCAAAGCCCATACATCTGTTAATAAACCACCATGAGTACAATAACCCAAAGCCAGATCCAGGGATCATCCCAATTCCTCCCTCTTCCTTCGGTGTACTTTCTACTTCTCAACTCAATGGTCACCAGCTTATTGATTCTACCTATGATATTTCTCAATTCACTCTCTTCTTCGTTCACATTGCTTCTGCCTTATTTCAGATCCTTTCCCTTCAGGGGAATTGTATAGACTTAGGTATGGTCTACACAGTAAAAACCTTCCAGCCCCTTCGGTGCATTCTGCAAATCTTCTAAAGTTCACCAAATTTCTTATCATGGCCTACAAGACCCTTTAAGATCTAATGCCTCAATTCCTTTCCAGTATATCTTGAAACTTTCCCACCGTCACTCAGTACCTAATTACTTTCATATATCCATGCTTTACAGATGTTAATCCTTCTGCCAGGAATGCCCTTTCCTTCAATTGTCCATAGGAGAAACCCTAAGCCAATTCACACCAATTTCTTCCCTAATCGCCCCATGTGCATGCATGTGGCTCACCAGCTTCCATCCACCTCCTTAATATCATCGACTCGATTATAATACTTTCCATGTTAATATAATAGTCTATATATCATTTCTGAGTAGGCACACAAAGCATTTGAATGCAATAACAAATTTTCTATTTATTTCCATTTTTCCAGAATTTAACACAGTCTGGTTACTAGCAGAAAATTAATACTAATTAATTAGTATAATATAGTATTAATTTTCTGAATGAATTCTTAATTTTCTGAATGAAGGAACAAATTAATAATTTCAAAAAAGTATATATTATGCATTAAATTACCAAAAAAATAGTAACATACAGAAACCACTTTTCTGAAAAAGAACCATCCTTTATTAAATTAAGAGACATAAAACATTAAGGATTTACCTAAAAAGATTATTTTATTGAAATCAAGTATATATGTAAACACCTACCATATTTAAAATATAAAATAAACTAAAGCGAAACAACACAGAATTTTATGTGCTACAAAAAAATTTAGTTTAAAAATGCTTTTAAGTGTCAATCAAATAATACAAAATATTAAGTCATCATTGCCCTTTAAAATCCTTTCAACAAGAATTCCCTAATTGTACTTTCACTTTATCTCACTGTACCAGTAAGTAAATAAATTAACAAAATAGCTTTTATCACACAGAATAACCTTTTAACTGAGGGATTATCTCTGGTTTATTTTTCATTTCTTTCACTGCAGATAGCAGTTCATGCCTCATTGATTAGTTTGCTAAGGTGGTGACCAGAAATGAAAACACAGTCTCCCAGATATTGCAAGGACCTGAGTGTGTAATCACCCACACACACATGCACAAAAGCATAAAACACCATACACACACACACACACACACACACACATTCATTCTATGCCTCTATGCCTGGCATTTAGTTTCTAAGAAACCAAAAGTCAAGAATTATAAATACTTCATTTCTATCTACCCATGCTCACATACAGCTTCGTCTCTTAGATTTACTTCTCACAAATACCTTTTTATGAAGTTGCACTTAAGTTTTTTATTTAATCATAATTTAAATGAGCAAAACTCATTTGCTCATTTCAGGGCAACTTTCAGGGAAGAGAAATATAAAGTCAAACAATCTAGCTTCCTCCAGATTCCTGCTATTTCTGAATTTGGTATTGGGTATATTTCGTTGAATACACACTTTACACTTGAGACTTGTCATATTGATCATTAAGCTCATCATTTCCAGTCAGATCTTTAAGTCAAACATCCCTTTCCTTTATTCAGCCAAAAATATCTGAAATTATCAATGCAAAAGAAATTTAAACAAAAAGAAATCACAGAAACCAAGTATGACAGTAAGTATTAGAGTAATCAGAACCAGGGGGAGTAAGCCATTCTGACCTGGCCTTCTGCCACTCAGGACTGTTGAATTCTGTGCCCTGATGTTTAAAAAATAGTCATCGATCACCTAGCATACACCAGGAAAGAATAAACACAAGTTTGAAGAGTTCAAAACCCAGAACAAAAGAAGAGGAAAGAGATGATAGAGCCTCACATGGAAAATAAAAGCTTTGCAAAGAGATTAGGACAGAACAGAAATTTTAAAACACTTTATGAAGGGTAACCAAATAAAAGATTAAAGTTATTCTTTCTACTTCTGAGCTTAAAAATAAAATGAAGAGTTTTTTTGGCCAAACATAAGGAAAAGAGTTACAACTTACTCAATTTATCAGGGATACTAAGAAACAGACATTGGCATTTGGTACAGGTCTTAGCTCATTCTCGGCGGAGGACTCTTTCCAATCTGAAATTCTGTTATTCCCTTCACCACAGCCCACTCCCCATCACCTACTCCACTTGGTTATACATTCAAATCTATGGTTTCTTTTTTATTTCATTTCCCATTTTATTAATTGGGTGCTTATTTCCTTAGGCTTTTATGTTACCCTGATAACTGGCTGTTCTGTCAAAATTCCCAAGGACTATCTCTCTTACCCATTTGCTTTTTGAATACAGATCATAAGGCAAGATGATGTTAAGAAATAGCCAAAGCAAGCTTTAGGAAAATTATAAGTTCAAGTCCTGTGTCTCCACTTAGTGGAGCTTTCTTTCTTGTTAATGTTCTTCCCCCTCCCATTGATATTTAAACCCATCACCTCCCCATCTACACTTTTCAGTATTTTGCTTTCAGCAAATCAACCAAACCTTGCAGAATTTAATTGATAATTAAGGTTAAAAGCTTAAATTATGAGCATTTGCATTTAAAAGAGGCTCCTTCTTCTGTGTGAATGCAACCTCTACTGCTATTTCTTAAGAAGAAAAATAAATGAAACCTTTGAAGGCCACCTTTGAAAGGTTGCCTTTGACCTAATATTAGAATGGCTTGCTTCATCATAGAATTTGCTGCTCAAGGAACGTCACAGCTCCCGTATCTTAGTGCAATGTCTCCATGCCTCTTCTTTTGCCTTTTGGCCCCTTTACAAACTTCATACCCAAATTCTCACCAACTGATTAGATCTGAGTTCATATGACAATCTCATGCATATATAAAAGACACAGAAAAATTATTTGTTGCACTGGAGTTAAATGCATAGATATCTTCCAGAAGTCAAAACTGCCTCATATTTTCTGTTCTGTCTTCACATCCTCCACACTTCGTATGTATTGTGCCATTGTTGGTATTTTCTTCTTGGGTAAGAGAAGAGGTAATAGCTATTCGTCCATCAAAAATGGATTTAAAAAGTGACCACCCCAGGAAACATCACTGAATTACATTGACTGTTCCACCCTTATTTCTGTATTTGCCTTTGCTGCTTATTCATTCATTCAACATTTGCTAAAAGTCTGTTGTGTACTGGGGAAGGTGCTGGGCAGAGAAAGACAAAAAATAGATAGATAAATAAGCTATTAAAAGGTGCCTTTAGATTAGTAGGAAAGAGAAGACTTCTCTAAGAAAGTAAGGTTTGGATACTATTGTATTAATATATATTCCCAGCTATGGGACAAAAAGAGGAAAATGTTCCAGCAAATGGATATTAAATGCAAAGGACTTTATACGGAACAACTCTAATCAGGAAACCAAAGAAAAGCCAGTATGGCTGGAATCAGTATGTAAAGGGGAAAAAGAAAGTGATAAACTCTGAGAGGCTGGCAGTATAGGAAGTTTGGGTTTCTATTGACCTATCAATAATATTTATTTGTGTGCTCTCTTATTAAGTCTTAAATCTTTCTCTCTGCACAGCACGCTTTTCCATTCTCCAAATGTGATATATTCTCTCTCTCTCAGGCAAAAGACACACCTTGCTGCCCTATTTTGAAGCCACAATGTCTAGTTCAAGGCTCAGCTCAAAATCATGTTTAACAAATGTGTTTGACTAAGTAAATTAAAATGTAATATAAATGGAAACCATTCATTTAAAATTCCAAAGCACTCCACAGTGTTTAAATTTTCAGATTCTATAAAGAATACTATCTGTATTTTAATGAAATATGAATCCTTTGCCTGCTAACTACTCCTTGATGTAAGGATTACAGCACAGCCAAAGGTACATTATACAAATGTCTATATTTAGTCTCCCTTTGTCAATGCTTTGCTATCCATGTAAAAGATCAAGATCAACATAAAGGTAATAAAATGATACTTAATAGCACATGGTTATGTTCTCTGTACTTTACTTATCAGTTATAAGATGGCTTTATCAGAAGGTTCACTTTCCTTCAGTAGTGAATTTATATCAGGCTACCCCCCCCACACCTGTCAGAATGTTCCTACATCCAGATGAATGTAACTGCTATTAGATACTGAAAGAAAAATGTAAATCTGCTTTATATAAAGTATTTCTCTTGATGATCCACAGCTACATCCTGTTACAAATAACTGTACAGTGAATAATAATAATAACACTGGTTGGAAAAACTAAGAAAAAGTAAACTATGGATATTTAAGAAACAAATCCAGCACCCACCCTCACATGATGAAAGTAAAACTCCATTTCCAAATTGGCAAGTGATAAAATATGATTTCACTGTAGTATAAAATGTTCAGATATTAGGCCTCGTGCCCTTGTAATACATTTGCCTAATACCACAGTAAATTCTTTCATTGTTTTTCCCCAACTAGGATGACAACCATCTAACCTACATAATATTAAGCAGACATTTAGTTCCACTGATGTGAACAGCCAAGAGATTAATGCTGACAGAGCTAAATTACACAAGAGTCAAAAAATGTGATCCAACAATACAATTATAATTATCACTAGGGGAGGTAAAAGATGAACATATTTTCATCTACGAAGGGCTCCGGATTAAAGGGCCAAACATTTAAATGCCACTTTCACTCATTTGGTAACTAGGGGCATTCCAAATTCTGTAATTGTATGACTTTGCATACATTAAAAGCAGCTTGGTATTAAAGGTTTCTTATATCAATTTTACAATTAAGGGTCAATCTCTACTTTTCATTTTCAACCACTATTTCAAAGGAACCAAAATAATGACCAGAGTCATATGAAGATTAAAATAGAACTACTTATTTTCTCCCAATTTTGTTTCACTAAACCTGCAGTGCAGTTAATAATTTTTAACTTAGATTGCTATCTATTTTGTGATATCTTTTAAAAAGTCAGAAATTCTGATAGATTTTTCTTCTTTAAATGTTTTTTGCAAAAAGTACATAATGTCTCTTTTTAGATTTTAGATTAAAGTTCTTAACAGTATCTTAAAGCATTTTACTTATTGATGGGTGTGATATAGACACTTAAAGCTATGAATATATACCTAAATGCTTCAATACTCCCTTTGAACAGTGTACCTATTATAGCAATATTTATTATAGGGGTAAAATTAGAAAATAAGCTCTTAGGCAATTATAAGCCTATACCTTTAAGTTATTTTTACTCTACTATATAAATCATTATTCTGAATAATTTCTATATGAGAAAGAATATTCCTTAGTATGCAACCAGCATGTGTCATTTTCTATAAATGTTTCTATATTATATGTTATTATACATAGGCAACACAATCAGGATGAAATTGAGGAAACTATCTTCCTTTCAGCTTTTCTTAGTGACGTGGTAGATGATTTTACAAAGTTCAGTACTTTTTGTTTTGTCTTCATCACGCTAAATTCCCCCACCTTGAAGCTTGTTGAGCCTGCTAATAAATGCAGATTTCCTATGGGGGTTTACATCTTCGAATAGAGATATAGGATTGTTTGTTTCTTTATTTAAAACAATAATTCATAAAACTCCATTCCCTTTTAATAACTATGAGATGGAATCCCTTATATGTAAAATTCCAATGGTTTCCCAATTGTAGCCTCTTGCGACTAAATCATACTGAACATCAAAGAAATCCTTTATTTAATAGTTTTCTTGATAGGAAATTAGTGGGAAGGGGGATATTCGTAGAAAAGTATCACTGTAATAAGCATGGCTTATATCAATGTAAATATTTTATTCATTTAAAATGATCCCCAAAACAGAGATACATCATTTACTCATTTATTATTTCACCCTCCTAAAAACAACAGTTATAAAAACGTTGATGGAGACCAGAAAGTCTAATTATACAATATCATTCAGTTTCACAAGATGAGGAAAGAGGTTTGGATTTTGAGTTAGGAGTTACAAATTTCAGTGTTGGCTTGTTGGTATGATCTGAAAGTTTCTGGCCTCGGTGCTTGCATCTATACAGTGGATTTAAATATATTAATTCCTGGTTTTCTCCAAGTAAGTAAACAGAATAACTGCTATTTGGAGATTTTGTGAAGGAGTGACCGTACTGTCTAAATGCTTCTGTAAATGGGAAAGGCATAATAAACTGAGAGTTCTCAGCTTTGTTTTAAACTTTTCCCATAGAGTAGGGTATCAAAATCTACACATTTATCTATCTTAAATAAAATGGAAACTACTCAGATGTCCTAGTAAAGTTGGTACCCCCAAATACTGCTTTCATGTTTTAAGACTGAATTTCAGACAGCACAGATAAATAGGTATCTGAGCAGTAATGCTGAAAAGCTCTTTTGATGTTGACTTGCATTTGACACAGTAACTAAATTTGTAATCATTACTGAACAGAAGAGTCCAATATTGATAGTTCTTTTTTTGTTTTTGAGTAAGGTGTAGTTGCTTAAATTTATTTTGTAACCCCACATCAGTCCTCCTCTGTTACATCACAATTTAAATGACAGATTTTTATTTTGAATTTTGTGTTTTCACTTTCCTTTCAGAATATTTTGATGGGTAGGAACAATTCTTAGATTCAACTGAAGAGTCCTTTTGGCATTAAACAATAATTTGCATGCATTCACTCAGGAATAAAATTCCCTATCTAATGAGAACTATTTCAAACATCTTAATTTTCAAAGTAAAGGCAGCAAATATAGAAAGATTTATAGCTCAAAAAATTCTAAGGAGTTTTTGATTGTGTTTATCCTGTTTAGCTCAAATGAAAAGAAATTTGAAAGCCTTCCCCTAAAAAAGTATTGAAAAGTTTTCTATACCTGGACAACTCCATCTGGTGATCCTCAACGAGGCAAAACTTTTTGTTAAACCATCTTTTCATGTATGGACCAGTAATTACTTTTACAATGATTAAAATTAATATATTAAATGCATGCCAATTTAAATCCTAAATTACTCCCACTGACCAACACAAATCATCAAAATTTAAATAAAACCTGCCTGGTAACTTGCTGTTCAAAATAAGCTGGGGGCGCATTTGAAATGCTGCACAAACACCATATGCTTCCTTTTCTAAATTTTTCTAATTTCCCTACACAACCAAGTAAATGAATTATTTCAAAGTCTGGTGAATAAAGTATGAATTACTGATATCTAATAATATATAGAAAAATTTTCTTTGTTTTAATAACAAATGAAACAAATTAACTACATTATGCCTTGAGTTTTAAACAGAGAAGAAATGTAAAAGAATTTGTAAGTAAAATTCTATATGATTTATGGCCATTTTAATTTTTAAAAGAAAGTTTCAATTAGCTCCAATAAAGACCATATTAGAGGAATAAAAGTCTTCAAATTTTGACAGTTTAAAACATTCATCTTACAATTTTTTCTTCATCCATGAATCTTTATGTTACAGTAAAGGTCAACCAAAATTAACTATAACTTCTAGATTAAAAAAAAGAACAATTCTCTCCAACAATTCCACCTGTAAATGCAGAACCTCTCTAGCAAGGGCTGTTATTATTGGCAAAGAATGCTAGGAGTGACCAAAACATACACAGTCTATGTGTCCTGTAAAAAGTATTTAAAAACAAAAATTTTGCAAATAACTCTATGATAATTTGGAAATGAAATCAGTATAACAAAAAGGACTTGAAAATTTTCCAGCAAAACCATGAGAGGGTTATTTCCGAAAACCATATTTATACAAAGGCATCTTCATTGCTACAGCTTTAACGGTTTTGAGCAATGTAGCCTTTAAGAAAATGAAGCCAGAGTCAGCTGGGTTTCAAAAAAGACAACAAAAGAGAAAGAAAATAAATATGAATTGACTTGAATATGAAATTCTAGATTTAAAACTCATCTTAAGAACCCTAATTTGATTCAAGCATGAATTTGCCCCTTCTCTGAGTCCACTGTATTATTTTACTTCTAATATTAACATAAAAATACCTTTGTTAACTCTCAGGAAAGGGAGTGGCACATTCACAGTATAGTTGATCAAACTGCCTAAAAATAAACTATATAATATAGTTTGAAACAGATGGAAATCAAAACTAAACATACAAATACAGTACAATGTGAAAATTTGCAACTCTATTTGCATTAAAGTTCATATGATACAACATTACAGCAAATTTAAAGTCAGTTAAATCTTGATGTTTTCTAAAATGTTTTTAAACTTTTGTTTTCTCAGGAAGTATTCTGCCATCTTCTTTGTACATATAAATTTGACTTTGGTCAGTGGATGTTCTTTATATAAATTCATTAAGGTAGAATTGACAGTATCTATTAGAGAAATGAGCTCCTTAATTTATCACAATATTTAAAATGGCAATGGTCACTGAGAATAAAGCAAAAAGGTAGGACATTTTGCTTGGATATTGTTCTGAAAATAAATAGTATATATTTAAAAATTGTTAAAGGAAGATTTAAAGAATGCATATTTATGCATGATTGATTTTTAGAAAGTTATATGATTTATAACAGTTGGATTACATGTATCTGTTCTGTTTTATATAGATATGCTCTGTTCCACTAAGTATGTATTTGTAAATATGGGTTGTATTAGAGTAGTTTATCCTTTTGGATAATGAATCTCTTTGAGAACCTGTTGAAGGTTATATATCCTTCTAGTCAGTAAACATATTGTCATATACCCAAAATTGGGCATGCAATGTCAAAGGACTTCCAAGATACCCACATTCCAGAACCCCACTAGTCCAGGACTCTGACTGCCATGTTTATGCTTCTATTCTACTTAGTGCATAGCACACCTGCAAACCTACACCACCTTAAGTGAATAAACTATGTTTTCTTCTAGCTTTATTGACATACAATGTTATAACAATTTGATGGGTACAACTTAATTTGATATACATATATATTGTAAAATTATTATCTTAATGTTAATACATCCATCATCTCACATAGTTACCGTGTGTGTGTGTGTGTGTGTGTGTGTGTGTGTGTGTGTATGTGTGTGGTTAGAATACTTAAGACCTACCTCATAGCAATTTTCAAGCACGGAATACAGTATTGTTAACTACAGTCACTACGTAGTACATTAGATACCATAATTTATTCATTTTATAACTTAAAGTTTAATAAACTACATTTTGTTTCTGTTTTTGTTTTAGTGAGAGAGAGCACAAGCAAGCGGGGCACAAGAAGAAAGAGTGAGAGAGAGAATCTTAAGCAGGCTCCATGTTCAGTGCAGAGCCTGACACGGGGCTCCAAGCCACCACCCTAGGATCAGGATCTGAGCCGAAATCAACAGTCCCAACTCTACCAACTGAGCCACTCAGGTGCCCTTGCAATTTAAATCTATGCAAATTTATCTCACTTAGAGAAAAATGTGCATTTTTTCAACTTATATTCACATAGGTGCTTGTTGTATTACTGAGATAAAACTCAAAATACTACCTTTACAGCTGAGAGTTAAAAAATGGATCTACTGGAGCAAATGAAGTACTAAAATGTAGGCTTAGTGGGATTTAACAAAATAGTTTAAATGGAAGAAATGAAGGTCTGGATTCTGAGCACCAAATCATATGTGAATTTTCATCTAACTAAATTAAAACTTTCTAATTCTAAATGTAGATGTCTAACAGAAAAGTGAAATGGTATTTGTCATTAAATCTATAGTCAATGAAAAACTTTTATTTACATTCAAGGTATTAAAGTGAATTAAGGAAGTAACTATTGCACAGGAATATACATCATTTCAGCCTAATTTTAGTATGCAATTCTCCTTATTAAATATCATGCATGAAATAGTCTGATTTATCATCTTATCTCATTAGATATTGTCTAGAGAGGCAATTTTTTAAAAATATGCTTAGGAAGACTTTATTTTAGTCAAATTAGATTTGAAACTTTACATGTTTATCTAATATGATCTTTTATTAAACATCCCTTCAGCCATAGTGTATTTTTTGGTAAAGTTTTAATAACTTTCCTGTAATTAAAAATAGCATATGATATCAGAGACCAGCAGTAATTAAAAGTAATCAAATTTAGTGAAATGTGTACAAAATAAAGAGATCTGTACATATTTGGTTAAGGAGCTCTCAACTGATCTGCTTTTTATGTAAAATGAAACAATGCTTATTATTAAAATAATAGGCTAAGTTCTTTGCCTTGTTTTCTTCTTTTGTAAAATGTATTGCTTGAGAAAAAAGTCTTCAAAAAACAAGGCCTAAAAAAATCTACTACTCAGGGTGCCTTTGAGGATATTTAATTAAAATCTAATCCTGCATTCATTAAGGCTCACATAAATTAAGCTGTCATTCATAAGATTTATGGATTCTCATTTGCATATTGCATACAATTCATCAATTACTCAAGTATGAAAGGAGCACATTTCCCTTGGAGCTGCCTGCTACCCTGCCAACATTTGAAATGAGGGAAAGAGCAAGACTGTCAGGCATTCACACAAACTTTCTTCCAAATGTCTGCTCCTTGATTAATCTAATTTTCTAGATATTCCCTACAAGATACACCAACAGCCCTGGTGCATATTTCTATTATTTCTCCTGTCTTCATCACCAAAATCTCCTAGTCTTTGAATACTTCTTCATGTCTCAGTGATTATTATTTGTTTGCTAACAATATAGCATTGATGATTCCTTTTCATCAAAATGTGTTTGATGCACACAAGCAAAATACAAAGAGGTAGGCTCTATGTTCGTTGATTTTTAACATTAATACTTTGTTATCAATGATTGGTTTATATTATGTGTAATAAAAAGTTGAAAATGAGGAAATGCAAGGGCAAGAGAGTATTACTCTGGAATGCAGTTAGCATAAAACCTTAGCTTTTTGGAGAATTTTTAGCATTTCAGAAGACTCTAAAACAAAGCCATATAGTAAATTATTGATTGTATTTTTAATATAAAAATAGAATTCACTCAATCAGCTGTAGTTATATGCTACTGCACTTTTCACAGGTCTAAGCAAAGTAGTAACCCAGATTAGTTTGTTTTCATTGTGCATAAAGCATACTGTGCTAAATCACTTTTCTTCTCTGGGGAGTAGATCTTAATTTCAGTGGCACAACTTGGAAGTAACAGTCCCTTCCAGAGCATACTCTGGAAATCTTCCAACAGGCATGTGATCAGGTGTGGAATTTAATGCAAAACACTCCTCATGTCCAGCACTTCTACAATTAAAATATATGAATGTATCGGCCCTCTCAAAAATTACTGCTCCTGAAAACATACTGTCTCTTTTATGTCAATTAAATGAAAAACAAAACAAAACAAAAAGAAACAAGAAGAAGTGCCTTTCATAAGCATTAATTTCCCATGGAGTACATCTACTCCAGTACAATTCAATTTCAACATTTAGAAAATGTTATTTGGTAACATGATGGACTTTATCTCACAGTGTAAATACCTGACAAAACTATGATCATATCTATTATTTGTAAATGCTTACCTATTTAGAACCCAAAATTAGATTCCCCAAATTAAAACCTAAACATCTCAGGTTAAGTGTTAAATTAGGAGGAGAGCCACCTTTAGGTTGATGTTGTTAGCAAGGAGTCTAAGGAAATGAGTAAATGACTAAGGACTATACCAGCATAATCATCATTATTTTCACTTACAAAAACTGTGCTTCAAAAGAAAAAAAAAGTACTCAGCAATAAAAATAATTGTCACTAACCCCTTACAAATCCATTTAACATGGGAGAAATAAACGCCTTTATAAATGTAATCAGAAAGATGAAATCATTAGCATGCTCAATTTATAAAGTGACTTTCACAACTGAAAGCAAACAACAGACCAGCTCATGCTTTGTATTCATTCAAGTTGGATGGTTCAACGTAATTCTCAGAGATCCGTGCCGGAGACACTCCTAGCGTGTTGTCTGTCTTTTAACTCTTGCATTCTCTACATTTCAGTTTTCTCAGCATGAGCTGTCTGCTTTATTCCACCCAAGTAATGTGTAATAGAAAAAGAATTGTTCTAGTCTCTGATAATAAAGCTTATTTTATTTCTTTAATACAAACCACCTGTTTGGGTTTTGTTTTGTTACTGAGGGTTTTTTAAACTATGTAAATTAAATATGATAATTAGCAACCTTACTCAATGTAACAGAAAGTGAATGAAAATCATACGGAAGGCTTTATTTTCTTTATGTAGTCTGTCCTATAATTCACCTCAGATCGATAAAGGACTTCCAAGTAAAAGAATACAGAAAAGTCTAAGAGCAATGGACAAGAAAGGGAAGATTTACCAGATCTCCTAGGGCACCTCACTTAAGTTGGAGGATCTGCATTAAACATTTGTATAGATGAAGTGAAATGGTTTCATGTCCCAGAGTGCAAATTTGGTTAGGATAAATTATTCCCAAAATGAAAGTGCTTTCTTTTTCATACCCCTGTTTTGATTAATTATCAGTTCTGAACTGGCATTTCTGAACCAAACCCCACATTCTAGGCCACACATATGACAGAAAATACTGATAGATTAGAATGTCAAGAGGAACAGAAAAAATCCAGGTTGCGTACAATTTCATTTCAAGCATGTAATTTTAGAAGATAATTATTTCAAAAGTCACACACAATAATGATTAAATAAGAAGACAGTCCTCCTCTTTAGGAAAATTAAATGTATTTTCAGGAAGGAAAGCATCAATATGGCAATGACCTTGACAAGTATCTTAGGTGATGATGGTCCATCACTTGTGATCAGGATTGATATCCATCAAATGAAGACATCACAAAATTATTCCCATGCCAGCACACTGCTATTTATGTTACATCACTTAATATTATTTAAATATTACTCAGGGCTTATGAAATCTATGCAAAACAATAGCAAGGCACAATGAGGGACATGGGGACAACAAAATGAAACTTCAGCACCAGGTGACAATAAAATAGAAACATGCAAAGTCAATAGTGTATTTCCATAAGGTGATGAGGTTTTCAGTCACACTAGAAAAAGAACATTAGGTATCAGTAATTCAACATACAGCAAAAATTATAAAACTTCCTAAAATTGTTTACAAGGCTATAAAGCAGATTAAACCTGATGGGTATCTGAGTTTCAGAAACATACATTCCTAATTCCACCTCAGGCAGAACTGCTCTGATTTAGTAGTGAATCCTAAATATAAGAATGCGGAGGGAGGTGGGGGGAAATCTGGGTGGCTCAGCCAGTTAAGCATCTGACTTCGGCTCAGGTCATGATCTTACGGTTTGTGAGTTCGGGCCCTGTGTCAGACTCTGCGCTGATAGCTCAGAGCCTGGAGCCTGCTTTGGATTCTGTGTCTCCTCTCTCTCTGCTCCTCCTCTGATCAGGCGCTCTCTCGTGCTCTCTCTCTCTCTCTCTCTCTCTCTCTCTCTCTCTCTTTGTCTCTCTCTCTCAAGAATATATAAACATAAAAGAAATTTTTTAAAAGAATGCGGAATAAACATTTTATTGCTGGTCCTTTCAAAAATAATCTTCCCAAATTATCCTGGATATGTGTATTATTTCTGTGAAAGAATATATATCAAAGACATTTCCTTGTAACACAACACCTGTTGATCAGCTTTACTAACTTTATAACAAGAAAAATAAAGCAACCAAAAGGGTAGAGTTGTTCCAAAGAAGGACAAGGGTCATTACCTGGAGTTATCAGCCTAGTCCATGTACAAACCTGTACTTCAAGAAGAATCAAGTATTTATACTATGTATATATTTCTTTTTCATAGGTTAAAAGCTAAGTACATAAAAGCAATAAAACAATAAAAATTTGTGTAAAACGTATGTTCTTAATCACTTGAAGAATAAGTCCTCTAATTGCAAATTAGCATAACCATACTATGTGCATGCAAACTAAAAAAATCCAAAATCCATTCAATCAAGAGATGTTTGCTTTTCTTGCACAATGTTGTCTAATTCAAATGTGTTCCTTTATGTATTGTCTGTATGTATATATTATGCATATATATGTATGTTTATAAGTTTATTATAGAATAACCATCTGAACTCATCCTCATGGTTGTAACTTTAACATCCAAATAATAGTCTCCGGTATTCTAACCACTTGAGTTTAAAATATTGGGAAGGTATGAGAATAGATACTCGATCCAACTGGATGCCCTTTTGTAAGAAATGTAGCCCTGAATTCTCCCAAATTATTTCTCCATAAAAAGAAAAATATATGGCTTACATTTTTCAGAAGTTATTGTAAAGATCAAATAGAATAATTAATCTTAGCTTGTATAATTCCAAGGGGTCTTCTGAGATAATTTCATTACAGTTTCCCTTTTTCATGCTGCCTCCCTGAACTGTTAACTCATAATTAAGCATGTAGTCAACTGCAATCTCCAAATAACTTTCACATGTAACATTTCAAAATAAATAATTTTTAACTCTTTCAATGTACATGTACCTTACATGTACCTCTATGAAATGCATTTGACCTATATTTGATCTATATTCCAACCTGCCAAGATTTTGGTGATTAATTCCATCAGTATCTATAGCTACATACTGTGGATACAGTATCGAAAGTATCTACCACCTTTTTCCCTCTACCTTCAATTTTTCATGAAATCTGTTATCTCTACTTCCAAGGTTTTATCAAACCTATGCCTCCCATTCATTATCTCTTCCATTGTCCTAGCTCAACCTTTAGTTTAATTACCTCTCTTCTTTACTTAAAAAAGCCATCATTTGGGTCCCTATTCCCTAGAGCAGAGGCCAAATTACAGTCTACAGGCTGAATATTACCTACCTGTGTTGGTAAATAAGTTTTATTGGAACACAGCCATACTCGTTTGTTTATGTATTGTCTCTGGCTGCTTTCGCACTACAAAGACAAAGTTGCACAGTTGTGACAAAGACCATATGTTGCCCAAAACTTATGATACCTGTTTACAATCTAGGCCTCTACAGAAGCAGTTTACCAACCACTCCTCTATAAGATATTTCCAAACCCCTTAGCATGCACTAGAATATCTTTGTGGTCTGATCCCAACCTCCCATTCTATCATCTTCTTTTATCGATGTGTTCTCCTTGTTCCCACCGATACTTCCCACCTCCTATATATTTACTCAGATCATTTCCTCTAACTGGAACTCCTCCCCCAATATCACTTCCAGAACATATTTTAAACATATAGCAAGGTCCTCTACAAAGAAATGATGTTTAGAAATAGTAAGTGATGAATGATATATCATATATGCCTGAATTTTATTTTGTTTTAAAGGGTTACTGCTATTTGATATGTTTATTCTTTAGATCCCCTGTGAAAACTTTAACACTGCACTGGTACGTATCAGAAGTTAGTGAAACTATTTTTTCACCAGCAAGTGATTTGGACAGAACTAGGGAGCAAGAGTTTTTTAAATATATAAATAATGCCAAGTGGTAAAAGTCTCCCAAATTGTTGGTTACTTCCTAGAGTAAGCTAGTCCCTTTGAAGTTTTTCATTATAGGATGGCATTTTCTTAATGACAGCATTTACAAAATTATACGTTTGTCATCATAAAGAATCCATATTATTCTCTTAAAATGTATGTTTATATATAATCCAAGTCCATAAAATTCTTTACTATAAGTCAAACAGAAAACACATATTAAAATTTGTTTTAAAAAATTAAATTCTTGAATATCTAACCTTTCATACCTGTCAAAGGTATTACTCAGATGAGACCCTGTGGCCTGAAAGAGTTAATATTCTTCACCAAAGAGTTCCCTGATTCTTTATGTAATCTAGACCCTGAGGAAAATAAGTCTCACTATTTTCATTTCCCATGAAGGGATCCATCTCAAAAGTGTACCTTTTTGTTATAATGCAACAAATCTTTTTATGTATATATAACACAACAAAAATTAAAGTTTGTTTTAGTTAGCGATAAGGATTTAGCCACATTTTGCCTTTCAGTAAAATTAAAGACATCCTGTATACCATTTTTGGCAGCTGTAAATGATTGCTGCTCATTTCATATCTCACTTTATACTAAAAGGTCATATAAAATGCTTTAGAAATCTATCTTTGAGGTACTAGCCACGAGAAAGCACTCAGCTGCATCAACAGCAGTAAGTAAAATGTCATTAAAGTCATAGAAGTATGCGTGTATTTTCTAGACATCAACCTCAAGCAATTTTGTGAATAACTGTGGCTGTCTCCAATAATCAAATAATGATAATGATTGAAATAAAATTTACAGGAAGAGGAAAATTATTGCTGAGGCTTTTGTGACTTGCCTTAAAAGAAAAAGTAATCTCTATGGCCAATTACACATAAGATTCATTCCAAACTTTGTTGAGTGTTTCTTAAGTCTGTGGTAGTATACGCCCTCAAAAGGACAAGAGCATAATGATAAAGGCCGTGAACACAGGGGCATTTTTATGGATGGAGTCAGAAAGACACATGGAAAAGCCTAGTGAGAGTTTAAGAAAAAAATTAATCACATTTAATCAAATATAATGAGGTATTATAGATTGAAAACTCAGGGGCACATAGGACCTCATGATAACACAAAAACAAATGGAATGTGGTCTGGTACATTTGAAAGGGTTAGAGAACAACATGAAGAACTTTTTAATACATTCAAAGTGCATTGCCACTTCTATGAAAGATGGAGTCAAGTGAATATTCATGCTTACTCTTTTCAACAGTTAACCTAGATATATACATAGAATAGACAATCTTAACAATAGGATTGTATCCGTGACATTATGTTTTCTTAATAGATCTGATGTGCATGAATACATTCATTCATTTAATACTTAGTGAACTTTTATAATACATAATGTATTACATCTTACGTGTTCAGTTTTGTGAACACGTAAGATGTAATACATTATGTATTATAAAAGTTCACTAAGTATTAAACACAAAGTTGAATCAGACATGGGTCCTGTTTTCTTAGCAGAGTAACTAAAATATAAAACATGTTTATGGATAACCATAATACCATTATGATGTGATAAATGATATTTTTATAAGTTGATGAGAAAAAGCTGTAGAAGTTCAAAAGTGCGAACTAGTGTCTGTGAGAAACCTTCAGAATATTCTTGAAGGAGATGGCATTTGAGAGAGCTCTGGAACAGAGGAGGGACTTGCAAATGGAGAATAGGGCAGGGGCGGGGGGGGGTGGGCAGAGGAGGTTCATTCCTGGCATAGGTACAAACACTACAGGCATAAAAGATTAGTGAATATATCATTTAAACTGAAGTAGGAGATAAATCAAGATAAATCAAGGAATAGTTTGAAAACAACACATAAAGAGCCTTAAAAACCACAACAGATTGATCTTTAACTTTATAACAAAACACATTTGGTTATTTATAACCAATAACTTTGAAGTAACTGCTCAAAGATTTTTTTTGGTTCATTTCTTTTGCCATTGTTTTCAAATACAAATGGAGAAAGTTGTGGGCAAGGATATCATTTAGAAGGTTCATTTGTCCTGAAATCTGTGATGTCCCAACCTTGATCAACAATACTATAGGCTAGAGACAATAGAGAGGGTGAAGTTGAGAGAATATGAGCTGGACAGGTATAGAGGTTACAGTCAACAATGCAACTTAGTTTATATGGAGAGGTCAAATGAGGGGAAAAAAGCCTCTTTATTAATAATAATTGGAAGTATTAAAGCCTGGTTGGCTGAAATCAAAGTGATCCCATTGGAAACAGAAGAGCAGAGATGAAAGTGAGGATAAATTTTGAATATATTTGGTGGTGGTGGAATTTACATGTGAATTTCAAGTAATTGGAGATGTACTATTGGTGCTTAGGAGAGAGAAGGACATATATTTGGAAGTCGTCTACAGAGAGATAACAGTTCAAATCATGAATTCTTTGATACTTTCAGAAAGAGTGGCTCTTGAATATTCCAATGTACTTGTGGCGTTGAGCATAATTTCATCAGTAAGAGTAGTTCACTATGGACATGATTCTGCAATGAGCAGTAATCTCTACAAACAGGGAGACATAAACCTCAACCTTGAGAGACACAGATAGAACAGTGTATTAAGGCAGAATGAAAAGAGAGTTTTGTCCCACACTATCTCCAATTTTAGCAGTCTGATAAAAGGACTATAAACAGTTCTTTAGTGAAAAAAACATGTTTATGATATTAGCTGAGGGATTAAAAATGAGGGGAAACGGGGATCGAAATGATAGGATGGAAACCAGTATAACGAAAATTTAAAAGGAAAACTGCCAAACGCTGGATAAAGGGGAAAAAAAACCCAACCAGAAATGGTAAGAAGGTAAGAACTAAGGTAATCTGATAATTAGAAGGTTGCTGGTTACTTTCAGCGGGAGTTGAGAAATTTCAGTAGAATTTTTGTGGAAGCCAACACACAAGGTGTTGTGGAGGAAGTCAGGGAGGAAAATCATGAAAAGAAAAGATGAAATCATCATGGCTTGAGGCATTAATAGTGTTTAAGGAAGATGAACTCATGTCTAGAACAGCATTGTCCAATAGAAATATAATGCAAACCCCGTATGAAATTTTACATTTTTTGGTAAACATCTTTAAAATTTTGAAGTTAAATTAATAACATATTTTATATAATTCAATATGTACAAAGTATTATTTTCAACATGTAGTTAATATGAAAATTATTGAGATATTTTACCTTATTTTTTCCTATTATCTTTTCCAAATCTCATTTGTACTCTACACTTACAGTATACCTGAATTTGGACTATTGATATTTCAAGTGCTCAGGAACCATAGGAGGGTAGTGGTGACTGCGCTGGGTAGGAAAGCTTTAAAAGAAGAGTGTTACATGCAAGGAATGGCTTTTGAAGTTGTGGTTTGACTGCTAAGTTTGGTTAGCTGGCCAATAAGTACTATTATGTATATACTTATTTTCTCTCTTTCTTGTCGTAAATACAAAAGAAAACAACGAGAGGGTGTTTGAATTGGGGATCACAGAATAATGTTTGAAATTCCCTTTGTAAGTAAGCAAGATCATTTGAAATTGGAACTTAAACTAAGACACTTTGAAGCTAATCACGTGAGCTCTTAAAGATTCAGTATAAAAGTTAAAAGTAGGAAACACTTCAGGATTCCTGAAGTAAAAGACACATTATAAACAGACGACTAAAATTGGTTTGAGAATTTCAAAATCATTCCTCATGAAATCATAATTATATCAACTTGTATAAATAAAAGGTCAAGAACTCTCTAAATAATTGCATCCAGACATTGTCTCATTAACTAGAATCCCACACGCAAAAGTAATTCAACATCTATTGGACTTATCCTTTGCTCACTCTATTTTCTCAAGACTGATGAAGACAGCCAAGTCACACATCTGGCATATCTTCTTCAAGCTGTTTTTACTCCTACATCAAATAAGATGAATTCCAAAGACTACACTTTTTACCAATCAAAAAAGAATTCATGTAAAACAAAATAAAGCAAAACTACATTATTTTAAGAATGTTTCCTCTATTTTAGTTTTATTTATATTATTATTATTTTTTATTTTAGAAAGAAAGAGCATGAGTTGGGGAGAGGGGCAGAAGTAGAGAGAAAGAGAATATTAAGCAGGCTCCACACTCAGCATGGAGTCCGACTCAGGGCTCAATCCCATGACCCTGGGATCATAACCTGAGCTGAAATCAAGAGTGGGACACTCAACTGACTGAGCCACTCAGGCATCCCAAGAATATTTTTCTTTAAACAAGCGTTTTTCCTTTACAAAGTATGTCTACCATTTTTATTAGTAATTAAAACTAAACTATAGCATACCATATGAAATGAAAAACTAGACACCTTAGAATGTAGACATCATTTTACATTAAAAAAATCACATGGAACGAATCTTCAGCCTACTTAAAAAAAAATCCCTCAGTAAAATTCTGATTTATTTATATTCACATGAGTGTGCTTGAAAGAAAAAGTATGCTTATGCTAGGACAATTCACATTGGTGGGAGATATATAATATCTCCCAGCAGTCACTTCTCAGTACCTCATAATTTCAAATTGAAAACTTGCTGGAATTTCTAAATTGATCATATTGTCACATGAAATACCATGTATAATGGGTGGTCATTTTTCACACTGAAAAACATACATTAAATCATTGATTTGAGGGCACCTGGGTGGCTGAGTGAACAGATTCTTGATTTTGGCTCAGGTCATGATCCCATGGTGGTGGGGTTCTGTGTGCGGTTCTGCACTGAGCAATTCTGATCATCGTGTGGGGTTCTGTAATGAGAATGGAGCCCACTTGGGATTCTCTCTCTCCCTTGCTCTCTCCCCTCCCCCAACTCAAAATAAATAAATAAATGTTAAAGAATAAAATATTGATTTGGATATTCTAGTCAATGTTTTCAAAATCTTTCAAAATGAAAGCCGTTGCTACCTGCCATTTGTCCTTTATACTTAAATGAAGGATATTACTTCTTATTTCATAAGATTTTCTTGTAGAGTTGACTTACTATGTATATATTATCTTTCCACCTAAGCTCAAACAGGTTCCTTCAAACAATGCCTATGGCATATTTGACACACCCTTCTACTGTACAGAGTACCAAGGCATTCAATAATTGATTTTTGTTTTGATTATTGGAAGGAGAAAAAGAGGTAAAATGCCCACAAAGAATTGCCTTATCTGGTGATGGTAAGCAAGGACAGGCTGGCACAAAAAACACTGATCAAACAAGAATTCTGTTCATCTCCTCTAGGAAAGGGCTTCAATTCTGTCTATCATAATTAGGGGGAAGTTTTAAAATAAAAAAGTATATATTAAAACATTGTATTGGGAGAAAATCCCACAATTTACTTGTTTACTACATTTAATATTATGTTTTCATTTTTCTGTTGAAGATAAAACTGTAACAAAATATTTCCCCAAAGTGCTTCATAAAATTAGTGATGCATCTGAAAATATATCAGAGAGTATTTTGCTACTGAATTTGAAGTGTGAGTTAATTCAGTTAAAATATTTAAATCTAGGGGTGCCTGGGTGGCTCGGTCGGTTAAGCGTCTCACTTTGGCTCAGATCATGATATCAAGGTTTGTGAATTTGAGCCCTACATTAGGCTGTAGTTGACAGCTCAGAGCTTGGAGCCTCCTTCAGATTCTGTGTCTCCCTCTCTCTCTGCCCCTCACCCACTAACACTCTGTCTCTCTCTCTCTAAAAAATAAATAAAAAACATTAAACAAATAAAAATAAATAAAATAAATTTAAATCTATAAAAATAAAATAATTGAACAGATATATTGGGTAAAGATGAAAAACAATTATTCTTCCCAAATCCCTTTGGTAAATTCATGTTTCTTCCATTATTTTCTAGGCTACTCTAGCACACAAGGAAATAATAAACTATCAGTCAAATAATGAAATAGGAAATAATCTCATCTTCTAGAAAACAACACCTATGTATAATCACTGAAAACATTAAATAAAATAATACTAATAATATAGCCCAATAGATCCACTGGAAACCAAGTTTTACTAATAATCTATGGAAATTTGACTACTAGAAAAAAATCAGCATTTTCCTCAATTAAGCTTCCAAGTATCAGTGGTGATTACTAGCCTTTTATTCTTCCTTCTCATCCCTCCAAATAGCATACAAATGTTTAAAGTGTAACATGCAGGGGTGCCTGGGTGGTTCAGTTGGTTAAGTGTCAGACTCTTGATTTTGGCTCATGTTATGATCTCACAGTTTGTGAGTTCAAGCCCCACATCAGGCTCTGCATTGACAGTGCAGAGCCTCCTTGCGATTCTCTCTCTCCCTCTCTCTCTGCCCCTCCGCTGCTTGTGCATGTGCTCTCGTGTTCTCTCTCCCTCTCTCTCTCCCTCTCAAAATAAATACACAAAATTGTAACATGTGGAGTGTGCTAATCACTATCAAGCAAAAACTTAATTTATTTAATGTGAGATATTCCCAAAATGTATTCATCATTTCAAAACTGAAACTCTATGCTCAAAATATTTACTCCCCTGTGAAAAAAGAAAAACGCAAACAAATATTTTGTTTTCAGCTCCCTTGAGCAAACAGCTGATAATGAAAAACAAAAATATGTTTTACTATCAGTAAAGGTGCTATTTCTTCCCCTCCCAGAATCACAAACTCTTCCAAATGTCACCATGGTATGAATATCTCAATATAATTCCCTTTTTCATCTTGTACTTTTTTTCTAAAATGGTAGACATATTGCAATCCTTATTGTTACCTCAAATCATTTTCCAAAGGTCAGAATGCAGAGGGATCAGTATATAAAACTGTTAAATAAGCAAAATTTGCCTTTACTTTCTCTCTTGATCTTACTTAATATCTCCTCTCAAAAGATATTCTAATACTTTTTACTCCATGTGCTATTTCTCCAAAGATATTTATGGAGTTGATAGGAAAGTTCTACCCCTAAAGTCACATAACAAATGTGAAAGCCAAAACACTGGCTTCTTGATTGGATAACTCTTTAAATTAAATAAGCATTATTGAGGTCCTGGTTTTTGCACAGTGGTGTGTTTGACAAAGTAGAAGAATGAGTTTTCAGTTGCATAGGGAACAAAACATGCATAGCCATAAAACAGAAGTCAAACAAGAATACACAGTACACTTAACTCAGTGCCAAAATTATTGACAAACGTAGTGTCTTCTGAGTATAAAAAGGACAGATCATGGAAAGGAAGAGTAATCAGGGAATGCCTTTACAGACCTCAAAACAGATCTGGCTCTAGATATATGAAACAGACTGTAGAAAAAGCCAAGGCAGGAGACACCAATAGAATTAAGACATGGGGATGGAAATCATAACAGTATATTGAAAAATGGTGACAAGATTGCCTGGCCTGCCTCAAGTCAAGGGTTGCTGTTAGGATTATTAAAAGCAAGGACCCAGATTACTTTGCTATAGGTTTTACTTTTTGTGCAATCCTCCCAAGACTTCTATGAAGTAGATATGCTCTTTCTTGCAGATAAACATATAAGGAGATTTTAAGTTTCTTGCCCAACTCTCCTGACATGATAAATGGCAAAGCCCAGGAATGAAACTCATTTTGAAGATATTCCATGCCAGGTAAGAGGTATGGGACTTGATTCCTTAGACAATCTGCATTTTCTAAATATCTTTAAACAGTGTTTATGACTTTATAAAATCAGTAAGATTGATATGGGTATTTGATTAAAAAATCTGTTTCTAATATATTCATGTTAGCAAAAGAGAAAATTACATTAAAAAAAAACTTTTTGAGTCTCCTTCAAATAAAATGAGTCAATCCTTGTACAGTTCTATTTGTTACCATGTGATCTTAGCTTCTCCTAATAATGTCAGGAGTCAACTTGTTTACAGAAAAATTTTAATCAAGCTGATAGAAGCCCCAAACCTTGGAAACTAAAAGAGAAATATAACAGCATAACCACTTGCCATTTTTTCCTGCTTCTCACTTCCAAAGCTCAACAGCACAGAGGACAGATAAGGTGTGAATGGAAAAATTTGACTATCCTGACATCTGGTGAAAATGTCACTTTACTGAAAGTATTGTATTAAATAAATTTATTTCTTGTGATGATAGATTCTCTCCTAAGTGGTAGAAAAAGAACCAGTGAAAGGTTGAACTATTTAATAATTTTTTAACATTTTTTAATATTTGTTTATTTTTGAGAGAGACAGAGTGAGAGATAGACAGAGTGCAAGCATGGAGGGCGGGGGCAGAGAGAGGGAGACACAGAATCCGAAGCAGGCTTTTCAGGCTCTGAGCTGTCATCACAGAGTCCAATGCTGGGCTCAAACCCACAAACCCCAAGATCATGACCTGAGCCGAAGTCAAATGCTTAACCAACTGAGCCACCCAGGTGTCTTGAACTATGTAATAATTTGGAAATGATAATCTTTGGATAAACTAACCACCACATTATGTATTTTATTTAGCAATAACGTTTAGGAACTTGCGAAAGAATGAAGTACTGGATCCCAAACAAGGCATGGAAAACTCTCACCACCCTCTGCATCTGTTAGCTCATAGCTGATATATAGTAAAAAAGACACAAACTAGAAAGTATCCAATGAGGTGAGATAGCGCTAAGACTGAAAAAACACTGAACGAAGGGGTGATATCATGCCTAGAAGACAGGAAAGCCAGAAGTAAGTTGTCTTTTCAAATGTCTAGAGGATCATGATGCTGATGAGGGATTGATGTGGCCCTGCCAAATACAAAAAAGGAACAAATAGACCCTTCCAATCTACTCAAGAAAGAAAGAACTCTTACAATGAATGTGACAGAACAACAATAATATGCTGCTAAGAATGTTTTAACCACAGATTTAACAACTACCTTTGAAGAGTATTGTACATAGTGCTGGCTAGGATTGAAATTAAAGTAAACTTTATGAAAACTGTAAGTCAAATTTTATGTGATTTTATGAGAACACACACAAAAAAGAAAGAGGTTCCTGTGACTGTTTCGAATGAATGAAGCGGCACACTTTAAGAGTGTATGTAAACTCAAGCAAACTCTAGAATTTTTCTTTGATGGTCTAGTACTTTTGTCTTGGAGTCAACCAATTATACTAGCAATCAAACAGGTTTCATCTAAAAACAAAATACTACACTTAGAATCAGTTTCATTTTATTTATTCATTTTCTTTTGGCAAATCAACATCTCTGAATCTCCTTTTTTAATATATCAAGTAGCAATAACACCATGTGCATTATAGACTGAGGTGAATATCAAAATAATCTCATTTAAACAATTAGGTTTTGAACTATGTGGCACTGAATATCATGAAAGCTCATTTTCGTTGGCTTTATGTTTTTCAAATAAGTTTCTGTCCAGTATTTCTTCCCAGAAATCTCTTAGTTATTAAAGAATTCATCTGTCCTACTTCAGTTTATCTCTTCTTTTCTCTTCAAGTTCTACTAGTGGTTCATTATCATGAGAACATATATAATAGCCTCACAAATGCCTATGAAAAATGAATGTTTTGTAGTAGTGGCTTCTCCAAAAGATAATTATCATATGAACTTCAGTATGCATGTCAGAAGATTTGACCTCACAGCATCAAAGGGAAGAAAAGCAATAATTTCTTGCTACTTGGTGAATATGCATATTGGATTATAGGATCATAGCATATAAATCCTAATGGATGTCTAAATCGTAATGGCATGGCACAGAAGGCTAGATGAAACATAGCTTCATAGATTTCAAGTTTCCACCAACAAATCTGTTTCATCCAAACGTGTCATCCAGATTAAGAAATAATTCAGTGTGAGTCTTCCTGGAGAACCAATCACCAAAGCAAATGCAAAATCATATAACAACCTTGTATAACTGTGTAACGATGCGTCCAAAGGACAATGTTACAAAGGGAGTGGTGCTTTAAAATTCACCAACCTGGGTGCAGCCATTTTGAAAACTGCCATCAGGTAAACAAAACAAGTTGCCCACTCCCAAGAAAACTGGAGGGCTCTCTAGAGCAGGGAAAATGTGAAGGTTGCCATGTTACTCGACCACATCTCAAAACATGAGTCATACATACTTGTTAACAACTAAGTAAGACAAGATCTTAAAAAATTATTTTTACATCTACTAAGTAGCATCAAAGACAAGGTAGATTCTTCCAAAATGTGCATTGAGAAAGAGGAAATTCATTATGTAGGGATGGAAGAGAATGTAAGTAATCAGTCCTTCTATTTATAGATGAGAAAGTAGAGGCTTAGAGTTGAAAAGTACAAAACTCCATCATATTTGGGTGCCATCTGGTTACTGATGAACTGAGCTCACTTAACTACCATAATTTTTTTAGAAACCCAGCATTAAAAATGGCATGATTATTACAATATGATGAAAGCCACTGCAAATGTCCCCAGGTCAATACAGTACAACCTTACACTAAGGACCTGTTTGGAACTCTCTTCTATCTCTGTAGCATCAACAGCCCATTCCTGCCTGTGCCAGTCTTCAGCACCTCAGATAAAAGAAATGGTAAAAGAAACCCATGGTGTCTGCATATTAGTCTGTTATCTGATCAAGCCTTTAAGTGGTTAGAGCCAACCTTGATTGGTTGCTCACAGAAGTTTACAAAAGTTTCTAGGTTCCTTCACAAGATTAGTAAGACTCCTTAAATAGTCTCACTAACTACAAGCTAGACCTATGTCAACTTATAGTCAATTGAGTTATTTAAATATACTTTAAGATACACCACAGGGCACCTGTTGGTTAAGTGTTCGACTTCAGCTCAGGTCATGATCTCACGGTTTGTGAGTTTGAGCCCCGCATGGGATTCTGTCCTGAAAGCTCAGAGCCTGGAGCCTGCTTTGGATTCTGTGTCTCCCTTTCTCTCTGTCCCACCCTGCTCACAGACTCTCTCTCTCTCTCTCTTTCAAAAATAAACATTAAAAAAAATTTTAAAGATATACCATAAATACAGTGTAGTAAATATTTTCCACCAAAAAGATTCAGCTTGGTGGAGTAGACAATTCTTTAAGAGCATATATGATTTGACAAAGTTACATATGGAACTGTGAGCAACTAGTTTGGCAGTTATCTATTTATATATTATATATTATTATATAAATTATATATCAATTTATATATTATATTTGTATATATGAATAGCTCTGACACTTGATGTCTATTTTATACAAGATGAACAGTAACTACCTTTTATAAGAAAACATTAAATACAATGTTCAATATATACATTGTATATAATGAATACATACATTCATTAAATACAATAGTCAAAATACAGCAATGAGGGTTAAAACTAAATTATCTAATTTAGTCAGCACACTCTATAAAATTAATAAATAAGAATTATTAAAATCAAGGCTCCTTGATTTAAAAAAAAAGTGCTTATGCCCAAGCTGGCCACATGCAGGGATGCCCTTGGGCATGCCAGGACTTTCTTCAGGAAATGTTTGGTTTAGATAAATTCAGGAGCTATATTAACCTATAGAATGTCTCTCCTGGGTCCAGGAATCTGAGTTCTGCCTTCCAAACCTCATTTCCCTAGGGATTCTAATTGAATTATGTCCTAATGGGCTCTTGGATAACACTGTAGCAACTTTCTCAGAGCCAAGAGGCCCTAAGTATTTCAGGTAAGAATTTCAAGACCACCCTGACCAACTCTCGCATTCCTGAGGTGTCAGAAAGGGCTCGCCCAGTATATGTATGATCTTGCCAAGTAAACAAACCAGCTATTCTGTGGAGAAGTGAAAAGCAATAGAAAGCTCTTTTGAAGACAGCCTGGTGACTTTCAACTGTGAAAAAACTAAGTAAACTGAGGATATACCTTTGCCATCCAAAGTAAACTTCAAATTTATTACTAACTGGCCAACTTTACACATGCACTGGTACAGATTAGCCTGAGTAAACCATATTCTGTTAATAGGATCTAAAAAAAATGTCATAAAACAATGTTGAGGTGAAAAAATAAAATATACACTGGAGGGTAACAGTGTCATTGTTCGGCAAAGAGTGGTAAGAAACATTACTTAAGGCAAAGACAGCAGCATGGAAGACAACTTTGAGATGATACACTGAAGTTCATAAGGCCAAAACTTGATTGCCATGAATAGCAGCTAAAGGATGCTAGAGATGAAAGAGTACTTAACGTGAGGATCATTTTATAGGTGAAGAAAAATAAGCCCAGCCCTTAGTTTTTTGTTTTTGCTTTTTTTAATGTTTTATTTATTCTTTGAGAGAGCGCAAGCAGGGGAGGATCAGAGAGAGAGGAAGAGAGGATTCAAAGCAGGCTCTGTGCTGACAGGTTGACAGCAGTGAGCCAAATGTGGGGTTCGAACACACTAACTGCAAGATCACGACCTGAACCGAAGTCAGAAGCTCAACCGACTGAGCCACCCAGAGGCCCTCCAGCCCCTTAGTTTTTAAATAGGGAAATCTACTTGGTAAAAATCAGTAGGACAGTCTGCTTACCCCATTAAAATAATATTCTTGGTGCTTGCTTTCCCAACCATCCCCAGTATGTCCTTCACCCATTGGCATGAGCCTGGGAGCTCCAATGAATAAAAATCAACAGATTTTCTCCATCTACTGCTATAGCATCTCCCACTCCCAAACCCTTGATGTCCCTGTGTTAACTGATTGGAAATATGCATCCTGTATTTTCAAAGAGCAGTGCCTTTTTATCAGCTCAGACAATAATGCAAGCACTTCAAAAACGCACGGGGCATTTTCTTGACTAATGTATAATTCTTCATAGCATCATTAAATTCTCTAAATCATCTCTATTTCACCTGAAATGTGAAAATTACAGAGACAAACCAGAATATCTAATCATTTGAAATATTTTGAGGTTTTTTTCTGCTCACCAATCCAAAATCCAAACACCTACATGCTGTGAAAAAATACCGAGATTGTAATTTGTTTAGCTAAAAATGTGCAATGACTAATTTCTATTTAATGTATAATTTTAGAACGCTTTGTAGATTTTATTTGGGAGTTTGTTAAGAAAAGGTTGAATATATCAGGTAAAGGCTATGTGAACACACCAAATGAATGATAGGACCTTCTACAAACGCCAGCACTTACCCCAGAACCAAGCACAGAATAAGCACTCAATCAATATAAACTATTATTAGTATTAACTTCTTGAAAAATTTTCCTCACATGTCACTCTTTCACATGAGAACATTCCAAGAAGGTCTTTTAAAAGGAATCACTCCTCAGATTTAAAACATGATGCAATGATGAAATGTAAATATTGTTGAAAGGAACAACATGTGGGAAACTGTTAGTCATCTATATCATTATCGGAATCCAACGTGGGGCCGAGGTTTCACAAACATTATCTCTAAGCCTCACAATAACTCAACATCACAGTCATTATAGTCTTCTTTTTAAAAACCAGCATCATGAGGATGAGAAGTAAGAGGTAAATAAGTGGAGAGCTGAGGATTTGGGGACTGCATGGCTTTCCAAGCACCATCTTTCCACAGGCAGCCATACTCCAACGGCCCAGCATTTGGCTTAATGTTCTGTTGCTGCCATCTTGAAATGATTAATAATCTTTGAAGGCAGGTCCCCATATTTTGATTTTTCACTGGGACCTGCAAATTACATCACTAGTCCCGTCCTTTCACTACACCAAGTTGCTTTCCTAAATTGAAATACAATCAGACCATTTTCTGAGCAGAGGGAGAAAATTCACAGAATGCAAGGGGTAGAAGGATGATGAGAGAGAGTGGTGGAAATAGCCGACTTGAAGACAAAAATAAACACCTTCCCCTATTATGCTTTCCAGCAGTTATTTATGGAAACACCTTCTCCATGTGAGGAAGTTTGTTGGGTACAAATACCATGTAGAATTAATGAATTAGGTCATATTCCCTCTCACTCCTGCTTTGCCCTATGCTCTTGATCCGCTCGCATCACCCAGCTCTGTCCTTTCCTTCCTACTGTCCACTCATTCTTGGAGTCTACATTCAGTCATCTGCTCCAGGAAACTATCCCTGATCTACCAGCCGTTCCTGGGATTCCCTGTCTCTGTATGCCATCAGCAATCATTTACACCATCGTATAATAATTATTTCCTTTTGGGGCGCCTGGTGGCCCAGTCAGTTAAGCCTCCAACTTCAGCTCAGGTCATGATCTCATGGTTCATGAGTTTGAGCCCCGTGTCAGGGCTCTGTGCTGACAGCTCAGAGCCTGGAGCCTGCTTTGGATTCTGTGTCTCCCTTGCTCTGTCTCTGCCCCTCCCCCTACTCTCTTTCTCTCTCTCTCTCAAAAATAAACATTTAAAAAATTACAAAAATTAGTAATAATTATTTCCTTTTGATTGTCTTTCTAATCCATGGGCTGAGGGATTGTACCATACATTGCTGTAATGCCACGCCTACATTTGTTTAATTAGTGAATGCATGCATAAATGAGTGCCTGAAACAGGGATTGATGATCTAAACAAAAATATGGAAAAGGCTGGCATTTCAAGGAAATGGATCCCTTAATAGCACTTGAATCTACCATTTTAACATGTGTCTTAACTGGAATTCATTAGAAAAATAATTGTTTAATTTTGCTATAAAATGAAAATTGTTTATTTAGAATTCAACAGTTAAATACTAAAATAAGAAATAAAAGCACTGCTTAATTTAATCGTTTTCACTATTATTTGCATGGCTTTTTCATATTTTTAGTAATTAGTAAAATGTAAACTGACCTTAAAACCAAGAATAAAAGAAATATCCTGAATAAGTGTGGTTTGATATTTCTACACTATTTACTTTTAAGAATTCAATCATTACAATAAGAAAACAGCAATATCTAGTTTACATAATTAGCTCTTGTAATAATTAGGGGAAGGGGTGGGAGTCATCAATGAAACGCACATATTGCTGTCCAAGTTAAACCAGAAATTCCTAATGACTAACATTAATTGAAAAAAAGACGGCTCCAAAAAAATCTATGTGAAACATTAAACAAAGTTATCTGATGTTTATGTTTTTCTCCTTTAATAATTAATGGAATGTAAATAGTCAGGGGAGGCTACAGTTTTGCATTGTAACTAACCACCATTATAAATGGCAGTCAGATGTTTACATAATACCCAGAACCCTTCTGTATGGAAGGAGGTTACAAATCTGCCCCTTTTCCCTGTTCAAAGTCAAAAATAATGGTGCCTGATCCCCAGAGCATTCACTGCAAGAACTGTTTGCATATTCAGTTATTGTTTCTGCTGCGTCAGTCATCTGTTGAAGTTCACTCTAATGTGGCCCTGATCAATTCTGCCAGCTGTGCTTAAGTGCTGTTTACTATAATAACATCACACTGCATTCTTATTTGGCAACAACAGCTATGACAGCACCTAAATGCATTGAGGAGCCAAGATTTTTATCATGTACACAGATCAAATTGAAACTGTTTACAGAGGACAGTGATGTTCTATTTCTGTCCATTCTAGTGAATACCAACAGTGTAATAATGGCTTTGCCAAAAGCATTACTATCCTGCCCTTTCTAATAAGTGAAGAGCCTGTTGATCTAAATCCTCAATAGGATATAAACATTATTTTCTGATTGTATACCTTAGAATCTTGATCTTATAATCTTAAACATGCTGATTGACTTGGAAATAAATAAACCTTTATCTCTAGCATATCCTGGTGGAAGGTATAGTATGTGTAAATGATCCAAAAATAATTTGTTCTCAAAAATATTGAGCAGCCAAAACATTAAATGTGAAAGTTAAAAGGCAAACACAAATGCAATCTTATAACAACAGATTAGGTCAACAAAATATTAAATATTATGCCTTCTCATGTGTTACAACAGTACATTTCATGTCATAGTAAGCAACAAGGCGAACTAAGCCAAATATGTCACTAAGATGAAAAATCAGTATTTCTACACAAAACTTACACAGTCATTGTACTAACATTTGTCACTGTTTTGCTACTTTATATTTAAAGACTTTATAAGTGAATTCTACATTTGCATGACATCAAATTTAGTGCTGTTCATTGTGATTTTAAAAATCTCATTCTTGTTTATGTGATTCCTTCATCATTCCCTTTATAATACATATAATAATAAAAATAGTGGCTGTGGAAAGAACAGACAGAGTCACTGAAATGCCATCTTCTCGGAGGTTTTAATCTTCCTAAAGCAATAGCAAATAAGTGGACATTTTTAAGAATAGCATAGAAAACATATGGATAACTCCTAATATAAATTCATGTCATAGCTCATAAAGGCTCTGAAGGCCCCTTCTGAGCTATTATGGTGCATGCTGTGAATGTGTATTAACGTCAGTGCACAATCATATGTTAAATACATAATATATTCGCATATTTAGTTCTATTCAAAGGCCAATTTTAAAATATACTTTTTCTGAAGCCTTGGTTTCTCGTAGCCATAATTTTTACATTAGCATCTATCAAAATAGTCACCTACTTTGACATTATTCAACTTCTTAAATTATATTTGAACTCCTACAAACTAGGAAACTATCTTTTTCTTTTTGTGCTCAGTCACGTAGCTACAGCTAAGTGAGAATGTTAGGAACTTATCTTTCTAAAGATGCTCAACACTTTATACATTTTATATTAACACTCTTTAGTAGACACTAATTATGTCCCCAAACAAAAATCTTTCATTCCTGCTTTTTGTAGAAAACATGACATTCTATTACAATCATCAGGTTGCCAGCAAGAATCCAAAACAAAAATAATTCATTCAAACGCTTTAATCTAGTCATTGAAGATTGACAGTATCTTTTTATATTTTTGAAAGCTCTTTTACCATTAACTGATATTTTAGTGTGGGAAGAAACTAAAAGCCTTCTACATATAAAAGTTCATCTTTTACCTCCACACCACCACCAGATAAAAGCATAAGGGCTTGAAGCCACACTCAGATATACTGGTCCCAGAGGAATGAGCCCAGTGCATCATGAGTGCAGGGACACGCAGCAAGTGTGAGAACTGACTGAAAAAAAGAGTCATGTTATCCCAGGAAGACAAGCTAGGGAACAGTTGTATGTGACCTATTAATACTACTATGCATGGGATAATAGGAATGCTTGGTTGTTACTCAAGATGAAGCTACCTTGGCTAGAAAAATAAGCAAACCATTGCAAATATTGTAGTGACTGTCCTGTGAATGGATTGCCACACCAAATGACAGAACTCTCTCAATTCCACTTTCCAATAACTCCAAGGCACTCGGGATGTGACAGCATGATGAATACCACAACAGACAGCTCCAATATGGTACCATTTTACCAGATCAATATCTCGCTGCAATATAAGAAAAAAGGAGCTGATATTAGTCTACACAGTGTATTACAGATGAGGTACATTTCTTCTTACTGCACTCATGCTGAACCAAAGCAATAATTCATAGATCCCTTAAAAGGTTCCTGCACCACCACATGCAAAAAAAAAAAAAAAAAAAGCTAATCTTTATTTTAACATCTGCTGGAAGATGTAATAGCTTAAAGCAATAAGTATGCAAGTTTTTAAAAATGTCTCTCTTGATCATTTTATCTAGATATACGAATAATAAAGTATATCCAATATCTGAAACAACACAAACATTCATTGATTGCTGACATTGTTCTATCATCAGGATAAAGAAAATTGTACTCAATATTTTACTACGAGGCTACCTTAATCCCTCTGCAAGTAGAAGCCATAGAACTTTCCACATTTGGAGTATATGAAATATAATCAATTCTCAATTAGCTGTGATGGTTTATTCTTTTTTGGATTATTCCATATTTCCTTTCCAAAACCAAAGTCATTTTGATCAAGTACTCATACTTAGCAAGACCCACAGAATAGGAAGCTGCCAAGAGTTCTTAACTATTCTACAAGGAATATTAGTTGCTAAGTGTACAAATCATCAAAAAGTAATATAAATAATTCTAATGACATAGTAAATATATAAATGACAGAATGTTTTGTTGTTTTAAAATATTCTAATTTGTTCAAGCCACAGGTACAAGGAGGAGTCAGAATAACAGAACATGCTAAATCCAAAGCTACCTAATTCAGACTGAATTTGACTCATGATTATCTTCTTTAATCCACTCTATTCATTATCTACTGGATTGTTTTTCCTTTTCCTCATTTTCTCTCTTTTTTTTTCATAATCTGTTTCAGTAAAATAAATATTTACTTCCTGAAACAAAGTTCTATTAAATTAAAATTGTTCTATTAATGCTTTATGGAGGAACTTCACAGCCAGCTCACCTGAGTCCTGCTTCCTTTCCACTCATGCCCATTTCCGTTCTGGCACCACCCACAGATCCTAATATAGAGATCCTCAATCAACATTTCTGAAAATCTCAGACTGGCTTCTGTCAGCCTCTTGCCCAACTGCAAGTAATAGTTGACCCCTGCTTATCTCCCTCACTGCCACTCACGAAGGGTCTGCACTGTGCAAGTGAAGTCTTTGTGACATGTAGGAGTTAATACTTCCCAAGGAGATGACTACTCCCAATATTTTCTAGTGTTGCCAACCTGAACCATGAAGTAGGTCAGAACCGAGAGTTTTGTTTTACAGATAAGGAAAATGAGGTTTTGGAGGTTAAATGTCTTACCCCATTGACCCAACAGCTGTCAGAATTTAGTAACCATTCTCTGAGCCAGTGCTTTCCAGCCCAGATTTTGTAATACCCCAGGGTGTCTCACATTTCCTAGAGCATTTCATGAAATTCTCAAAAAACATTCAATTAAAGACAAATATAGGCCAAATTATATATTTTGGACATAACCAGGAGAAACTGCACAAATATATAGTGCATCACAACTTGGTAAAGCATGGAAAACTGGACTTTCTGGTAGTCCAGTACAAGACAAGCAAGTCTTAGGAACAAGATAAAAACAGAGAGGTGTAATAATAAGACAAGCATGTTACTGATCATTAAATATCATTTCATCTTTTGCACACATCGCATTTAATACAAATACAGTTTTATTCAGTAGAAAGGCCAAAAGACAAGGAAATAATAATCACAAAATACTGTTATCTCTTGATCTGTTCTTTGAAAATTAGCAAGAAAAATGATTAACTTTGTCTATGAGTTTTGTTTTATCATCTTCAAGGTAATTATACATACTGAGAGGTTGCCTAGAAACGCTTGACTTGGCTAATATTGAGAAAGGGTATTCAACAGAGTTACCATTAATATCTCCCCAGTTTACATAGCTTATTTCTTTAAAGCAGGCATCAATCAACTATGGCATAACAAGAAAGATCTGTTTATTTTATAGACATTTATTAATGTGACACACATGAGCAAGAACAGAGAAAGATACTTTAAACACTAACGCTGTTACATAGATGCTACAACGTGAAACCTCATCGTAACAGCAATGCTAATCAAAGAATATTAAAATTAGCTATTTCACAGGAACTGTACTCCTCAAGTTCACATTGCTACCTCCGGGGGCGGACCAAACAGGTATTAACGTGTTTACTCTGACTTTTGCAGAGTAATCTTAACTCTCTTCTTTTTGCAGAGGAGGAAACTGAGGCCCAGAATCATTTGCCCAAGGTCACAATGTTAGTGTCAGAATTGGGAAGATCTCCAAGTTAGGCCCAATTTGTCCCATTTTACCAATGGTACCTTTGAGGTTCAGAGACATTCCAGGGCTACTGAGCAGTAGAACTTGGGCTAGAATGCATGTGTTCTAAATTTCAATTTGGTAAATGAAGAGGAACTGTTGTAGCCATCCATTTATACACATGTATCTTTTAAAATATGAGATACTTCATTCCACAAATTAATGTCTAAGAATAGAGACAAACTTGTATAGTCAGTCATCAAATCAATTAAGTCTGCCTCTTGACTATGTCCCCCTTTCACATGAATTTCAAAAGTATTTATTTTAATCATAGCATTAGAAACAAATACACACAAACCCTTGCTTTTTAAATTAATCTACCAGGACCAAAGAACACAATATAATATTTACTACAGATCGTTAATTCGTTAGTTGAGCAAGAGGCAAAAAATTTAAAAATTCTAAATATTAAAGAAAAATGTTAAATTCTTTCAATTCAAAAAACCAAAAATGCCTAAAACAAGATATTTAATAGTGTATATGGACCTCATTTACTAGGAATTCCCTTTCTATCTCCTAATACTTCAGGGTTCAGAGAGTTGAACATACACCTTTATCATTTGTTATCAGGTTTGAACTTTCTCAGAATACTGACAGGCATTAGAATATAGTGTAGGGTTGGTTTGTCAAACAACAGAAAAGAAATTTATTTTAAAAGATACTATTAAAAGTTGAAGAGCCACTATGTCCTAGACACTGTATTAGGAATCAAAGAAATAAAGGTCAAGATAAAGAAAAGGTCCCTCTAAGTAGATGAACTCACAGTCTAATAAGGAAGACTGATACGAAAAGAGATAATTATAGTACAAAGCAATTAGCTTTAGGGTAGAAATAGAAGTGAAGAACTTCAGAAGTACAGTATATTTAACAGAAAAATCTGAACTCCATGACTAATTTTCTTCTTTTTTTAAAAAAATTTTAATGTTTATTTATTTTTGAGACAGAGGAGAGACAGAGCACCAGCGGGAGAGGGGCATAGAGAGAGGGAGACACAGAATCTGAAGCAGGCTTCAGGCTCTGAGCTGTCAGCACAGAGCCTGACACCGGGCTCAAACCCACAAACTGTGAGATCATGACCAGAGCTGAAGCGGGAAGCCTAACCAACTGAGCCACCCAGGTATCCCTCCATGACTGCTTTTCTAAAAGAAATAAATAATCATGACTTTCAGAGCATATTTATAAAGTTTGCTTTAAACTAAGAAGGACTAAATATCTGGTTATGATAGAAATGTCAAATTATGTATATCCTTGCATGCCTGCTTTCCACCTGTGAGAATGACACAGTGAATTTGAAAGATCAGGAGAAATAATGGCTCACCTTTCATATCTGTAACAAAAAACTCATATACTGCTGCAGTCTGATTACTTGTTAAGTAAAATTCAGTGCAATAAACATGAGAAATAGGTATTAAAAGTTCCAATAACAATGTTACACATTTGAAGATTTTTGAAAGGGCTCATTATTGACATAAAGCAAAAGTAGTTTATTTAGCCTGAATAATTAATATTATGCCTCAGTAACTCATAATAAACATGCATTCAATTAAATGTTAAAATATCACTTAAATCAATACATCATAATTCAAGAGTCAGGATCAAAAGAAAAATTAAGTAAAACTATTTTATTGCCCTAAATGCCATAAGCACTAGAGCAAAAACAATAAAAGGATATTTGATTTTTAAAAGCATTTTCTTTGGGGCTTTGGTAAATTAACATGCAGCAGTGGCCAAGTCCTGGCTCTGTAGTCTTGGCTCTCTGGCTTGAGCAAATCACCTAACCTCCCTAGGGATCACTTTTCCCAATCTTTGAAATGGGTGTGACATTGCCAATCTCACAGGTATATTGTTGAGAAGTCAAAATGATTCTTTAAAGTTCCTTGAAAGTAGTGAGTCAGTGGTTGGCCATCACAACAAAATTTTTCCATCATCATGCTTTTCAGGGTTGAATCAACAAAACACATAGAAAGATGTGATCTCAAGTTCTAAATTAAGGATTTAATTTGTAAAATATATAGCAACAAAGTATACATGAATTTGTTTCTATAACTAAAAATTATGTTTCTATTTAAGAATTATGTTTCTACTTAGGTTTACAGAAACATAAATTGTATATGATTAAAAGGAAAAAAATCTATATTGTTTGTGGAATTAAGAACCAATATGATGATATCAGATATTTTTAATTTGACCACTAACGACACAATCACCTGAGAGCAAAAAGAGGCCCAGGACTGTGCAGTCACTGTCCCTTCCTGTAAATGTAAGTTTGTTAAGCACGTTTTAAACTGGTAGGTTAACAACTGCCCAGAGAAATTGTCGGTTTTTCTTTAGAGACTGATAAATACTCAATGTGTGTCAGATGTGATATGTATATTTAAAATAGATTAACAGAGGCAGAAATACATTTTCATGTAAAGGACTAGCAAATTTAATATTTTAAGCTATTGATACTGTAAAAAGAGACCAGGGGAAAACACCTCTGCCTAAAGAAACATAAGGAGTGAGACTGAGAAACAGAACACATGCATTGCTTCCAATATATATTTTTTTAATGTCACGTACATATAAAGTCCTTCAAAACAATCAAGAAAGCGTAAGTTCAAGTGGTAACAGATCTCTATGAAATGCAGTTGCAACAAATAGAAAAGCATTTAGGTCCTGAGACCTTTTTTTTTCCTGACAAAGTAGCGTTGGGTGTCCAGAAAAACAACCCCCAATGTGTCGAAATAATTATTTAAGTAATAGCCTGAAACACTCTGAAAGGCACCATTTAATCAAAATATAGTATCCTCTCTTCCTGAGTGTGATACATCTCTACAGGAATATGTATCTGAAGTCTTAATGGACCTGCCTAAGTTAACAACAAATAAATGAAAACACTTGTAAGTATAAATATCTGCTATATTAAAAGATGACTGAGTGGCATATAATTTCTACTAGTAATTCTGTGCCCATGATGAAGTTGAAATTAGTACACAGTTAATGCCTGCTTTGAAGAAAGTTATTATGTACCTTCCATACTGCAAACCAATAAACTCCCCCTCCCTCCCACTATGTTGTTGCTAGCCTTTGTCTTTTTTTTTCCTGTGGTCCTGTTTAAATTCTCACCTTGCTCTGCCCTTGTCATCAAGTCGTTCAAGCACAAAGCAGGGAGCATGGGGAGTGTTTACTCATTTCCCAAGTCCATTATCTTACACATTAATCACTGGTCTGGAACTTTTGGACAATGCTGAATCTGTTACCTTTTTTTTTCCCTTTCTGGCTGCTTTACTCATGAATCTGACAGTTCACCAGTTTCGGGCTGTACTTACACTTGATGACCTTTTCATTTGATTAACTATTTTTGTCCCTTAAAAAAGTAACAATATGTCATTTAGGGTCCAGAGAAACCGTAACGAACTTAAATGTGGAAGATGAAGCCTTTATTTTTCAAATAGTTTTTTTTCTTCATGGAAAGACAGACCAACGGAGCTAAATCTCTTAAATATTAGTTTGTGAAAATATTTGTCTTTGTTGGACTTGAGCCGGTTCTCTTTCCCACTGCCCCCTCTTCCCTCACGATTATTAAGTGTCATTTTCAAAACAAAACATTAATGAGAAATTCTGCTTAACTTTGGAAAGCAAATATTTTTAAATTTTAAAACAAACAAACTTTTTACTCTCTAACATCTCCCCAGTTCTTGCATAATATTGAAGGGGTTGTTCTGGGAATCCAAAGTTAAGGTTCAGTAATGATTACTAAACCAAGAGAAATAGATGTAAAAAAGCAGGACAGCTGGAGGCTCTTGAAGTATAGTTGTCAAAAGATTTGTTTGTGAAACATGCATTTTATTGCCTTGTATGCATGTTATAATGAGGCATGGACAACTGCAACATTACACTTAATGATTGCATTTCTTGTTTCAGCCAGTTTCCTTGTCCTCTTGCAATTAACGTTTTCCCAGATCACCCAAGGCTACTTTGTCAGGAAAAAAAAAAATCTGAAATTCACATAAATGAGCAATGTCAATAGTTTAGAAAGAGTTTACTTAGAGAACAAAGGGCCCTTATGAGGCACTAGTGAGAAGAAATGGGGAAAAAATGAGTCCTCACAATGTAAGCCTTTTCTTAAAGAGACTTGTTATCAAGCAGTTCGGGATAGTCCCTCAAATCTGCATTAAAATGCATTTCATTCCATTGACTCATTTGCATTAATTTCTCCCATTATATCTGAAAATGGCTGAATGTCTACCCAACACAATGCCACAGCCTATCACAGGCTACCACGGCGGCCCCAGGTGCCAATTTACTCCTCTTAGTTCTTTTCATTCTGTTTGCTGATTCTGACAACTGGAGTTCTCCTCTCAGTCCGAGGGACTTTTCAATTGGATTTGCTCGTGGTGACAAAATTGTTGCTTTGCTCAGAGGAGGGGGTTCTTTGATTGAGCGTCTATCATGCTGCCATGGGAAAGCGAGAGGCGAATGATTCTCAGTGGCTTCTGATTTCCAGTATTTGTTCAGCATTAGGCCCACTTATCTCCAGAAGAAAAAGCAACATGTAGAAAGAAAGTGACAGGCAGAAACACACTCACTTGCTCGTTCATTCTCACTGCGCTCTGTATTCAAACAAGGGGGACCTATTACACTGAAAGCTCCAGATCAGCCTCACTCAATTATCACAGTTAATCCTTATAGCTCTATAAAGTAAATATTTCATTACAATTTCAAATAAACAGTCACCCAATCTAATGAAGCAAGAACTCAAAGTGGCAATGTCATAGAACTCGTTACCGTCATCAAAGGAAAGGACATAGCCTTGTCTATTAATAATGAAAAAATGGATACTGGCATATTTATGAACTCAAGGGTGTGTGGTGGTGAAGGGTCCCCCCCACCCTTAGTGCCATTGACCAATTTATCTTTCCAAATACAATTCAATTATCAGAATTCTATTTGTCTTTTTTCTTTTCCTTCATTTCTCTCTTTTTCACCCCAGTCTCCCCTTCGTGCTAATAATCTTCCTCACGTAGTCCATCATCGGTATACAATACACTTGGCACATTCAACAAGAACTTTCCTTTTTTTTTTCATGAACATCAGAGAACCTTGATAAGGCGTTTCAAATTCAGGAAACTTACAGAATATAAAGTGATCATTTTCATGATCCATTGTCTCTACATGGATGTTAGCCTCACCCTTTATCTTGTATGTCCTTTTATCCTTTGTCTCCTACTCTTATACTCTGGGGCAAGAACATCTAAAAATAACTCTCATTTCACCAAATTTTAATAATTTGAAAAAAGCTTGAATTGAATAAAGATAAGTAGATTAAGTCCTTAATCAAATGTTGCATTACCTCTGTGCTACTGTCTCATTTTAATCCTAATCTTTAGTCCCTTGGGGAATCATTTTCCTTAAATTATTATTTCATCCTTCTTATTAAATACTCTGATAATAGTCATTATATTTTCACACTTTTATAATTCATTCTATTGGACAGAAGAAGGTACAACATGTGTAATAAGACAATTTCGCCTGTACTTCTTAGAACTTACTCAAAGGGCCAAAGAGGTCCCATGTTAAACATCATGGCACAAACCTTCTCTAGTTAGATGGTGACTACAACAGCCTCTCTCTTTCCCTCCGTTGAACTATGCTCTGTTGAACTGTCCTCTAATTATTGTCTCATAGAAGTTAGATGAAATGTCTTGGCTAGTGGTGAAGATTTGCATTTTTTTCTTTCCTCTGAGATTCTTAAATACTTATTCTTAAAATATCACCTGAAATCACCGTTTCCTAAACACTTATGGACATACAAATCACCAGGGGAGGCTTCTTAAAATACAGATTTTGATTCAGTAGATCTGGCGTGGAGCCTGGGATGCTGCATTTTTAAAAAATGTTATTTATTTATTTGAGAGAGAGAGCAGGGGAGGAACAGAGAGAGAGGGAGAGGGAGAGAGAAAATCCCAAGCAGGCTCCGCGCTGTCAGCGTGGAGCCTGACATGGGACTCCATCTCACAGCTGTGAGACAATGACCTCAGTTGAAATCAGGAGTTGGACACTCAACCGTCTAAACCACCCAGGTGTCCCTGGGATTATGTATTTTTAATAAAGTCACAAGTAATACCAATACTGCTGGTCCCAGGACCATACACTGAGAAGCCAAGAACTAAACCACTGTATGGTATTTATAATTTTTATAGTAAAATCACAAGGAGGGGATCTTTAGAATATGATTAAGAGAAAGCTACATGTAAAGTTGTCAACACTGTTTTAACTTCATTAATAAAAATACCTAAAATATGAATGATTTCATAGATATTACATATATTAACAAAGTTTCCTAAAATACGGATTTAAGAATATTACTATTAATAATATATTGATAATTAAAGTGTTTGATATGTACACATAATTATTAACTCCATCTACATGACAACCTTAAAGGCCTCTGCTATTGTGTTAATTACATTAATGACACAGGCTAGAATACTGAGACTCTGAAAAGAAAATAACCCGTTCAAGGTAGGGGCTGGTACTCAAGTATTGTCTGCAAATGCACTGTCAGTGAAGTATAGTTCAAATCAACTCTACTCCCTGTGTCATTGGATCGCCATCTATGGCAACACCTATACCCAACACATTTTCTAGAAGGGTCCATAGTGTCCTTGACACTCTTCTGGGCCTTCTGCTTTCAAAAACAATATTTTTTAATGTTTATTTATTTTTGAGAGAGAGAGAGAGAGAGAGAGAGATACAGAGCATGAGCAAGTGAGGGACGGAGAGAGGGAGACACAGAATCGAAAGCAGGCTCCAGGCTCTGAGCTGTGCGCACAGAGCCCACTGTGGGGCTCGAACCCACAAACTGTGAGATCATGACCTGAGTGAAGTCGGGCGCTCAACCAACTAAGCCACCCAGGTGCTCCTCCTGGGCCTTCTGCTTTCAGATGTGAAAGGACAAGTAAAGCTCCTGTCATCCTGAGTTTACATACAAGTGAACAACTGAACAAATTAGTGAGCAAAAAAAAAAAATTGAACAAGAAAATGTCAGGTAAGTGCTATGAAGAAAATGCTGTATAGAAATGAGTGACAGAAAAGTACTTAGGAATGTACATCTTAGAAATAAGTATATTTTCAAATTTTAAGATCTGGCATTATTATTATTATTGGACCACATTAGCAACTTCATTTTCCTTAATAATTTCAAATCACGTAAAACTTCAGACAAGCATAAATGGTTTATTGCTGGTATAAAGAACTGTGCTCACAACACAGATATGGAAGGACAAGTTTTGGTAACAGCTCCTATATATGTTAACACTCTCTGAGGCCAGTGTCATAATCTTCATCATAAACATTAACACTTACATATCATTTTGTTTAATAGTTTTGTTTGAAGCATCTTACATGTTAAGTGATTTAATAGTACAACTGCTTTGTTAAGTGTAATATTGTTGCGACCATTTTCCAGATTATAAAACTGAGGCACAAAACATTTAACTAATAAATCCAGATTTATGTGGCTGGTAAGCATCAAAGTTAAGTTTGAAATCTGGGCAGTTGCATTCCAATGTCTGTGCTCTTAATAGTTTTCCTCTCATTCTTGTTTATAAAAAAAATGACAGTTATAAATTATTTCCAAGATTCTATTTGCTCACAAATGCTAAAACCCAATCATACTAATTTAAAATATAAAATCTAAAGGTCAGGCTGTGTTATAGCCTGCTTGGTTGTTTTTTTGTTTGGTTGGTTGGTTGGAATATATAGGTGCTTAAAATTATGCAGACCTCTGATCAAAGTCACCCCATTTTAAAAAAATTTTTTTAATGTTTATTTTAGAGAGAGAGAGAGAGACAGAGAGACAGAGTGTGGGTGGGGGAGGGGGAGGGGGAGAGAGAGAGAGGGAGACATAGAATCTGAAGCAGCTCTGAGCTGTCAGCACAGAGCCCTATGAAGGGCTCGGATTCAGGAACCAAACCGCGAGATCATAACCTGAGCTGAAGTCAGATGCTTAAATGACTGAGCCACCCAGGCATCCCATCCCACTTTTAATTAGAGATTCTGCATTCCTTCCTTTATGTACCTTTGCACAGAAGATTACATATAGAAATAGTAAATCTAAAAATTGATCATTAAAATAAAAGTGCCATGTATGTAATTTACAAAGGCTTGTGCTCCACAGGAAATACCGATCAGAATAGTAAGCACTATATGATTTTTTAATGCAATTGTTGGATTTTAAAAATAAATTAATCTTTTAATAACATTCAGGAGCAAAAATGCCCTCCTTTGCCTTATTACGATGAATTTAATTCACTTATCCATCCATTTAGCATACATTTATTGAACACCTACTTTGTGTACCAGAATATAAAGATGAGTGGCTGTGGAGCAAATATCAGTGTTTAGAAGATTAAATATGGATGATTTAAGTAAGAATATCATTACCACTATGAATAATTTTCATAATTAGCTGCCTTAATGTGCACTTCATTTTTCACTATTTTATTCTCAACACAGTATTCAAAGTCTCCCTCAGTACATAATGTTATATTAATAATACAGACCCCCAAATTATCACATACACATACACCCTACTCAGAAAATTATAATACACTTAATTGTATAAAACTGTAAATTTATGTTATAACTTAAATAAATAAAATGTCCAATAAAAGCACAACAAAAGATAATACGAACAGCCCACAAAATTTCCAAACTGAAAATAAGAAGTGAAGGTAGCGATGAAGTCTCAAAATGTTGTGCTTTGAGATGTAACCCCTGATGTCAGTTTGAGCTGTTTCACTCCACACACCTAATAATTACCTGGTCTAGTTGTGCTTATGCAGGTGCTTAATCTATGCTCAACACATGAAAGTTTTCATTTTACTTCTTTACTCTTTAGGGTTTGAAGATATGCCAACGTAGTAAATATGTGACTATTCCATCTCCAGTAGGAGAATTCTCAGTAGATGGATTTCCTAGGCATCTTGAAATATATTGGTATTTTGATTTCAGCAACAACTGTATAATTGATTATCTCTTTACATCTTTAACCATGCCTCCTTTTTTCACTGAATCCTCTCCTGTTTTTCCTCAAAAGTAAATACTATTCAGAGTTTCATTTTTAGATTTTCCCTCTCTTTCTAAATCATCTTTTCCAAGAGTTCCCATCCATTCCAATTTTCAATTTCCAAGGAAGCTGCAAAGTGGTCCTCCCATTGTTATTAATAGTGTTAACTAACTCTGGACATCACCATTTGGCTATTGCACACTTATCACAAGTATATTTGCATGAATTGGTCATCTTTTCCCAATTCTACTCCTCCTTTTGTATTCCCTTTCCTGTTGTACCATCCATCAAGTCATACAAACCAGATATTTGGAAGACATTAACTTCTGACTTCACCTGCTCCTTCCATCCCCTCTCATCAACAAACACCTAATATGTGATCATATTCCATTAGTGTTTTTTACCCTTTATGGCACTGTTACATTCATTTCTCCCTCTCCATTCCTGTGGTCACTGTCTTAGCAAAGGCCCTATTTATTTGCTACCCAGACTGTTATAATAGTCTCCTAACGAGACTTCTTGCCTCTGAAAATTAATAAAAGGAAACATCACTAGGATGGAATCAGGTTTGTCAGGGGGCGCTGTCATGCCCTACCACTCATTGTCCATTGAAGACCCAACCAGAAGAGACAGATCTACCTTGTGCCTTGCCTGTGAATACTATTTTACTATGGCAGCACTGGGTAGGAAGGCTTCCTCCACCCCTGGCAACACCCCAGCCAATGACAGACAGTCACAACTCAGCCAGGGAAAAGCCACAAAGCTTCACACTCCCGGTTTATTCCAATGGACTTTTTTGTTTTTAACAGCTCCTCCCAACTTCATGCTTTCCTCTATAAGAGAGCAGTTTATCTCCTTTGCTCCCAGGACTTGTCAATGGCTTTGCTGTACCTTGTGTGTCCTGCAGTGCAATTCTCTGCTGTTCTTGAATACACCCATCTTTTGCTGGTAAAGTAATTGGGAGTTTTATTTTTAAGGTTAACAACTCCATTTGTACTGCACTTTCCAACTGGTCCTCGAGTTGGCTGCTAAAGTTTTTCACTTATGCCATGCAAATTTGGTTATGTAATGTGCTTTATTAAGTCTTTCTCATACATCATATTTCCTCGTTACTCTCAGAATATAATCTAACACCATGGACTAAATGAGAGCCTTCATGATTGGCCCCCTGCCTAGCACTCCAACCCATCTTTAAACAACAATAATAATAGTTGTCATTGCATTTGCAAGACACTGTAAAATGCTTTTATATACTATCTTATTTACTCTTTCTATCAACCATAGGAAGTGGGATTTAAGACCCCCAATTTTACTAGTAATGTTCCCAGAGAGAACTCATCTAAAATCACTGGTTTAGAGAATAACAGAGTCAGGGCATAAAACAGATTCAAAGTAACTGTGAAGTCCTTACTCACAACCACTTTTCTATCTCCCCCAAATTCCCTCCCCTCTCTACCTTTTTATCTTTCTGCTCTCAGTTCTAATCCAGCAGTTTTCAACCTGGAAGTATGTTAGAATCTATAATCACCTGGGAAGGTTTTTAAAACCTCAGTGGCCTGGCTTCAGACATCTCTTGAGATTCCTATTTAATCAGTTAGTGTGAAGTGAGGTCTAGGCATCAGTATTTTTAAAGAGCAGCCTAAATTTTTCTAGGGTGTAGCCAGGTTTGAGCTATGCTTCCTAATGAAACTAAATTATATATAGCTACACAAAACATCATGCAACCTCTTTATATCTTTTCCCAGTGACTGTAATTATTTCTCCCTATGTGATTGTGTATCCTGGATGTTTGAGCTACCTGTAGATGGAAGTCATGGATTGCTTGAATTTATAACTAATGTGATTGGTGGGCAGTAGGCCCTCAACAATAACTTCTAAAATAAATACATAAGACTTGCTGATTGCTCTTACAAATACTTTGTAGGAATTAATATGAGTACTGAAATGTAATATTTTCAATCGCCTTAAATTTCTCAGAAACTAGGAAAGAATAAAATCCCCAAAGAAAATGATTTTAATACATGATTATTTACACATATAAAGTGTCAATATCTTCCTGTAAAAAGAAATAGAAAAGTCTTACTTAGCTAAGGACCAAAAAAAGTTATTTTTTCAAAGTTTTGTCGTGGTTAGCATCATACACAATGTATGTGAAAACTCATAGGTTAGATTGATAGAGTAAGATAATAAAGTCAAAGAGAGATCTTATTTTCTGGTTAAGACTCTCCTCCCTTCGGATAAAACAGATCATAAACACTACACCTTTATGCAACTTCCATTTTCCCCCCCAGTGACACCACATTTTCCTCATGATTAATTACTTAATCATTGTGAGATTAAAATATCATATTACTTGGCAATTGAAATATCATACTATTTGACATTGTTTATCAGTAAACTAACTTAATTTTATTATTGATACAATGATTTAAGTTTCTATTATAATCTGGGCTATTCATATAATTTTTAAGAAGTAAGAATTTTAGAAATTTTAGCTTATTTCCATAAGGTTTTATAAACATTTTAATAAGATCTAAAAATCTGGTCTCTCTGCTATTATGTAAAACAAAAATCTAAGTAATAGTATTTTGAGGGGTGATTTGGTGGGGGGATAAAATACATAAGAATATAAAGAGAATCTGAATGCCCACATAATAAAAATTAATCATGGTGAATTGCTTTGGGGAGAATCATACACTTGACCCACATTGAAGACTGAAATATTAATCCATTTCTATGACAGAGATCAAGCTTCATAGTCGCTTTTTATCCTCCTCATAATAGAAGCAACAGTTGTAAACCATAATGTTATAGTTCAAACAATGCCCCCCCTAAGACTTCAAATTTATTATAGCATTCATCTCCAAGACAAAAGACCTGGTGTAGGAAAAAAGCTCTTTTTAGCAAAAAGCATGGTTGTTATTTATGGCTCAGATGCAAAGAATGAGTTTGGGGAATTTATCAGAGATGAAGGTATGAAATGTTTTAGCTTGTTCTTCTCTCTCTAATCCATAAACCATTTTCTCAGCCACCCAAGTGAATTCTAATGGAACAGGAATGATGAAATAATATTTTCCTAGCCCTTTAACACTTTTTCTTCTGTGTAAGTTTCAGCGAGATGAGTAGAATATGATTTCTTAAAATTAGGGACATTTTAAGCAGCAGGTAAGCAATATTTTCCAATAATATGTAATTTAGTCTCTGGGGCAAAATTCAGTATTTTTAATGATGGTGTAGTGTTTATGTGTTTAATTCTGAAAATCCCTACTATTACTATTAGTATTATTATGGGCTATCATGAAATTAGAATTTCATAGTAAGTGCATTTTCACTAAAACTATTTCAGTAATAGAAGTCCCATTATTGCCTCTAAAAACTCAACAATGACACTCAGCCTCTTTTATTTGAATATTCTTAATCATTAGCTATACCTGCCATCAGCACTCTCCTTAAAATAAGACATGTCATAATCAAAACAAAAATACCTTATGGATTACCTGCTGTCCATCCTTTCTTTTTGAAATGAGCATAAGGACACACTAGGGGTGTCTATTTCTCTAATTACCAGGCCAGAGAGAAGCCTCATGCAGGTAGGAGAGTGTGGGATAAACCAGGATGTAATGAAAATTCATTCTTTATACTTATATATCACTTTTCTTAACGTGAAAACATATTCAATAAATGGGATTGGGAAAAAATGTAAAATGTATAGTATTTGCCCTCAAGAAAGTAAAATGTTTATAGTTCATGCACTTTTAAAAGTGTTATAAGAACAGCTCTATGGTCCTGAGCACGATGAATGAACTATAAAGATGCCATTTGTTTTTTTCTTTCCTAATTCAAAAAAAGACAGGTAATTTTAGAACAAAATAAGGCAGCTGGAATAAAATATGGAATAATCCTTAAACTGAAAACCTTTCCTGGCATTGTTTGATAGATGGTATACTACTTCTATTGTTTGCCAAATTCCATTTAAATTGCTCAAACAGCTCAAGGAAAATGTGGACTCTATCTGGACAGTTTTTAACATCATAATCACTGGAATTAAGAACAACCCACTGCTGAGTTATTTGCCATCATGCATTCAATTGCACATTTGCTGAGTGTTGGTGCTTCCCCCCCCCCTAGTTTTGATACTATAATTCCTTTGCCACAATTTTCATCTGTATTAGACTACTTTAGCTTGACATAGAAATAAAAGTTAATTAGTTTCTATGGCGACCTATGCATTAAACATTGCAGTTCTTTCAGATTTGTAAATACATTCTAACTTAGTATTCAGAATGCAATGTGTATAAGCATTCAGTACAAATAGTGTGAGTTTGTTTGCAGTTAAGATAGAATGGGGACTTGAGCCAGATGACATAATTCATTTGAGTATACAGTGTCAGTGAAAGATGTCCTAAATTTGACATCTATGTGCCTTATGCTTATATTTAAAGCCACACACATGTCTTTCTAAAAATTTTTAAATGCTTTTTAAAATTTTAATGCATACACTCTACAGAAAATATCTTAAAATTTTTAGGCTCATTTTAGGTACAAAGCGCTAAATAGGGGCCATTTCACTCAGCCAACAGAGTTGGCACTTTTTTCTCTAAAAAGTAGTTCTCAAACCTTTGTGAGCAATAAAAACACCTGTAGAACTTCTTTAAAAGTATGAATTTCTCAGTTCCACCTCCAGAATGTAAAATTCAGTATACGTAGGATAACACCAATGAATCTACACTGTTATCATGCACCCTAGTTGATTATAATGTTTGCATTGGTAGGATCATGATAGTAAAAAACAGAATGTAAATCAGATACTCTTTACCAAATGTAGTAAAAAATAACTTTTAAGTTATCAAGTTACCAGCATACCACAATTTTAGTACTCTTGTGAAACATTCTTTCTTATATTGAGGATATAAAAATTAGGCTTATCACACCATTACTCTAATTTTAATTTCTTTGGAGCAATAAATAATATTCTTCATAAAGAAATCTTCCAGAAAGACCAAATATATCAGTTATTGATTGAAATTAATAACATGTGACATGATCCTATGCATAAAGACCTTTCACAAAAAGCAGATGATTTACATGAAAAAAGAGGCTAAATTTTACTATCCACTATTTTCTACAGACAATATTCTTTCTCTATCATGGGAAAGGCAAGCTGTAATACATTATGCTTTGGGATTCTAATCAGAAACCTATAAACAATGTATAACTTACAAATGCCCTTCAGTGCATTAGAATACTTTTAGTACAGCTTTAAAATTTTAAATCAATTCTGCCATTCACTCCATATTATTTATCTTCAATTTCTCCATATTTTAAATGTCACTGTGTCATATTAAGTAATAAAAAGTTTAAAAGATTATAACCTGAACTTGGCAGATATTCACTTTCATTATTAGGCCTGAAATCCTTGCCTTCTTATATTTTCACTACAAAAAGAGCCTTACTTCTGGGTTTTGCTGTTTTCATTCTTAAATGCAATGAAATCTTTGCATTCACGGAACAACCTAAAGTATCATAATGTTGCTTTAAGCCAATTCTAACAGTAAGTTATTTAAAACATTTGGCTCTTAATAAAACTCTTTTGTCATCTATCTTTAAAACTATAATATTCTGGTAGTCTAAGTCATCATTCACTTCTATCAGGTATACTATTTATATGTCCCATATTCCAGTAACATATCATTTGCTCCAATCTGAAGCTCATGGAAGAAAAAAAGGCACTCAAAGATTGTTTTTTATATGCACGATAGGTACAAATTATAACTACATTATATAATAGGCTTTATTGTAAGAAAATGATCCATACCAAATATGCTTGGGTCGTAAATATAATTTCTTTTCCCAAAATGTCCCCTTAAATAAGTGTTGTTTTCATTAACTTTGTCCCTGTTGTAATGGTGATAGGAATCTCTGTTAACTAAAGCTAGTAAAATCCATGTAAATATTAGTAATTCAGGACTGAGAATTTTATGGAAACAAAACTATGGACAGAATATCCAGGTGTCTCTGTCCAATATAATACAGATCTTTCCTTGATGACATGGTTTTTGCTGTAACACTACTCTCATTAGATTGGAATTTGTGTTAACTTCCCTGTACCAGGACTTACTAATAGGATTGCTAGCAATTATTATACTGAAATGAAATCAGCACAAACTATTAGATCTGTTTAAACAAGTTAAAAATAAACCTTGATTAAATGTTCTTTTATAAGAAGCTGCTCATTAGGGCTACATGGCCTTCAGAAAAATTGGTGTTTCATTAACATCAAAGAATGTATTGCATTTAAACTCCCTAGCCTAAAAAGTTCTCTATAAAATAAAGTTTTAAAAATATTTTAGATAATAAATTTTAGAAAAGATCTTACTTATGGTTCTTGGTTTTGTCAGTAGAAAAAAATATACTCTTAAAATAGTATTCATAATGAGATTACAAAGAACACCACCACCACCAAAAGCAAAAAAAAAGCAAAACAAAAAAGTAAAAAACTTTGCAAAGTGATCAAATGATAAATTTCTCCTGAATTGAGGTACAACTCTGTCATGAAATAGCTGAATTAGAAAGTCATTTGGGTATTTAAATGCAAATAAGAATCTACTTTTAGTAAAAATCAGTAACTTTTGAACCATGGTACATTTATATGACTCTAGAAAGTAGAAGTATACCATTCTACAAAGCAGAAATCACTTCTCCCCTATAACAATGGATCAATAAACTACTTTGACCTGACTTGGTAGAAATTATTCTGTTGATGATAAATGACCAAAAATAATTAAGATATAATGTTGGCAAATGTAAGTACAGGGCCTATGAAGTCATAGAAAGGATTTGAGTGAATTTTTTGTCATTTTCCATCTTCCTATCTCCACGCCATTAGGCACATACATGCATACAAATACACACACACACACACACACACACACACACACTATTTATCCCACTAGAATGAGATAAATATTAGTTGCACAAAGATAAATTATATTTGAGTAAATGTGGGCATAATCTCCATTGTTGAGGATAGGTAAAGGACGAAAAAAACTATTCCAGAAATGAAATACCAACTAAATTGTCAAATGTTGAAATTCACAAAAGCATACTAACTAAAGTTAACAGCAGATCGATTCATTTAAAGATTATAATTTACTATAGTGCTCAAAGTTTCTTAAAACACGATTTCATTTTTCTGAACAGTACATCTATTATTCTGAACAAACCATGCAGTAATCACTAGTGTAATTTAATCTCTTCATATAGACTGATCTCCTCTATAGTATACTTGCCCCGTGCCTACACAGTAATATGAATATGTTCTGGTTTTTTAAAGGAACAAACCTCCTAGTTTAGGTAATTAAAATTCCTTAATTAAACATACTATGGCACAGACAATGAATTCTTTATAAATCTGTGAGCATGCCTAAAAGCAACAAAATCACACTTTTGTTAAAGCATTTGTGTGTATTTTGCACAATTTTTAAAAGTTTAACCTCTGTAGATCAATGTGCTTCCTTAAAAGACTTTAATAAATTAAAGTGGAGAGAGCTTTTTTTCACCAGGCAGAAAAAGCTGATGAGACAGGTTTAGTTTAATCTCAGGCAATAGAAGTCATTAACCATTCTCTCAGGGATTAAAATATAGCTTGCCCTTTTCTTCTCTCACTTATCATTAGCATCACTTTAATCTCCTAGCGTTTCACACTGCTATTTTAATCATTACTTACTGCCTTTTGACAAGTGCAGAACATGCTTTTTCTCATTGAGGCAATATCCTGGTTTTAGCTGACAAATGTAGGACATAATGTAAAAATATCAAAGTGACATCTCTTAAACACACCTTCATCATAAAAATCTCTAAAGTTACAATATTCCTTTGTCTGGTATTTCCATGAAAATTATCATTTGAAAGGTTTATATCTTAAACAAAGAAAAAAAAGTTTCTTCTAAATACAACAAAAACTAGTTTGGAAAAAATATTAAACTCATAATGAGACCCCAAAATGCACACATAAATATTAATCTTTTGCTCTGCAATAGTCAGTAACTTCCAAACATTTACAAAAGCAGCCTGCTGTTGCAATATAACTTTGATAACAAAATACATGATATTGAAATGGCTACTCCATTACTATTTGATGTTTTATAATTACATAAAACAGTACATACATCCCAGGTTGAACCAAAATAAAATACTACGATTATGCCTAATTCTATTATTTTTATAATACCCATCACATGTCTGCTGATCAATAAACGTTAAGTGATTCTTAAGAGAAAATTTAGATGTAAATAATGATAGTTACAGCTAAATTAATATGTAACATCTGAAAATCTATTGAAAACCCTACAACTGAACTTTTTGTTACACTTTCTAAACTGTTATTTTAGATAAAAGAAAACCATATGATGTTTGTTAATGTTCTTTTATCTAATGACATTTAGTCTAATTTATAGAATCTCATTAATCTAATCTTCCGAAAACTGAAGTAGATAACAAATTTGGAGTAAGTCTCTCGGGATTCAGGAATTTAAGTTTTATATTGTCTTTAGATATAAATATTATAAGATGAGAAGATATTCCAGCATCTTAATAATATACTATTTTTACTCAAAAGTAAACCATTGAAATATTTGGTAATTGTAAAATCTGACTTTTAAAACCAAAGTACCAATTTTTTGGTAATGATCACTCACACTTGGCCCCAAGCCCTTTAATCTAGTCCATCTGTAATGATCTCACAGTACTTTCAACAATTATTTAACTGTTAGAAGAAAAAATATGTCGCACTATATGTTTCGACAATAAAATCCCTTCTTAAGCTTCACAAAGCAGAACAATTCATTATTTGATCCCTTTCCAGGTTCAAAGTCTGTCTTATTACAGTACTTCAAAGAAATATGTAATCAAAGACAAACAGCTGTGAAAACAATCTTTTATTACTTTATTATCATTGAGAATATATCTTTGGAGTAAACCAATGGAAATGGAATACAAATAATCCCCATTAAGGTCGTTGTTTTGCATTAGTTCACAAACTATGCACAATTATCTTTAAGGTTTTAATTTTATTTCCTATAAATAGATTAATGGCATAGTCCCGTCACTCCATCGTCTGTCAAAAAGAAAACAAACAAACAAAACATACACACACACACACACACACACACACACAAACAAAAGAATGACAACAACAACAAAGAGTGGGCTGCTCTAATGTCAAACAAATGTTTTTAATAAACAAATTTTCAAAATGATATTAAGTGATGTGATTCTCTGGGTTAACATTAACCTGAAGCGAAATCATATTCTCGGATCCTCATGCTAATCAGGGAGAACTGCAATATTGCTCAACTACAAATTGGTGCATATAATTAGAATTTATACATCGAATGGACCACTTACACTCTGCTCTGAAAACAGACACAAAATGAAGCAATTACCTTCTCAGGTAGTAATTGCATTGCCAAAATTATCCCCATATTTTTGGCGTCACACAATAATCTGGGTATGTGTGTGTCTACTTCTTAGAACGGAGGGTTTCTATCATCGATATGCAAATAGATTGGAAACTGTAACACAAAGTGTTCTTTGGATAGGAATCTGCAGGCTTGTAAAACACTCTGCAGGTGTCAGAGTAGAAGTGACGATGTTCTACCAACCCCTACAATAATAAAGAACATGTAGAGGCAGAAGGAACAAATATCCCTTGAGTGCATATTATGATAGAAAAGTTATATATTATTTCATTTAATTCCAACACCATATCACCGAGGAAAGCATTACCATGCACATTTTAAAGAAGTGGAAAGTTATGGGACCCTTGGGTGGCTCAGTGGGTTGAGGGTCCGACTTTGGCTCAGGTCATGATCTCACACTCGTGAGTTTGAGCCCCGCGTTGGGCTGTGTGCTGAGAGCTCAGAGCCTGGAGCCTGCTTCAGATTCTGTCTCCCTCTCTCTCTCCCCCTCCCCAACTCACACTCTGTCTCTCTCTCAAAAATAAATAAACATAATTAAAAAAATAAATAAATAAATAAATAAAGATGCGGAAAGTTAAAAAACTGAGTAACTTTTGACTCATTTCTGGGTGAATCTAACTCCAAAGTCAACGTGCTCTTGCATTAGACCAGATATGGTCTATGCCAGAACAAAATTTCTAGGTACATGTCCTCAAATGTTCTTAAAAGGTACTACATTCTAACAAATCTAACATTTCTTTAGAAGATCCTAAGGCGTGAACACATAGTCAGGGACAAAATGGTTAATTCTAACTTTCTACAAAGCTGAACTGATGATTCATCAACACAGGCCACAATTAGAAAGATCGTTGTCTCTATGTCACTATGAACACATTGGTAGGCCAAGAGCCTCATGTCATCACTCTCACCAAGAGATATTACCAAAAGATGCAAATGTCCTACCTCAAACTGACAAACCAAAGAAAATGGAAAGATAACAATAATTATCATGAGACTATGGCCATATAGGCAAACCAGTTAATTAAGCTTAATACATGAGTTTTGAAAAAATAGTGGCATGTCCACTTAATTTTTCTGATATCCCAGTATAATCTGAAATAGTTTTAATATATTTGTATTTGTTTAAAAATCTCTATAAATACAGATATATTCACACATACACATACATATTTATACAAAGACACATATATATTAACTACACTATAGCAAGTTCTTTTCTACTTACATATAACAAGGTCTTACTTGAAAGTTTAAGTCTGAACTGAATATAGTTGTTGCAGACTTCCCTCTGTATTAATAAGGTTATTTGAAGGCCACTCAGAGAAAAGAAAAAAATAAAGTAACAATAGGTAGTACGTGAAAAGAATTTAATTAAAAACAAAACAAAAAACAAGGGCACCTGGGTGGTTCAGTCACTTAAAGCATTTGACTTCGGCCTAGGTCATGATCTCAGTTTGTGGGTTCAAGCCCCGTGTCAGGCTCTATGTCTCCCTCTCTCTCTCTCTCTGCCCCTCCCCTGCTTGTGCTCTCTCTCTCTCTCTCTCTCTCAAAAAACTAAAATAAACATCTAAAAAATTTTTTTAAAAAACTTTTTTCCCAGGTAAAAACTAAAAACTCTAAAATCGCTTTAGCGTAAATATTGTATTCTCTATTTTAAATAACAACATAAAAAAACAAAATTCTTAGAGACTTTGGGCAGCCAAGTGTAGAGATACTGAAGGAAACGGAAGTACTTATTTGAAGTCCAGATCCCTCAATTCATAATGCAACTTGGTTCAGTTTTACTGGTTACTAAATAAACAGTATCAGAATTGGAAACGCATTTAATGCATGACTCAATTTCCATAAAAGTTAATTTCCTGACTTTTCAGTTTGATTGCATCAGAAGTTATTCAGTACAGGAGGGCAAAACAAAGCCAGTCACTCCAGCTTTGGAATAATTAAGCAGTAATTTGACCAAACATTTCCTTCCTTTCTGTGTATTTCTCAAAGTCACCATTACATTACAAATTTTAGGAGCAACATTTTTAATGGCCATAATCTATAAGGGAAATAGTGCACAGCACAATGTTTCACAATCAGGGTAGACAGCACCATCATGAGACCACGTTTTACTGCTATTTTTAGATGCATTTGAGATAAACTTTTGATTTTCAGGCTTTGGAATCTTCAGAATTGAAAAGTCCCATCCAAGCCCAATTTATTATTCAATAGGAAACAACCTATAGAAAATTAAGTGAATAGTACAATATTATGACTTTAGATGTTACCCTTATGCAATGTTTTGTTAACATACTGATTTATGAAGATCAGACTGGTTAATGTCATTCCACTGTTTCCAGTTTGGGTGATGCTGTAATAAGCAATAATGAAAGAAGAACTATCAGTCTTTGAATTCCCATAGTCCTGGATCATTTGCCCTCATTAAAAACGTATCATTCATAAAATTATATGAAATGAGTTTCTACAGCTTTTGCTTTTTAACTTTTTTGAGAGCCCTTTCTTATATATAATTTCATTTCATTACTGAACAAAGATTAAAAGTATGTTTGAATCTGTCTTGCCCAGATTGAAAAATTGGTAAAAATTGGAAGAGAATTGGAAAAATTCTCTTCTATCCTCCCTAAATAAACCCTGATGCTGCCTTTACTTTGCAACTCATTGGTGAATTTTTTTAGTCCTTATCATTCACCTCCACTAAACAACTTCTCTTCTGACTTGATCTGTATACCTTGTTCTTTCTTCATTATTCCCCACTCCCACCCTGTCTCAGATATCTTAGAATCCTCTTGGCCTACAATGCAAATATCTGTAAAAATCCTCAAAGCTCTCCAAGCCTTATGCATTATCTTTCTATCTTAAGGATCAACCAAAATTTTAATATGTATTCTTTTCACCTCCCATAATCTTGTTATCAAGATTTCACTGTCTTACTCCCTGGGTTTACAACAGTCATCCTTTTGTTATTTATGTTTGTTATTTTTATTTTCTTAAATTTGCTTGAGAGAGACAGAGAGAATCTTAAGCAGGCTCCACACTCAGCACAGAGCTGGGGGAGGGGGGTGCTCGATCCCAGGACCCTGGGATCATGACCTGAGCCTAAATCAAGAGTCAGACATTCAACTGACTCGCCCAGGTGCCACATCCATTTTGTTATTTAGAGGTACATTTCTTCTAATGGAGGAGAGGGAGCTCAAAGGGCACTGACACCTACTTTTAGAAGACAGTGCAGTATAGTGAAGACAGCATGAACATTAGAGTCAGGCAATCAGGGTTCATAGCCTATCTCTCTCAAGCTCTTTTGTAACTTAAACAATGAGTCTCAGTTTCCTCATTACTGAAATGGTTTTAATGATATCCACATCATAAGGTTATTATTAGATTAAATGGACAAAATTTGCAAGTATTTCAAAGTATATAATTGGTGCTATTCAAACTTAGTATCATTTTTCCTCTTCTAGGAAATAATGTGTGAATAAAAAAAGGAAATATTCTCAATTATAATATCCTAGGCTTTTAACAATCTATGTGAATCTGTATAACGGACAGCATCTATATGTGTCCACCATTTAAAAAATAAAAAAGAATCTAAACTTGTACACTAGGACTGTATTATTAAGTAGGAACTTAAGTTCCTACAATAGACTTGCTGACCAGCCATTTAATATTTTAAATATTTGGGACGTGATGCACCTGACTGACTCAGTCAGTAGAACATGTGACTGTATCTTGGGGTTGTAAGTTTAAGCCCTATGTTGGGTGTAGACATTACTTGAAAATAAATTTTCTAAAAACAAACAAATAAAATAAAATTTTAAATATTTGTAGACAACATTGGCTTTCAGTCTATATAACTTACATAAATTAGTTACTTAACTAGACCTTAAAATCAACTAGTTAATCCTCCAATTTACATATGAACACACTTCATTCTAATAATTTGCTTAGCCAGTAACAGTCATACTTAGAAGCCAAGTTTTTGACAATCTACTTTTGTTTCTAATTTTTTGAGACTTTAGTTTTTGTATAATTCAAATGCAATTCATATTTTAAAGATATATACTTCATTCATCCTCTCCTTTGACCATAGAGCAAATGTTAAAAAAATGAAATCAGTTGTTTATATTTTCAAGTTTTCCCTTAGTGACCATTGGTAGCACTCAATAGTTCCTTAATTAATTTCATGGATTATATATAATGTTGACCAAAGGCCTCCAATAAAAAAAAAAAATTAAGTTGAAAAATTTGTAAAAATCCTAGCTTTCAAAAACATAACTTATTTTCTTTTTAATTTTTTATTGTTTATTTACTTTTGAGAGAGCTAGAGAGAGAGCAAGAGCAGGAGAGGGGCAGGGAGAGAAGGAGACACAGAATCTGAAGAAGGCTCCAGGCTCTGAGCTGTCAGCACAGAGCTTGACATGGGGCTCGAACTCACAGACTGCAAGATCATGACCTGAGCCAAAGGTGGATGCCTAACTGACTAAGCCACCCAGGCGCCCTAATTTGTTTTCTTTATAATAAAGTTTGTTCATGATTAAAATGTCTCTTATGATAAAAGTAATGTAAACTGCAACTTTTCCTCTACTAATTCAGACCAAAATAATATCTCATAAAGTACACAGTAAGATACTACCAGAATTGCATATATTTATCTAGTCCACTTTAAGACTATTTCCAGAAAATAATATTTGGAAACAGAAAACATTTGCTCCATTACACTCCATAGAATTGTTATCCTAGGAGCAACATGGGCCTAACATGCCATTCATTTATGAGATGATGATTAAAGGAAAGCAGATACTAGAAAGTTGGAGTTTTATGTGATATTTTAATTTTAGCATTTCAAATAATTTTAGAAAAGAAAGTTGCTCCTATCTTTCAGCAATATTTGGATGCCATTTGATAAAATTTAGTATCAATGCCTTTTATTCTGTCACATCTCACTCAAGCTTTCTTAGAGTACAGACATAGTGAAAATACAAGAATTTAATATATAAAACAATGGGCTAAATACTTAAATATGTATGAAACAAGTATGAATTAGAGAAAAGTTTTGATAGTTACATTTTAAATTTTAGAAAAAACTTGACTTCTTTCATTCACACATATTTGGGAAAAAACTATACATTTCACCTCATAAGTTAGAAAATAGAATGCAGAAAATGACCAGGTAAAACATACTTTGGATAAGGAACATTAATTTCTCTGTGCCTCAGACTCATTGCCGGTAATAAAGAATACATGCAGAGTGCTATGCATACGACCATTATCGGCGCTCAACTGATGAAAATAATGAAATAAAACAAAAACAGTTCTATTTTATGGAGGTACTTGTTTCCTATCTTCGACTTTATTCTCCATTCCTACTTAAATCCCTTGAGGTCTTCCAAACTCAGCAAAATCTTTTCCCTGTCTCTCTCTCTCCCACTCTGGCCACCTCGTCTCAAATATATTCACCTATTTTGTTTCCACCTGTGCAAATCTCAATTTTTGAACTCACACATTGAATTAGAGACTAATTTTTCTCCCTTACTAAACTGTGAGTTTCCTAAGAACCAAAACTCTTTATTGCATGTCTGGAAACCTCCCCTCTACTTCAGAACTGTCATAGAAAGGGTGTTTCACAAATGTTCTATGAATAAATGAATGAGGATAATGGTGGGCGAATGGGAGAGACTGTAAATCATAAAGCATTACATGTTCCATTTTTTAAAAATAAAGTTTTATTTATTTATTTTGAGAGACAGAGCAAGTAAGGGAGGGACAGAAAAGGAGACAGAGAGAATCCCAGGCAGGCTCTGCACTGTCAGCAGGAAGCCGGATGTGGGGCTCAAACCCATGAACCGTAAGATCATGACCTGAGCTGAAAGCTGAACCAACTGAGCCACCCAGGAGTCCCTACATGCTCCATTCTTAAACCAGCCTGGTGGAGAGGGGTCAGGGAAAGATGCATGGAGTTGTGATAACTAAACTGTGAAACACCATAGGAAATAGACCAGAAATGGTAAAAAGAGTGAGACTTCCAGATAAAATGAAGTGCATAAAATAAGAAAGACCTAAACGTTAGGAAGAACTTGCCAAGTTGAACACAAGATTACATAATAGAATTTCTTCTTTGTGCTATCCTAGCTTATATGTTAATACTGTATTTCAGAGGATTCTAAAACACTTAAGTTTGGATTAAAAATTTTATTTCATGTATCACTGATATAAAACATATCAAAATAAAATATGGAGGATATTACAAATAATAAGGTATAAAACAGAGAACACATCTTATATTATAGAAAATTCACTCCAAATAGAGCTAATACTATTATTAATGTTAAAATATGACTAAATTCCCCAAATTTATTTATTTCTTTTATTGAAAAGAAAAAAAATTTTCTTTTACTTCCCTCTTACTCCTATTCTTCCTTCTGTATAATAAAAATCTTGTTACATAAATCAGATCACTTTCTTTGCTTTTTTGTTTCACTCATTGATTAATAAAATATATTTTAAAAATATTCCTTGTTCAAAATAATCAATTAGAAAAATCTTCAGTTTAATGGTATGGTTATTAATCATGCAAAATTAAATACAATGACTAAGGGGAGAAACCATGAAATTATACTCTATATAATTAATGAATATACTTTCAGAGTACTATTATAGTTATTATTTTCCAGGATCTTGGGATGGTCAGTTTGAAACTTGGACTATCTCTTCTTTTTTTTTTCATTAGGTTACAATAAAGGCTTCACACTTAAATGCCTCACAAATCAAGCAAGAACCATCCAGACCTTATGACGACTGACATGAACCAGCACACAGGTACCACAGAAAAGAGGCAAACTACTACTCACCTCCAGACAATTGTTGCCATGCCAATATAGAGGCCAGATCCTTAGGATTCTTCAATGGATTTTTGTTTAAAAATCCCATTAGAAATTTGATACCAAATTTGTATGGTTGAAAATATCTATCTGGACTGAACGGACTGTTTCCAAGATAAGGTGGCAACCTCAGTTTACAATAGCATTTCCTCAGGGTTGTTGGTTTTTTTTTGTTTTTTTTTTTCTGTTTTCTGAAACAGGCCATACAAAAAGCTCTTGAATCTTTTGCATTGGTCTTCTTAAAGGTTGAATTGGATCAGATCATACCATCTTCAGAAAGTTTCAGTGGCACCATACTGCTTACCAGGGCAAGTACTAATTTCTCAACTATACCCTCATTGTTCAACAAAGTTGTCCCTAACATCTTAACTATAGCATTGTCCTCAAATTCTTACATTTCTGGCAAAATGGACACACTCCACTCATGTGTTTTCTTCCTATTCTATTAAATAGCCTATTAATAACCTGTTAAATAACCTTTAATTAGAAAATGAAATGTATGCTTTCTTATCCTTCTAATGGTCTCGGTGCCTAATTACTTGTATTGCTGGTAAAATTTGTATCAAACACTCCTTTGAATTAGAGTTATTAGGATAGTTACAAATCTCCCATAAAAATCACAGAGACTGTCTTATTTATCTCTGTACATCCCTTTCCCCTCAGTGTGTGTTAATTGGACTTAATTTCTTAGTCTTCCTCTTCTACCAAACAATCTTGGAAAATCAAAGAATGAGATATTTAGTTATGATAGTTATTACTGCATATCTGAAATCTGCACAGTGCAAAAATATGTATGAACAGTTCATGCTGTGGCTGGCTTATAATTCCAGGAGGTGGGGGGGTATGGATTTGTTGACCACAGTCAAATTATTTTATCTAGTTTATTCCAAGTAAAAGAATTGCCTCTACCAAAATTAAAAAAACCAAACTTTCTCAAAATCCTTCAAGCCATTATCACAGGAAGGATCAATAAGAAGAGACTGGAGTTGACAGTGAAAGATAAGAACAAAGATAACAAAGGTGTTGTTTCAGAAGACTAGTCAGTGGCTACACATACACATACATACATACACACACACGTGCACACACACACATGCATGCATACCTATTGACATGCATGCACATGTTCCCATGTACTTGCACAGAAAGAAGTTATGATAATAGAAGAAAGATCAGGACATGTTACAGATTCCTGAATCTAACAGCCAACTGTAAAAATACCTAAATTTGATTCTTAGTGATGCTTTTCTGAAAAGAAATGAAAGGTAACCAAAGACCAACAGAAATAATGCCAACTGGCTAATCACTCTCACTTTGTATTCTCATTCTAAACCTAAATTTTCATATTAAGTCTTAGAAATGGGATTTTAAATTTTCCTACAGACAAGAAAGAGCTGCAATTTATTTGGTATTATATAAAAACAAGATCAAGACCTCTGCTTTTATTTTCCTATCAAAGGAGAGACAGAGGTCCCAAAGATGTAAGATAAAAGAGTTTAAACAGTAATTATAAGAGGATTAAATTAATTCAAGAAATATCTACTGAGCTGTTATGGCTTAGATATTGTGCCAAGGTAACCAGAATACAGAGATGATAACAGACAGTACATGCCCTCCAAGTGCACACAGAGCCTTTAGTAGAAAGGGCACAAGAGAATGAATGGTTACAATAGATTATAAGAGGAGTAATTGAAATTTAAATGCCTTTCTATGGTATACTTGACTCTTGCTCAGTGATTGGGCCAGAAGAGTTTCACAGAGAAGGTGTCACTGGAGCTGGCATTTAAAGAATGAATGGATGAAAATATAAAAGAAAGACACAAAATATAGTTTAGGTTATATTTAAGGATATTTATTTTTCCTTTTGAGAGCCATAAAAATGGAAACAGGATAATATTATCTCTACGATATTTGCTGAATAACATAAGGTTGGCTCTTATCCTGGATGATGGAGTATAGATTCTGCAAGGTAAAGTAATAAAACCCAAAGTTAAAAAAAAGTATTAGCATGAAAGTAAGAGCTTCAGGACAACAGCATAGTGATTTTGATTTTTTTCTTAAAGGTGACAATTATCTTGGCACAATATTTGGGTTTATAATGGTGATATTGGGTTTCTTAATGAATAAATAACGTATTATGTATAAAGAGTATCTTTGTCCAATCTCTTACATCTAAGATGTTTTTGACTACTGGAACTTTACTTTGTAGGCCCCATGTAAGTCCTCAATAAATAGTGTTTCAATAAGTCAGTGCATAAAAAAATGAATAAATGGTTAAATGCAGTCCTAGAATAAAAGTGGAACAAATATGGCGCTCATATAAGAGAGAGAAAGTAGGAAATTTTAAGGCCAGAATCTTGTCAGGAGTTTCATTTTTTTTAGTTTTGAATTGGTGCACAAAATGGTGTATATTCTCTTATGTTCATGTGATTCATACCCGTTCTTATAATAAAATAGAGCATATTTGGTTTAACTAACCTCTCACTTTTCACTCTTTTCAAACTATTTAGAATCTTTTGAATTCAATCACTGCAATTATACCAATTCTCTTAGAAGTCCACTGCTGCTGCTACTCTTTTCTCTATATATTTGAATTCATCTAGACATGCTCATTAGCCAAAGAAAGTTTTGTCATTATGAAGTACTAGAAACAGAGATAAATCCCCTGCAGATTTTCTGATCCATTTCTTGACCTATTTAAAAAAATAATCAGGTTCCCTAGCCTTCATCATAGAGAATTTCCACCATAATAAAATGTGCTGATGAAGAGAATAGCCACTTGCTGAATTATCTAGACCTGTTCTAAGATTTCAGCTATGTATAGATCCTAACTGACAATTTTCCTCCTTCTGAAATAAATAAGTAGAGGTTGTAAGAAATAGAAAAAGAATAAACTCTAAGAAGTATTTATAAAAACACATAATGGGATTCAAGGGAAATAAAATATGCTAACAGAGTGCTTTGAACTCTCTAAAAAATGTACTTCATTCCTTATTTCCAATTTTGACAGTTCTAAAATAAGAAAGTATTCTGAACAAAAAACTAATAAAGATACATTAGCTCGAATTCTCAAAATTAAACATATATAATACTCCCTAAAATTATTAAGAAATCCTATAATGTCTGTCACTTTCTTCCATTTTATTTTTGACTAACTACGAAGAACAAAATTATGGGAGTATGTCTCTCTATGTCATCTGCCAGTGAACCATTCAGTGAAAAAAAATCCTTGTAGCACTCAAACATGATTGCTGTAAACATTTAAAAATCACCATCCTGAAACTCACCCAAAAAAGTGCCCCCTGTTCAAATGTATATTATGCATTTAAATCAGTTTTCAGAAGGTTCTCTTTACATTGCTAACCAGTTTGAAGATAATAAAGCAAGACATAGGCTTCCTGATGCTGTTTTTAATGACAATCATATCTGTCTTATAATGTTAATGTGTTCTTAAAGCCGTGTGTACTCTTGTATCAAGGAGATGTTTTCACTTCATGTGTTGGATCACTGCTTTTCAATATAGTTGAAAAGATTCTGTTGACTGGGTTCAGCTCATTGCACAAAGCCTGAAAGGCCCAGTGATTACTAATGGGAGCCTATGGTCAGAGCTAAAATCCTTAATCCCAACCTCAAGAAAGGTGTCTTCACGTTTTCTACTTAGCATCTTTCTACTATTCACATACTTAGCATTGCAACTTTTCCATTCTCTCTTGCAACTAATCCCATGCTATTTCTACTGATGAATCTTTCCACTGCCTACCCAACTATACATCAGAAAACCCTACTCTTATCCCTGGACAAGACTGGCCCTCTCTTAGCTCACTTGCAAACAATTAGCAGAGATCAAACCATTTAGGGAGTAGCATGAGGGGAGACATTGGTGAATAATGGCTTAGAACAGGGCAGGTGAGAATATAAGGAGGTTACAGGAGAAGGAACACAGCTGATGAATGAGAAAGTTAAGAAGGCAGCAGAAAGCCTAACATACCAAGGTTTAGAAGTAAGCAAGAGGATAAAATAAGACCTTGCCAAATAAAATACATACTTGAGTAATCCATTTGAGTAGAATAACAAACCGTACTTTTCAAAAAATAGTTAGTTTATATATATGTGCATAAAAACATTTAACTCGCAAGCAATAAACAAGCATTATTGTGAATGCAGATCAGTATAGCTTCCATGTTGAAGATACTTTGAAACTGAAAATGTTAAGTAGATGCTACAATTGCCTTGTGTACCATCAGGATGAAAAATACAGAAAGTGGAAGTAGACATGGCAGGTACAGCCTCGAAGCGAGTTAAGATGAAGTGTACTTTGTCAGATGAGAAGAAAATTAAAATATTCATTTCAGATCTAATGATTCAAGCATATCGCTTGTATGCTCAGAAAGTCAAAATAGAAAGTTAAAAGGTTAATAAAATTAGATCTTTATAACTTAACAGAAAATGGCATATATGTCAGTGCTTAGTACTAACTCCAGAAATAGCCTTGACTATACATTTTAATCACATATACAGAGGGGCTTACAGAGAACATTCAGAATGGCTAAGAAAGGACACAGATTAATGCTATTAGGTGATGGGGGGGGGGCGTTTACTGGTTATTATTAAGTCTAACCTCTTTGCCCTTAAGGACTGAGCCTCTTCATATTTAGAACTGGATATCTTAAAAACTGGGTTACATAAAACTTCTACAAGATTTTCAGGGGGAAAACCATTAAGCTTTTCCATTGTTTCTTCTTCTTTTTGTTTATTGTGCATGGTAAATTGACAATACTTATTTAAACACATTTTTTTAAAATAATCTGACCCTTTTATTCCTGGACCAAGGAATTTTCTCCGTCACAGAGTAATAGAGCTTGAAAACTTCAGCATCAGCAGGGAAGGCAGGCACTCCTTAGCCAGCCACTGTGAGAGAGAGAAAATGCAATTAAGGCTCCCACCAGGGAGAGAGAACTAAACAAAACCTGCGTCTTCACACAAGAGCCTTTTTCTTCAATGCAAACTACAAGGCCTCAAATCTTGTTGGTGAGATGCTAGCATTTAGGACAACACACTTTCAGATTTTCTCACAGCAGATCAAAGTAAATAATGCAAGGGCAGCAAACAAAAGGGAAAACTCCAGTGTGCTTACATTAAAAAGAGATTACAGGGGACTCACACGTGATTGAAGGAATAGATGACATTTTTAAAAACATAAAACCAAGATCTTTAAGTACAGCTGGCAAATAAAGTCTAGTTGTGTTACTTTACCGAGAGTGACAAACCACAAGTGACTTACCATGGTGAAATTAAAAAAGGGTAATTTTACTTTATTCTAGTATTTTCTACATCTAAAGTTATACATATTCCTGTCCTTCCTTTCCTGGGTTTTAGAATGTTCAAAGCCTGGAGTCATGACAACTGATAAAGGGAGGCATTAAAGTCATGAGCCTCCTCAAATCAGTGCCGCAGAGTATGCAGAGCACTCTGTGGATTGGAGATGTAGAATCACTCTGCTTCCCTCTTCCTCCCGAGGACAGTAATCAGTCATAAAAGCAGCTCTCCTCCTTCAGATCAAGCCAACAGATGGAAACTCTTCTGCAATGTTAAATTTAGCACGAACCCCTTACCAGGCATTGAACTTAGTCTTGTGGGTCTGTTCTACAGTCTTAAGTGAGTACTCCAGGACCATAGCATATCCTTGATTTTTGTGTAAAACTCTCATTGACTTTGGTGCAACTCTATAAAGGAAGCAAGGATCGAATATCATCCTTTAATGCCAAATTTACTACAGTTGAAAAAAAGGAACGGAAATCTGGGAGGCCCATGTCAATAAACAAAAGAGAAATGTTTGAGAGACTTAATAACTGAAACAGGCTTCAAGTAGGATTTTTTAAACTTTTTTTTTGAAAGACAGTGATAGAGTGGTGTCTTGAACTTAATGATACTGACACAAGTATTTATATAGTTTGTATGATGCATATATCATACATAGTACACACACATACACTACATACTATATTATACTCCACACATTATATATAATATAGTACACATAAGTATAATGTGTATATATGTACATATACATATATATATGAAGAAGCATCATATATAGAGTATTTATAGTAACTGCAATTGTACTTTGGCAGAAGGTTAAATATAAAGCCACTAAAACTTTCCAAAACAATTCACTGACATAATAAATGCCAGAATCAAAGAGACAGTGGGGAGGAAAGGACACCAGGACTTAGTGTCTATAGATGTGAGATCTAGTCCAGGCTTTACCATGTTACCTCTTCTGAGAATCAATTTGATAATCAATCTATAAAACAAGGTTGGATTAGAGACACTCGAGTATTCTTTCCAATCACACATTCTGTAAATCTACCTGACTCCTATCACCAGCTACTGAGCCATACCTGTGACGTTGTGTGGGTATGCGTGTGTGTGTGTGTGTGTGTGTACCACACACACATACATATACATTCATACACGCACATACTGGAATCAAAGAATTTATTATCAAAGTGATAATTTCCAAATTTAAAAATCACATGTGTAAAGAAATATCTTTGTACCTCCTATCATCACATATTTTACTAAGCACGCGTACACACACACACACACACACACACATACACACAAACACCTCCTTTTCCACCTCATATCTGCTTGTAAAAGGTAAGATATATTGTTACTTTTAATATTAGAAAGGCTACTTTTGAAGAAATCAAAGACATTTGGACATGGGCTAATATATTGTAATAGAAATAATGAACCTAAGCCGAATTTTTCTTCACATTACATAATTGGAAAAGCATGAACACATATTTTTATAAAAACTGAAGTATAACTTGTGTTTCCAAACCCCTATAAACACCCATATTCAGCAATATTAAAATAATTTTAAATGTTTCTATCACAGCTTTACTCTCATTTAACTAAAACTCATTTAGGGAAATTTATTCTCCAGAAATCAAATCAACATTAATGAAAATGATACTAAGTTCTGTTTTAATTGCACAAATGGAAGAAAAGAAATATTATGTATTACTTATTAAACTTCTTTCTTCAGAAAACCAGACTGGAAAACAATCAGGCTGTATTCAGATCACAGACTTTTATCCCCCACATGGATAAAATAAGCAAAGTTAAATTCTCAGTGCTTCATATACACATTTACCTGTAAAATTATTTAATCCTGTTTACTTTGTAAAATAGATGATATTATTCTGTTTTGAGCACAATGCATTTAATTTAGGAAGAAACTACAAGGTGTAATATGAAAACTGGCAAGTGCAAAAAGCAGTATTAAACTGTCAATCACTGCTGATCTTGCAGAGTTCATTATTTAACTGAATATGAAGATTAGACACCCTACATTATGCATATCAATTTAAATATAAAAAACAAATTTAATCCTAAATTGGAAAAGTGCATAAAGATTTGCCTGAACTGATGCAACTAGATTTATTTCATGTAGCGTACTATTTCTGAGTCAATCACATGTGTACATATAAGTCAACATACACATATCAAAAGTTTTACATGTAAAAATGTAGATACTTAGCTTGCCTTTTTCTATGCCATGCATCCACAGCTCTAACAGTATATTATAAAAATTAACATTAAATTAGGAGGAGGGGAGCAGCTGTTGCAGACTAATGCCAAAGGGCATTTTAACCCATTAGTGGAGTTCTCTCTGACATATAGAAGCATGTATATGTGAGTGATTGTTGTACAATAAGCCTGGGAAACATGTAAATTGCATTTCCTCATGGCAAATTGCAACTGAATTAGAATATTGGGCAGACATAAACAATGCAATCAAATTCTGCCTTTTTATTGAGCTTCTATTTGACTTTGTATTCATTTGAAACAACAACAAAAAAATTGTGTTTCTCAGGGTCTGTGACATTGCAGGCCATGAGAGATTCAATGTCACTGCCGGCATACAAATTTATTAGTCTATAAAATTTGACATTCTCTTATTTATTCACAGAAAGGACAAATAAGATATTTTTTCATACTTACCAGAAATATCTGGGAGTGTTTATATGCCGCTCCATCTGGAGGATGCAAATAGTCAGAACTGCTTTACAATTCAGTAGGCAAAAGCCTGCTGAAGGATAACAAATGACTTCATGGTGGAGCTCCTATTGAAATTCTTTCAGTATGTGATATTAAAAACAACTGAACAAACAGAGATAAGGGACAAATAGGATTTGAAACAGACTTTTTTTTTTCTTACAGTGAAAAAGAAAAACAAATGAAGGCTCTAGTTGAACCTATATATACCTTTTAGTGATTTCACTGCATGGATTTGCTTAATGCATGAAAGTTTTTATCTGAAGCATCTTTAAATGTCCCACTAAAAGCAATGGGACCAATTCTAAAATGCCTCCTTTGGACCAAAAATACAATTTTTAGGCTTGAAAGAAAAAAAGAGGAGTCATCATAACTCTTTCTGATGACCCAGTTTACAGGTTTACTCTTTGACATTTGGCATAATGCACGGATGTGGGGGGTTAATAAATTTTCGTCAATTAGGATGCTGTATTTAAGGAAGATTTTTTTTCTTTATTATGTGGTATGCAAGGCTAAAAGCAAAACTGTACAGTTAAATACTATGAGAATGAAAAGCTTATAATGAAAGCTACCAAAAAGAGTAACTGAAAAATTCATTTCATTCAGTTCAGTCTCTCTTTTGTGGAAGAAGTTCTGCAAGTACTGGCTTTGCAACTCAGACTAACGTTAGTAACTTTCAGGTGATCAGGGAAGTTAAAATCTAAGAAACAAGAAAAGCATTACTTTGCAATGATTATTTTTATTTCTTGCTTTGAAGGGAAGATGAAAGGCTATTTAGTTGCTATTTAGTTAGGTGTTCTTGTTTTATTATGTGGCCAGATCAAAGCAACTATCTCTAAATTTACAAAACAGTTCATAGAGCCCCTGGTAATTGAAGTACAGGCTAAATGATCTGCATCAACAGCATATGAACATAGAATCCGCCATACAGAATTCATATCGGTAGGTCTTCAAATGACCCATTATTTCACCTAAAAATAAGCAAAAACCAAATAGCTGACTGGAATGCTGTCATGACAATGTGTTCCAGATCTTCTCAACATAGCATATATGTATGTTAATATCTAATGGTCATAATTAGCTTGAGCATTTTATACGACCATCCCTTAGTCTGATCTAGGTTATAATTTAGAGCTGACTTTCAATGCTTATATACAAAAAGCAAGCCATGTGCGATCAGTTGTCCTAATATAATCCATTTGCTATTTTGGATATCTAACATTGGTTTATATTAGATGAATTCATGTTACCTGCTTTGCTAGCACCAAACCATTATTTTTAAAAATAATTTAATATATAAAAACAATGTGGAACTCTTCTTAAAAGTAGTAACACAGCAAGTGAATTCAAATTTAAATGGATGTATAACTATTTCAGTGAGCAATAAAATTTCATCAAAACCATCACTGCCCAACCAAAACTTCAGTATGTGGAGAAGCAGATAGCTCCAATACAGTTTGCTCATTTCACATATTCAATAGCCAAGTCTAGGTCATGATTATAAAGTCTAGCTCTAGCTACCACCTTCTTCCAAAACCACCTCAACTCAAAGAGAGCTTGCCCTCCCTCCATCCAGTAATGTTCTTCAACTCTATCACTCACTTGGCACAGGGCTATGTCTGCCCTGGTAACCTTTCTTGTGCTTTTATTCTCAATTATTTCTCTTTGTTCCTTATCCTATAGGTCTTGCTTCCTTACTGGATTATACTATTGGAACAACTCTCTTCACATTTCATATACAACCCAGCAATTTACTGTAAAATTCTGTGCTCATGAAATTTCCCCAAATAAGTAACATATTATATTCAGCTCTGGTTTCCAAAACTTGATCTACATAAAAATAATTAAGTACAATCAGAACAAAGATTATTGTGGACTTAAAAGATACATAGCTTCTAAAACAAGTGTTTGGTAAAGACACACAGACAACACACATACCTGAAACATAGGCAGTAGTAAAAAAACACAGTAGGGATTATCAATTACTCTTCATATTATCCTGAAAATGGTGACTAATTACTTTCTATTTCCTTAAAGGTAAATGATATTTTTACTTTTGATATTAGAGAATAAGTCCTGAAAGTATTTTATATACAATACATGTATATACAAAGAATACTATAGAAACAAAGAATGTCATAGAGCCTACTCTGTAAAAATTTTAAATTGAGTCGATAAGTGTTAGAGAATTCAGCCTAATGAAACGTTTACATATTTTAGCCCACAGTCACCTTATTTCCAATATTACTCTCTATGAAATAAAAATATATGAGCATGCCACTACCAAGAGGCAAATACTCTTAGTGGTGGTTGGCCATCATTCTACTCCATCTAACCCTCATATTACTGAGTCGCTAAGTTCTTAGCTCTCAGTGTTGACATGCCACATTCAACTGCGAAGAAATGTTAATATCAGATAACTAGAATGAGGAGAGCTTGCATTAATGATACCTGACTCTTCATGAAAAGGGAGAGAACAGAATGACAGAAAGAGGTAAACAAAGAAATGAAATAATCTGAAAGCTATAAATACTATATTCCTCAGATTGTGATGCCAAAGCTCCCTTTGTGCAAATCACCTTCAAATAATGAAATATAAAATGTATTAAGGAAAATAAAATTTTTAAAGTTTAATTGAAATGGTGAGGATCATAGGGAACCATGATAAACTTGTGGGGCTCCTGGGTGGCTCAGAAGGTTAAGCATCCGGTACTTGATCTCAGCTAAGGTCAGGACCTCATGGCTCATGGCATCAAGCCCCACATTGGGCTTTGCACTGACAGTGGGGAATTTCCTTGGGAATTTTCTCTCTCTCCCTCTTGCTCTCTCTTTCTGCTCCTCTCCCCAGCTCGCACTCTCTCTGTCTCTTTCAAATACATAAACAAACTTTAAAAAAAGAAAGAAAAAAATACCGGTAAACTTGTTCCAAAAGTAGTGTTGTGGATCAGCAGAAAACAGAATAAAGAGAAAAATTAGTTAACAGTTTTACTTAAATGTTTAGAATTCTCCATTATCTAGAAGTTAAACTTTTAGGATGGATGCCCTTAGAACACCTGTTTATTGAAAAATTGGCTGGCTAACTAAAAAGCTGGCTTCATTCATAAACTGGCTAACTAAATGTTTACGACTCAAGGGAAAAAAAGGTGACAGAAGATTTTTCGAAGACTGTCGGAGTGGAGAGAGAATCTGAAATAACTTTGCAATCCAAAGACACTGAGATGAGACATTCCCCATCTCAGCCTCCCTGCATCCAAATCCTTGCTCATCCTTATCCCTTGCTCTTGACTAAAAGGTAAAAAGGAACAAAATTAATCACCTGAGCATTTCTTTTCATTTACTTCTCAACCCCGTAAAATCTCTTTTTAAGTCAGAAAACTGGAACTCGGAGAGTTTAACTAACTTGACCAAAGTCACCCCAGGTACACACAGCTCATGAGGAAGAGGGCTGGAGCTGGCATCCAGATCATCCTTCCCATCTTAAAACCTCTTCATTTCCATTGACAATAATTTTTTAAAAATATATTTGAGACTTTATTATGAGGGAGGCATTTTTCTAAGTGCTTAACATACTCTAACTCAGTCTTTGCCATAATCTGTGAGATAGGTCAAATTATTAATCTCTTTTTTAGCAGATAAAGAAACAAAGGGTTTTATATAAGTTAAGAGACTTCCCCAAAGTCCCAGAGGTAATCAGTGGCAAAGGCCCAGCCTCTGCCCATGTTCTCCATCTACTCATCTTAGAGTTAGAAAACAGAGGCTCAGTAAGGTAGCCTGTGCAAACAGAGGTTCAATGACCTGGATTCCTTTATGCCTTCAAACTCACTGTTTCTGTACCACAGTCCCAAGAGCACGGTTATACATACTCCCATAAAAGGGGGTCTTGAAAGGGCTAGGACTGACTGAAAATAGCACACTAACATGGTATCCCTATTTGAAGATGGTCTCTCATTTTTGCATAGGTTTACCTACCTACAAATCTCCTTTAAAAATAGCAATGAGGAACACCTGGGTGGCTCAGTCGGTTAGGCATCCAACTTCAGCTCACATCATGATCTCATGGTTCCTGAGTTCTAGTCCCACATTAGGCTCTCTTCTGTCAGCTCAGAGCCCACTTCAGATCCTCTGTCCCCCTCTTTCAGTCTCTCCCCTACTCACACGCATGCTCGCACGTTCTCTCCCTCAACAATAAACATTAAAAAATAGCAATGAACAACAACTTTTAAAAGGTGAATATAGGCAGAATTTCTTACATTAATTTTTGAAATCTTGAAATGACACTAAGTACCAAACTCTTAAGTTTCCTATCATTTTAACTGACAAAAACAGAAAACAAAAAACTTAATCCCCTTTAAAGGGAAACTACATTTTATAAAGTCTTTTCCCAGGTAATCCTAACCATGTTTCAAATCTTCCCAGCAAATAAAATATTAGAATATAATGTTTTTAAACCATATCCAAAAGATAAAAAGGAAATTATACTGAATAAAAAAAAACATTCTTTGAATTCCTAGGTAATTAATATACATTATTTATTTGTTTATTTATTTTTTGCTTAGTAATACAAATAAAAGATGAAATGAGATAATACCACTATTCCCAGCAAAGCTTATTTCTTACTTGGAAGCACACGTCTAGCTTGGCCTCTCTACTTACCAAGAAAAATGATCAGCACATAAAGGAATGAGGTCTTTTAAGCTAAAGACATGACACTAATGGGCCTCAAGTACTTAAAGAATGCTGTAAAGATAGCAGGGAATTCCCATTTCTAACTTAACAACCTCATTTCTTAATGCTTCTCCCAAATCCTATACAATCCTCTGACAGAACTTCCTGATATTCCCACATTGTACCATGTTTATTTTCTTGACTCCTTGTTCTTATTTGTCCTTTTCTTACACATCAGAACACATTCAACTCCCAGCTCTTCTCTAAGGACTTCCATATCTCCAAGTCAGAGCTGGTAACTCTTTGTCCATAATCCCACTGTATGCTCATTTTACAATGAAATTATATTCAGAGTCAAATTCCTCTAATGAAAGGAACCAGCAGTCACCTACATGTGTCAGTAAAATGCCTAACATAAGGCAACTAATGGTCCAGGGCAGTATTTGCTACTAACAAAAAACAAAAACCAAAACAAACTAGATTTTGGAATCAGCCAAATATACATTCCAAACCTTCTATGACTTATACAACCTTGATCAAGATATCTAACCTCTTCAAACTTCAATTTTGCTGTTCAACTATGGGGACTATAATATCTTTCCTACAAGACTATTAGAAAGATTGAATAAAAATATGTTCATAGCCTTGCATAGCAGCTAGTGTGTAGAAGGTGCCTGTGTGATGAAGAGTTATTAGAATGAATAACTTAGAGCAAGAAGAAATTAAGTTAAACATTAAGAAACTATTCCTTAAGAAGGTTATTATGAACATTCCAAGCAAAGCTGTAGACTTTTGTTTTCCCAGAAGTTTTGAGACAGGAGTAAGCAACTCCTTCTCTGGAATGCCTTATATTATTGGACAAGACAATTTCAGGAAATCCCTTTTTGCTTTCAGATTTTATAATCATCAACCTTCCTAATTCTGCAAGTGACTTCAAAATTGTTTCAATTACTTGGGTACTGTTAACTCTCTTCATGCAAAAAGAGCTCGGATAGCATTTCTTGTCTTTTTGTATTAGAATACAGTAAAAAAAAAAAAGAAGAAGAAGAAAAGAAAAAAGAAAAGAGAACTACAGAATACCCTTTTCTTTCCATTGATAAAAAGTTAATGGAATTATTCATTATAGATCAGAACTGTAAGCAGGTAAACTACCTATGGCTATTGTAAAAATCATGTGTACTTTTTCCCCTTTCAATAACATAGATTGAAATAGTATAATGATATAATATTATGTTATCACTTCTACAAATTTGGCTGTGACAAACCTTTTGAACTACTACCAAATTTTCAGTATCAGTAATTCCCACTGGAAATAACATAACATGTTTCAGTTTAATGATTTAAGGTTACAAACATTTCTTCCAGAGTTATTTCCAACATCTCACAAGGCATATTTATTGTAAAAAGTGAGCCACTTAGCAGGTAAATGCACAGGAAATGTTATATTTCAAACTAATCACAAGGACTATGACTAATTAGGAAATCACATGGAGACATTACACACTTCGTCTAGAGGACAAGTAATACATTGTACTAAATTGTAAGCTGGACAGTTCACATAAACATATTCTATTAGAAAATTCAGCATTAAACTTTGCCTTGTGGGAAGATATTTTATTTTCCCAAGGAGATTATGGGTATTTAGAGATCGGAAATTGGTGTCTCCTATTGATCCTCTTTGCTAACTATGATATCTAGTAAAAGAAATTTATAGTGAAAGTAGAAACTAGCTATTATTTTCCTCCTAGAAAGAAAAATGAACACTTTTCCTTTTTTTTTCCAAACATACAAAGCTCAAATAAATCTAAACTAATATAATCTCACCTGTATGAATAGTTCTAGTGTGGATGTTAATGACCTCCTTCTCACTTTCTTATCTCATATATAATTATTCTACTAATTATAGTAAAAATCTTTACTTGAATATTGTCTCTATGAAGTCCTATACTTGTATTCACCCAAAACTGCTTTAATACATACATACATATGCACACACACACACACACACACACACTTTAGCTTTGGGTTTGTTTTTTTTTTTTTTTACCTCAAATATTACTAACAAATATCCCAATTTCACCCTGAAGGATTTTGACAAGAAAATGTGGTATTTTGAGGTGATAATGTCACCTGAAGATTGAGAAAAAAAAAACTAAGCTGAAGATTAGAAATTTAATCCCAATAAAACTTAAAACACCTCTTGGTAAAATGATACTCTTAGGATAATTCTAGATGCCTTCCACCAACCAGCACATCACCCGAACTGGCTCAGTCCTTAAAGGGTCAAAATTTATTATCATTTCAGTTCATCTAATAAGTAATGTTTTTGCCGAACAAAACCAATTCCCAATAAATTCTCACTGTATTTGTGTGCTCTGATTTGATTTAGAGGCCTATAGGGAGACACCATTTGGTAGCAGAGGAACACAGAGGGGTAGGTGTTGCTGGGGAGAAGTAGGGCTCATGTGCCAGAAGTGTTATTGTGTCAGGGTGATTTATTGAGTGAGCTTCACTTCACCGAATGTTCCGAGATATTTATTTCCCTAAAGGCTCTGCAAAGATATGAACAGACCCGCATCCACAGATGTCATCATTGCTCATTTTACCGAGTCATGAAATTTTCTCAACTGCAATTTGTCCATCTAAAATTGCTGTAACAGAGCAATGTCAATAGTAGCATCCTAGTCGGGCACCACATTCTATATAAGGCTCTGTTGCCAAATTCAGTACTTCTGTGTAACTTCATGGTAATTAAAGTGACAGAACAGTTTCACTGTGATTTCAAAAGAGTTTTTCAGAGAAGTTATTCCAATTTTTAAATTCCACTTTGAGTCCTCAGGTAAAGCAAAACCTTGAAGGGAAACTAAAGAGGAATACATAAACACAGAATCATTTATCCTTGTCAAAATTAAAATAAAAATAGATGTAGAGAAAAGTAAGGAAAGAAAGCAGACTGTGTGTTACTAAACCCAAAATTTCAAAGGTGTCACCTTTCTGAAAGCCGCCCTTAAATTTAGTGTCTTACTCTGGGGGTAGACTCATCGGGTTTATTTTTCCCCTCTCCTTTATCAAGCAAATGAACCACAAAAGTTGATTTTAAAAGAACGTTGCTATATACACATCCATTGCCTATAACTTTTATTCAAAAACACTTAGGTAAACGTATGAAAAAAAGTTCTTAAGGTGCATTCATAATGCTACACATACAACTTGAGTGTTTTCGATAACTTCATCGCGGATCATCTTCAGGACCTAACAGAATTTCAATGTCTGTGTTAAATAAAAACTGCATGCTTGTGTTGTGTGTCAGAATTTTCGGGTTTATTTAAATATGTTAATATTTCTCATTATGCCATTAACAATAACCTTCATCCATTTGTGAAAAACATTTTGCCAAGCATGCACATAAAAAATTAGCAAGTGAAGCAAAATCACCTTAATTTGCTTTGGACCAGCAAATAACCAACTAATTTGCAGAAATCCCTGCCAAGCACTCATATTAAATGCTTCATGCTTATTTTATGACCTCTGCTGCTCTTCTCCTTCCCGGGCCCTGAATCATATGATCATTAACATATTGCAAGGTCTGAAACTTTATTTTTTACATTCTTTAATTAATGCCTGTTTATAGAAGGCCATAGGACTTCAGATCCAGTTAATGAAACTTCGCTCCCCCAGGCCCCTGGAGCCCAATAGAGAGCTCTCTCCTCTGTTGTTTTAGTAGCTTTTTTCCAACTGTTTGTTTATACACACTTAATTGATCTCTTTAGTCCCAGAAGCATTCCAGAGACACAACCTGTTTTGAGGCAAGCTAAAGTTTTCCCCCTTCCTTTATAAAAAGCCTTGAATGCCCAAGGTTATCAGTTTTAATTTGAAAGTTGAAGATTCAGCTTTATTTACACTGTCTAAAAGTAAAAACTGATACAGGCCCCGAAGTGTTTATTTTTACATTCATATATAGCACAGGGGATCACAAGTGCATACTGTATATAATTATTTTGATGTAGAACTAAGTAATTACTAAATGGTGCTGTGTCTTATTTTATGGCATTGAATAAACGCAGTCTTTATAACAAGTTGAAAATAAAAACAAATCAGGCTGCCAATGCATGAAATTTTCATGGCTCTTCAATTTACATTTTACATATTCCCTATGACAAGAATTTCTATTATGCTATTCTCTTTTTTCTGCTATAATTAAATTAAAAAAGTAATTGGCTGGTGCTGCACACTGCAGCAATGTCTTAATCACATAGACAAACAGTTTTACAATAGCTTACACCATTTGCCACATGGGGCAATGACATTATTGTACCAGACTATAAACTCGAGACAGATATCACATACCAGCTTTCAACCACGGCATTGGCAAGAACAGAACACGAGGTTTATTCGGCACCCTGACTGGCACCTCTATGATGGAATTCCCAATTAAATAAAAGTGCCTTAAATCCGGCCATGTGGTTTTAAAAACTGCCAAAATTTGAAGCTTATGAATCTGCACATACATGCGTGTACTCTAGGTAGAGAATATACGCTGGAAAGGCCAAAAAGAAAAATACGGGTACAAGCTATAAATGCAGCAGGCATTATAAGTACTGGCAATGAGAAATCATTATTTCTGAATGTTCTGATGGGAAAAATCTTGATTACATGTGTTTTATATGTGTATATACTCTATTCTTTTTTGTTAGTGTTCAGTTTGTGGGTATTTTTCTCTTGATATTTACAGTGAATACTTCACTAATACTTCCTGAGGATGGCGGAGGTCAGAATCAGGACCTTTTTGGTGTAGCCAGAAATGTCACTGACAAGGGATTCATGAGACCTGGGTCTTAATTGTGGCCTTTCCAGGAAGTCATGGGGTAGCTTTGAGTGAGTTGCACTAACTCTTAGTCTCAGTTTATCCATCTGTAAAATGAGTATGTTAGGCTAGATTATCTCTAAGGTTCCATTCAGCTCTCACATGATACAATCATATACCCGTTCAATCCTTCTATGAATAATATGTGAGGGGAAAAAACAAAAATAAAGCACAGGTGTTTCCAATGGCAGCAAGGAAGCGAAGAGGAATAGAAATCTGAGAAATCTGACATAGCCTGAGTGCTAAAAAGAATAAAATAAATAAACACAGTATGAAAAGCACAAGGGGAAGACATAAAAAGGAGCAGATATATTTTATAGATCAGCTTTCCCTAATGGTCTCAGTGAAGCTCTGTTTAAAAAACACAGAAAGCTACAAATTTTAGAATTCAGTTCCTTCTAGATTTTAAAGCTTTCTGTTTAGTGATTTTAGCATTTGCTCTTTTACAACAGATACCTTTTTCACCTATTAAGAAAGCAAGTAAAGAATTAGCAAGAGAGATTTTGCCAAACTTCATAAAACTAAGATGTTCTCTGCAACACCTACACTTGATTACTTAACCAGTATTAGAAATCTTCATTTAGCTGATAGCTCTGAAAAATATCCACGCGTCCTATTCTCATAAAATATTTTCTAGAATGAAATTGCTCCCTCCAAAAATGTACATGTTATTTCAAATGAGGTTAGTGGCCAGTTTGAAATCCTCAAATATTGCTCTTTGGTCACTGTAATTGTTAATAATTTCAGAAGTCCCTTTGAAAAGGAGATCCCTGCAATAATGAACAAACGTATACCATGCCATATCCAAGAAGACATTGCACATCAGTAATATCCCATTTACAAATTCGCCTTAGATGGGAGAAATGATGGACAAAACTGAATATAAAGCCATATAGAAACCCAGTTTTAGAGCAGGTATGTTTAAGGAAGTTTTGCAGTGCACGTTATACACATGTAACTGATGGGTAAGCATATGGCAGCATTCTCCATATCTGGAGATTGGAGAATCCCTCCTCGTTTTCCCCATGCAGCCCTTCTCCCCCCAACCTCCTCAGTCTGAACTATCAGCCTTACGTCAAACAAATTCCGTCATTGCTGCCAAGGTGCTCAATAGCTGAAAGTCTTCAATCTTCACATAAATAGGGTGCAAATCAAATCTTATGATGGTATATTCAAGCTTTCAGGATCTCTGTTTGCTACCAGAAATGTCAGAGTTTAGTACCTACTAAGCCATAGATTTATGAGGAAATGCTCGTAGATTGACAAGCAATTTTGTAACAAATGCATCTTCAGCTTTAGATTCACAGGAATGTTTAGGACATGCCTAAATGATTTAGTACTTTATACCTCTGCTCAAAAGAACAGTTCATATAAGTCAGTTCTATCTGAGGACAGTCAATCAAGCAGAAACTAAAAGTAATTTTAAGATATCATGATTCATTTACAAAAAAAAGTTTATCTCTAGAATTCAGGAGGGTGCAGTTACCTGTGATAAATTGATAACAGGCAAAGTTTGAAATGCTTTAATTGAGACAAGGCAAAGAACTTTCTTATTTAGATATGAAGTACAGAGCATCTCTGATTACGTTTATTTATGACCTGCCAATATTTGAACATATGTAAAGTTTGAATTGTTTCCCATTTGCCCCAGACTTTAAAAAACATAATTCCTTTTCTTAATGTGCCACCCTTCAGGGCAAGGAGTTGTAATGAACACCTCCCAGTCACACAGAATTACAATGTTCTTTATCTCGCCCAGTACTAAAAAAAAAAAAAAAAAAACTTCCAAAGGTTTGGAATCCTGAAACCTGTAAACAAAATCTGTGGAGCAGATAAAATTTTAAATGGCACAATGCAATTAAAGCTGAATTCAATTTGAGCACACCCTGTCCATCTGTCAGAGGGAAACAAAAGCCGAGGAGCTCCATTATTGCTGAATCCCTGCTCTTGTTAATTTGCTTGCTGAGAGATTTCAATTTCTAGGAAGTGCACAAATTAGTGTTCAGTCAGGGCTAGATCCTCAGTAAGTATAAGCAGATGGTGGAAATCAGCCCTAATCAAGTGGCCAAAGCCTTTTTTTTCTGTCTGATTAAAGCATTTTAATCCTTTCAGATTGTCTGCTTTTTTAGCAAATATTCACCATCTTTTATTTTTCTTATATTCCAGGATGGAGTTCAATGTAGCTAGGCACAGGAGAAGAAAAAGAACTTGGAACTTGGAGAAATAGAGCTATCAGTATCTGAGTTACAAGCAGTAGCCAACTGGATTTGTGAATTCATTTAATGTCTTTTTTTCCCCTATCATATGTTAAATAATTGTTGGAATCATTATTAATTTATATGCAAATATAAATAAGGCATACTTAATCTGTTCTGGTGGAATTAAATTACTGCAGTAAAGACAAAGAGTTAGAAAATTTTTCAGCTTTAAGATTAAAGCCAGCAAGAATAGAGGGCAACCAGAAAAGTCACATGTATGTGCAAATCTCCTACCCAGAGAAAAGAAAGAAAAAGATTTTATTCTTTACATGAATACAAACTAACAAATACGTAAAATTTTAGTGAGAGGATAGGTTTAAATCAACACAAATAATTTAATAAGTAAAGAGTTGCAATCTTTTATAAACAATGAAAACAAAAATTATTAGAAATAAAAACTGTATCATTGTTTTCAGAGTAGGAGACACACAACACTCAAAATGTAAAAGTACTACAGTCTTTAGAGGTGCTTAAAACTCATGCACTTATTTGCAAGCCCAGGAACACATGAAACAAAAATTTTAAAAATATTCACAGAAGCATAATTGTGATTTAATTGTGTGTTCAAGCAAACAGTTGGCAAAAGCAAAGTCCTTCTCCCTCCAACATTTATCCAGGATATATGAAAAATGAACTTTTCTAATTATTGTAAAATGCTTGTGATAACAACTTTGCAAGTAAAATTTTGAAGTGTTTCAACACATGTAAGGATAAGCCTTTACATACCATTTTGAAACCTCCCCTTAAACTTAGGCACATATATGAGAAGTATTTATGGGGTGGGGGGAGGGGAGGAAACACAGTTTAATATCAGAAAGTATTTTTGAACAAGCTCAAACTTTGAGTTGAAAATTTGGATGAGTTCTGATATGCTGAATATTTGTAAGATTTCTGGTAGTGCTTTAACATCCTGTTTAGCAATTTCATTACACAACCAGATTCTTAACAAACACCCTCCCTAACAGTTTGATAAAATTCACAAGTACAAGTGTTCATCTATACTTTTACTTGTTTCTTTTAACTAGAATACTTACTAAAGAACTGGAGTTTTCGTTTGTTTATTTGAACATTTGAAATTTATATTTATAAATTTTAAACTGAAATACATCCTATACATCAAATCTTTATGCCAATTTTATGCATTTGCCCATGACCATATATGCAAATTTCCCAAGTTTAAAAATTCTAACTACCCTACCTAAGGGTAAATGGTCCCTCACATATACAACTTACCCTTGTATTTTGAAGTTTCTACTTGAACTATTTTGAAAATTCTCATTCAAAAGTAAATCATAAAAACAAAGTCATCAAACCCACTAGACATTGGTTTCATGGACATAGTTTTAAAGTTTTTCCACCATTGATAAAGATGGAATCAAGCTTAAATCAGCTCACAAACAGAAAGTTTGTATTTCTCGTTTATTCCTCCTATCCATTTACTAGCTAATAGTGTAATCCAATAGTGAAAAGCAGTCCTCACATCTCAACACCCTTTCTTTAAACAGCATAAAGATTTGGATCCAGACATGTTCACCTGTCTGTGCCTAGAACAGGCCACTTTACAAGCAATATCTGTAAAAGTAATTAAGTACTAAGCTGAGAAGGCCACAGTATGCACAGGAGGAAAAGACTGACTTTTACATTCCTATTTTTAAAATATATGCCTCCATGAGCAGATATAGCAGAATGCACTCAACAAATTCATGGCCTTCACCTTTGTTCTTTGGTTTTTTATTTTTAAATGTTTTCTCATTTTAAAGATTTCAAACTTTATTCTAAGAGAAAATGAAGTCATGGAAGGATTGACGGCATAGGAAGTGGAAATTCTTTTTTCTTTTTTTATAAATTGAGGTATAATTGAGATGGAACATTATATGAGTTCAAGTGTACAACATAGTAATACAATATTTCTACACTGGGAAATGATCACCACAATAAGTCTACTTACTTTCCATCAGCAGACAAAGTTACAAAATTTTTTTTCTTGTGATGAGAAATTTTAGGATTTACTCTCTTGGCAGCTTTCAAGTTTGTACTACAATATTACTGACTTTAGTCACCATGCTATATATTACATCGACATGACTAGTTTATCGTATAATTAGATGTTTGTTCCTCTTGGTCTTCTTCGCCTATTTTGTCCATCCCCCAAGCAACCACCTCAAGCAACCACCTTTCTGTTCTCTGTATCTATGAGTCTTGTTTGGTTTGGTTTGGTTTTTTTTTAAGATTCCACATATAAGTGAAATCATGTGGTATTTGCTTCTCTGTTTGATTTCTTTCGCTTATCATAATTCCCTCAAGGTCAATCTGTATTGTTGCAAATGTCAAGATTCCATTCTTTTTCATGGCTGAGTAATTTCATTATACACACACACATCTTTATCTATTAATCTACTGATGGAAATTTAGGTTGTTTCCATATCTTGGCTATTGTAAATAATGCTGCAATAAACATAGGGGTGCATATATTGCTTCAAATTAGGGGTTTTGTTTTCTTCAGATAAATTACCTAGTAATGGAACTGCTGGATGATATGGAATTCTATTATTATTTTTTTGAAGAACCTCCATACTGTTTTTCATAAGAGCTGCACCAGTTTACATTCCTACCAATAGTGCATGAGGGTTCACTTTCCCCACATCCTTGCTAATAGTTGTTATTTCTTGTCTTTTTGATAGTAGTCATTCTAACTGCTGTGAAGTGGTATCTCACTATGGTTTTGATTTGCCCTTCCCTGATGATCAGTGATGTTCAGCATCTTTTCACGTACTTGTTGCCCATCTGTATGACTCCTTTGGAAAAATGTCTATTGAGTTCTTCTGCCCACTTTTTAATGGAATCGTTTGGGTTTTTGGCTATTGAGTTGTATGAATTCTTTACATATTTTATTGTATGTATGTATGTATATATAAATGTATGCATTTATTTATCCAATGTTTATTTATTTATTTTGAAAGAGAGAGAGCAGGGGAGGTGCAGAGAGAGGGAGAGAGAATTCCAAGCAAGCTCTGCACTACCAATGCAGAGCTCAATATGGGACTCAAACCCACAAACCATGAGATCATAATCTGAGCTGAAATCAAGAGCTGATGCTTACCCAACTGAGCCACACAGGTGCCCCAAGTTTTTATATATTTTAGATATTAGTCTCTTATCAGATACATGATTTGAAAATATTTTCTCCCATTCAGTAAATCGTCTTTTAATTTTGTTGATGATTTCCATTGCTGTGCAGAATCTTTTCAGTGTTGTGTGGTCCCATTTGTTGTTGTTGTTGTTTTTTCTTTTGTTGCCTTTCCTTTTAGAGTCAGGCCCAAAAAAGACATTGCCAAAACCAATGTCAAGGAGCTCATCACCTATGTTTTCTTCTAGGAATTTTATGGTTTCAAGTCTTACATTTAATTTTTTTAATCCAATTTGAGTTAATTTTTGTGCTTAGTGTAAGGTAGTAGGCCAGTTTTATTCTTTTGCGTATGACTGTCCAGTTTTCCCAACACCATTTATTGAATAGATTGTACTTTCTGCATTGTATATTCTTGCCTCCTCTGTCATAAATTAAGTGACCATATATACGTGGTCTTACTACTGGGCTCTCTATTCCTTTCCGTTAATCTATGTGTCAGGTTTAATGCCAATACCATACTGTTTTGATTACTATAGCTTTGCAGTACAGTTTGAAATCAGGACATGTGATGCCTCCAGCTTTGTTTCTCTTTCTCAAGATTGCTTTGGCTATTTGGGGTCTTTTGTAATTCTGCACACATTTTAAACTTGTTCTATTTCTGTGAAAGATGCCATTGGAATTTTGATAGGGATTGCACTGAATACGTAGATTGCTTTCGGTAGTATGAACATTTTAATAATATTAATTCTTCTAATCCATGATTACATCTTTCCATTTATTTGTGTCTTTAATTTCTTATACTTTTCAGTGTATAGATCTTTCAACTTCTGGGTTAAGTTTATAGCTAGGTACTTTATTCTTTTTGATATGATTGTAAATGAGTATGTTTTCTTAATTTCTCTTTCTGATAGTTTGTTGTTAGTGTACAGAAATGCAACAGATTTTTGTACACTAATTTGGTACCCTGAAGCTTTACTGAATTTGTTGATTAGTTCTAATCATTTTAGAGGGAGTCTTTAAAGTTTTCTATATATAAAATCATACATAGTGACAGTTTTACTTCTTCCTTTCCATATTGGATGGCTTTCTTTTTCTTATCTGAATGCTCTGAATAAAAGGACTTCCAATATTATTTGAATAAAAATGACAAGAGTGGATGTCCTTGTTTGTATAGAATTGGATTATTTATTTGAGATTTTTCTTGTTTCTTGAAGTAAGCCTGTTTCGCTAGGAACTTTCCTCTTTAATCTGTTTTTCCTGCGTCCCATAGATTTTGGTGTGTTGTATTTCCATTTTCATTTGTGTCAAAGCATTTTTTAAAATTTTCCCTTTGGTTTCTTTGTTGACCCATTGGTTGTTCAGTAGCATAACTCTCCACATAATCAGTGCCCTTTTTTCAGCTTAAAGAAGTCCCTTTCACATTTATTCTAAGGCCAATTTACTTGTGATGAACTCCTTTGGCTTCCATTTCCCTGGAAAAGTATTTATCTCTACTTCAATTATGAATGATAAACTTGCCAGGAAGTATATTCTTGGTTGACATTTTTTTTTTCTTTTCAGCATTTGAATGTATCTTGCTGCTTCCTCTGGCCTGTGAAGTTTCTGCTGAAAAATCTGTATATAGTCCAATGGGAGTTCTGTTGTACATAACAAGTTATATTTCTCATGCTACTCTTAAGATTATCTTTACCTTTAATTTTTGATATTTTAATTATAATATCTTTATGTGGATCTCTCTAAGTGCATCACTTTTGGAACTCTCTGGGTGTCCTGGATCTGGATGTTTCCTTCTCCAGGTTAGGAAGACTCTCAGCCATTATTTATTGAAATTAGTTTTTTGTCCCTTTCTCTCTCCCTTCTCCTTCCCAGACTCCTATAATGCAAATGTTAGTTCTCTTGATATTGTTCTACACGTCCCTTAGGCTATCTTCATTTTTTTAAATTCTTTTTTATTATATATATATATATATATATATATATATATATATGAGATCCACTATCCTGTCTCCTGACTCTTTGGGTCATCTGTTTCCTCTAGTTCATCTGGTTCCTCTACCTCTCTGGTGTAGTTTTCATTTCAGTTATTTTTTTCCCAGCTCCATGACTTCTGTTTAGTACTTTCTTATATTTTCTCTTTGTTGAAATTCTCAGTATGCTCATCCATTCTTCTCCCAAGGTTGGTGAGCATCTTTATGACCATCATATTGAACTCTTTTATCTGGTATGTCTGTTTCATTAAGGTTTTTTTTTCTGAGGTTTTGTCATGCTCTTTCATTTGGAACATATTCCTCTATTTCCTGATTTTACTTGACTCTGTATTTGTTTCTATGTATATTAGGTGAAACAGCTTCTTCTCACATTCTAAAATGAATGGACTTGTTTAATCATGCCCTAGCTCTTGATCATCATTTGAATCTTTAAGATAGTCTCAGCAGCCAGATTTATTCTTATAGGTCCTGGTTGTTGAGGTTGTACCAAGAGGCACAATATTCCCTCTCAGTATTCCAGAGGGAAGGATCTCAGCCTATTTTCATGCTGATTGGGAGCCAGACACTTAGGCCACAGCTTTTAAAGTATGGAAGTATATACAGTCCTGTGGGACCGTGGTTGTAGAGCCTACTGGCCTCCAGTCCAGTTGATCTGGAAGTGCCCCCATGGCAACAGTTGTAAAAATTAAGGCTCCGGATGAGTACATAAACTCCTTTCTGGGAGATACCAGCAAGTTGTGGTGAGGCCAAGGGAGAGCACAAAGATGGTGTTCCCTGGCCTACATTCCCTAGACACACCTCTGTAGCCTCTAGATGTGTAGCAAACCCGAAGTCTGCCTTCAACTGAAGCTCCAGGACAAGTAAATAGACCATTTTCACAGGAAGATTGGATGTGTGTTTCAATCTACTGTCTGAGGAGGTGGTAACCTGCCAAAAACTGTTTCTCTGATTGTTACAATCCCGTGGGACTCAGGAAAGCAAGCTCTGCACTGACCACAGTGCCAGGCAATCAAGGAGAGTCCCTGAGTGGCCTGCATGCATCCCCAGCTTCATCAGGGCAGCTGGAGAGTGCAAGGGCAGGACATGCCTTCCAGCTTTAACAGGGCATCAGGAGAGAGCAGGGACTGTGTGCGCCCACCAGCTTCAGCAGGGTAGCAGGAGAGCGTGGGAACTGTGTGTGCCTCCTTGTACGATAGCAAGGTAGAGGGAGAGCGCAAAAATGGTGCCCACCAGCACCTCCATCTGGGAGTCCCAGCAGGCCCCTGCCCCTCTTCAAGTTTAGCCCCTCACAAATAGTCTAAGCACTTTCAAACTGCTGCTCTCATGGTGAGCCCTGGGGTGAGTGAGTCTGCATGCAAGCCCTAGAAGAGCACTATCAGTCCCCATGGCTCTTTGAATCTCCTGAACATAAGCCCTGTTGTTTATCAAAGCTAGATATTCTGGGGGCTCATGTCTCTTGCAGGTCCCAAGGGTTGGAGTGCCTGCCATGGGACACAAACCCCTTGCTCCTCAGAGAGCAGTTTCTGCTTTGCAAGATCTCTCCCAATTGTGAGTTGCTGTGCCGCAGGTGGAGTTTTGGCAAGATCACATTGCACCTCTCCTACCTATTTTGACATTGCCATTTTATCCTTTGTTGCAAAAGAGCTGTTCAGTGAGTTTCCAGGTCTTTCTGAGAGGGAATTGACCAATATACATAGGTAGCTATATATTCAGTGTGTCTGTGAATTCAGGATCTTCCTACACTGACATTTTGCCCCTCCCCACCTGCATTCTTCTACCACTGCCACCCCTCTAATTCTGGCCTCACACCTCTCATCTGAGCTATTTTATAACCTCCTATTGGCCTCCATACCTCTTTAAAAATTCCCTTCTGTCAACAAAATAAGACTTCTTTGCCTATCCTACAGACGTTCTTGATGTGATGGCCTTAGCCAGTATTCAAGGTTCTTCTTTCTTGACGCTCTAGCTAAATCTTATCACTCAGTATCCACATGAGCCCTGACTTGGCTCACAAAGGTCCTTCCATCTAGAATGCCATTGTAAATTAACTCCAACTCAAGGTACTACCCAAAGCTTTTCTAAATTTCTACTAATTTCGGGGCACCTGAGTGGCTCAGTGGGTTAAGCGTCCAACTTTGGCTCAGGTCATGACCTCACGGTTCTTGGGTTCGAGCCCTGTATCAGGTTCTGTACTGACAGCTCAGAGCCTGAAGCCTGTTTCAGATTCTGTGTCTCCCTGTCTCTCTCTCTGCCCTCAACATAAAAATTTTTAAAAAGATACATATTTTTTAAATTTCTACTAATTTCACGAACCTCCATCACAAACCTCCATCACACTAGAATTCGTGTCTCCCTACTTTTTGCTTCAATATCTTGTTTCAGTTTTCTTAGTAACTACTTATAACATTCTGGCTTGTATTATACCTAATTATTTACATATACATTTATTTCTTATTTTTCCAACCACGTCGGAAGTCTTGTTTTGTTTACTGGTATGTTTGTTTTATCTTCTCTGGGACACAGCAATGTACCTTCCATGTTATAGAGCTTCACCGAGCAATACAATAGTCAGTAGCTACCTGTGTCTGTCTCAATTAAAAGTATTTAAAATTAAATACATTCATGAATTCAGTTCCTCCATTGCACGTGTAACATTTCAAGTGATAATAGCCACATATGGCCAGTGGCTACTGAACTAAATAGTGCAGGCATAGAATATTTTCATCATCAGAAAAAGTTCTATCAGACAGCACCTTTTTAGAGACTTAATAAGAGTTCCATTAGAATTTATATATAATTATCACCGAAGTATCACAAGAACAGGAAACAAGGCGGGAATCTTGAAGACTACGTTTCTGACAGTTTGGAGGACAGGCTGCTGTATACACTCAGCTATCTTCTCTGGGAGGTTTTGGTAAAACCGAGAGCGCCCAACATTTGCTATCTCTCTCATGTTAAAAACTGCCCCAAATAGGCCGGGACAATTTTCTGTTACTTCATATATAATTAATAGTGGTTAAGGAAATTCATATGGCAACTGTTTTGCAGAAGCTTTAATTCACACTTTCAATATTTAAAAAGGCTGCTGTCACGGCTGATAGGAATAAAATTAAACCCACCAGCTGTGGTTTGTTTTTTGAAGAAACACATAACATTTTATTTCTGCTTTGTCTGTCGTCCTTATAAATGTCAGAAATACAGAACTGAAATGTACTGAATATACTGGTTTACTGTTAGTCTACTGAAAATGCTTTTTTTTTAATTAGATGGATATTTTGGCAATTTTTAGTGGGAGATGTTTGTTTCTTTTTACAGTGGTAGAAAATGCATGGTTCTTATATTTGCTCAGGGAAAGAAATGTGATAATAAATGCTATTTGAATACTTTCTAATTTTTATACTCTTTTCTTTGTGAGACTTGTCATCAAAGGATGATCAAGGATTTTTAAAAGAGATATATTTTCCAATTCTTCCATTTATTAGAATTTTGAGTCTATTCCAAGAAATGTCATCCTAGATTATTTAAAACTGACCAGGTGTTTAGCCATAAAGGTCAAAGTATTTTGCTGAGACTCAGTAGTTTTCATGAGACATTCTAGAATCATAGCACTGAGTTATAAAGTTTCCTTTTGATCTGTGGCATTGATGTTACACACTGGGATAATAGAACTTACTTGTCACAAAATTCACTTCGACTCTAAGAGAATATAGTTTGACAATTTAATTCTTTTCCATTATTTTTAACTAGGAAAAATTTTATACTATTCTTTTTAATGTTTTTGCCTTATAAGCAGTCAGCCATTGATAATTACCCCAAGAACAAAGACTTAAGTACAAAAAATCTAGGCATTATCTATTATTATATATCAGTACTTGTTAATGTCATTCTAATCAAAATAAAATTATTTAAATCTAAGCAGTATTACATATTGTGAAGAATTGCCTGATCAGATCTCTCAAAGCTCACCATTATCTCACAATATTATTAACTACTCTTGGTCTGCCTGCCTCCAAATATTTCCTTTTCTAACCTATGATGATATCAACATCTTCCTCTACTGAACCTAAAATCTCCACAGAGAGCAGTTTATTTGGATTCGGATACAAAAAGATGGAATCCTTCCAAAATGTCATGACAATTTCATCAACATACCACAACTAGTTACTTTCTTTCATCAACTGATTATGAATCTAAAAATCATAAAGCAGACACGAATTTACATTCTCGTATAGGAAATATGGAGAGAACCCCATCATGGGCACCCAGGGAACAAGGGAAGTAGATGATGGCAGTGTGACAACTCCAGGGCGGAGCTGGGTTCCCAGGATGAGTTGTAGGAGAGCACAAGAGGGGAACTTCCGGCTTTGCGCTATTGCCTAAGGCAGTCCCTGCTTTCACAGAACAGAACAGAATGAGTCAAATCAGTTCCCTTATATCGGCATACACAATACACACATACATTATATTTATGCAAATTAGCAACTGTCTATGAAATGGGAGATTTATATCCAAAAACAACAACACAAAAACATGCCAATGAGTTTCTTTGCTACTATATTTATAGTTCAGGACTGTAGTTTCAGTGAGATTAGAATAAATAGTGGGTCCTCATGTTTCCCAGTTCATTTGCGCTTTAGGCACCCTTGTCATTTTATACTGCTCTGCCAGTATTTATCACAGATTGCAAAAAAGAAAAAAAAATCCCTGAATATGTAAAAATAGCAGCTGTTATTTGCCATTAACAATCGGGTAACTTCATAAATCTTTACAAACTCATAGAGAAAACAGAAGAGTGTGGCTTTACAATTGGTCAAAGCAAATTTTTATTCTGTCTTAAAGCCAAAAAATAACCTAGGTTTTTATTTTAAGCTGTTATTCCTTTCATTTATAAATATTTTTTGGAAATGTGAATCTACTACTTTATTTTTGGTCATCACATGGATGTTAATATCAACATTTGGTGATTAATTTCTAAAAAATCAACAAATAAAAGTATTTTTAAGAAATCAACCCATATCCCAATTTTTGTTTCCAACCAAATAACTTGCCAATATCTCTCAGTTAAAATTCTAAATATTTCTTGGATTTGTCGTGTTTTCTATGTCTCAACTGACACTGCCTGGGTAAAATAAGCCTAAAAGATCCTCAAAATTTCTGACATTGATTCACCGCTGTCTCCTGAATATTTTCCTGGTGCTAATATCATCCCCATCAAATAATGTTACCAGAGTAATTCATATAGTTTGAATACAAAGCTTGAATACACAACATCTCCCCTACTTAATATCCTGACACATAGACCTTCCATAATCTGACCATTACCGTATCTCTGATATCACTTCCAACCTTGGACCAATGGGCCCACCATACCAAGCTATATGAGTAGCTTGAGTATACCATATCGTAGTATGGTAGTAGAGTAAGTATGAATATACCATACCAAGCTCTGCCAAGTAGACCTCAAACTGCTTTCTCTTACATTTCCACATTTACATTTCCACATGCTTTTCTCACTGTTTTATCCAGATATCTCCATATTTTTTCAGGAATTAATTTAAATTCTATTTCAAATTTGCAATCCCTTGTTAACGTGCCGCTTCTAATAAATCTCCAAAAGATTTTTTGTTGTTATCATTCCACAATTCCACCACCTGTTTGTGCGACCTCAACTTTCATTATGGACCTGAATTATCCATTTTATGGTCTGCCTTGATCAAATTAAACATCTGCCTGCAAAATTTCTACTATACTTTTGATATGGCCAAAGCTCTAAACAGATTTTCTAGTAGTTTGCAAAGAATTTTCATTATTTGTATAAACACAAAAGTAATCAAAAAAGAAATATAAGCATCATTGGAGGCACTAACATAATCTGTTTCTGCATCCTTCATAGAAGTGATTTTAATATAACATCATAAGATATAAAATATCATGTTCCCTGTTTTGTCAAGGTCATTTGGTCACTGACTTCAAAGGAGTCAATGTTTTGGAGCAGTTTGACATCCCGCTTGTATGTCTTCAGCGAGGTTTAGTCAATACAGTAGGAAGAATCATTAGTTATTCAAGGTAAAACTTTCAAAAAATGCGACTAAGACACTTTGACCTTCTCTGAATCAGGAAATGCTCTGTGAATCTTTATGCTCTTTTAAATATAATTTGTCTAAACTGTCTAAAGTAAATCAAAAACTATCACTCAACCCTCTTAGTAAAAAGGGTAAATTTTAATTGCAGAACTTAAAACCTCACAATTAAAAGCTATGCGGCTACTTAAAGCCAGCACAAACACGGGAATGAATGCCAGTGCATACAAATTAGATTTCTTAACATATTTGTAATTCTGAAGGATACTTTAAAGCATAGACCATTTATATGCTTTAAATATTTTCATAAAGGAGGACTAAAATGGATGATTGTTATACTTTCATAAAGTTGTGTCATGTATGTTCCTAGAAATAACTTTATGACTAGCAAAACCTTTTATCTGATGAGATATTCATAACACGTCTCAAGTAGAAACAAATATGTGAAAAGGAAAAAAAATTCCTTTATCCTATAAACTGTATGTAGAATCACAATATTAACATGTGCACTTTTAAAGTTGAAAATGGTGTCACTAATTAATAAATAAAACTCAAGAAGAAAGTCTACTCCAAATGTAAGGAGGAAAAAGTGAATGTTATTACTGCTAAATATATAGTAACATTAATTTTCTATTCCTTCCAAAGATGTACTGCCTTCTACATGAGACATAGTCTTATTTAATAACAGCTTTATAACAAAACATATATACTTAAATGACAGAATTCTTCATCATCCAAACTAATTGGACAAATAAGTACAGAGTTGTAGCAGAAAGGAGAGAAAATATAAGGCGACATTATAATTAAATATTAACTAATAATGTAGATCCCAACATTAAAAGAAGCTGAAGAGGAAAAAGATACAGATTTACCCACCTACTTCTTGAATGCTCAGCCCCCCTTGGTTTCAGAATCTCCAGAAAAATAGGCTGAGGGGGGAGTAGTAAGACTTTAATAGTTTTCTAGTATTCAAGAAGGCTGTGGTAGAGAACACAGTGTGTGCGTGCGTCCACGCGCACAATAGGGTGAAGATGTAAAGACACAAGAGTCACTATCACTGAAAGAAAAATAACACACAGAAGTGTTGAAAGGGGAAGTTGATGACTTGGAGCCCAACTTTGCCAATTCCATGATTTTGCAGACGTTAACAATAGTTAATATAGTAACAACCAACATTTACTTAAAGTGCCAGGGACTGTATTAATACTTCAGTTATGTTATTTAACATTCACAAAAACACTGTCGATTGGAAAGAATACATCCTTTTACAGATGAGACTATGGGTAAATGGCATGGAAAAGACCAAGATTTGCATTCAGGTTTCTCTAATGCCCAAATCAGTGTCCTCTCTATCACACTACACTTTGCAGTTAAAGGAAAATCCATTCAAGGGAATATTTGTATCATATGTAACTACCAATGCATAAGCCTTAACAGGAATAATGTAATTTAGTAGAATAGTGAGGACATAATACAAATCACTGGATTTGGGTGGAATTTTGTTGAATATGGAATGTTTATGAAAGAGCGTCAGTTGCAAATAATTCATTAAGGTATAAGTTATAAAAGCATTGACGAGATATACAGTGGACTCGGGTGACTCTTTTTCTTCTGAATAGGAAGAGAAAATACTATGAATTTGCCTGTAGAAATGGCAAAGAAGATAAATTGATTGCTATAATCTGTTAGCACAATCATAACTAAAAGCTCATATAGCTTCAACTTCATTATTTTTAACAAAATTCACTACATTACAGTTACTTGTAGAGTACAAAGTACCATAAATAATTTAAATTAAACTACACTTGTCAAAATAAATGAACAAGTAGGTTTTATGATGCAGTACATTTTATGACGCCCTTGATTCTTTGTGTGTTTTGCTTACTTGCTAATTCACAAAATACTATAATCTGCAATGACTCTTGTACTCATTAGTATAGATTACCAATGTCTCAGCTCAACAGGAAAATCAGTATGGAGAAGCACTGTACTGAACCAAAGTGTCTTTTTAATAATATCTTGTGAATATTTTATAGATACTGATTTGAAGGAAATAAGAGAACTACTTTACCTTCCTCCATTGTAACTCACCAATTATTCCCGTGTATAAAGACAGAGAAAAATGTATATCTACAGCTATAGCGGTCATTGACTCTACATTTATATCTATCTGTAAGAATATGTACAGGTTTTAGACCCATTAACTATCCTTATCTAAGTTATCTGATTATCTTCCCCAGCAAAAAAGTTTCTTCTAATTAATTCTGTCCTACTATAATTAAACTATCAAAATTTAGATGATCAATTTGTTTATACTGTATAACATACATACACATAAAATGTTTTCTTCAAGACTTGTACTAGAGCTCTCCAACAAGGTCTAGGCAAAATCATCACAAGGTAAAACATTAACATAATTAAGAATAGTTTTTGAAACTATAGATGCATAATTGATATTGAACCAAAGAAGCCTATAACAGAAACATTTTATGTCTATTATATACTACACACTGAATAGAAAAAAACAAGTTGCTATGAAATAAAAAACTTCTTGAAATTAGCATGATATCTAAATACCAGATAGGGCCCATCTAATTTCTCCATGACAACTTATAGTCTATCAGAAAATAAAGTTCTCTCAGAGAACTCCACCAACCACTAGTTTACCATTTAATTACTGACCCTCTGGCAACTAAATGCCAAGAAACCAAGAGAAGCTCTCCGAAAAAATCACTGAGTGTACTTAGCCTTGGGTCTTATCAAGCCAGAAGTACCCTCCTTCTGCTATTCCTTTCCTATTTCACCTGCTTTATTGCTGCAAATAGTGGGCAGCATAAAGTCAATGGAAACATCCCTCGGCATAATCCCCTAGCCTCACTTCCTGCTTTCATGTAATAAGGTTAATAAAGCCTTCCTGTGAAAATCAGATAAGTGAATATTTGTTATAAGTATTTTTCAAAAAACTGTAAGTCTTCATAGAAGGTGGTAAAAGGTATCTAAAAATCCATTCTTTTATTACAAGTTTATCTTAAGTGTTTATAAGTTAGACAATAATGAACTGAATAGATTTTCCCTGTATTTTTCCTCATTCTCTATGAATTTACACATTTCTTTTCCTTTCACATATTTGAAATCTTCCAAAAACCGACTCTCAAATTAAATTGGCCTACAACCGTTTAAAATTGTGTTCCCAGTACTAATTTCAAGGATCACAGGGCTTTCCATATATTTTATTTTGACTCTGGATTTATGGTTTGTTGACAGATTTCACAAAGAATTAAACTCAAGGAATATATATTTAAATATTAGGCAGAGAGCTCCAATTTTATTGTAATAAAAAATGAGTATTTCTAAGTCTTTTTTTTATGTTTATTTTTGAGAGAAAGACACAGCTCAAGCAGGGGAGGGGCATAGAAAGAGTGAGACACAGAATCTGAAGCAGGCTCCAGGCTCTGAGCTGTCAGTACAGAGCCTGATGCGGGGCTCGAACTCATGAACTGCAAGATGATGACCTGAACCGAAGCCCTTAACCCACTGAGCCACCCAGCCACCCCGAGTATTTCAAAGTCATAAGGATATAAATTGAACCGTTCTTGATCGTTGGGACTCCACCTACCTCCTTTACAGAATATATCAGCATAGTACATTCTGATGTTACATTTCCAGGTCTACTTGTTGTCTCAAAAATCCTAGAACTACAGAATAATTTTAAAAACTTACTGCTGTTCTGATTGTATTTAACCAGCTTCCACTCTTAAAAGAAGTTTGTTCTTCTTATCTTGATGAGTTTATATAAAGACATTAACTTCATTCCAAAATGATGTACTATGATCAGTAGTTAAGGACAGGTCAATGGTGGTTAGGGGGCATCAAAATGGTATCATCATATACATAAATTAAAATAAATTAGCTAACAGTTTCCCGAAGTCCATTTTCAATTGACTCAGACATTTACTAGGTATGTCCCATCAATGTCCATTTTATACATTTTTATGTACTAATCATTCAAATATATCCAAAGCCACTTAGCTTAAGACTTCTCCAACAGAAGGCTAAAATCATGTTACAAAAAAAGGAGACAGTGGGAAAATGCTTATTCCCACCATCGTGACCAAATTATCATGACTCAGATATCTACATTACCTAAACTGCCATTGGATTATTACCCAAGGAAATCATAATTTGGTGCTTAAATCATGATTCCATATAAATGCTAAATCATAGCACAGTCAGTCAGCTTCAAATTGCCTGATCTGCCCCAGGCCCACTCTGTTAGACGTGAAAACTCGTAGCTACTCTTCCACACCATTACTGCCCAAATTGAACTTCTTCGTATAGGTTTTACACTTGACTTATACTAAAATGTTGTCTGATATGCCTAGTTCCTTAAACATATTCAGAATTTCAAACAAAGACAATAGATTTCATACATTAAAAAATATTGAGTGCCTACTAGGTTCTAGACACTGCACTCAGTCCTCACATGCATGCCAGTCTTAAGTAGTGGGTTTTAGTATTTTTCTTTCACAGAGAAGGAGAGTCTCAAAAGTAACCTAAGTTTACTAAGTTAGTAACCATGATCACCATTTCTAGAGTATCTACCAAGGAACAGAGGTTTTATCCACAATCATTAAGACATTTAATATCACAAAATTCTGTAAGGGAGATATTACTCTACACTTAGGATAAAGAAAAAGAGGATCCTATGAGTTGAGTTATTTGCCTAAAGGTCTTAACATATGATCAAGCTAGTGATCAACCCAAGTATGTCAGACCCAATAGCTCACATTCAAGCTGAAGTCTCATAATTTTCCTGACTTACATACCCATGTTTTCATCTCTATCCACAGATACCTTCTCATCTTTCCATTACAAAGTTTCCTTTCTCCATTCTGAATGAAAATTCACTCTTCCTCTGACTTAAAGTCAGTACAACTGGGAAAGGAAAGCAACCACACCAGGTTTAATAGCCAAACTGCAATATGATTTCATGAAATTAGTTCTCACCAAAGCCATCTAAAAGACGAGGGATGTGCCAGAATGTTCAGGAAGTGTAAAATACACACCACTCAAAGCACGAATTTTAGGAGGGCTTAACATATCAATATTTAAATGGATAGCTCTTTTCTAATCATCATGTAAAATTACATGCAAATTTATAATTTTTAGAGTTTAAAAGAAACATAAGAGATTATCTAGCCCAGTGATTTCATTTTACAGATCAAAAAACATGAGGCCTAAATAAATGAAGCTATCTATATAGTCAGTTAGGGGGCAAAATAAAGGCTTGAATTCAGACATTGAGCCCTCAGTCAGGGACTCTCTGTACTGTGATGTTGCATTCTTGCAATAATTATTTGAGGGCAAAGGATAAAATTGATGCAAGTAGTGAAATAAATGGGTTATCATCCTGTCAACAAATGATTTGACTATGGCCTTATCTGCTAGTAGAAAATAAACTAGATGAACTGAATATAAATCTGAAAACTTTCTCATCAGTCAATTTCATTGTGTTTGCCTAGAAAGTCTGTTTTTTTCCCCAAATACACAGTTTCAAAAAATAACCTTTAGTGAATGAAACTTCTGATTGCTGCCGTAACTATGTACAAGTTTATAACTTACACATTTTGCTTAGCTATACAACCAACCCAAACCACAGAAATAAAATAAGCAGAGGTTGTTAACATTAATTCACATGCTATGTATTGTATTATATTATATTGTATTATATTATATTATATTAATTATATTATAAAAATATATTTGACTCTTCATAAACATAATTCACCAAAGTAATACCCTGCATATATGAATGAAGGACTGGTATGATGAGAAAATATATGAGAGTAAGGAATGAAGTATCTTACAAAACACTTTTAAATGGGATTCTATTAATAACAGTGGTACAAACTTGGCATCAAACAAGTTGCGTATAATTCAATACAAGTAAAATTTTAAAACATTAAAGGACTGAAATTAGATTGTAATGGACTCTTTGGATTAAATCAATGCAATTAAGAATATGATGAAGTATCCAGTTATCTGTTTTCTGAGCCTTTGAAAAGTGGAAATATTAATGCAACTGTACAAGAAATTAGTGCTGACTAGATTAATTGCCATAGCAATTGTCATATTATAAATATGTTATTTGTGACAATTATGCATCAGTATAATGCTCGGGCTGTCATATTACTTGAACAAATCTTTAGATTCTGAATAAAGATCAGCAACCATTTCTTTATTTCCAGCATTATTACAAATTTAGAACATTTGAGAGGCGAAACGTGAAATTTGGTACTAACATAGGATGTGTTTTTAAAAGTTTACCAGCACTTCAACTAATAAGTTGGGGGAAATTAAGCAGTAGAAATGCAACCTGAGGAAACCTCAACAGGAATGTAAACTAAACGGGTGGGGAGGTCTGTAGGTGTCAATCAAGAACAAAATGCAACTGTCAAGCTTGCTTTGCTAACAAACTGTCACATCAACAATATGGAGTTAATGACTACAAATTAACTGTATACCAGATGCTTGACACTTTGTTATGACACTTAGCAAGCTAGTTGACATTTGGGGATCAAAGCTTCTTTAATTACACTTTGTATAACATGTGCAACCTTTATGCTAATGTCCAAATATTCCTTGGAGCAAGACTGTCCAAGTAAAAACGACCACACACTGTTTTCTAGGTATAGGTTGGAAAGTATTCATGTGGCTCTAAAGAAAGGGGTGGGGGGGAAGTAACTGAGCAAGAGCCAGGCTTTGATGCACAATGTTATTCAGCATTACCGTTGCCTAAAATAACACTGTTTTTTAACTTGGTGAACGGGTGAAGCACTTTTTCTCACATATAGACACAGTCTGTGAAATTACACATTTTCAAACAAGGTGGTAATAACATTTATAGCCATTTATAAAAAGAAAGACAACTAAGCATATCAGAATTTAAAATAACTGGAAAAGGTATTAAAGAGTACAGTGATAAAAAAAAAAAAACACTAAGTGCCTTTCGGAACACTGATTTGAGTGATTTTTCAAGTCCTTTTTAGGGAACTGGTTTGACATTTTCCCATTTGACAAAATGATATTAGCACAATTTTACGTTATAGGTATAATACTAAAAGCTGAACAGGCATAACCATGAATTATAGGCTATGTCAACATAAGAAAATGTTAACATTTTTATCAGATTTTAAATAAGCTCCTATTAACAGCAACAACAAAAGAAGGCTTAAAATTAACAAAATTTATAAAATATCTCATAAATCAGAAAGAAAATTACATCACTAAAAATATCTACATATCTTTGTAATAAGTTAATAATGCAATAACCATAAAAATCCAACGGAGCTTCCTTTGGAAAAGACACTGTCTTTGTATATGTGGCAGACACAGTTACATAATACGGTTACGAGATTCTGGGGCATGTGACCCTGAGTCCCACTTTTGCCTGCACTATACTTGTTGGGAAAAGGCAAGTTTGAGATATGTGAAGAAAAAGAAAAGGAAAGAAAAATATATAACATTAAAACTGCAAAGAACATTGAGGGTCAGCTAGTCCAACCATTTTTTCTATAAATAGGAAAAACCATGTCCCCAATACATGGATATGTCCAAGCCATGTTGTTATGGACTGAAATGCCTAAACGCAATGTAATTCTATCAGTTCTATCTATTATTGAATGCCTGCTGATCTCCTATAATTGGAGGCACTCCTCTATGTGCTAGTGATGCTGGCGAAACACCAGGAAAGTACAGCTGTGCTAAACATACAGTGACCACCAGCGACAAGAGTCACTGATGAACATGTGAAGTGTGGTTAGTCTGGACTGACGTATGCTATAAGTGTAAAATATGCACCAGATTTTAAAGACCATGTATTAAAAATTATAAAATGTCTCATTGATAATTTTTGTGTGTTGACTATATGCTGCAATAATATTTTGCATATATTTACATAATGAAATGCATTGTCAAAATTAAGTTCAGAGTTCTTTCAACTTTTTAAAATATGGTTATAAGAAATTTTAACTTACAGTGTGGTTCACATTATACTTCTATTGGACAGCACTGAACTGGTCCAAGAGAGTTCCTCCTTAAGGAACTAAAAGTTGGAAATAGTAAATACGTAAACGAAATAAATACATGATATAGTGAAGATAAAATCAGGTGGCCTGAAAGTATGGAAAGAGCCCAAATGTCCATCAATGGATGAATGCACGAAGAAGATGTGGTATATATATACAATGGAGTATTACTCGGCAATCAAAAAGAATGAAATCTTGCCATTTGCAACTACATGAATGGAACTAGAGGGTATTATGCTAGGCGAAATTAGTCAGTCAGAGAAAGATAAATATCATATGACTTCATTCATATGAGGACTTTAAGATACAAAACAGATGAACATAAGGAAGGGAAGCAAAAATAATATAAAAACAGGGAGGGGGACAAAACATAAGAGACTCTTAAATACGGAGAACAGAGAGTTACTGGAGCGGTTGTGGGAGGGGGGATGGCTAAATGGGGAAGGGGCATTAAGGAATCTACTCCTGAAATCACTGTTGCACTATATGATAACTAACTTGGATGTAAATTAAAAAAATAAATTAAAAAAAAATTAAATGTCCTGATAGCAAGGGATAGGTTGTGGGTGTGCTTCAGCTAGAGCTGTCTGTGAAAGTCACTCCAAGGAATGGAGACTAAAGTGGAGACTTTAGGAATGAGAAACACACTCACAGAGGATTGAGTTTGGTGGTGAATGAAAAATCAAAGAGAAGGTTACTGTTGATGAAGTCAGACTGCAGGTGAGGTTGGCGAGAGAGATAAGAGGTAAGTCTGTGTGAGTGCAATGTTTGAAAGTCCCCCTGAGGAGGTGGGATTTCCCTTGGCTGAGTGGTAAGGCATCGCAGGGTGCTGGTTCACCACCCCGAGGGCTGTGACCCATGTCAATCTCCTACCATCTCTTGCCTCTTCTAGGGTCTCCACTTCTGATTCAGTCACCCTGTCTCTCCTCTTGCACGTCAATAGTCGTCTTCTAGGTTAGACATCAATATTCACTAATATTCACCAGTAAATTTCCAAATGTGGAATTTTTACCTTCCCATTAGCAAAAAATTCAAAGTAGATCAGATTTATGTGTTAAAAGTGGTTCCTCCTTTGTGGTTTGGACAATTAAGAAACCTACTTTTGACTCAGATGCCATCCTGTCTCTTTTAGCTTGTACTAAGCTCTAAAAGCATATTTTCATTCTAGGTCCTCATGCTAGTCTCCTAAATACATCTCTAATTGTGAAATTGCAGGAAGGGACCTGTATCCATCAGGGTTTCAGCATAGAATGCAATCCACTCAAATGTAATCGAGGAGAGTTCAATGATGTAGGGAGTATTTGCAAAAATATCAGCAGAGTTGAAGTCAACCAATAAGGGAGAGTGTGGCACCCTGCGGATGCCAGGGGTGGGCAACCTAAAAGGGCTAGGAGGTGAAATAGTTACCGCAACTGTAGAGTAGCTGAAGCTATAGGAAGGGATCACTCTGTAGGCATGAAGCCATACCCCATTAAGGCAGCAGGAAGGAAGTAAAGGAAATAAATGCCTGACCCCACACTCTCTCCTGATCTCCAGCTGGCACTTTCTATTGGCTGAACACATCCAGAAGACAGAGGGCAAGAAAGGCCCATAAGACAGTCTATAAAAATTTGGCTCCCAGAGAGCAGGGCCAAGTGGCAAAGGATGTGGTGTAGATCCGGAAGAGCACATGGAAAATATCCAGAACTTTACAGAGTGTCACGGCATCCTCTCTTCTTTTATTTTATGTAGTCCTGGCCTGGGACTGGCAGCCTCTAGCTAAAAGCCTTTTCATAGTCCTAGGTATCACTAGGTACTTCCGTAGTGGATAAACACACACATTAAGAACTGATCCTTTCTTTCTCCTTCCGCCAGCAGAAATAATAGAAATGTACCTCTACCACCACAGAATAAGAGCAAATTGGAGAGAGTAAAGGTTCTGTTTCATCATTCATTTAACAAACAGTAATTGATTTCTTTCAAAGTGTCAGGTGCTGTTTTCAGCACTAAATATCCAGTAGTGAAAGAACAAAGTCCCTGTTCGGAAGATTTCATATCGTAACGAGGAGAAACCAAAACTAAGTAAACAAATCAGATCATTTCTGATGTTGCTAAGGGCTGAAACAACAACAAGATAACATAATATAACAAAGGGTGTCTGGGTGTGAAGATGTGAACAACATTAGCTAGGATGAACCAGAGCTAGATCAATGTCATGTAACTGACACCTAACGGGGAAGACTGAAGCTAGTCACAGGAAGAAATCAGGGGGCATAATTTCTGTGCAAGAAAGAAATGCCCAGAAGACCAATGGAGCTACAACACTGTCAGAGCGGTATGTGGGCCGGCCAAGGGGTGTCAAGGAAGCCCCATGCCTTTACCCTACTACCAGCCAAGAAGAGGCATGCTTTTCTCCAGTCTGTGGTACCACCCTCCTGCACCTGAGTGGATGTGGTTGCCCATGAGATGACCCTTTCTAATTCCCAAATGTGCCACAAAATCTAGCTAAAGCCATGGTAGAATGCATGGATTCTATCCCCAGTGCTAAGGAATGCATTAGAGGTTTTGAGGTTTTAATTTTTAAGTTTCATATAATATTCTCTGGATGGCTTTGCTTTCAAACCATGGGTAAAAAGCAGAATTCAGTGTATTTCAAATTAAAATATTAATCTATCCTTTTGTGTATGCAAATCAATTAAAATCACAAGTAGAGGAGGACATAATTAGAAGTCCACACTCCAATGCAGAAAGACCATTAGAAATGTTCTTTTGTAATAGATCATTTTCCTAGTCGGATTTCTATGAAGAGAGGATAGGATTATCAACTATGCTCTAAAAACTGTTCTACAAGAGTGGCAGGGCAACTATATTCAAACGCAACCACCAAAAGAGAGAACAAAATAGGAAGGAGAAAGTGTTTTCATGTTTCTCTTCTGATCATCTCACCACACCGTCAACCATGTCTCAAATGAAAAAAAAAAAAACCAAAAAAACAAAAAAAAAAACAAACTCCAAAGTATGAACTTGCCAATCTAACACCAGAGTTCTAGACCATAACACAGTTCCATAAGATCCTGAGAGCCCATAGCTGTACTTCAAAGCAGTCAAGTCTGTCTCTTCATGAAGACACGGCCTAAGGAAGCCAGACCAACTCTGGAAAAGTTCATAAATGGACAGAATAGAAGACGTATCCTACAGACTACTAATCAAACCCATTCAAGAGAGTTCAGCCACTTCTCCAATTGGCAACATGGCCTCCATAGACTAATCCTTTTACATGGTATTTGGTTCCTTTTAACTGACTTAGTGTTAATTTTTTTTCTACTTTACTAGGATTAAAAAATGACTTACTGTATCCAAAAACTATATAGTAATATGTTACTTTTCCCATCTAGTAACAAAGAGCTTTTTCCCACATACGTAAATATATTATATGTAGTGTATAAGCATCTGTGAGGTTTATTATAGGTATATTTTGAGACTCCAAGAGTGTTTTTTTTCCAACATTGCTAACATTAAAAATCCAGTTCATTAAATTGTATACTATGCGACCATCAAAAGCTTATCTTAATATTAAGACTTGAATTAGATAATTTTCTGTGCCAGACAATAAAACAGAAACAGCTGCATGGCCCTAGACTACAACCCAACAAGCCAAAAACCAGTCAAACAAAACAAAAAACAAAAAACATGAGACAAAAGAAAGGAAAAGAAAAACATCTTAGAGAAATGACATGTTTTTCCCAATTCTGAAGCAGGAATATTATGTTAGAATATTATGAGGAATCGAGAGGTTAATATAATTCATAAGCTATGACAAACAACATACCTAGAACTTAGCTCATTTTTCTCTAAAAGTTGACCAAACACCATACTCATAATCTTAAAACTTCTGTGAGACAGGGAACAAACGGGATAGTCAGTGATGACTTAGAAAACCATATGGGGTGCCTGGATGGATGAGTCAGTTAAGAATCTGACTTTGGCTCGGGTCATGATCTCACAGTCCATGAGTTTGAGCCCCACATGGGGCTCTGTGCTGACAGCTCAGATCCTGGAGGCCTGCTTTGGATTCTGTGTCTCCCCCTCTCTCTCTGCCCTTCCCCTGCTCATGCTCTGTCTCTATCTCTCAAGAATAAACATTAAAAAATTTAAAAAAAAAAGAAAACAGAAGTGTTCATCACTATGTAATACAACCTCATATGAATGCATCAGGACTTATTTCACAAGTGCTCACTGTTGGCAGTTGGATTATTTCAAATTTTTCATTGTGCTCCATGGCACTTTAATTCAGACTTTTAGATTGTTGTTATTATTTCCTTTGAACAATTTCTAGAATTGAACTTTAGTTTGGAGAGCACAATTTTTTTTTAATTTGTAGTTTATTGTCAAGTTGGTTTCCATATAACACCCAGTGCTCTTCCCCACAAGTGTCCTCCACCATGACCATCACCCCCCTTCTCCTTTCCCCCTCCCCCTTCCACCCTCAGTTTGTTTTCAGTATTCAAGAGTCTTGGAGAGCACAAATTTTTAAGGCTGTCAGTGCGCATTTCCAAATTGCTTCATGGAAAGCTTATACATACAATAAAGATAGAATAGTTATACATAAACCTGCGCACACAGGCATATGCTTTTATATCTGTGTATTTCTGATGCAAGGAAGTGTAGTATTTGATGCCGAGATACACAAAAAGTATAAGATGTTTCCTTCTTTTTAATTTTGTTTTCATTTTATTTTATTTATTTAATGTTTTCAGTTTTTATTTAAACTTTAGTTAACATATGGTGTAATATTAATTTCAGGAGTAGAATTTAGTGATTCATCACTTATATATAACACCCAGTGCTCATCACAACAAATGCCCTCCTTAATACCCATCACCCATCAAGCCCATTCCCCACCCAACTCCCCTCCGGCAACTCTCAGTTTTTCTATAGTTAAGAGTCTTATTATGGTCTGCCCCTCTCTCTTTTGTTTTCCCTTTCCCCTATGTTCATCTGTTTTGTTTCTTAAATTCCACATATAAGTGAAATCATATGGTATTTATCTTTCACTAACTTATTTCACTTAGCTTAATATACTCTATGCTATCGGTTCTCAATATGTATTGCAAAATGAAGCCTATCTTTAGTTTCTGGACTGCTTTATTATGGGATTCTCTTTTTAATGTTTATTTATTTATTTTGAGAGAGAGAGAGAGAGAGAGAGAGAGAGAGAGAGAGAGAGAGAGAATATGCGCACATGGGGAAAAGACAGAGAGAGTAGAAGAGTGAGAGAGAGAATCCCAAGCAGCCTCCATGTCTAGCATGGAGCCCTCCACTGGGTTCAATCCCACAATTATGAGATCACTACCTAAGCTGAAATCAAGAGTCAGATGCTTAACTGACTAGGGCACCCAGTTGCCCTTGGAATTCTTATATTAAGAGAAAGTACATAACAATGATTATGAAATTGTCTATTTATTACAATAAATCTTCCTCTTTCCTTCACTGCTGCCCTCTACTTCCATCCATCACTGCAATAGTATGCATAGTTTTCTTCTCCGTTTGGGTCATGAAGTCTCTCTGTGTGCCTCAGGTAACCCATCTGTAAATTGAAGGAAGTTGAGTAGACAATTCTGAGGCGCCTTCTGAGTTTGCTTATTCTGAGATTTTAAACATCAAAGAACCTGTTAATTTAATTTTTCCCCAAATTATGCTGCATTCTGTTTTCTGCATGATATGCAGTCTTTAATTTCTACTTGAAATGTTCCTGTAAGGTGAGAATGCTAATGAATCTTTATTTTTTAGATCTAAGCACTTAGATGATAAGAGTATAACTATTTTTTAAGTTACAATAATACACAATTTTGGGGTTTGCTCCTCTCTCCAACCATCACCCTATGGTTTAAGGCATTTACTATATTCCGAGTCTCTTTACCACAGTATTCTTTAAACTGAATATCGTCAACATTTGATGCTTGAACAACACAGGATTGAACTGTCTGTGTCCACTTTTACATGATTTTTTTAACAAACACAGCACCGTACTGTAAGTATACTTTATCTTCCCTATCAGCCACTTAATGACATTTTTATTCTATCTAGCTTAGTTTACTGTACAAATACAGTGTATAACACATATAACATACAAAATACATGTTAATCAACTATGTTATCAGTAAGGCTTCTGGTCAACAGTAGGCTATTAGTAGTTAAGTTTTGTGGGGGAGTCAAAACTTATATAAGAACTTCAATAGCATGGGGGCTGGTGGCCCTATGCTCTGCTTTGTTCAAAATATAAACCAGCAAATGACACACATACACACACATTTCAACAAAATCCAACCCTAAATATGTCCGAGATTCTTTTAGTATCATTTACTAAAATATTCTATGTCAAATTAACTAATACCATAAACGGGAAAGAAATGTGACTTCCGCTATATTTGTCATGAACAGAGCTACCTGCGAAAGATCAAAATTGTATCTTGAGGAATGTTCCATGGATTAATATTGTTACAACTACCTTTGAGACAGTGAAAGTAAGATGAAGTATGTCTTTCTTTCCTTTAACTCCTTTCTAATGGATTTCTTAAATTGAGGAAAAGTGCACTTTTTTGCATTTGGTGCTCTGCTTGCATAACACTTAGGTATCTTATTACATGTAACATGCTGCATGTTTCCAAAAAGTTGCATTGAATGTGGAAAGGCATTTACTGAAGAAAACTTTCCTTGATTAGAGTTCATTTTCCTAATACAAGGATTTCTAAAGACAGCTCTATTTTAGTTATGTAAAGCATGTTAAAAAAAAAAGTGGCATGTGCTCAATCAAACCTGAATTTGAAATTAACCTGTCACTTTAGACACTGCAATTTAAGAGCAAGGTTAGGATTAGTATTTTTTTTTTTAAAGTCTCCATGTTGGAATATAGTGGCTAACAGTCCACTGGGGCCTTACGTGATTTCAAAGGAAAGAAGGAAAGAATTAAAGGAAAAAAAATCAAAACAAACGAAACAAAATACACCTCTTGTTTTCATTATTAATGATGTAATAGTTCTGCAAAGTAGAAAAGAAATCGAACCATAATGTGAAAATAATATGTTATGCATAAAGAACAAAGGCAAATATATTTATTTATACATATTTGAATGTATAGTTTATAAAAATAGTTATAAAAATAGTTATAAAAAATCTAAGAAAATGTATCCTTGGGGGACTCTATCATGAACAATAAAATAGTGCCTCCCCAAAGGCATGTCTTGACTCATAATTTTCTCTAAAGCTGAGTATAATTAAATGAGTTTATAAATTTTTTTAATTGAAGAAATCATTATCTTTCCTATATTGTACATAAACATAATAGACAAAAGTGTTACTTTCCATAAAATGCCTTTTTTTGCAAAGTAAAAAGGTAAGCCTGTAAACTATGAAGATGAGGAATCCCATGTTTCCCATGTTTCCATTTTTAAAAATCCAACGATTTATTCTACTTATTAAGATAAAGGAAAGGGTTAATGTGTTCAATTCGGAAATTGAAAGAGTTTGGCGACACCTGGCTGGCTCAGTCAGTGGAGAATGCAGCACTTGATCTCGGGGTCATGGGTTCGAGCCCTATGTTGAGTGTAGAGATTTCTTTTAAAAAATTAAAAGGGTTTCATCTATTAGCTAACCCTCCTGTTTCTAGATACATGGAAATAATGATACTATAAAGTGACAATGGAACTTTAGAGAGCTATCGAACTATGAATGAAAGGCCTCATTAAAACATGTGATTAACTTATTTAAACTTTTTCATAGATGCACTGAGAAATATATTTTCCTTTATTTCTGGTCTTATAATCAAAATCATCATATAATGAAATACTTCTACATGTTAAACCTGTATCTAAAGTAGGGTACAGGTGAGAAAGTCATTTAACATATTATATCACAGCTAGTCAAAGGTGGCATTAAACTTAGAGCTAGAAGAAAGCAGTTGTTGGGTTCCTGGGTGGCTCAGTTGGTTAAGCGTCTAACTCTTGATTTCAGCTCAGGTCATCATCTCACGGTTCATGGGATTGATCCCCACATCCAGCTCCACACTGATGACATGCTGCCTGCTTGGGATTCTCTCTCTGTCTCACTCTCAAAACAAATAAATAAACTTATTTAAAAAAAAAGAAAGAAAGCAACTGGCGATGAGATGTATTTTATCTTGTTTTAAAATGCATTCAAGTCAAGTCATCATAAATTTGAAAAAACACCAAAATGCTTGCTATACCAACCTGGTTATAAAATAATCACTGTTCAAATCACATGAAACTGCTTCAAATTGGCCAACAAATGGAGGCTCAATGACAATAGTTTAATAAGTTATTCATCTGGAGGCTTATGCTCTTTGCAAAAAATGATGCATGATTATTGAAATACATTTTCTGCACTCAAAATAGAATGTGGATTATTTATCAGGAATTATAACCAAAACTTAACATTTGCTGGGTACATTCCATCATTTCATGGACTATCAGAGATGGCACTGATCTCTTTCCACATGGAATAGCTCAAAATTCCTTCAACCTGTTGCCACATGCCATGTAATAAAAGAACTAATAAAGTTACGTTATTCTAAATAAAAAATAATGAGGAATGTAAGTTTCTAAAAGTTGATCTGAAACTGTAACATATTTTTTGGGTGACACTGTTATTAAACAGAATGGTGTCATAAGTATGGAGGGTCTTTCAATAAAGTGTTGTCATTAACTGTCTACCATGAGCCAAGATTTAAGCTGTATATGTTAAATCATTAAAATTTACCTGCAAAATGACTGTGAACATTGTACATTATTATTCCTGTGAAGCTTGTATGTTATTATTCCTGTTATTATTATGAAGATAAGTCATGTGGGACTCAGAAAGGTATCTAAGATCCAGCATTTACTCAGAAAATGAAGAAATAAAATGATACGCCATTTCCTACAAGTTGATGTACTGAAATTACAGAACGAGGAGAGGAACCTTTCCCGATACTCTGACGAATAATCCATAGTTGAATGTTATGTGAACAGCACAAATATGCTAGGTAATGAGAGGTGAAGCTCTTGCTACAGTAAGAGTAACGTATGCCTAGCATGAGTGAGTGAGGAATGAAGGGGTGAAGGGGTTTGGGAGAATGGAGAAGAGTGAGAAACAGAGAAGAAAAGAACTAATTGGGCAAGCTAAGCCATGGCAGACTTAATTTCTATTTAGTCTTTCCTAGGTCTGCAGCTAGAGTTCCTGTTTTCAGCGAAACTACAATTCCCCATTTGGTTTCTTAGATCAACTTTAGAAGATAACTCTTTCTAAGTCACTAGGGTATTATTTCAATTACTACTTCATCAAAAGAGTTAATATAATTTCTTACTTACTCCCAGGGCAGAGTTTACACGATGGGGGAATTTGCCCTAAAATGCATGTGTTTTTTTCTATCATGAAGTCAATAAAGTAGAAGTTCTGCCCAAAAACATTCATTTCCTTGAGCAATTTAAGGCTGAAGTTATCACTCTTTTGTACATTTGTAAACATAGGATTTTTAATACTGTTGCTTAAACTTTATTTTAATAAATGAAGAAAAATATGCTATTAAATTCAAAGAATGTTTCAAATAATCAAGTCTTAAATTAAGGAGACTCTCACAGGAGGAAGAAAATGGGAAACACATCACTGATTGGCTTGGGAGGTAAGAGAGCTATTAATTTATTAATTTTCATGTCTTACCCAAATTGATGGATTAAAGGTTAAAAAATATTTAAAATGAAACAATGAAAGGTTGCCCCTAAATGTGTCTTTAATTTTGTTCTTCACATTTAGTTTGTTCTTTTATTCACGGATGTAGTCTCCATATTTTATTTAAGGACATTAAAAAGATGAGACAAAGAGTTGATAATTTTGCATTATTTAACTCACCTCCTTATCCAAGCTATTCTATATATTACTCCTTTTTTCTCACAGATTTATGGAGAAATAGTGCACTTACCATACATTAATCCATTTAAACTGTGCAATTCAATGATTTTAGTATATTTACAGAGTTGTGCCGCCATAACCACAACCTAATTGTATGTTAATCCCCCCCCAAGGAAACCCCTTACCCATTAGCAGTCCCTCTCCATCCTACCCTGCAGCCCCAGGCAACCACTAATCTACTTTAGGTCTCTAATTTTGCCTATTCTGGTCAATTTCATACATGGAATCATATAGCATGAGGCCTTTTGTGACTGATTTCTTTCACTTCACATAATGTTTTCAAGGTTCATCGATGTTGTAGCATGTATCCACTTCATTTACTATTAATTTAGAATAATATTGTATTGTATGGATATGCCACATTTTATTTATCTATTCACCAGTTGATGGACATCTGTGTCATTTCCTTGTTTGGGCTATTATGAATAACGCTGCCGTGAACACTCATGTACAAGTTTTTGTGTGGACATATATTTATATAATATGTTCCTGATTGACACCTAAAAATAAAGACAACTTGCCTTCATATTTCAAAAATATTATCATGCACTGTAATACTTTACCTCTGGGAAACAGCTGATATATGGAAAAGCTTCCTGAAGCCCTTCGTCTGACATCTGGCAATAGCACACACAGCTGTATCTATGCACATGTAAAACTAAAGGGACAGAAAGAATTAACACCCCGAGTCCACTGCCTTTGGCATATCAATCTAGATTCCAAATTCTGCGTCTTAAAAACTAGAAGCTAAAAACGTGTCTTGAAATGTCAATTGGACTGCTTCATATTTAAAAAAAAAAAAACACATTTTATAGCAACAAAATAATGTTGCATATAGTATTTACATATAAACAGAAAACATATTTGTCAGCTTCAACTTTTCCTTTCCTAACCTTTATTGTGTACACATATTGCTTTTTAAGAGAAATACTAGTTTCAGGTTTCTTTTTTTTATGATTCTAAATTAAATCAGTCCAGAAAAAAATAAAAGAAACTTTCTTTAATCTGGACCTTTCCCCCATTTAACAAGATTTTCTCCTCCTCTACCTCAAAATGTTTGCAAGCTACACAAACTGTTTCTTACCTGCAAGCACTTGCTTACACTGCCCCAACTGCCCAGATGCTGTCCCCTCCCTTTGGCTCCCTCTTCGGACTTGTTCAGGTATCCCTTCATCCAGGAACGTATATCATCCGCTTCCCTCCCATTCCCACGCTTGTCCATGGCATCTCACTGAGATTTCTTTTGCTACCTTTCCTCTGAGGCCATAATAATCTGGAGCTGAGTGTGCATGAAGATGCAAGTAAAATAAAATGTGGTCAGAACATTAAACATGAGCTCTGTTCTCTCAACAAATTTTAAGTGCACAATGAAGTACTATTAATTACAGTCACTATGTTGTACACATTATCTCTAGCATATACTGATGGCATAATTGAAACTCCGTACTAAATTGTATACATTAAATATGTATCATTTTTATATTAATTATACCTCAATAAATCTGTTAAAAACCAAAATGTGGTTTATTATATGTAATTGTGCCTATCATATATGTGTATCCACACATATAAAAGTGCACTTAATACACTTTATTTTACCTACATGTTTATTGCCTATGTTCTATGGTAGATCCTTGACGACAGAAACTGGTACTTTATTTACCATTTTATTGCCAGTACCTACAATGTGCCCGACAAGAAGCCACTCACAGAATGTCTGCTGAAAACTGAGGCTGATTACTTGGATTCTCATTAAAAATAGGTTGGAGTAGGGAAACATCAGAAACCCTGAGCCTCAGTCTTCCAAATACTTTACAGTTAAATCTGTAGACAGTTCCTGTAGGACATTCAAATTCCACTAAAATAGTGATTTAAAACATCCCGGAGAATGGGATTATTATCACCATTATAATGTGTTCTAGTATGTGAAGCTCACTTTTATCACCTAAATTTAAAATGATTTTTGATTGAAAAGAAAGTAAGAGAGTGGAAGAAGAACAAGTTGGTCAGTGCAGCCTTAGATCACAAGTGCCAGAGCATAAATCCATTTTTATGCCTCTAAACACAGCTTAAATATTTCCAACGTACCAGTAGCGAAAGAGGTTACAATCATGGTTCAAGGGACGTAGGCAAGGCTGGATCTGGAACCTTCTGGCTTACAGCCCCCTAAACTAGATCATCTTCTGTTATAATACATTGGCTGCAGGAACCTAAAACTAATTACAGCACGGGCTTCATTAATTTGGAGAATACAACCTTTAATGCCAAGCTGGCTAAAAACAAAATAAATGTGCAACTTAATTGGTAAGGCATCCTTGCACACTAAGTTCCAAACTTGAGAAAACATTCATTCAACCAGGAAATGATTCCATAATAGCAGAAGTGCCAGCAGGCCCAGGGACTGGAGCTGAGAGCAAGGAGTGATGACTACATCAAAGGGTTGTCAACGTACTACAGAAGAATAAGGTCATTGATAGAACGATCCTTATTCAGTTTATAAAAACACTGGATTCACCTTCAGTGAGACACTGCCCTTTTAACATTTACAATTTAATTTATGTCACTGATAATAAAACTTCAGACTGTGCATGCCAGTTGAACTAGTGGGAACAGAATAGGGTAAAAGTCATAAATATATAGCTGATTAGGGTTTCCAACTTCCTGATTCTAAGGGAATTCTAATCTAAGGATTATATAGCAAATCCTTCATCAAGGCAATTGTCTCTGCTCCTTTTTTTTTTTTTTTTTTTGGAAACTCAAAACAATTTTAGACCAACTGCATTGTATAAGTGGGTGGTAACAAAGAACAGGGCCACTAACCTCATGAAATTACTTAACAGCAACCCAAGTTTATTTGTAAATTTATAATCCTTCTGATGGCTTTTGATTAACTAAGTAAAGAAGAGGCTCTGCAATATAGAAACGTAAATTCAAGGGTGGTGTCAGGAATTACAACAGGAGTTGTGGCTTTACTGCCACGAAGCCAAACCCATCTTTCCACTCCTCTGCAAATGAAATTTATACATAAAGAAGACAGAGATACACTGAAGACAGGGGAAAATGTGTTTGCATTGTTTTCTGTGTTGACTACTGTGATGAAGACTTGAAGCCTGTGAATCGGGAAACCACAATCTTTCAAAAGTGGAAAGCTGCATTACAGAGTAACGGAAAGGCACTGGACCAGGAGATAAGATCTGGGTTCTGCTTCTCTCTCTGAAGCTAACTGTCCTTGACCTTAAGCAAGTTTTTTAACTTCTATGAAACCTACATTTCCTCCTTGATAAATGAAGCTAATTGTACCTGTGCCATCTACCTCCAAGTGGAATGTAGACTAATAACAACGTTTTTAAGCCTCTTTTTAAACTTTTACACTTTTTAAACTGTAAGCCATAGATTATAGCCTCAAACCATATATTCGACCACAAATCATTGGCAAAAGCATAATGTGCATCTGGAAAGCAAATTATTTTAATAAGATGCACTGTTGAAATCCTCTTCACTGTTCACAGAGATAGGTTATAAAGAAGACTGGGGTTTTATTCATGATGTGGTCCTCCTCTGGTTTTGCCCTTCTCTTTTAGTCCCACAGCCCCTCTCTTGCAGTAGCTTACCCCTGCGTAGCCCAATCTCCCTCACCCCTACCCTGCGTTCTCCAGTATCTAGGGCCTGCAGTCTTTTAGGCTCACCTCTGGGGTCCCTTACTTTCCACTCTCTAAAGCCAAGGCTGAGATGCTTGTATCCACCACCCCAATGCCCCTCCTGCCCTCCATATCCCCTTCCCATATAAACTTACTTAAGTCCAGTTCCCTGAAGACAAGGTTTTTGTGTACAATACTGAATGCAATTATCTAATCTGACATTCAATCCAAATTAATATACTAACGTAACAAAGTTAAAAGAGTTAATCTCCTCAGGAGCTTAAATAGTTCAACTCCATTTATGCCTTTTAAATAAAATTCCTTTATGGGGGGGGCGGATTTTACTGGTTGGGTGGTTGAGGTTATATTTTACATACATGTTTTAATCAATAAAATTTCCATCTATACATCATATAGGAAAAATAGGTATTTAATTCACAAGTAGCCTTGGTTTTGTGTTTGTGTATGTATGTGTGGGCCTTTAAAAGTATAAACAAAAGAGGTTTACCTGGGTGGCTCAGTTGATTAAGCTACTGGCTCTTGGTTTCAGCTCAAGTCATGATCTCATGGTTTGTGAGTTCGAGCCTTGCATCTGACTCCACTCTGACAGTGTGGAGCCCGCTTTGCATTCTCTCTCTCTCTCTCTCTCTCTCTCTCTCTCTCTTTCTCTCCCTCTCCCTCTCTCTCTGCCCCCCACCCTCAAAATAAATAAATATAACTTTTAAAAAAGTATAAAAAGAAAATATCTTTCAGTCTTTTCATGTAAATTAATGAAATTCCATTTAGGAAATTCTTTTTGAAAGATGTAATAGAATAACTTTCGACATAACTTAAAAACAATTAATTTGACATCAGAATAAGTTTATCTAATCTCAAATAATTTGATTTTATTGATAAGAGAGCTACTGCAACCAAGTACATACTAGCTGTAAAAACTCCACCATATAAATTCATATAAAATTCAATTCACTTGCCATATCTATTTCCTCCTAAAAACTAAGCTTTGACTTCTTTAAATTCTAAACAAGTAATTGCGGACTGCTCATCCATTATATCCAAGCACTCTCTCCCTGTACAGGATCCACCATGGTAATAGTTCTTTCATCAAAGCCTAATGGTTTGTTTCAAATAATCAAAGTAGTGTTTATATCACTGTCCTCAGGTGCAACCATTTTGTTTCCCGGAGAGCAGTACGGTACATGCTAATGTCACAAGTGATAAATCAAAGTAAGTACATTTGTTTTCCTACCTTAACCAGTCTATTCAGTGCCACTAACAGAAATACATGTTGGCATTTGCACTTATGTACTTTCTATTTGAGAGCATCTAGTAATAAAGATTACCAAGAAAAAAATACATATGTAAAACAGATGTCTATATGCAAGTCTTAGTTATATGAGAAATTTCAGTGTTAGATGGCAGTTGTGGAGAATTAAATTGTAAGCTTTACCCAGGGAGGGGGTAGAAATAATGGAGGATCTCTGCTCTAAATGATGGCTATGACTTCTACTTAGAGGGAATCAAAATAACTTGCTCACCTAAAATCACCATAGATTTTATGTGGATATATTTATTTACATTTTCAGTATATACATGCAGAAAAGAAACAATAAGAAACTCATTTACAATACTCACAGATTCAGAAGAGGTCTGAGACATTAAGATAAATTATATCTTAATTAGGTATTCTATATTTCTATATATTTCTATATATTTCTATATTCCAAAATTCCTAAGGCAGTCAGTGGGAGACAGAGTAAATTTAGAATAAGAACTTGTTACTATTGTCCTGGTCATTTTCAGCTTGAATTTGCAATGACATTCAGAACTTTTGTTATTTAGGCCAACAGAGACTGGGAAAGTCACAAACGTAGTGTTTTCTGTATTAAAAAGGAATGGAACCTGCCTGGATATTGATCATTTCCAGTTTCCAGTTCATGTAGTAGCATTTTTAGCAGCACTGGAAAAACTAAGGCAAAGAGACACAGCTGAAATCTGCCTACTCACCTACTTAAGCATATATAAATGAGGAAGAAACAAAGGGAAATTGACAACTGGAAAATAAACTGAGATGAATTAAAGACCCACTATGTTCAACGGACCAGTCTAATATCCTTCGAGAGTCAGTATTCCCTTTCACATTCATCTTTGCTCAAGAAAGTAAATGAGAGCAAAACCACAGGGTCTGTGACTCCTAAAGGGAAAAAGAAACAGACCACGGAAACAGCCTGCAAAGTCTATCATATGCCTAATAAAAAATGAAGAGCTGCAAACTCCATCTTATTTACCTTTGGGTTTTGGAACCATAACATAAAATATATCCTCAGCAACAACACCTTACTCTCTTTTTCTCTACCCTAAGTGATGGCTTCTTCACAATCAAAATTCAGTCAATAGCCTAAGACTGATAGGACTTATCTCTAGATGTCAGCATGGTTCCAGAGGAACAAACTGACAAAGCAAGGCGATAAGTTAGGGAATAAAATCCATTTAAATGGTAGGGCGCCTGATTATGGTCCCAGAAATGTATATAGATCAAACAGTGCGGAAGAAGAAGCTTAAGTACAAATGATAAAATGACTGAATAAAGTTAAAACCTTTTCACCACTACATGAAGTCCTGCTAGGGCAAATGAAGAGGCATGTATCATCTTCATCAAAGCCAGAGTTTTACTTCAAAATTTTGACCAGCATTTCCTCAGTAACCCTTAATGTAATTAGAGCAATTTTCTGACTCCTAAATAGTTTAAAAACGGAATTGCTGGCTCTTTTCGTGTCAAAATAGGTTATTCAAAAATGTTTGGTACCTATTTAGTTTAGTTAAATGGCAATATATAAAAATAAACATAGCAACTGTCAAATACAAGTTAGTATTGTAAAAAATAATAATAATAATGCGAGAACTAGAAAATCTTCTAGGAATTTATTCCAGATTTGATGTTTGTACCTTTTATAGACATTTTTATATAAATGCATGTTTTCTTTCATTAAACCATTCCCCCCTGAAACCAATTCTAATACAACTTATTATACACAGGGTTTTTTTTTCCATATTAATATATATTTCCACCAGAGAGTTACTTTTCTGATTCTTTGAAAGACCCCCTTCAAACGAAAGGCTTAATAATCTATCACCAAATCATGATTAATTTTCTACCACCATGCTACATACTGGGATTACTCCCAAATGTTCAGTTTAATTTAAGTACTTTCTGATTCATGAACCGGAGGATAACATACAGCTATAAAAGGTAATCCAATCCTAACATGGCCTTAACCCCTATAATCTGCACTTCAATAGCAGGGAAACTGTATAGTTTTGAAACTGTAATCAAGAATTTTTTTTTGCAAACACACACTGGAGCTGTCCTTTGCTCCCATCTCTTATTAGATTACAATAAAACGACCATGCTCTCTTTATGGTGGGAACAGAGCGACCCTGGGGTGATTTATAATCTTGTGAAACCCTGTCCACACTGCTGACCAGACTTTTTTTGAGGTCACTATCTGTTTCTTCAACTGATGTCTTCCTGCTGTGACAACACTGCTGGAGAGCTGTCAGCACACAAGAATTTCTCAAGCTACGTATTGTCTTTGAACGCATTTCTTGTGTTATTTCTATTGAGAAGCATTTGCGTGCTCAGTGTTTAGACAGTAAAGAATCTTTCTGAGGATTTCTCATTAGTCTAAATCCTGACAAAAAGAAGACAACTAAATAGGAATAAATGAAGTGGATCTCTTATTGACAAAGAGAATATTTATTTTTTCTAAATGTATAACATCGCTATTGAAGACAAACAATAAGGCAACAATTCATTGTTTAAATAAGAGTATTGCTCTCCACAATAGTAAACTACTTTGACTCCAACATGTTAGATATTGTGAAAAGTAAGCATTAGCTGAAGGGCCTGGGGATTACACAAACAGAAAAAATAAGTAAGCTTTGCTATTTTTCTTTAATGCGGGAAGTAGGGGCAAAAGTTAAACTGAGAAAAATGTTTTAATCGCAACTGTGATAAAAATCAGTTGCAAGCTCCACTCTTGTCAAAAAAAAACTGCTGTAGATGAATAAAACCTATGCTCAGTTTGGCCAAATAGCCAATGAGTTTTAACACTCAAGTAGATGCTAGCTAGACTTAGAACTCGCTAAATGTTTTAATGTTATGATAGAAGAGGAACTTGTTCAAATGATAACCTTGGTCAATTTAGCTTCTTGAATTAAGACACTTCCCACTAACAGAAACATAAAAAGTGTTCGAGAAGGCATGGCATCCAGCCTGGCAGGTTCAACTGAATCAGTTTCTTCTCTTGTTTTGTTCACTCTCATTTCATCGTATTTGATTCAGTTAAATAGGAAAGTGGGAAAGCAAATATGGGATTACTTTGTTTTTATACTTAAATATCTCATATTGGTTATAAAAAGAGAATAAATGTTTCTTAATTTTTCTTTTTCCTTCTTTTTTTCAGAGAAGACAAGTAAGAAAAATAATATGAATTCTTTTTTTTTTTTTTTGAGAAAAATGAACCCCATATAGCTTCTCTGTGTTTAGAGGACAAAAATCCAAGTTCTGCTTTCTAAATAGAAGAAGATAAATGTAAACTGATTTTATTTGAAAGTGTCCATAAACCTAATTTGCACATACCATCACTTGCAGTATAAGTGGGACAGTGGAAAACATTGCTGTTGATAAACTAAAACTATGATACGCAAAAGTATCATGTAACACTATGATTTTTTTTTTACATTAGCCAGATTTCCAAAGGGCTGATGGTGTTTGAATTTAACTGTATCTGAACTTTTATGAACATCACAACCCAGAACCCACAGCAGCCCCGGGATTTGGCAATAGGACTTGAGGGTTTTATAAGCCTTTGAGCCTTTGAGATTTACAAGACTATTTAGTCATCTAAACTTTTGTAACTTAGAGCAGTGGGAGACTCCATCTTGAAACCTTTGATAGCATCTAGTAATTTTGGCTAAATTAAGTCTTTCAGAAGCTAAAATATGGAAATATTTTAATAGTAATTATATTTGGTACAACAAATTATGATCCCTATTTTTGTCCAAGAATTTCCACTGCTAAGTAAAACTTATGTTAATTTCCCCAAATAACACATAATATTTTTAAAAGGTTATTTATTTATTTTGAGGGAAAAGGAGAGAGCAGGGAAGGGGCAGAGAGGGAGGGAGAGAGAATCCCAAGCAGGCTCTGCTGTCGGCATAGAGCCCGGTTCGAGGCTTGATCTCATGACTACAAGATCATGACCTGAGCTGAAATCAAGAGTCTGGATGCTCAACCAACTGAGCCACCCAGGCACCTCACACATGAAATGTTAAAATCAAGTAGATCCTAGCTACAGTTAGAACTAGCTGGTCTTCCTCATTTTATTCATCATCACAAGCTATTTTGAAATGATGAGAAAATGTTTAACTTCATGAAAGTATGGAGACTCTGGTAGTCATAACAAATAAGTTAAGTGTTCCTTTGTTTCGTGAAGTAATCCACCATTTACCTTCTCCAAGGACTCTTTTAAAAAAAATGGACAGAAAAAAATCAATTAAAATAGTGAAATGCCCCTTAGGATAAAGTTAGTTCAGCAGGCAGTGCATTTCTCAATAATCTCTTTATCTTGTGCTGAAGTAATACACATTTGTGCCATGTTTTTAAGTACTATATTTTTCATAATGAGGCTGTTTAAAACTGAGCACTGGAAAGAGAACGGGTGCTGATACAGCAAGTGTTATGATATAAAACTGGGGTTATGAGCGAAGCACACACCAGAAATGGAAAACGTGATTAGAGGCAAAATGGATGATGCAAGGTTCTCATATAACAAGCCAGTGAAGTAAACCAGCCTGAAAGACCCTGAATATCCACCTAATCTCCACTATCTAGAGCTATTGTACCCAAGAGCACCTCTAAAAATACTATAATGGGACATCATTTCTGGAATCACTACCTATATAACAGAAAGTAGTCCCAAGAATGAAGTCAGAACTTGAAGAATTCAGCAAATAATTCCGCACACTTTTTTTTACGTGTCTCTTACCTCACTACATCTCCTGCTAGCCTGCCTTTGACCCATTCTCTCCCGTTATAAAGCCTGTAGCCATCTCAACATTTCAATGACCCAGGATTTTTGGAAGCCCTATTAAAACTGGTTTTGTTTTTCCCCCTTCAAAAGTTCTGACTATCACGATATTGGGGATCATACTCATTTGAGATCATAGAAATAATGCACACGTTTTTTTTTTTTTTTTATCTGAGAATCAGAGAAGTGGCATCCTTTTTGGAAGCTAAATAGATACTGAGTATTTGTTAACTGAGTATTTGTTAGCATTCTACAAATCCCATGGTTGTGTCTTCACCTCTGCTTCTTCTGTTCCTCCCTTTGCCCGCCTCTTCCTTCCCTCAGGGATTGTCCATGCACGATGGAGGAATGTAATGTTGAGGCTGTACCCAGAATCTTGCTGGTCAGGCAAAGCACAAGGAGATAGAAAAAGCAGGCCACCAAAATTGTTCCTATTTTGCCCCAACTCCCTACCAAAAGTCACTAGTCTTTTAACATACTGGCAGCTGAAGACCATGGCAAAAACTTTGGGAATGCTGGTTCATACAGTCACAGTAAGGCCAAAACACATCAAAGGCAGCTACTTGAACCATTACCTATGAGCCTATTTGAACACAAACTGGCCTGTACTTTTCGTGAATGACAGGCCCAGAGCTGGCCTAGGTAAATAAAGACCTTGTTTACTGAGATGTATAGAAATACAAGGAACGGAGCAAAAAAACTTGAAGTTAACTTAAAATTAAAAAAAAAGAAGGTATCTTAAGAAGTCTGAATTAAAATGAGCTTTTAATCAAACTTGTAAGCACTAGCATTCATGAGAAACTCTATACCCCTTATTAAAATGAAAATAAAAAACAAGGGTAAGAACTCTGCTCTCCTGGCCTGCCTCCAAGTAAGGTAATTTTGTTTTGTCTACTCAGATTATCCCTGAGGTAATAATTATCTCATACTTTTTTTTAAAAACTTCCCATCCCGAAGCTACAGGCAAGGACCTCTATGTATTGGTGATGGGAGCTGCCCTGTAGCTCCACGACTGTATGTCCTACTTGCCCCGGATGGTCCTACTTCACCTGCTGTCCCCGTGTAATTATTAAGACTGCCTCTGTTTACGCTCGAGAGTGTTCCAGTTTGGCTAATTAATTTCATGGTTGCTCCACCTATGCTGCCCTGGAAAGGATGGAAAGGATGATGAAAGTCGAATTTTAGCAAAGAAACTATCATAAGAAAGAATTGTACATTAAAGCATAATGGGCCGGCTTTCTAATATTCTACTAGAAATGTTCTACTATTAAAATCACCTAGACCTGGACATCCTGTATCGCATTTGGACATTTATATCTCTTCACACACAACTAAATGGGTAGTAATCACTGCAGTCTATTTACCAAAATGAGAAATTAAAACATTTCCATGAAATTCCAAATAAGGACAGATTCCTTGAAAACAGAGTTTTTCTTGTGTATTCGGCCTAAGGTATTGGTAACAGTTGTACCCCGTCTTGGTCAGGTATGGCCTAATAATAAATATATCCAAAGTACTCTAAATCTTACATTTTCTTCCTTTTACCATATAGAAAAATAATGTACCATTATGGAGAATGCCTGATACCAAAGAATTTCTCTTTAGAAAGAAAGCTTCATTTGGTGGGCTTTGAAAAACTATTTTTAAAAAACAAAGTTCAAACATTAAATAAAATATTAATACTTGATGTTTATTGAATACTTACTGCATAAGTCACTCTGCTAAGTGCTTAATGTGCTTGATTTTATTTTAATACATGTATTATTATCCCACTTTTAGAGATGAATAAGCTGAAGCTCATAGACTTTAAAGAACTCACCTAAGATCAGGGGCACCTAGATGGCTCAGTGGTTAAGGATCTGACTTTGGCTCAGGTCATGATCTCGTGGTTTGTGAGTTCAAGCCCTACATTGGGCTCTCTGCTGTCAGCAGAGCTTTGGATCTTCCGTCCCTCTCTCTCTCTCTCTGCCCCTTCCCACTTGTGCTCTCCCTCTCTCTCAAAAAAATAAAAAATAAACATAAAAAAAATTAAGAAACCGACTTTTATCTGTAGACTGGCATGCTCTTATACTTTGGAATTGCAGATAAATTTTTAATCTTTCCCTACTTTTTATTATGAAAAGCCTATTGCACTACCTCTGACCCACATTTCCCTCCTTTACAAGGCTGGAAATCAAAGCCAGAGGAAATGCAAAGAGAAATAAACTTTGTTAAAATGCCTTTCAGCTCGTCTCATCTCCTTTATGCATTGACTCACATGTCAGTTGCTCAATGAGGACTACTCTGACTACATTTAAAATTTCAGCTGTCCCACTAGCCACACTCTAAACTTGCTTCACCCTGATCTCTTTTTTATGGTATGTATCAACTTAAAATTATGTAATTTGCTTATTTATTATGCTTATTATTTATTGTCTATCTCTTCACCCCTGACCATGACCACTAGAATATAAGCTCTTTGAAGGCAGGGATTTTTGTCTATTGTATTCACTGTTAGATTCAAACACCAAGAACAATGCTGGCCCTACATTAAGTGCATATAAATATTCATTGAATAAATACATGAAATAGTTTTTATCACTTCATGCACAAACACACACACGTATTATTTACTGCTCTTAGTTTGAGCAATAAAGGGACACAAATAATATTGTGAAATAAGAAAAGATTAAGGATAAAGTGAATATGCACCATTCCCCAGTGGCAAATTTAAGATAGTATTTCCTAAATATTTTCCTTCATTTGGACTTTATTATAAATGAAATGTCTATGCATTGAATAACTTTACAAATAAGATAATACATAAAAACTTTTTTCTTGAACACTTTTTGGTAGACTTCCTATGAAACAGCTATTGGATTTCACCAGTTTCAGTGGTTAAGATATTCTATATTTACGCACATTCAGGGAAGGTATTATTTATTCATTTGCAAAGTATCAAGTCTAAAATATGTGTTTTTTTAACATTCTGTTGAAGTGAGGGGCACCTGGATGGCTCAGTTGGTTAAGCCAGACTTTGCTCAGCTCATGATCTCAAGGTTTGTGAGTTCAAGCCCAACATGGAGCTCTATGCTGTCAAAATGGAACTTGCTTTGATCCTCTGTCTTCCTCACTCTCTACCCCTACCCTGCTCATGCACACTCACTCTCTCCCTCTCTCAAAAATAAATAAACATTAAAAAAAAAAAACACTCTGTTGAGGTTAAGTGGTGGGAGGGTGTCAAACAGCTGGGTTGGAAATTTGGGTAATTACTATCCTCAGTTATCATTGCTCTCTCCCAAGTAGATATAAAGTCAAAATTAGTAAACCCAAGCAACAAACAAAAGTTAAGACTACTTATATTCTCTATCCAATCAAATCAATAGTGACCTTATTAGAGAAAGAAAATGATGGCAGGTGAAACAGACACGCCAATATGAAAGATCTGAGAAGTGACTACCTACAAAAAGCTAGAGCATAAACTTCAAAATCTTGAGAATATTGTATTGAATTATTAGTAAAAAGATGAAAAAATATATAAGCTCAAAAACTAAATACAAACTGGTAGACTCTTACTCTGAGTGGAATCATTTTTGTTAATAGGGAGTTGATAGATATTTTGAAGTTTGCAAGTATAATTGCATGGTTATATATATATATATATATATATATATATACACACACACACAAACACATGTATATTGTAGAGTATTGAAGGGACAACTTATTTGAGGAATATTAGCAAAAATAAGTTCAGTGAGAACAATTAATTATTCCCTAATTGATGTCAATGTAGTAGCTCTCTAGGTTGTTTTTTATTATACTTATGCTCTCTTATTTAACAAAGACATTTTTGGTGCATACAAAAAGTCATCAATTTAGTGAAGGAAAGAGTCTTTCTCTTAAGTAGACTCTAAGTAGACTCTAAGAATTAGATTGGGTATCTATGTTAGATAAATAGAATTATCAATAAAATGAGGATATAGGGAAACCAAATTCTGGTATCAGTCCCTTGAAAGAATCATGTCACCCAAACCAAGGTGCATTACTGTTTATAAGCTATCTGGTATGAGAGTGTTGAGTTAAAAAGTAATTTCAAAGCAATTTTAGTTTGTTTATGTTGAGATTGATTTACATTAGATCGCTTACTTTTTAAATGGTATCATGATATTCATTTGCTGTCCCTAACTGTTAGCGTTGATTTTAAAGTACAATCCTTAACACTTGTCTTAGCTTCTAGCATTGGAATAAACTCACTCTGGGTCATCCCATAAAGTCACTCTGCAAACTGAATCTGCCGCTGCCTTCCGTGGAGTTTGTGGTTCACAGCAGCAGCTTTCCTACTGAAAGGTCAGCGGAGAGTTTAAGGTGAATTCTGTTAACAAAGCTTTTATTTTTAATCAATGGTATTTCTCAAATTCCTGTACAGAATGTTCTCTTCTTTTGACACCAGTTATTATCACAAGCTTAGAATCAAACACAATAAAGGTATTTCTTAGAGTCCTAATCATGACTCAGCAGCATAGAAAGACTGCTCTCTGCACATCTCTATCTTTGACTTCCATTTAACTTTGAATAATTCATAATGGAAAAATAATATTTGACCTCTGGGATATAAGAATATTTTTTCTTTTAAAAGTTGATAAGTGGTTTTCCAAAAGTTACTTGAAGCCAGAAGACATAAAAGCAGTGTTTTTAATGTCATAGAAAAACTATTAAAATACTGTCAATCCATAGAGTAATTATCAAATCCTTCAGAAAATCCCATTCATTATTTTATCACTACAAATCCATAGCTCCTAAATCTCATCTCAGAATTTCTTCAAAAGTTCTTACCCAAACTCTGACTCCTTTCCTGATTTTGCCCTTGAATCCCAGATACATGCTTTTGACATCAGCTGGATAATTCTAAAGATCTAGAACTCAAACCCTTCAAAATGGAATTACATACATTCACCAAAAACTTCTCTTCAGGGTCTGATGACTCACAATACTGTTCATCAAATACTAGAGAGTTCATCTTAACTCGCTCCTCTTTCCCCAAACATCTCACTAAGTCTATGTTAATTTAATTTCTCTTTTACCCTTTTTCTTCCCTCAATCTTAATGACTCCTCCCTTAAACTAAAGCCTTAGTTATTTCAAACTGGATTACTGTAAGTCTCTAGTTTAAAATGTTTCTAGTCCAATCTTCTAAGGGTCAAAGTGTTCTCTATCCAAAACACAAGTCCAAGCATATCATTTCTCCAATTAAGAATCTTTCAACAGAAATACATCTTCTATTGATTTTTCATCATTACCATAACATTCAAATTCCTTAATCATATCACATAAGAACCCTCCTTAGCTTGCCAGTGTCTATATTTGCAACCGATCTCCCACCCCTGGTTAACAAGTATATCCCAATCTCCAGCCAGGCCAATCTAAAATCCCTGGAAATGATATTTGTCTTTTTTTTTAAATGTCATTCTGAGCCACCTGGCTGGCTCAGTCACTTGAACATCTGACTTTTGATTTTGCCTCAGGTCATGATCCTAGGGTCATGGAGCCAAGCCCCACATCAGGCTCCATACTAAGCATGGAGCCAGCTGAAGATTCTCTCTTTCCCTCTGCCCCTCTCCCCTACTTATGCTCTCCCTTTCTCTCTAAAATAAAAATAAAGTAAAATAAAATAAAATAATAGAATAAATGAATAAAAAATAAATAAATGTCATTCTAGGCACTTGCACATTTATGTCTGCTTATTTTGTTTTAATTTCAGAAGCTTTAAATTCACTAATATAGATGTATCCTTTGCTCATACTACAAACTTAGGATAAAGAATAGTGAAAGATGAGAAATGAATAAAAGGAGCAGAAAGGGATACAGTGAAAAAAGAGCAAGCCAATAAAATATGTAAAAAGAACACAGTAAAGTTCTAAAGGCCATACCAATATCTGAGCAGATAAATTTGATTCTAATTTTTGTCATATTCATGTCTTTATGCTTGGATTTCAAGAGAGGTGTGATTTATAGACTTGAAGGGAGAGTTTATCACTTTTCTTTCTGTCTTAAAAAAGATAAAGAGCATGTGTAAAATTAAGGGAGAACACACCAAAAAAAATCTTAGCCTATATCTAGATTATGAAGGCACAGTTGCTCTACTGGCCCACGGGAATATTTTACAGGATGATTTAGAAGCCTACAAGGGCAATCTTCATAAGGAGAGCCTTCATTTTCCAGAGAGCCATGCTATTTTCTGAAACCCAAAATGTGTGGATGTCACGAAGTCACAAGATTTTAACCGAAAAAAGCTTGTAAATGCTAAACCTTTTTGTTTATTTCTTTATTGTCTTCCAAATCTGCCTTGTATGTACTTCTCTCTTTTCCTCACGGGTTGCTAACAGCAGTAATGTAATAATTTAGTATTTATCTGTACGGTGTAGTAATTCAACATAGAACATTAAAAACATAATTCTATCCATTTTCTAATGAGGAAGCAATTTCTTCTTGAATTTTATCTCGAGCAAAACCCAAAAGTTTAAGCTGTTGGTCAGTGACAGGATATGCCCATTTTTCTCAGACCAGTGGAAGGATTCTTGAATGGAAGCACTTGTCACCATGAATAATAAGCTGTGAAATGTTGGTGGACATTAAATTTAGTTACAGCTGCCAGCCTGGAGCCTCCTCTAGATGGTGGCTGTCTCACATAAGCAAACACATCTGTTTGTGACACTGAAGACTAACAAGTATTGCTACTGAGTGGGACTGGACTCTCTAGGAATGGGAAAACCATTCTATACTTTTCTCAGGTCACTGTACAACTGCCATCAGAAAGCTGGACACCATGGTTTTTCTACTGACTAACTGGAAGTATTAACTCTTGACTTCTCTTTCCCAAATATGACCTGGAACACAGGGGGGAAGAAAAATGGTACAGGACAGTTACTGCATTCCTACTAAACCTCTATGCAGTTTCTGATTTCTAGGACATTTAGCTTTCATTTTCAACCTCCTTTCCTTAAATCCTCATCTTTCTGGGTAGGTGTTAGACTCCCTTACAAGCGAGAAAACTGAAGCTCAAATGGGTTTTTGCACCTCCCCTTATGGTGGGAGTGCAGTGTAGGATCCAAGGGCGACTCCATGTATTACTCATGTATTAGTATTGGGTGATTTATTTAAAACTTCTCTGTCACTCAGGGCCCTCCTCTGTAAAATGGAAATAGGACTGTTGTGGGGATTATATGAAATAAAGAATGTACTAGGTTAGTGTCTGGAGTAAGTGCACAAACAATAATACTGATAACAGAAGAGGAAAATCCATCCCATGGTGCACATGAAGATTTTGTAGAGGACCCTGACAGTGGAGTCAAGTGAGAAATGGAGGAAGAGCATGAATTCTAAGGAGGCATGGAAATAAGATGATAGGGAATTATGAGGAATTGTTAATGGAGTAAGACAAAAAAAAAAAAAAAACAGGAGATACTTTACATATACCTACCTATTATTCAGAGTTAAATTTTAAAATATTTCTCCTACAATTTCCTCAGCAAAGTTGATAATGGGCTGAAAAATGATTTCCCAATCAAAAGCTATCTATCTATTCTGACTTACTGAAGACTTCTGCGTGTCCTGTTAGAACACTGGCTAACAAGGTGAGAGTTGAAGTGGGACATAACCCATTTAAAGGGATTCTCAATTTCCAGTAACATTTCACAGTTTGTGAATTAGGAGTGCTTCTACCATTCCAATATTAAAACTACTACACTATGAAAAATGTGTATGGCTCCTTATTTACTGTCCTACATTACCTGAAAGTGATTTAAAGTATAGGCACGTTGCTTCTGGGACTGTATTCAATTTTGAAAAACAACGGCACTCTAAATTCTGAATTTCCTATACTACAATGAAATTTACACTTCTTCAAGAAACTTTTACTTATTAAACACATACAAGTGAAGACAAAGTTCAGTTTAAATACAGTATATACCAAGACCCAACTGCAGTGCTCTTGGATGAGATAGCATAATGAACCAAAGAAAAAGTGCACGGACCATGTACTGTGTTTGGGTTACGTAAGAAGATATATGTATTGTGAAGGTGACAGGCAACTTTAAACCTGATACATTAATTGCTTAAAAATATTTAAATGAGCATACTATTTGCAGAACAGTACGACTGTTGCCTTAGGGAAGCCATAAATGCAAAGACTCAAACTTCATAGGAGAAAAAGGACAAAAGTAGATCTTTAAAACAGGAGTCTCTAGAGGACGTGAAAATGGCATTGCTTCCTTTCAGTGGATCCTTGTCTTTTCATAGAAGAGTCCCTCACCCAAATACGGGCACTAGGTTTGAGACTTCCAAGAGCAGAAATAAATAGAATTTAAAACCGAATGATCCTGGTGTGTTTATCATTTTAAAGCAGAACTACTGAGGTTTTCCATGAATTTACTTCTTTCACATAATATTGTGAATGTGAAATGACATAAGGTGTGACTAAGTAGTTCAAATCACCCTGGACCAGCAACTCAGGCAGGGATAAAAGGGTGGCAAAGGAAAGACACTGTCGTTAGTCTACTGATGAACTCAATTATGAATTCAAGCAAATCTTTAGAAACATCAAGGCCCATGCCACTTTTTCAACACACAGTTGACATAATTCAGCAAACAACCATTAAAAATATGGGAATCTTGCTAAAAATTATGTACAAACACTATACCTTCTCTCTTGAATTAGTGATAAATGATATACCCTTTTGTATATCATGATTTATGATTTATCAACATGCAAGACTTTGATGAAACACTAAATATTAACAGAAAAACTCTAAATATTTAGTTCTACCACGGTTAACTCCTTATCTTAACTGTAGATATTCCAGAAAAGAGATCCATCCCTTCCCACACATAATAATTACCTGATTAAAAAACCATTAATTCCCACACTTGATTAAAGTGAATAAACAAAAATGAGCAAAGTGACACACATACCCTACCTACCAAAGGAACTTGCACATCACAGAAACATGCCAATCTGATAAACAACAAGTTCTTCATATGGGGTATGAGGATGCCAAAATATCGAAGTACCTTTACTGCTGCAGAAAAAAAAAA